>BSQW01000011.1:41391679-42591679 GCA_030161315.1 Eutrema japonicum
ATTTTATTTTGAATTTTATTTAATTATTTATTTTTTTTGAAATTTATATATTAAAATTATAACGCCCCGACCGCCACTACCTGTGGGCCCCATGCCCTCTCTCGGCCAGTGGGCCCCATCCTTGTCCGACGGCCGGTGCGTTAGTCAGGGAGGCTTATTTACTGACCCTGCAATCACCACGTGATCTTTCCCCGTTTTTTTGTCCTCACTCACACGGTACCGCGAATCACTTCCCGGTAGGTCACCCATCCTTAAATTGCTCCAGCTCAAGCACGCTTAACTCTGGAGTTCTCTCTGGACAAGTTCCCGAAGAGATAAGTGCACTTTGGTGACATAGGTAGCCAAATCAATTCTTATAAGCCTCTCCGCATATACAAGAAAGCGGGATGTTACAATCACCCCCACTCACCGCATATACAGGATCGTCACCCTAGACGGTGTGAGCCCACCTGACTCCACACACGTGTTTGGGTTCGGCTCTGATACCACTTCTAACGCCACTACCTGTGGGCCCCATGCCCTCTCTCGGCCCGTGGGCCCCACCCTTGTCCGACAGAATTTCCGACGGATGGTGATCGGATGAATTTGTCGGAAGTCCGTCGGAAGATATTTCCGACGGATTTCCGACGGTAACTATTTTCGACGAAGTTACGACGGATAATTTGATCGGAAGTTGTCTCAGAAGTCCGTCGGTTCTTCGTCGGAAATAGGTTCCGACGGATTTACGACGGTAACTTATTCCGACGGTTTTCCGACGGAATTGGTATTTTGAATTTTATTTAATTATTTATTTTTTTGAAATTTATATATTAAAATTATATAAATTTGAAATATAAATTAAAAATAGAAATAATAAATATATAAATTCATTAAACAAAATTAAAAAATTCATTACACATTAAAATAAATTGTTCAAAAAAAAGCATTAAAAGCAAATATTTAAACGGTTGGAGAATCTCCGTCGTCGGGATTATTATCCCGAAACATATGCGGGAAGCATTTCTCCATCATCTTCTCCAAGCAGGAGAGCTTCTTGGTGGTAGTCTGTTGCTCCGTCCGTAGCTCTTCAACCTGCTGGTCACGGTCTTTCACCGTTTGGGTGAGCCTCTCGATTTCTACCCGGTACTCCGAAGGATAACGAGGAAGCGAGGAAGAAGATTCCTGGGTCGGAAGGGTGCCTAACCCAGCGAATCGACCTTTCACTTGCCGGGTTTATAACCGATAATAATTAAATAACGAAAATAAAAAAAAATGAAATGAAATTAAAACTTACCTCAAGTACAATCTGGTTTATCTCTTCCCGGGACAAAGAGTTCGAGGACGTCGATCCTTCGAGAGTGAGCTGCGATGTTGATAGTTCACGATCCAGCTTCGTCTTCTTGCTCCTCTCGACCACATCCCGCATCCCCAAGTCCTGTATCTGACCGGTTTTCTTGTTGGTGTGTCTATTCTCGATGAGTTGAAGATAATCGGGTTCGGAACCAGATTCTCTCGCCTGCGAAAATTTGTTAAGTTAAATAAATATAAAAAACAGAATTAACAATAAAAAAATTAAATTAAACTTACCATTTCCATCGCTTCCCGTTCGATGGTCTTTGCGCCCGCGTTGTGGATGTAGACCCCTTTCCCGCCTCGTTGGCTATTTCGGTTCTTCGACTGTTGCTCGGAGGTCTTTTTCGTCGCAGGCCTACTCCAGTACTCACAAAAGCCCTTCCAGACGTCGTCGTCAAGGTCCTTCGGCTTGTCTTTGTTGTGCTTCCACTTCTGCTTCCACTCGTACATGTGCTTCGAGTACGAGTTTGCGGCATACTTGTCGAATGTGTCAATGACTTTGCGCGTATGATGAGAGTCCCACGTGAACTCTTGCTACAATTTTTTTTAAAAATATGTTACATATCAAAAAGAAAAATTGACAAAATGAAATTCAAAATAAATAAAACAATCAATAAATAACTTACCGCGAAAGTCCGGTGCCACACGTCTTTCTCCTCGGTAGGCATGTCCGAATACTTCTCGTACGGTTTGTCCAACATGTTGTGGAGCATCCGTAATATCGCCTTGGTGATCTGAGTCGACAGCTTAAACCTGAAAACATTATGAAAAGATATAAATATGTTAAGTTTAAAAATCCAAATAAATTGAAATAATGTACAAAAATTT
Source organism: Eutrema japonicum (assembly GCA_030161315.1). NCBI lineage: Eukaryota > Viridiplantae > Streptophyta > Magnoliopsida > Brassicales > Brassicaceae > Eutrema > Eutrema japonicum. Next base: position 41,393,840 of record BSQW01000011.1, read on the forward strand.
TCTTACCAAGTGCCGTCCTCAAACTTCGGGTCGAGTCGAATGCAATGGCCCCGGTTAGGCTGCCGGACTAGCTCCTCGATCTCAATGTGGCTCCGAGCAGCGGATTGCTGGGAATCAGGGATGTTTGTTCCCGAGCTCGTTGGTCCCGGAGGAGGCGTACACCGAGAACTCCGAGAACGGCGTCCTTGGTTGCCGCCTCCCAACTGAAGAACATCGTCGTGATCCCTGCGGAAAACGGTAAAATTGTTAGTAAATTAACGAAAAATTCAAAAGTTACCAAAATTTTTGAAATTTCAGCAAAACAATTTAGGTAAAATTCAAATTTTCCGGAAAATTCAAATTTTCCAAAAAAATCAAATTTTCCGAAAAATTCAAATTTTCCAAAAAATTCAAATTTTCCGAAAAATTCAAATTTTACTAAAATTCAAATTTTTCAAAATTTTTTAAAATTTGCTAAAATATTTTTAAATCAGTTTTAATATATAAAAATATTTAGAAAACGTTTTATAACTATAAAAAAAATTTAAAACGATTTTATTTCTAAAATAATATTTGAAAAAGGTTTTTATTATTAAAAAATATTTTAACATCAACTTAAATATATAGAAATATTTTAAAAACGTTTTTATTAATTAAAAATATTATAAACGATTTTAATATATATACATATTATAAAAACGTTTTTATTACTATAAAAAAATTTAAAAACAATTTTAATATATACAAATATTATGAAAACGTTTTTATTACTTAACAAATATATTAAAAACGTTTTTAATATATACAAATATTGTCTAAACGTTTTTATAACTTAAACAATATTGTAAAAAATTCAAACAATATCTAGAAACGTTTTTAAAATATTTTTAGAAAATAAAACAAGATCTAAAAACGATTTTAATATTTTTAGAAAATAAAACAAGATCAAAAATTTGTTTTCTAGATCTAACAATTCTAAATCAACAATATAAACACATAAACCCTAACACTAATATTATTCAAAATAACAAATTCTATTATAACCACTTAACAATTCACATAAATAGAATTCTAACAACCTAACTAATATATTCCCTAAAACTAACATGATATAAAAAATTTTTAAAGGAATTGATTAAACCTAACGGATTTCCGACGGATATTCAAAAATCTTGTTTAGGGTATAGGGTATAGGTTTTTTTTGTGGCAAATGTTTACAAACACTTGTATGATGTATATAAAATAGGTTAACCTTGTATATACATCAAGAAAATGTGTTATATAGAATTTATATAGAAGTTATAATATAGGTTAACCTTGTAACCAAAATTTTTTTTGTGGCAAAATTCTGATTTTGTTACAGTTAATCAAATGTCTAACTTTATAAAATTTCGACATAACTGATATATTACACATTACAATTCTAGTTCAAATATATGTACATATTTTACGGTGCAAATACTGTCAATCCGATGATGAGTAATCTGATTCTCCTGAATCGGAAGGTTCCCTAAATTCATCAAATTCTTCTTCTGAATCCTCAAATACTCGATCGTCTGACTGTATGGTGAAATCAACGACAAGGTCGACCTCAAGGGAATGCTCGATTGAACCCAAACCTACGGAGCTTTGTTGGAGGGGTTCATGATCAGACATCCCATGAACTCTACCTCTCGGGTTTATCGATGTGACTGTAACCCACGGGTCTTGCTTGTTTGTCACCCGCGGATAGGGAATGTAGCATACCTACACCATGTACAAATTTAACCACGGGAATGCAACAAAACTAAATTAAAAATTAACGTAAAAGAAATACAAACCTGGTCTTCTTGTGATGCAAGTACAAATGGCTCGTATCTCTAGAGTTTTCTTCTGATATGTAATGATGTAACACCAAATTGGTCGTGTCGCACACCGCTTCCTACTAATGGGTCGTTCCAGTCGCATAAAAATGCAACACATCTTAGACCGAGCATTCCCGGGTACTGAACATCGAAAATCTCACGTACGACACCATAGTATACAAGATCACCTGACTGAGTTGATACACCGTAATCTGAAGTTGTCGCACTCCTATCATCCCGAAGAATCTTAAAAGCGTACCCCCGTGTGCTATACATCACATGTGACTGCACGGTTGCTAGTGGAAATCTCACAATTTCTTCTAACCACGTGGGAAATGTTTGTCCGTTAGCCTTCTCTGTCGTCACCTGCACAATTAAAATAAAAATACTTCAAATAATTAAATCTTTCATTACATATGATGATTGCTAAAAACAAGGCAATTAAAAGACTTACATAATCTCTTAACCAACGTCCAAACTCTTCATGTTTGAGCTCGATTAGCTCGTCCTCTGTTTTGTCAGGAAATGCAAAACGTTGATAAGCCATATACATCCTGTGAGATTGAAACAATTATCACGTTAGTACATATATATATAATCAAGAACCCAATAAGTAATTAAAAATTAAGTTCAATATATAATACCTCTCATATTCATCAACTCCGTCGCAGTTTGTGAGAATATACATATGCAAATGCTCTCGCTCTTGTGGTGAAAGTCTCATCTTCTTGCCTTTTCCACTAAGTCGTCCAATCTGTAAAAATATATGAGGTACATCGACCGGATAGAAAGGTAGGACGCCTCCGTCATCATGTCGAGCTGCTCTACGACTCTTTGTTTTGACTTGTGATGGAAAGTAGGACTCGGCAAAATGTGAGGTTTCTTCATTGATGGTCTGTGCGACGATAGAACCCTCCACTCTACTCAAATTTTTCACCTTCTTCTTTAGATGTAACATATACCGTTCGAAAGGATACATCCAACGGTACTGAACCGGGCCCCCAAGCTCTGCTTCTCGAGGGAGATGAATTGTTAAATGTTCCATAACATCAAAGAATGAAGGAGGAAATATCTTCTCCAAATTGCAAAGGATTACAGGTATATTAGCCCCAAGATTGCGGATACCGTCGGATGTAAGAGAGCGAGAACATATATCTCGGAAAAATGCACCAATCCCTGCAATATATGGATAACAAATGAATAATTAAATAATGAAGTATATATTGTATAAAGTAGTAAATAAATAATTTCATGATTGTACCTGCAATTGCTTCGTGGACATTACGTGGTAGAAGACATGCAAAGGCAAATGGAAGGAGGCGCTGCATCACCACATGACAATCATGACTCTTCATCCCAGTAAACTTCCCTTCTCCATGATCAACGCAGTTCCGAAGGTTAGATGCGTATCCGTCCGGGAATCTAACACTTTCGGTAATCCAGTCAAAAAACTCGGCCTTTGAAGGTTCATCGAAACGAAAAGCCGGGACCGGAGGCTTCCCGTTCCCTGTCACATGTAGTGCTCTACGAGAACAAATGTCTGGCAAGTCCAATCTAGACTTCAGATTGTCCTTCGTCTTCCCTTTGACATTGAGAACGGTGTTCATAATGTTGTAGAAAAAATTCTTCTCAATGTGCATCACATCCAGATTATGCCTCAAAAGATGGTTCTTCCAATAAGGCAAATCCCAGAAAATGCTCCTCTTGTGCCAATTATGAACGTTGCCACAACCATCAACAGGATGATGTCCGTTACCACCACAATCAACGGTCCTCTCTGCACCAAAATCTCTAAACTGAGTCAACAAATACTCACCATCTAACTCAGGAGGAGGACCGTCAAATACTTTCCGGTTCTTCCTAAACAATGTGGTGCTCCGACGATAAGGATGATCGCTAGGTAGGTATCGCCTATGACAATCAAACCAAGACGTTTTTCGTCCGTGCTTCAATTGGAACGCATCAGTGTTATCTTGACAGTACGGGCACGATAACCTTCCGTGCGTTGTCCATCCTGATAACATGCCATATGCTGGAAAATCGCTAATAGTCCACAAAAGTACCGACCGCATGATGAAATTTTGGTGACAAGAAACATCAAACGCTTCAATACCTTGGGCCCATAACATTCGCAGCTCATAAATCAATGGTTGCAAAAACACATCAAGTGATCTCTTCGGATGCTCTGGTCCAGGAACGAGAATGCTAAGGAACAAGAACTCCCTTCGCATGCACAAAGATGGCGGCAAATTGTAAGGTGTTACAATTACTGGCCACAAAGAATATTTTCTGCCGTGCTTCCCAAAAGGGCTGAAACCATCGGTACATAATCCAAGGTATACGTTCCTTGCCTCAAACGCAAAGCTGGGATAAATGGATTGAAAATGTTTCCATGCTCCTGCATCTGACGGATGGGCGATTTGTCCATCTGTTGTATGCTCTGCATGCCATCTCATTGCTCCTGCTGTGCGCTCTGACTGATATAACCTCTTCAATCTCTCTATTAACGGTAAATACCACATCCGTTTATATGGCACTGGCACTCTTCCACCTGTTTCCTTATACCGAGGTTTGCGACAAAAACGACATGTCGTACGATCTGCGTCCTCTCTCCAGTAGAGCATACAGTTGTTTATGCATACATCTATCATCTGATACGGCAATCCTAGACCTTGAACAAGTTTCTGTATCTCATAGTATGATGCCGGTGCAAGATTATCTTCTGGCAAAATTTCTTTCACAAAATCAGCGATTGCATCCACGCACTCCTCACTCAAATTGAAATCCGTCTTTATACCCATCATCCTTGTTGCAGTTGATAAAGGGGAATGTTCACCTCTACACCCATCATATAACGGATGTTTAGCAGCGTCTAACATATCAAAGAATCTCCGAGCTTCTAAATTAGGTTCTTCTCCCCTATCTCCATACTCAGCAACCGATGGTATACTTTCACGAAATGCATCGTTCACCATCTGAACATGACCTACAGTACTTTGTTCTTCCATTGTGGGTTCTTCTAAGCTAGTGTTATCCCCAATATAATGTTCACTAGTACTAGCATAATTATCCACCATTGTATCATTTTCTCCATGATAATACCAAATCTTGTAACCCGGCATAAACCCATGACAATACAAGTGTGACCATACTTCATCTATCACGATAAATCTACGATTCCCACAATTGGTACAAGGGCAATAGATTTTACCGGTTTTTTTTGCTTTCTTCTGCATACCCGCAAATTCCATGAATTCCTGTAGACCTTTTTTGAATTCCTCCGTAACTAGGCCCGTGTCCGGAATTTGATGAGGCTTGTCCATCCATGATCGAAAATAATTATACAGATTTGAAGAAGACATTTTCCTAAGGAATCAGATAACAGAGATTTTTTTTTGTTGTGATTATAAATGAAGCGTGGAAACGTTTTTATAAGGAAAATTTTGTGCATTTTCCGACGGATTTCCGATGGATATAAAGTAGATATTATCGATGTCGGCAACCATGTCGGCATCTGTCGGTAATCCGTCGGAAAAGTCCGACGGATGAACGTCGTCGGAAATCCGTCGGCAGTATGTCGGCAACATCAGAATTCGTCAAAAAGTCGTCGGAAATATGTCGAAAAGTGTCCTACGGATTATGGCCGTCGGAAATCCGTCAGAATTTCCGACGGCTTTCCGACGGGGTAATATTTCCGACGGATTTCCGACGGATGAAAAGTTAGTCGGAAATCCGTCGGAAAGTCGTCAGAAATTTCCGACGGAATTATTGCCGTCGGAATTTCCGTCGGAAATACACCTGTTTTCTTGTAGTGATTAAATCCTCAGGATTTCGTTTCATCACAAGATACGATTCTATTGCATATATGTAAGTATGATGCAAACCAGAAGGGAGTTATGGGAACTTTTCCAATATAACCATTTTTCCCAATTTATCAGAAGTTATGTACATATACTTCTTTCCATCCTCAGTTACAGACTGAGTTTCATATCCTTGAAGGTATATGTCTTTGAAGCTCAACAAATTCTTTTTAGAATTTGGAGAATACAAGGCGTTCTTTATGGAAAATTTTGTTCTATTAGGTAACATAAAGTTGGCTTTGCATGTTCCCTCAATCAAGTCTGTAGGACCTGATATTGTGTCAACAATCATTTTTGTTGGTTTTAACACAGAGGAAAATCTCTTGTGTCTCAGAATAGTGTGCTTTGTTCCACTATCTGGTATACAAATTTCTCGAATTTTCTCCTTCGATATTGTTCCATTCGTATTGTAATCCATTTCTGTAAACAACATAAACATCAATAAAGAAAACGAAAATTTCATTTATAGAATACAAAACACACAATAATTATACATTAGGTTTTTTTAAAAAACAACATTTATTTATTTTAAAACTGAAATGTAATAATTATACATGGTTTTACTCGAGACTATTCAGTAGTCTCACTACGAGCATTTCAGTTATCCGCAAGAGCGGTCTTGTCGAAATCATTCGCGAAGCCGGGAGAGTCGAGATACGATGTACCCTCAAAGTGTTCCATGAGGTTCACTTCCTTCCCTTTTCCTTTAGTGGACTCTTGGTATAACTTACAAAGATGTGGAGGGGTTCGAGATACATGGGCCCAATGCCCTTTTGACCCACATCTGTAACAGTTATTCTCACGCTTATAGGTGGAATTCTCTTGGGTTTCTTTCCCTTTATAAGTATATTCTGGTCGAACCCATTTGTACGATCCCCTCCCTTTTGGGTTGTAAGTTCTTCCAAGTCTGCGATTAAATCGACGACCACGACTCCAATAGGTTTGACTTTTTCTCTCGGGATTCCTCATATTTGTGGCATTCACTTCAGGGAATGCTCTGGTTCCCTTAGGTCGAGAGTTGTAGCTTTTTATGATAAGTTCTCAATTCTTTTCTGCTAATATGAGAGTCACAATTAGCTCAGAGAACCTTTTGTATCCGCGACTTCTATAAAGTTCTTGCAGGATACGGTGTTCTTTATGAAATGTGAGGTAAGTCTTCTCGAGCATCTATGCTTCGGAGACAGGCTTACCACAAAATTTTAACTGTGAGACTATTCTCAAAATAGCAGAATTATATTCATCCACTTTCTCAAAATTCTGAAATCTCAGGGTTTTCCACTCTTCTAAGGCATGAGGGAGAGTTATTTCCCTATGGTTGTCAAACCTTTCCTTTAGAGCTTGCCACATGTCTGCTGAGTCTTTAATGCCAGCATAATCATGTGTCACATTCTCATCAAGATGTTTTCTTAAGAAAATTATCGATTTTGCCTTATCTTCGGCAGGAGAGTTGTTTCCTTCTTTTATTGTGTCGGATAATTTTTTCGACTCTAGATGGAGTTCCACATTTGTGGTCCATGCTATATAGTTCGCTCCAGTAATTTTGAGAGCTGGGATCTTAAGATTTTCAACCCTCGTCATTTTTGATATCTAAAAATAAAATCATAAAATATTATTAGCAATTTTAATAGAAACCGTTTACATGAATAACTAAAGTAATTACAAGAAAAAATAATGCAGGGAAAACTAGCACAACAGTTGATGCAAACTCTTCGGGACTAAATTTTCTAACGAAGAAACCATAAATAGAAGCAAAAATTACAATTGAACTTAAAAACAATAACAAACTAATTATTTTTCGAAACATTTTTCTTACAAAATAAATCTAAGAAAATTCTTTGAGAGGAGATGAAATGTTTGAGTGAAGAAAAATGAGTGAAAGATAAGTATATTTATAGATTGAAAATACTGTCCATAGGCGTTGGAAAAAGTAAAAAAAATTTGCAATTTTTTCTTTGTGACCGTTGGAATCAAAGAAAATCAATTTGGAAATTTAAATAATCAATCAATTAAATTTACCAAATTTCAGATACAAGGTTTATAAACAGGCGGCTGAGCCTCCTTATATAATAACCGGAAAAAGGTCAAAATCAACATGTACTAAATTCAATGTGCCGAGAAAAAACTGAACTAAAATAGGGTGCCATTTCCTACCTAAACGAATTAAAAATTTAAATTCCCTATCCAAACTATTCAATTGAACCTATAACCAACATTGACCATAAATCTGTTACTCATCTTTCACAGATTGCTTATGTGGCTGACACGTCATTGACAATGTGGCTTGCAAACGAAAACCACGTCGATTTATACAATATAAACTCAAAAAAAAACGGCATCGTTTTCACACCAATTTCGAAATTTTTGATAATTGTTTAAAAACCAAATATAAACCGAGTAAATTCGATTCTAAACCAAATTAAACCCGATTTAAACTAGACCCGACCCAAAAATATAGACCCGTAAACGACTCAAATGACCCGACCTGGTCCTCTTCTTGGGGCATAATCCCAAAAGTCCTTATCTCACGAAAAAACCTCTTATATCCCTCTCAAATCTTCATATCCCTCTCCCCTTTAATGAAATAGTGAAATCCCAAAATACCATTCTTCAATAACTCCTTCCCTCTTCTCCCTTCCGCCTGTCTGCGGCGCCGTCGACTTTCTTCTTCTCCCTTCCGCGGCGCCGTCGACTTTCTTCCTATCTTCCGCCGTTTCGTTGCCGCCGTCGACCTGCACTGAGTTTCACACTTAAAAGTTAGTTCTTCAAACTCTAATTTAGTGCAATGTGGCTCGATTTGGTTTTAGCAAATTTAAGGATTGAATTGGTTTGATTATTTATGCACATTGGGTGTTTTGGTCGGTTAGGTCTATAAAGATGTAACAAATGTATTTTAGTGGTTGAATCCTAGTGAATTGGAAGTAGATTAGATCCCCAATTTGTTTTTTTGCGATAGGAGAACTAGGTAAAACTAGTAAAACTGTTAAATATAGTAAAACTGGTAAAACTGAAAACCATGATTTATGTGTAAAACTGGGATAACTGTCGATAACTACTATTACTGAGTGACTTTTTGTATTGTTTTTTACAAGATACGATGAGCAACAGCGTCAGCATATATTTTAAATGCCAAGGTCGCATGTATAGTTTAATGTTCAAGACATCAATGGGGGAGATAACTTTGTCGAAGTTGGAAGCTAGGATATTCAAGAAGGGTTCGTTAGATGAAAGTAGGTTTAAATTGGAATTGAGTTATTTTCCACTGGTGGTGGGAGGAGGTGAGGAACAGTTATTTATTTCGGATGATGAGGATATGTCTGTTTACCTATGGTGTATTGATAAAGAGAACCGTAGATGTCTTTGGTATGTGGAGGTCATCGCTACATCGGAACTGCCCGAGCAACTGTCTAGAGCAGAGAAAAGTTCTATTGGTATGAACTTTGAGGTATCTTAATCAAATGACGAGGAAATCGGAGCTAATGCCATTGTTCCGTACGTAGGCAAAGAACAAGCAAAAGAACAACATCAGGCGATAGAGGATGATGATGATATATCACGTGATGAATGTATGGACAACGGTATGGGTATATCGGATATGTGTGATAGATATGTTGAGCCTCCACCTGTTGTACAAGCTAGTCAGTTTATAGAGGCATGGGAAGACGGTTTGGGTCTGACTGTGGGTCAAGAATTTTGAAATAGGAAGGCAGTGCAAGAGGTGGTGGATAGAGTTGCATTTGCTAACAGTTTTGGTTATTCGATAATAAAGTCAGATAAGACGTGATTAGTGCTAAAATGTCCTATAGAAAACTGTAAATGGGCTTTAAGAGCTGCAGTGGTTACAAACACAGAGATTTTCTCGATTAGAACATACACAAAGATGCATACATGCTCTCGGGCTAGTCAGAGTACAAGCAACAATAAGAGGAAAGGCTCAACAGAATTAGTTGCATATTTTTTTAATGAAAAGTATCCAGGACAAATAGAAACTCCGAAGCCAAAAATGATCATGGATATGGTTCAGACAGATTTAGGTGTGCGGATATCATACTCCACATCTTTGAGAGGGAAAAGTCTAGCTGTTCGTGATTTGCGTGGTAGTCCAGAAGAAAACTACAAGATATTGTATCGTTATTTGTACGTGTTAGAACATGTCACTCCCGATACAAAAACAAAGGTGTTTTTGGATGATATGGGGAAATTCAAGTATCTATTCATAGCGTTGGAAGCTAGTATCGAAGGGTTCCGAGCGATGAAGAAAGTGATAATTGTGGATGCGACTTTTATCAAAAACGGATTTGGTGGTATACTAGTTTTCGCCTCAGCCCAGTATCCTAATCGTCACCATTATTCCATAGCATTTTGTGTACTCGATGGTGAGAATATTGATATGCCCTAAACAACTAATGTCTTAGGTTAGGAACATAAGTCTCTTGTCTAGTTCATTAAGGCATTTAATCAAACACTTGGTGTGCATGAAATGCCATATGATCTAGATCCACTCTTTCAAGCTGAATCTAGCAATAGGGACACTAGACAAGAAGGAATACAAGATTATCTAACCCTAAACACCACTAAACAAACCTTGGATCACCCTAATCCACCCTATCTCAAGATCCTAAAGACTACTCACTAATCATCATGGGTTAAACAAATCCAAGAAAAGAAGTGTTAAAACTCATGATCAAGATTATTGGATGATTAGAAAGTAGAAGATAGATGGATCCAATCAAGAAAACAATACTCAAATTGCATAAATCAAAAATGATCAATCTCTTACAAATCACTCTTAGAGAGGGTTTTTGCTTAAGAAAAGACTTAGCCCATCAAAATTAGGTTTGTGGGCATAAATAGTGAACAGTGACGAACCGGGTCGACTCGGGACAACCGGGTACCGACCCGGTTTAAATGGATAGAAAGTTCTAATTGGTCAATACCGAGGTCACTGCTCGGTGCAACACCTCGGTATTGAGAATGGGTTTGTGCACCGACGAGGAGTACCGAGCAGTGGCGTCGGTATTGAGGGGATGTTGCTTAGTGATCTTCGATGGATACCAAGGTCACTCCTCGGTATCGTTGCTCCGTGTTAAGGAGATTTTCCCCCGGGTTTCCTCCGAGAACAGCACCGAGCAGTTGCACCAAGTAGTGACCTCGGTACAATCCCCTGAGGCTTCGATACCGACGTCACTCCTCGGTGTTGCACGTCGGTACTGGGGCTGTCTTCCTCCGTCTTCTATACCAAGCAGTTGCACCGAGCAGTGACCTCGGTGCAACCCTTCTGCCTTCTATACCGAGGACCAGTACCGACCAGTGACGTCGGTACAGTCCCTGTCTTTTCTCCTCGGGTCTTGAATCTCCTATTTAGCACCTGAAATACAATCCAAAACATGCGAGAACTCTCTAGGACTAAATGTGGACACATTAGACTCATAAAATGACTAAAATGCTAAAGAGATGACATGAACTATATGCAAATGACTCGAAACCTAAGTGAAACGGATGCTAGAATGATGCAAAATATGATGATATCAATTCCCCCAAACTTATTTTTTTGCTTGTCCTCAAGCAAAATCATCACTAAAAGAATTCAAGTCCAAGTGCAAACTCTAAAGTATGATCAAACATGTCTACTAAAAAGGGGCTAGCCATGTCCATCCTTACATGAACCAAGCTCAAATCTCAACCTACACAAGCTTTCAAATCATCCAATCCTTTAACATTCATTAGACGTTTTCCAAGTGAATCATGCTTATGCAAGGCAAGTGAATGCATTTGGCTAGGGTAAAGGTTTCGAGATAAAGGTGATCTCGATACAAGTGACGGTTTCCAAGCAAGGGGTTCTCTCAAAAGGAATCAACTAATGCAAAATGTTAAGAGTAAAGCCTAATAGATGCATACAAGGTCGACTTCCATCTACCCAAATGCCGCACATCGAACTTGACCCCTAATCTCTAAACCCCAATGAAGATCCTTCCTAAGCTACCCTTTTTGCAAGGCATTTTGCCTTCACTACTCATATCTTTTCACCTTCCTTCTCCTCTTAAACACTTAGGGGATTTCCTTCTTCACCAAATGGTTTGGCTTTCAACATTTTTCTTTACTTAGCTCTTCTTTACTTTTTCTAGTCTCTCTTATTTCTTTTCTTTGCTTTAACCTTTTTGGCTTTCCTTCTTTCTTTTGAAGACTAGACACTATTTTCTTTTCTTTTTCACTTAGAGCTTTTTCCCATAAACGATTATTGCCAACCATTTCAAGCTTTTTGCTTATCCCTTATTCTTCTTCATCCCTTTTTCTCATTCCCACAATCTCTTTTCTTTCCCTTGTCTAAAGTTCCCAACCTATCTAGCCTTATCTTATGCCTAGCTCATTGATGCCGAGCTAGTTCTACATGGAAGTTTTCCTTGTTCTAAACTCAACACTTTTTGCCTAGTTGATTCGAAAAAGGCCTGACAAACACTCACAAGTAGCATTTGGCTTGAAAGGAGGTTGGGTTAAAGGAGTGGTTAACCGTTCCAATGATGGGAATCGGCTATTCGGGCTAACAAGAGAGTGGCAAAGCGGATAAGATAGCCCAAATATGTATGTGGTAACCATGCATTCACTATGCAATGCACAAACATAATAATTACAATGTCAAATTATGGTTATCACTTAAGTACGAATGGACTCAAATAAACTTGCTTTGGCTAAGACCTAAGTAATGGGACATGAAATCCAAACATGGTTCGACGTTGATTTCGTACACAAGATCTAGAGCATAGGACTTAAACTCTTAAAGCGACACTTCACAAGGAGGAATCATTCTAGCTCTTAATGCACATGCAATGCATTATCTACGTGCTATGCATCTAGACTCGATCCTACATGAAGTGCCAATGCGTCTTAAATGACTTCTTTTTGTCTTTTCATTTTCAAATTTTTTCAAATTTTTTTGGTTTTTCTATGCCTTAGATGTATGCATGAGGCTCAAGATGCAAATTCAAAATAAGACAAAGTAAATGTCATTAGATACCGGTCCCTCCCCCAAACTTAAATCACACCATCTCGGTGTGAAATAAGCCTAAGGAAAGGACCAAAAACAAGAGATAACTATACAATGCAAGACTTAAAAGAAAAAATATATACAAGAGTTTTGGATTCGTACCTAGAAGCTTGGAGATAAGGATGTAGATCCCATTGAGTAAGATGGATTACTTGAAACGGGAGACGGGGACTGCATCGCTCTCCTCTTTGGTGCCTTTCCCGGTCGGGCCGTGGGTCGGCTAGAGTTCATGACCAATGCCCAATCATCTCCTCGAGGCGCGAGGTTAGTGTCCATGACGACGTCTCCTCCTTCACCGGTCCTTGATGAACTCGCTCCACAACCTCCGTCCTTGAGCTCTTTGATGGTTCGACCCATGGCTTTAACCGTCTTCTTCAAAGATTTGATCGTTTTGACCATCTTCTTCATGTTTTTGTTTTGGCACTTGCACATGCGTTGGAGGAGACGAGTTTGGTGGTGAGCGTGTCTTGTGGCCGCATTAGTGATAGCCCCATCATAAGAATCAAAGTTGTCGCGCTCACTACCGTACACGGTCTCGGGTGACGACTCATTCGGCACTTCCTCGTCGAGATCAATAGATTCCTCGGTAGCGGTTCTCCGTTGTGCTCTCTTGCGGAATGCTTGCATAGGCAGGTTGACGGTGGAGTTGTAGAGGTACTCTTGGGGAGGAATGAACATGACGTTCCTCGGGTCATGGAAGTTGGTGAGCGTGAGATTAGGCAAGAGGACTTGTGCCACGGATGTCTTGGTGAGTTGGAGGTTGTAAGCCATCTTGCCTTCGATATATCCCTTGAAGAACTTAGTCTTTGAAAGGTAGGCCATATCCAAAGATTTCCACTCATATTGGCTAAGTGAAACTTTGATGCCCTTTGCCATTAGAATAGGCGTTATCATCCATCCGATGCAAATCGCGGCCTTTTTCGACTTTGTCTTCCAAGCCCAATCCGACGTGTTGGTCGATACCGAGGTCACTCGTCGGTACCACAGCTCAGTATTGACTGATTTTTTAAAAAATTTCGGCGAACACTGATGTCACTCCTCGGTATTGCACATCGGTATTGACATACCGAGGTAACTCCTCGGTGCAACACATCGGTGTTAAGGAGATTTTCCTCCTGTTTCCATACCGACGCGTTGTACCGACCTGTGACGTCGGTATTGGTTCCTCGACATTGGACATCGGTATTGATATACCGAGGTCACTCCTGGGTGCAGCACATCGGTATTGACATACCGAGGACCGAGGTCATTCCTCGGTACCACACGTCGGTGCTTAGGGATTTTCCCCATGTTTCCATACCGACGTGTTGTACCGATCTGTGACGTCGGTATTGTCCCTCCGTTAGTCCATACCGAGGTCACTCGTCGGTACCACTGCTCGGTATTGGCCATTTTTCTTTGGAACTCGTATGCACACTTAACAAAAACTTCAAAAAGATCTAGCAAAGACAGAAAAAGAGATAAACGAAAAGCAAATATATACAATGATAAGTTTGGGGTATCTCCCAAGAGAACTTTGTTTAACGTCACTAATTTCGACGTTTGTTACCGTTCTCAAACTAGAGGGACATCATCGAGGGGGATAGATCCTCCCTTTTCAACGATTTGATTTGCTTGGTAGAGTTTGAGCCTTTGGCCATTTGAAATGAAATCTTGGCCCTCCTTGTTACACAGCACCACGGCTCCATACGGCCTTACTTCTTTAACCTCAAACAGACCCGACCACCTTGACTTGAGTTTCCTGGGAAAGAGCTTCAACCGGGAATTGAATACCAACACTAGGTTCCCAACCTTGAAATCCTTGTGCACAATCTTCTTGTCGTGGAATGTATTGGTCCTCTCCTTGTAGATTCTCGAGCTCTCATAGGCTTCGAGCCTAGTCTCCTCTAACTCTTGAAGTTGAATCAACCGCCTCTCTTGTGCGGTCTTGATGTCGAAGTTAAGTAGCTTCACCGCCCATAGGGCCTTGTATTCCAACTCAACCGGTAGATGGCATGACTTCCCATAAAGCAAGTTGAATGGTGTAGTCCCTATAGGTGTTTTAAAGGCGGTCCGGTATGCCCATAAAGCATCATCTAACTTGTTGGCCCAATCCTTCCTTGAACCCCCAACCGTCTTCTCAAGTATGGCTTTGATTTGCCGGTTGGATACTTCTACTTGGCCACTCGTTTGAGGATGATAAGGTGTTGCTACCTTATGCTTCACACCATGCTTTTTAAGTAGGCTTTCAAACACCTTGTTGATGAAATGACTACCTCCATCACTAATGACTACCCTTGGAAATCCGAACTTTGGGAAGATGGTGGATTTGAATAATTTCATAACGACCTTGACATCGTTGGTCGGGCTTGCAACCAATATGTATTGGTTACCATATGATGACGGAAAAGGTCCCATAAAGTCGATGCCCCACACGTCAAACATTTCCACCACAAGGATTGGGTTTTGGGGCATTTTATCTAGACTCTCATTCACAATAACCGAATAAGACTCATTGGGACCTAAGAATGCATACCTTAGTCCCGCGGGAAGTTGCTTTAGATCCACCTTTGGGGCTTTGAGCTCGCTCCAATCGTCCTCCTCAAGACTAGACTTACCCTTGCTAGTCTCTTCAACGGCTAGAACAAACCCCTCTTGAACCGTGCTAACCCTTAAACCATCTTGACCCTCGATACCGCGAATGCACAACCCAACAAATGGTGCGTCTTTTTCGACCGGTTTGTGAGAATCCATGAGTAGCTCATAACCTTGACTCTCCTTGCTCAAGAACCCATGATCTCCACGCTCCTTAGTCAAAACTACTTGCAACCCGTCTTCTACTCTCATTTCCTCAAAAAAATCGTCGGCTAGCTCATCCATGGTCTCTATGTAGAAACATTGGCCATCTATGGTGGGCTTCTTCATCACCTTGTTAATATCAAACTCAAGGACTTCTCCTTTACCCAAATGGAGATCTATCTTGCCTTTCCTCACATCGATTATTGCTCCCGCGGTTTCTAGGAATGGCCTACCAAAGATAAGAGGTTCTTTTGGTTCATCATCCATTTCAAGTACCACAAAGTCCGTGGGGACAATGAAATCCTTCACCACAATATGAAGATCCTCAAGCAAACCAATAGGAACCCTCACGCTCCTATCCGCTAATATTAGGGAGATGTTGCATGCCTTGTAGCGTGTGAAGCCTAGTCTCTTGGCTACCAAAAATGGCATGAGGCTTACACTCACTCCAAGATCACACAAACAATGGTTGAAAGCTACAGGACCAAGTGCACAAGGTAGCGTGAGTGATCCCGGATCACCTAAATTATTTGGCACCATCTTCTTTTGTATTATGGCACTACACTCGTGAGTTAAAATGACCATAGATTACATCTCCTTAGCACTCTCATTCATGGCATCTTTCAAGAATTTGGCGTATTGAGGGACAAGTAAGAAAGCATCAACCAAAGGTATTGTGAGTTTCACCTTCTCCATTTGCCTATCAAAGGGTGCTTTATACTTGTCCATAAGTTGCTTCTTGAACCGCCCGGGAAAATGTAGCTTAGGAACGTATGGCTTAGGGACAAACACATTCTTCTTCGGTTTCTCTTGAGCAACAACAACCCTAGGCTTGACCTTCTCAACTTCTCCAACATTGTCTTGCTCTCTCACTACCTCATCTTCAACCAATCCGTCATCTTCTTGAAGTTCCACCCCCCCCCCATTTTGCTTCTCAATTTCCGCATTGAGAGGAGAAGAAACTTCTCTACGGGGCAAGACCGTGCCACTTCTCAAGGTGATGGCGTTTACATACTCTTTAGGATTAGCTTCGGATTTTCCTGGTAGTTGACCTTGTGGTCGGGAAGAAGAAGCAACACCTTTGTTCTCCATGTGTTTTACCTTGGAGTTCAAAGCCTCAATCTTTGTGTTGAGGTCGTTGTAAGAGCAATCCACCCGCGTATAGATCTCCGCTTGTCCATTGAGTAATTGTTGGAACATGGAGCTCAAATCAAGCTCTTGCGGTTTAGACGTAGTTGCTTTACCTTGAGGCACAAACCCTTGTTGTTGGCCTTCAAAGCCGGGTGGAACTTTGGGTTGAAATTCACTTCGGTTCCCTTGGAATTGGTTCCTTGGGACAAAACCTTGTTGGTTGGTATTAGAAGCTTGGCCTTGGGGTTGGAATTGCTTTTGTGGGGCTCCTTGAGCTTTATTAGGTTGCGGAGGGTAGACTTGATCTTGTGGGTTCTCCACATTTGTGTTCCGGTAAGAGAAGTTGGGGTGGTTCCTATAGTTTTGGTTGAACCCTTGTCTTTGGTAGTTCCCTTGGTTTTGGTAGTTCCCTTGATTCCCCACGTAGTTCACCTCCTCTTGAGTGTTCATGTCCACGTTCTCCTCTTGATAATAACCTTGGTTCTTATCATAAGCATCCACAAAGTTGACCGTCTTTTGGGAAGACACTAGTAATTTATCAATCAAATTGGCTTGCATGTCCAATTTTTCATTAAGAGCTTTCATGTCCTTGGCCCGCTTGTTCTCATCAAAGTCGCTTGTCGTCCTTGTGGCGCGGTCATAATCGTCGCCATAGGTTCCGTCACTTTGGGCTAAGTTCTCCACTAGTTCCATGGCTTCGTCCACATCTTTGGCTAAGAAGTTCTCGTTAGAGGTTGTGTCTAAGAGCATCCTTATCTTGGGTAGAGCTCCGCGATAAAGGGTACTCAATAGATAGGCATTGGAGAAACCATGATGCAGGCATTGAGAGGTGTAGCTTCTAAACCGTTCCCAAGCTTCATTGAAGGATTCGTTTCCGCATTGTGTGAACCACGAGATTTCGTTCCTCAACTTGGCGGTCCTTGAAGAAGAAAAGAACTTTGCAAATAAAGCTCGCTTGCAATCGTCCCAAGACGTGATTGAGCCTTGAGGAAGACTCTTTTCCCATTGGCGAGCTTTTTCTCCAAGAGAAAATGGGAAGAGTCTTAGCTTGAGATCGTCTTCCGAAACACCGTTCATCTTGGTTAAACCACATATCCTATCAAATTGATCGATATGATCCAATGGATATTCCATAGATAGACCGTGGAATTTGTTGCTTTGAACCATGTTGATCAAACCCGGCTTCACCTCGAAGTTGTTATTCTCAACCGGTGGATCTTGGATCCCTTGACGGTTTTGATGGGCATTGGCGGCATCACCCGCACCAACCACGTTTTGAGCCCTTGGGGGATGGTTAGGGACTCTCATTGGCCGGCTGGGTGGATGTGGGGCGTTGTGAACGTGGCCACCTTGTGCGTGGTGGTTTCCATTACCACTTTGTGCGGGGTGGTTTCCATTACCACCTTGTGTGGGGTTGTTTCCCACATTGTCATGAATCTCCCCAAGTGGAACATTTTCATAGAGATCCATGTCGTTCTCAACTTCTTGTTGTCCCACACGTGCTTCCCTTTTTCTAAACCCTCGGTATGATCGATGTATGTCGTCCCTTGGTTGAACTAGATTGTAGTTCCCGCGAGATCGTGTATGCATGCACCTATAAGTTTAGAGAGAGCAATGGAAAGCAAACAAGATTAGTAACTTTGTAGCAAATAAAGCTTAATCTCACAAAGAGCCTAAATCTCAATGTTAAAACAAATCCCAATATGGCAGCGGCGCCAAATTGATACAAGACTTTTTAGTCTCTAGGAGGTATCAATAACTCCAATACGTGTAGTATGAAGGTTATCAATCCATAAAGGGATCTATCCTAATCACTAAGAATGCAAGGAGCAATTGCAAGTTAAACTAAACAAGAGTGCTTTGATTAAGTAACTAAATTAAGGCAATTAAGCTATGCAATAACTTAACAAGATGTAATTCAAATAATAAAAGCGGAGCAAGAGATAAGGTTATTGATAAAAGGTGATCCAAATCCAATTAGTGATGTTCATTCATTCAAGAAGCTAATTCCTAGGCAAAAGATCTCTAAACTTGATTAGTTCTCTTTCAAGCAACTAAGCACTATGCTAATTATCAATTCCATTACCAAATCATCATTTGTGGGTTAACAACTAGCAAGCATTAAGAATCATAACAGGATCAACCAAAGATATGCCCTAAACAACTAATGTCTTAGGTTAGGAACATAAGTCTCTTGTCTAGTTCATCAAGGCATTTCATCAAACACTTGGTGTGCATGAAATCCCCTATGATCTAGATCCACTCTTTCAAGCTGAATCTAGCAATAGGGACACTAGACAAGAAGGAATACAAGATTATCTAACCCTAAACACCACTAAACAAACCTTGGATCACCCTAATCTACCCTATCTCAAGATCCTAAAGACTACTCACTAATCATCATGGGTTAAACAAATCCAAGAAAAGAAGTGTTAAAACTCATGATCAAGATGATTGGATGATTAGAAAGTAGAAGATAGATGGATCCAATCAAGAAAACAATACTCAAATTGAATAAATAAAAAGGATCAATATCTTACAAATCACTCTTAGAGAGGGTTTTTGCTTAAGAAAAGACTTAGCCCATCAAAATTAGGTTTGTGGGCATAAATAGTGAACAGTGACGAACCGGGTCGACTCGGGACAACCGGGTACCGACCCGGTTTAAATGGATAGAAAGTTCTAATTGGTCAATACCGAGGTCACTGCTCGGTGCAACACCTCGGTATTGAGAATGGGTTTGTGCACCGACGAGGAGTACCGAGCAGTGGCGTCGGTATTGAGGGGATGTTGCTTAGTGATCTTCGATGGATACCGAGGTCACTCCTCGGTATCGTTTCTCGTTGTTAAGAATATTTTCCCCCGGGTTTCCTCCGAGAACAGCACCAAGCAGTTGCACCGAGCAGTGACCTCGGTACAATCCCCTAAGGCTTCGATACTGACGTCACTCCTCGGTGTTGCGCGTCGGTATTGGGGCTATCTTCCTCCGTCTTCTATACCGAGCAGGTGCACCGAGCAGTGACCTCGGTGCAACCCTTCTGCCTTCCATACCGAGGACCAGTACCGACCAGTGACGTCGGTACAGTCCGTGTCTTTTCTCCTCGGGTCTTGAATCTCCTCTTTAGCACCTGCAATACGATCCAAAACATGCGAGGACTCTCTAGGACTAAATGTGGACACATTAGACTCCTAAAATGACTAAAATGCTAAAGAGATGACATGAACTATATGCAAATGACTCGAAACCTAAGTGAAACGGATGCTAGAATGATGCAAAATATGATGATATCAGTTCCTTCAGTTTCTTTTACAGGATTCGCCTCGGCGGTTCCCTCGACGATCGGAGGAGGAACCACTACTTTTGAGTTGTTCATAGGCGCTTCCTCCGCATTTCCGGCCGGCGGCGGATCCTTTCATCCGATTTCTGACAGCCCTACAACATACTTAACCCCCTTCCTTCTTCCTCGACCTCTTCCTCGACCTGTGATTCCTCCCCTCGTCTTCGGCATTGATCAAATCCCTAGTTTTCCCTAGTTAAGAGGAGAAGTTGAGAAGTTGTGTTCGTTGGGAGATTTGAAATGAGGAGTAAAATTAGGGAAAGCTAGGGATTTGATCAGTTTTCGGGTATGACCCGATTGGGTTGGGTGGGTTTTCCGTGGGCGGGTATAACCCTGGTAGAAGCTGTAAATTTTTCAATTGGGGTAGGTTTTATGGTAATTTCCATATTTTTTGAATTAAAAATAATTCTTACCGAAAATGAATTTATAAGAGGGACACATGAGATTTTCGTTTGAGATCTAAGGACTTTTGGGACGATTCCTCCTTCTTCTTTCATTGTAATCCAATGACTTCTAGTATCGCCGGATAAAATGACTTCTAAGAATCACAAGAAAAAAATGAGATTCATGAGAAATTCCAGAAATCTAGATTCATACATGTATTCTTTTCACCCAAATCAATCAATTGCACAAGAGATAACACTAATTTGATTGGTCGTTGAATGACATCAATAAATCACCATTAAATCCCCGAAAAATATGCGATGAATGTGATGATAATAAACAAATTAGCTTCTAAGATTCTCAAAACAAAACAGAAAAACAAAGAAGCTTATGATCAATTTTGAGAAAACCCAGATTTATTCATCAATGAAAAAGAAAAGAAACAAAAATCCTCTCTTGATAAGGCGACTCTCGCCTCAGCCCTCAAAATCCCTAAATCCAACTCCGGCGCCGGTCCCTGGCCTCCGTCGCGGTTAAGCCCAATGGCCAAGAAAAAATGAACCCCCATCAAACCCTCCTCCCCTCCTGTGAAAATCCCTCCTGCAAATCGATCTTCAACTCACCCTCCTCCGTCGCTTGGTCATCCCTAATCCGGCGACCGCCTCTTCTAAACAATCCGCTCTCCCTCCAAACCTTGTATCGGAGAAGATATCTCATTCGACAACTCCATCTTATTTGGGTTTAAGGTTGAAGAAGCCAAAATCTTATTTGGTTTTCGTATTTGAATTTGGGGGTTTGTGTTTCGTCTTGGATGCTAAATATTGAGATTAGGTAGAGATTAATTGATCATGAGCCTTAATCTCTAGGGAGTGTGTGAAGATTGTCCCACATCGGAAGTGGGAAGTGATAGTAGGATTTTTACTTGTCAATTACTCAAATCCCACTGATGTCATTGTAGTATTTGAGATATCGAACCAAAGAGGTTAAGACTGAAGCACTAGGAATACACTAATCTTCCTAAGCTAGAGCAAATGTTATTAGGTTTTTATGTTTTTAAACTAAAGAAAATAAATGCAAGAAGGAAAACAAAGATAGAAATGTAGATCATGGAATGAACTATCAAATGAATGATTAACAATCAAACAATGAATCATTTGGAAGCATTAAACACTATCCTAGAACATGGGATTCACAATTATGACTAATCCACTCTCGTGTCATTAATCACTTTGTTAATCACCAAATCAAGATCAAACTTTCGTTTGTGATAAGATGGTTAACAAGCATTAAAATCCAATCCCAATTAGTTCACTAATCACCCTAGACATCAACTCTCGTTGGCTAGGCAAGAAAAGCTCACAAAAGTTTCGGTTCAAGCAATTCATTTAAACTCGGGTTAAGAGTGAAATGCCTAAGTTCGAGACTCGAATCGATAAATCTAATCTAGCACTAACACCGTTTACTCGAATCTCTTCCTAATGCATGGGATGAGACCATAAATCCTAAGGTGTAGCTCTAGATTGGTTTGTCACGCCAACTAGAGCTACCTAATGTAGGTGTAGTTCTAAACTTTGGTTTATCTTATCAAATCTAGCATTAAGAACCAACCTAAGTGAAGGATCTAACAATAATCAACCTAAATCATCATCATCTAATCATCAAGACAATTAACTAATGATGCTAATACACACAATCAATGCTAATCCTTAGGTTAAGATCACTAATCTTGATTAATTCTCTTTCAAGCAACTAATTACTATGCTAATCACTCAATCCATTAGCAAACTCTAAGTTGTGGATCAATGATTAGCAAGCATTAAGAATATAAACAAGATCAACCAAAATACACCCTAGGCAACTAATCTCTTAGGCTACGAGCACAAATCCCTTGAATAGTTCATCAAGGCATTTCATCAAACACTTGGTGTGCATGAAATGCCTTATGATCTAGATCTACTTTCTCAAGCTAGATATAGCATTAGGAACACTAAACAAGAAAGGAAAGCAAGGATTAAGAACATGAGCATCAAGAATCAATCACCAAATCATCAAAATCAAGCTAAATCTAAGATCCAACAAAAAGGGGCCTAAGGCCTAAATATGAAGAACACAAGAGAAAAAATACATAAAGATAGATAAAATGCATTAATATAAAGATAAGGGTGAAGAAATCTTCTCTAGAGTGGCATTTGTATGGAGAACAATCAAAATCCCTCCAAAATCATAAGAAGAGTTTGGGATAAAACTCAACTCTAGAAAGAAGAAAGCTTGGATCTAAAAAAAAGGGTTTTCAATATTTAAATGGGTTTGGATCGGACAGGGTCAACACGGAACAAACTGGGCTTTGACCCGGTCAAGTCTTTGGTACGTTTTCAGTGAATTGGTCATAACTCCTGAACCTGACATCCGAATGACCTGAATCCAACTCCTGTAGACATCTAACTCGTCCCTCTAAAATTCTTATGAAGACCGTTTGAGTTGTTTAAAATCGAAAGGCCTTTATTTTGCCGGTTATTTGGATGGTATCGTCTTCTCTCGGCCAGACGGACATACCTTCAATAAATCCGTCTTATCTCCCTATCCATAAGTCCAAATAACCCGATTCAAACTCCTGTGTAAAACTGATTCACTCCTCTATAACTTTGGTGACGACCACTGAGGCTAATTCGGAGTGGAGACCCTTCAATACATATGTCATAAATCGGTATTGTACATCGGTACTAAGGGAATGACCTCGGTATTGAAGAAACCGTCTCGGTCAGGCGGACTTATCTTTGGTAAATCAGCCATATCTCTCAAACCATACGTCCGAATGACTTGATTCCAACTCCTATGGACATCTAACTAACTCCTCTACAACTTCCATGAAGATCATTAAAGCTGATTCAGATCGAAAGGCTTCCGTCCAGCCATATCTTTCCGGCGTGTCGGATGAGCTCTTCCTTCTCTTGATGCTCAACCACTCCAATCATCCCAAATGTCTCCAAAATACCTAAAAACACTCCAAATGAATGCAAGAACTCACTAAGACCTAATACAAATGTCCTAAACTCTAAATGAGACCTAAATGCAAGACAAAACCGTGATTATGCATGCAAATGGCACAAAACTTTATGTAAAATGTATGCTTAAACTTGTAAAGTGCATGAATATCAATTCCCCCAAACTTAAACATTTGCTTGTCCTCAAGCAAACAAGAATAGGCAAAGGGAGAAGACTAGAATATGGGAGCTCAAATCTGAAAGTGCCATAAAAAGAATCCAAGCCCAATGTCCAAGTTGCAAACTTCTTGATGCGATCAAACAACTTACTCAAACATGACTAGCCATACTTATCCTTACATGACTTACATTCGAACCTCAACCTACACAAACTTTCAAATCCTCCAACCTCTTGACATTGATTAAGTGTAATAAGCGTTAATCATGTTTATGCAAGATCAAATGAATTCGTTTGGCTAAGGGTTAGGTTATGAGATGAATATGATCTCATTATCATGAATAGGTAATCAAGTATAAGGATCTCTCATGGAAAGAGCAAACTTTAGCAAAATGCTAAAGGTAAAAGACAACCTATGCATACAAGGGAGAATTCTCATCTACACAAATGCCTAGAGTGTCTCTAACCTAAAGCCTTCTAACCCGTTTGTGCCCACATCCTAAGCTACCCTTTTCATCTTAAGGTACTTGCCTTCTTAAACCCACACATGCTTCTTGTCCTTTCACTTCACCGTCTTCTCATTAGGGGATCAACTTCTTCTTCCTTGTTCTCATGGTTTGGTGCTTCTTTGTTGTGACTTAGCTCTCCTTATTCTTCATTTTTGTTCACGCCTCTTTTTCTTCTTTGATGCTTTGGCCTTTTCGGCTTTCTTCTTTTTCTTTGGATCTCTTAAGGTTATCTTATTCTTAGAGCTAGTCTTATAATTTTGCACCAACCAATCTATAAATTCGATCCCCTTTTTCCTTCACCCTATTCATCTTTCCCATTCCACAATTTATTCCAAACACATCCGTTCACCAAATTTCCTAACCGTTCCCCCAAACTTAAACCAAGAACCGCCAACCTATCTAGCCTATTTCTAGATTAACTCTATGATGATGGAGCTAAATCTACATGAGAATTCCTCCTTGTCGCCTTAAATCTAACACTTTTTGCCAAGTCACCAATCACACACGAATATCAATGGCTAGAAAGAATGTTGAGGTTAGGGTAGGGGAAACCATTCCAATGATGGGATATGGCTACATGGATAAACAAGAGTGGTGAAAGGGAAAAGATTATCCACGAATTCATTCAAAAGTGCATGAACACAATATTTACAAGTCAAAATTAAGGTTATCACTTAGATGGGGTTGAGTTCAAGTCAAGGTTTGCTTCAATCAAGGCAAGAACAATAAGACATGAGATCAAGGCATGGTTCGTTCTTAATTTCTACACGAGATCAAAGCATCAAGTAACTAGCAAAAATGGCATTGGACTAGGCTCTTAATAGGGTACTTTACAAGGACAAATCTATCATTGCTCCTAATGCTCATGCAAAGTTACCTTATATGCTATGCATCTAGACTCAATCCTATATGGAATGCACAAAAGTTCAGAATTTTCAAAATTATTGAAAATGCATGAGACTCAAGATGCAAAAGGAAAATAAGACACAAAACACATGGTTAGATACCGGTCCCTCCCCCAAACTTAAATAACAACGTCTCGGTGTGAAAGAAGTTCAAGAGAGAGACCAAAAACAAAAGATGAAATGCAAAGACTCAAAAAGAAAAGAAATACTTACAAAGGAGGAGTGAGATTAGCGGAATGGAGATGGTGAAGAGAGGAGTGTGACACGTTGTTGCTCAAGCCCTCCTTCCGTCACATACCACGACCTTTGACCCAAAAGACCCTTATTGACTTGCTTGTTTTGTGTCTCAAGCTCGACAAGGGATAGGCTCGGGGAGGTCCCCAAGGGGCGCGTTTAACGTCACTAGCTTGACGGTTGCTTCCTCATTGTCACTCCCTTCATGAAACTCACAAGAGAAGTGAAAAGATTAGCAATAAAAGAAAATAAAAAGCTCTAGTCTTAAGAAGAATCAAAATCCTAATGATCAATGCTAAATCTCCCGGCAACGGCGCCAAATTGATAGTAGGATTTTTACTAGTCAATTACTCAAATCCCACTCATGTCATTGTAGTATTTGAGATATCGAACCAAGGAGGTTAAGATTGAAGCACTAGGAATACATTAATCTTCCTAAGCTAGAGCAAATGTTTTTAGGTTTTTATGTTTTTAAACTAAAGAAAAAAAATGCAATAAGGAAAACAAAGATAGAAATGTGGATCATGAAATGAACTATCAAATTAATGATTAACAATCAAACAATGAATCATTTGGAAGAATTAAACACTATCCTAGAACATGGGATTCACAATTATGACTAATCCACTCTCGTGGCATTAATCACTTTGTTAATCACCAAATCAAGATCAAACTCTCGTTTGTGATAAGATGGTTAACAAGCATTAAAATCCAATCCCAATTAGTTCACTAATCACCCTAGACATCAACTCTCGTTGGCTAGACAATAAAAGCTCACAAAAGGTTCGGTTCAAGCAATTCATTTAAACTCGGGTTAGGAGTGAAATGCCTAAGTTCGAGACTCGAATCGATAAATCTAATCTAGCACTAACACCGTTTACTCGAATCTCTCCCTAATGCATGGGATGAGACCATAAATCCTAAGGTGTAGCTCTAGATTTGTTTGTCACGCCAACTAGAGCTACCTAATCATTTATAGAATACAAAACACACAATAATTATACATTAGGTTTTTTAAAAAAACAACATTTATTTATTTTAAAACTGAAATGTAATAATTATACATGGTTTTACTCGAGACTATTCAGTAGTCTCACTACGAGCATTTCAGTTATCCGCAAGAGCGGTCTTGTCGAAATCATTCGCGAAGCCGGGAGAGTCGAGATACGATGTACCCTCAAAGTGTTCCATGAGGTTCACTTCCTTCCCTTTTCCTTTAGTGGACTCTTGGTATAACTTACAAAGATGTGGAGGGGTTCGAGATACATGGGCCCAATGCCCTTTTGACCCACATCTGTAACAGTTATTCTCACGCTTATAGGTGGAATTCTCTTGGGTTTCTTTCCCTTTATAAGTATATTCTGGTCGAACCCATTTGTACGATCCCCTCCCTTTTGGGTTGTAAGTTCTTCCAAGTCTGCGATTAAATCGACGACCACGACTCCAATAGGTTTGACTTTTTCTCTCGGGATTCCTCATATTTGTGGCATTCACTTCAGGGAATGCTCTGGTTCCCTTAGGTCGAGAGTTGTAGCTTTTTATGATAAGTTCTCAATTCTTTTCTGCTAATATGAGAGTCACAATTAGCTCAGAGAACCTTTTGTATCCGCGACTTCTATAAAGTTCTTGCAGGATACGGTGTTCTTTATGAAATGTGAGGTAAGTCTTCTCGAGCATCTCTGCTTCGGAGACAGGCTTACCACAAAATTTTAACTGTGAGACTATTCTCAAAATAGCAGAATTATATTCATCCACTTTCTCAAAATTCTGAAATCTCAGGGTTTTCCACTCTTCTAAGGCATGAGGGAGAGTTATTTCCCTATGGTTGTCAAACCTTTCCTTTAGAGCTTGCCACATGTCTGCTGAGTCTTTAATGCCAGCATAATCATGTGTCACATTCTCATCAAGATGTTTTCTTAAGAAAATTATCGATTTTGCCTTATCTTCGGCAGGAGAGTTGTTTCCTTCTTTTATTGTGTCGGATAATTTTTTCGACTCTAGATGGAGTTCCACATTTGTGGTCCATGCTATATAGTTCGCTCCAGTAATTTTGAGAGCTGGGATCTTAAGATTTTCAACCCTCGTCATTTTTGATATCTAAAAATAAAATCATAAAATATTATTAGCAATTTTAATAGAAACCGTTTACATGAATAACTAAAGTAATTACAAGAAAAAATAATGCAGGGAAAACTAGCACAACAGTTGATGCAAACTCTTCGGGACTAAATTTTCTAACGAAGAAACCATAAATAGAAGCAAAAATTACAATTGAACTTAAAAACAATAACAAACTAATTATTTTTCGAAACATTTTTCTTACAAAATAAATCAAAGAAAATTCTTTGAGAGGAGATGAAATGTTTGAGTGAAGAAAAATGAGTGAAAGATAAGTATATTTATAGATTGAAAATACTGTCCATAGGCGTTGGAAAAAGTAAAAAAAATTTGAAATTTTTTCTTTGTGACCGTTGGAATCAAAGAAAATCAATTTGGAAATTTAAATAATCAATCAATTAAATTTACCAAATTTCAGATACAAGGTTTATAAACAGGCGGCTGAGCCTCCTTATATAATAACCGGAAAAAGGTCAAAATCAACATGTACTAAATTCAATGTGCCGAGAAAAAACTGAACTAAAATAGGGTGCCATTTCCTACCTAAACGAATTAAAAATTTAAATTCCCTATCCAAACTATTCAATTGAACCTATAACCAACATTGACCATAAATCTGTTACTCATCTTTCACAGATTGCTTATGTGGCTGACACGTCATTGACAATGTGGCTTGCAAACGAAAACCACGTCGATTTATACAATATAAACTCAAAAAAAAACGGCATCGTTTTCACACCAATTTCGAAATTTTTTATAATTGTTTAAAAACCAAATATAAACCGAGTAAATTCGATTCTAAACCAAATTAAACCCGATTTAAACTAGACCCGACCCAAAAATATAGACCCGTAAACGACTCAAATGACCCGACCTGGTCCTCTTCTTGGGGCATAATCCCAAAAGTCCTTATCTCACGAAAAAACCTCTTATATCCCTCTCAAATCTTCATATCCCTCTCCCCTTTAATGAAATAGTGAAATCCCAAAATACCATTCTTCAATAACTCCTTCCCTCTTCTCCCTTCCGCCTGTCTGCGGCGCCGTCGACTTTCTTCTTCTCCCTTCCGCGGCGCCGTCGACTTTCTTCCTATCTTCCGCCGTTTCGTTGCCGCCGTCGACCTGCACTGAGTTTCACACTTAAAAGTTAGTTCTTCAAACTCTAATTTAGTGCAATGTGGCTCGATTTGGTTTTAGCAAATTTAAGGATTGAATTGGTTTGATTATTTATGCACATTGGGTGTTTTGGTCGGTTAGGTCTATAAAGATGTAACAAATGTATTTTAGTGGTTGAATTCTAGTGAATTGGAAGTAGATTAGATCCCCAATTTGTGTTCTTGCGATAGGAGAACTAGGTAAAACTAGTAAAACTGTTAAATATAGTAAAACTGGTAAAACTGAAAACCATGATTTATGTGTAAAACTGGGATAACTGTCGATAACTACTATTACTGAGTGACTTTTTGTATTGTTTTTTACAAGATACGATGAGCAACAGCATCAGCATATATTTTAAATGCCAAGGTCGCATGTATAGTTTAATGTTCAAGACATCAATGGGGGAGATAACTTTGTCGAAGTTGGAAGCTAGGATATTCAAGAAGGGTTCGTTAGATGAAAGTAGGTTTAAATTGGAATTGAGTTATTTTCCACTGGTGGTGGGAGGAGGTGAGGAACAATTATTTATTTCGGATGATGAGGATATGTCTGTTTACCTATGGTGTATTGATAAAGAGAACCGTAGATGTCTTTGGTATGTGGAGGTCATCGCTACATCGGAACTGCCCGAGCAACTGTCTAGAGCAGAGAAAAGTTCTATTGGTATGAACTTTGAGGTATCTTAATCAAATGACGAGGAAATCGGAGCTAATGCCATTGTTCCGTACGTAGGCAAAGAACAAGCAAAAGAACAACATCAGGCGATAGAGGATGATGATGATATATCACGTGATGAATGTATGGACAACGGTATGGGTATATCGGATATGTGTGATAGATATGTTGAGGCTTCGATACCGACGTCACTCCTCGGTGTTGCACGTCGGTACTGGGGCTGTCTTCCTCCGTCTTCTATACCAAGCAGTTGCACCGAGCAGTGACCTCGGTGCAACCCTTCTGCCTTCTATACCGAGGACCAGTACCGACCAGTGACGTCGGTACAGTCCCTGTCTTTTCTCCTCGGGTCTTGAATCTCCTATTTAGCACCTGAAATACAATCCAAAACATGCGAGAACTCTCTAGGACTAAATGTGGACACATTAGACTCATAAAATGACTAAAATGCTAAAGAGATGACATGAACTATATGCAAATGACTCGAAACCTAAGTGAAACGGATGCTAGAATGATGCAAAATATGATGATATCAATTCCCCCAAACTTATTTTTTTGCTTGTCCTCAAGCAAAATCATCACTAAAAGAATTCAAGTCCAAGTGCAAACTCTAAAGTATGATCAAACATGTCTACTAAAAAGGGGCTAGCCATGTCCATCCTTACATGAACCAAGCTCAAATCTCAACCTACACAAGCTTTCAAATCATCCAATCCTTTAACATTCATTAGACGTTTTCCAAGTGAATCATGCTTATGCAAGGCAAGTGAATGCATTTGGCTAGGGTAAAGGTTTCGAGATAAAGGTGATCTCGATACAAGTGACGGTTTCCAAGCAAGGGGTTCTCTCAAAAGGAATCAACTAATGCAAAATGCTAAGAGTAAAGCCTAATAGATGCATACAAGGTCGACTTCCATCTACCCAAATGCCGCACATCGAACTTGACCCCTAATCTCTAAACCCCAATGAAGATCCTTCCTAAGCTACCCTTTTTGCAAGGCATTTTGCCTTCACTACTCATATCTTTTCACCTTCCTTCTCCTCTTAAACACTTAGGGGATTTCCTTCTTCACCAAATGGTTTTGCTTTCAACATTTTTCTTTACTTAGCTCTTCTTTACTTTTTCTAGTCTCTCTTATTTCTTTTCTTTGCTTTAACCTTTTTGGCTTTCCTTCTTTCTTTTGAAGACTAGACACTATTTTCTTTTCTTTTTCACTTAGAGCTTTTTCCCATAAACGATTATTGCCAACCATTTCAAGCTTTTTGCTTATCCCTTATTCTTCTTCATCCCTTTTTCTCATTCCCACAATCTCTTTTCTTTCCCTTGTCTAAAGTTCCCAACCTATCTAGCCTTATCTTATGCCTAGCTCATTGATGCCGAGCTAGTTCTACACGGAAGTTTTCCTTGTTCTAAACTCAACACTTTTTGCCTAGTTGATTCGAAAAAGGCCTGACAAACACTCACAAGTAGCATTTGGCTTGAAAGGAGGTTGGGTTAAAGGAGTGGTTAACCGTTCCAATGATGGGAATCGGCTATTCGGGCTAACAAGAGAGTGGCAAAGCGGATAAGATAGCCCAAATATGTATGTGGTAACCATGCATTCACTATGCAATGCACAAACATAATAATTACAATGTCAAATTATGGTTATCACTTAAGTACGAATGGACTCAAATAAACTTGCTTTGGCTAAGACCTAAGTAATGGGACATGAAATCCAAACATGGTTCGACGTTGATTTCGTACACAAGATCTAGAGCATAGGACTTAAACTCTTAAAGCGACACTTCACAAGGAGGAATCATTCTAGCTCTTAATGCACATGCAATGCATTATCTACGTGATATGCATCTAGACTCGATCCTACATGAAGTGCCAATGCGTCTTAAATGACTTCTTTTTGTCTTTTCATTTTCAAATTTTTTCAAATTTTTTTGGTTTTTCTATGCCTTAGATGTATGCATGAGGCTCAAGATGCAAATTCAAAATAAGACAAAGTAAATGTCATTAGATACCGGTCCCTCCCCCAAACTTAAATCACACCATCTCGGTGTGAAATAAGCCTAAGGAAAGGACCAAAAACAAGAGATAACTATACAATGCAAGACTTAAAAGAAAAAATATATACAAGAGTTTTGGATTCGTACCTAGAAGCTTGGAGATAAGGATGTAGATCCCATTGAGTAAGATGGATTACTTGAAACGGGAGACGGGGACTGCATCGCTCTCCTCTTTGGTGCCTTTCCCGGTCGGGCCGTGGGTCGGCTAGAGTTCATGACCAATGCCTAATCATCTCCTCGAGGCGCGAGGTTAGTGTCCATGACGACGTCTCCTCCTTCACCGGTCCTTGATGAACTCGCTCCACAACCTCCGTCCTTGAGCTCTTTGATGGTTCGACCCATGGCTTTAACCGTCTTCTTCAAAGATTTGATCGTTTTGACCATCTTCTTCATGTTTTTGTTTTGGCACTTGCACATGCGTTGGAGGAGACGAGTTTGGTGGTGAGCGTGTCTTGTGGCCGCATTAGTGATAGCCCCATCATAAGAATCAAAGTTGTCGCGCTCACTACCGTACACGGTCTCGGGTGACGACTCATTCGGCACTTCCTCGTCGAGATCAATAGGTTCCTCGGTAGCGGTTCTCCGTTGTGCTCTCTTGCGGAATGCTTGCATAGGCAGGTTGACGGTGGAGTTGTAGAGGTACTCTTGGGGAGGAATGAACATGACGTTCCTCGGGTCATGGAAGTTGGTGAGCGTGAGATTAGGCAAGAGGACTTGTGCCACGGATGTCTTGGTGAGTTGGAGGTTGTAAGCCATCTTGCCTTCGATATATCCCTTGAAGAACTTAGTCTTTGAAAGGTAGGCCATATCCAAAGATTTCCACTCATATTGGCTAAGTGAAACTTTGATGCCCTTTGCCATTAGAATAGGCATTATCATCCATCCGATGCAAATCGCGGCCTTTTTCGACTTTGTCTTCCAAGCCCAATCCGACGTGTTGGTCGATACCGAGGTCACTCGTCGGTACCACAGCTCAGTATTGACTGATTTTTTAAAAAATTTCGGCGAACACTGATGTCACTCCTCGGTATTGCACATCGGTATTGACATACCGAGGTAACTCCTCGGTGCAACACATCGGTGTTAAGGAGATTTTCCTCCTGTTTCCATACCGACGCGTTGTACCGACCTGTGACGTCGGTATTGGTTCCTCGACATTGGACATCGGTATTGATATACCGAGGTCACTCCTGGGTGCAGCACATCGGTATTGACATACCGAGGACCGAGGTCATTCCTCGGTACCACACGTCGGTGCTTAGGGATTTTCCCCCTGTTTCCATACCGACGTGTTGTACCGATCTGTGACGTCGGTATTGTCCCTCGGTTAGTCCATACCGAGGTCACTCGTCGGTACCACTGCTCGGTATTGGCCATTTTTCTTTGGAACTCGTATGCACACTTAACAAAAACTTCAAAAAGATCTAGCAAAGACAGAAAAAGAGATAAACGAAAAGCAAATATATACAATGATAAGCTTGGGGTATCTCCCAAGAGAACTTTGTTTAACGTCACTAATTTCGACGTTTGTTACCGTTCTCAAACTAGAGGGACATCATCGAGGGGGATAGATCCTCCCTTTTCAACGATTTGATTTGCTCGGTAGAGTTTGAGCCTTTGGCCATTTGAAATGAAATCTTGGCCCTCCTTGTTACACAGCACCACGGCTCCATACGGCCTTACTTCTTTAACCTCAAACAGACCCGACCACCTTGACTTGAGTTTCCTGGGAAAGAGCTTCAACCGGGAATTGAATACCAACACTAGGTTCCCAACCTTGAAATCCTTGTGCACAATCTTCTTGTCGTGGAATGTATTGGTCCTCTCCTTGTAGATTCTCGAGCTCTCATAGGCTTCGAGCCTAGTCTCCTCTAACTCTTGAAGTTGAATCAACCGCCTCTCTTGTGCGGTCTTGATGTCGAAGTTAAGTAGCTTCACCGCCCATAGGGCCTTGTATTCCAACTCAACCGGTAGATGGCATGACTTCCCATAAAGCAAGTTGAATGGTGTAGTCCCTATAGGTGTTTTAAAGGCGGTCCGGTATGCCCATAAAGCATCATCTAACTTGTTGGCCCAATCCTTCCTTGAACCCCCAACCGTCTTCTCAAGTATGGCTTTGATTTGCCGGTTGGATACTTCTACTTGGCCACTCGTTTGAGGATGATAAGGTGTTGCTACCTTATGCTTCACACCATGCTTTTTAAGTAGGCTTTCAAACACCTTGTTGATGAAATGACTACCTCCATCACTAATGACTACCCTTGGAAATCCGAACTTTGGGAAGATGGTGGATTTGAATAATTTCATAACGACCTTGACATCGTTGGTCGGGCTTGCAACCAATATGTATTGGTTACCATATGATGACGGAAAAGGTCCCATAAAGTCGATGCCCCACACGTCAAACATTTCCACCACAAGGATTGGGTTTTGGGGCATTTTATCTAGACTCTCATTCACAATAACCGAATAAGACTCATTGGGACCTAAGAATGCATACCTTAGTCCCGCGGGAAGTTGCTTTAGATCCACCTTTGGGGCTTTGAGCTCGCTCCAATCGTCCTCCTCAAGACTAGACTTACCCTTGCTAGTCTCTTCAACGGCTAGAACAAACCCCTCTTGAACCGTGCTAACCCTTAAACCATCTTGACCCTCGATACCGCGAATGCACAACCCAACAAATGGTGCGTCTTTTTCGACCGGTTTGTGAGAATCCATGAGTAGCTCATAACCTTGACTCTCCTTGCTCAAGAACCCATGATCTCCACGCTCCTTAGTCAAAACTACTTGCAACCCGTCTTCTACTCTCATTTCCTCAAAAAAATCGTCGGCTAGCTCATCCATGGTCTCTATGTAGAAACATTGGCCATCTATGGTGGGCTTCTTCATCACCTTGTTAATATCAAACTCAAGGACTTCTCCTTTACCCAAATGGAGATCTATCTTGCCTTTCCTCACATCGATTATTGCTCCCGCGGTTTCTAGGAATGGCCTACCAAAGATAAGAGGTTCTTTTGGTTCCTCATCCATTTCAAGTACCACAAAGTCCGTGGGGACAATGAAATCCTTCACCGCAATATGAAGATCCTCAAGCAAACCAATAGGAACCCTCACGCTCCTATCCGCTAATATTAGGGAGATGTTGCATGCCTTGTAGCGTGTGAAGCCTAGTCTCTTGGCTACCAAAAACGGCATGAGGCTTACACTCACTCCAAGATCACACAAACAATGGTTGAAAGCTACAGGACCAAGTGCACAAGGTAGCGTGAGTGATCCCGGATCACCTAAATTATTTGGCACCATCTTCTTTTGTATTATGGCACTACACTCGTGAGTTAAAATGACCATAGATTCCATCTCCTTAGCACTCTCATTCATGGCATCTTTCAAGAATTTGGCGTATTGAGGGACAAGTAAGAAAGCATCAACCAAAGGTATTGTGAGTTTCACCTTCTCCATTTGCCTATCAAAGGGTGCTTTATACTTGTCCATAAGTTGCTTCTTGAACCGCCCGGGAAAATGTAGCTTAGGAACGTATGGCTTAGGGACAAACACATTCTTCTTCGGTTTCTCTTGAGCAACAACAACCCTAGGCTTGACCTTCTCAACTTCTCCAACATTGTCTTGCTCTCTCACTACCTCATCTTCAACCAATCCGTCATCTTCTTGAAGTTCCACCCCCCCCCCCCATTTTGCTTCTCAATTTCCGCATTGAGAGGAGAAGAAACTTCTCTACGGGGCAAGACCGTGCCACTTCTCAAGGTGATGGCGTTTACATACTCTTTAGGATTAGCTTCGGATTTTCCTGGTAGTTGACCTTGTGGTCGGGAAGAAGAAGCAACACCTTTGTTCTCCATGTGTTTTACCTTGGAGTTCAAAGCCTCAATCTTTGTGTTGAGGTCGTTGTAAGAGCAATCCACCCGCGTATAGATCTCCGCTTGTCCATTGAGTAATTGTTGGAACATGGAGCTCAAATCAAGCTCTTGCGGTTTAGACGTAGTTGCTTTACCTTGAGGCACAAACCCTTGTTGTTGGCCTTGAAAGCCGGGTGGAACTTTGGGTTGAAATTCACTTCGGTTCCCTTGGAATTGGTTCCTTGGGACAAAACCTTGTTGGTTGGTATTAGAAGCTTGGCCTTGGGGTTGGAATTGCTTTTGTGGGGCTCCTTGAGCTTTATTAGGTTGCGGAGGGTAGACTTGATCTTGTGGGTTCTCCACATTTGTGTTCCGGTAAGAGAAGTTGGGGTGGTTCCTATAGTTTTGGTTGAACCCTTGTCTTTGGTAGTTCCCTTGGTTTTGGTAGTTCCCTTGATTCCCCACGTAGTTCACCTCCTCTTGAGTGTTCATGTCCACGTTCTCCTCTTGATAATAACCTTGGTTCTTATCATAAGCATCCACAAAGTTGACCGTCTTTTGGGAAGACACTAGTAATTTATCAATCAAATTGGCTTGCATGTCCAATTTTTCATTAAGAGCTTTCATGTCCTTGGCCCGCTTGTTCTCATCAAAGTCGCTTGTCGTCCTTGTGGCGCGGTCATAATCGTCGCCATAGGTTCCGTCACTTTGGGCTAAGTTCTCCACTAGTTCCATGGCTTCGTCCACATCTTTGGCTAAGAAGTTCTCGTTAGAGGTTGTGTCTAAGAGCATCCTTATCTTGGGTAGAGCTCCGCGATAAAGGGTACTCAATAGATAGGCATTGGAGAAACCATGATGCAGGCATTGAGAGGTGTAGCTTCTAAACCGTTCCCAAGCTTCATTGAAGGATTCGTTTCCGCGTTGTGTGAACCACGAGATTTCGTTCCTCAACTTGGCGGTCCTTGAAGAAGAAAAGAACTTTGCAAAGAAAGCTCGCTTGCAATCGTCCCAAGACGTGATTGAGCCTTGAGGAAGACTCTTTTCCCATTGGCGAGCTTTTTCTCCAAGAGAAAATGGGAAGAGTCTTAGCTTGAGATCGTCTTCCGAAACACCGTTCATCTTGGTTAAACCACATATCCTATCAAATTGATCGATATGATCCAATGGATATTCCATAGATAGACCGTGGAATTTGTTGCTTTGAACCATGTTGATCAAACCCGGCTTCACCTCGAAGTTGTTATTCTCAACCGGTGGATCTTGGATCCCTTGACGGTTTTGATGGGCATTGGCGGCATCACCCGCACCAACCACGTTTTGAGCCCTTGGGGGATGGTTAGGGACTCTCATTGGCCGGCTGGGTGGATGTGGGGCGTTGTGAACGTGGCCACCTTGTGCGTGGTGGTTTCCATTACCACTTTGTGCGGGGTGGTTTCCATTACCACCTTGTGTGGGGTTGTTTCCCACATTGTCATGAATCTCCCCAAGTGGAACATTTTCATAGAGATCCATGTCGTTCTCAACTTCTTGTTGTCCCACACGTGCTTCCCTTTTTCTAAACCCTCGGTATGATCGATGTATGTCGTCCCTTGGTTGAACTAGATTGTAGTTCCCGCGAGATCGTGTATGCATGCACCTATAAGTTTAGAGAGAGCAATGGAAAGCAAACAAGATTAGTAACTTTGTAGCAAATAAAGCTTAATCTCACAAAGAGCCTAAATCTCAATGTTAAAACAAATCCCAATATGGCAGCGGCGCCAAATTGATACAAGACTTTTTAGTCTCTAGGAGGTATCAATAACTCCAATACGTGTAGTATGAAGGTTATCAATCCATAAAGGGATCTATCCTAATCACTAAGAATGCAAGGAGCAATTGCAAGTTAAACTAAACAAGAGTGCTTTGATTAAGTAACTAAATTAAGGCAATTAAGCTATGCAATAACTTAACAAGATGTAATTCAAATAATAAAAGCGGAGCAAGAGATAAGGTTATTGATAAAAGGTGATCCAAATCCAATTAGTGATGTTCATTCATTCAAGAAGCTAATTCCTAGGCAAAAGATCTCTAAACTTGATTAGTTCTCTTTCAAGCAACTAAGCACTATGCTAATTATCAATTCCATTACCAAATCATCATTTGTGGGTTAACAACTAGCAAGCATTAAGAATCATAACAGGATCAACCAAAGATATGCCCTAAACAACTAATGTCTTAGGTTAGGAACATAAGTCTCTTGTCTAGTTCATCAAGGCATTTCATCAAACACTTGGTGTGCATGAAATCCCCTATGATCTAGATCCACTCTTTCAAGCTGAATCTAGCAATAGGGACACTAGACAAGAAGGAATACAAGATTATCTAACCCTAAACACCACTAAACAAACCTTGGATCACCCTAATCTACCCTATCTCAAGATCCTAAAGACTACTCACTAATCATCATGGGTTAAACAAATCCAAGAAAAGAAGTGTTAAAACTCATGATCAAGATGATTGGATGATTAGAAAGTAGAAGATAGATGGATCCAATCAAGAAAACAATACTCAAATTGCATAAATAAAAAGGATCAATATCTTACAAATCACTCTTAGAGAGGGTTTTTGCTTAAGAAAAGACTTAGCCCATCAAAATTAGGTTTGTGGGCATAAATAGTGAACAGTGACGAACCGGGTCGACTCGGGACAACCGGGTACCGACCCGGTTTAAATGGATAGAAAGTTCTAATTGGTCAATACCGAGGTCACTGCTCGGTGCAACACCTCGGTATTGAGAATGGGTTTGTGCACCGACGAGGAGTACCGAGCAGTGGCGTCGGTATTGAGGGGATGTTGCTTAGTGATCTTCGATGGATACCGAGGTCACTCCTCGGTATCGTTTCTCGTTGTTAAGAATATTTTCCCCCGGGTTTCCTCCGAGAACAGCACCAAGCAGTTGCACCGAGCAGTGACCTCGGTACAATCCCCTAAGGCTCCGATACTGACGTCACTCCTCGGTGTTGCGCGTCGGTATTGGGGCTATCTTCCTCCGTCTTCTATACCGAGCAGGTGCACCGAGCAGTGACCTCGGTGCAACCCTTCTGCCTTCCATACCGAGGACCAGTACCAACCAGTGACGTCGGTACAGTCCGTGTCTTTTCTCCTCGGGTCTTGAATCTCCTCTTTAGCACCTGCAATACGATCCAAAACATGCGAGGACTCTCTAGGCCTAAATGTGGACACATTAGACTCCTAAAATGACTAAAATGCTAAAGAGATGACATGAACTATATGCAAATGACTCGAAACCTAAGTGAAACGGATGCTAGAATGATGCAAAATATGATGATATCAGTTCCTTCAGTTTCTTTTACAGGATTCGCCTCGGCGGTTCCCTCGACGATCGGAGGAGGAACCACTACTTTTGAGTTGTTCATAGGCGCTTCCTCCGCATTTCCGGCCGGCGGCGGATCCTTTCATCCGATTTCTGACAGCCCTACAACATACTTAACCCCCTTCCTTCTTCCTCGACCTCTTCCTCGACCTGTGATTCCTCCCCTCGTCTTCGGCATTGATCAAATCCCTAGTTTTCCCTAGTTAAGAGGAGAAGTTGAGAAGTTGTGTTCGTTGGGAGATTTGAAATGAGGAGTAAAATTAGGGAAAGCTAGGGATTTGATCAGTTTTCGGGTATGACCCGATTGGGTTGGGTGGGTTTTCCGTGGGCGGGTATAACCCTGGTAGAAGCTGTAAATTTTTCAATTGGGGTAGGTTTTATGGTAATTTCCATATTTTTTGAATTAAAAATAATTCTTACCGAAAATGAATTTATAAGAGGGACACATGAGATTTTCGTTTGAGATCTAAGGACTTTTGGGACGATTCCTCCTTCTTCTTTCATTGTAATCCAATGACTTCTAGTATCGCCGGATAAAATGACTTCTAAGAATCACAAGAAAAAAATGAGATTCATGAGAAATTCCAGAAATCTAGATTCATACATGTATTCTTTTCACCCAAATCAATCAATTGCACAAGAGATAACACTAATTTGATTGGTCGTTGAATGACATCAATAAATCACCATTAAATCCCCGAAAAATATGCGATGAATGTGATGATAATAAACAAATTAGCTTCTAA
The DNA here is from genome assembly GCA_030161315.1 of Eutrema japonicum. NCBI lineage: Eukaryota > Viridiplantae > Streptophyta > Magnoliopsida > Brassicales > Brassicaceae > Eutrema > Eutrema japonicum. Next base: position 41,432,984 of record BSQW01000011.1, read on the forward strand.
GATTCTCAAAACAAAACAGAAAAACAAAGAAGCTTATGATCAATTTTGAGAAAACCCATATTTATTCATCAATGAAAAAGAAAAGAAACAAAAATCCTCTCTTGATAAGGCGACTCTCGCCTCAGCCCTCAAAATCCCTAAATCCAACTCCGGCGCCGGTCCCTGGCCTCCGTCGCGGTTAAGCCCAATGGCCAAGAAAAAATGAACCCCCATCAAACCCTCCTCCCCTCCTGTGAAAATCCCTCCTGCAAATCGATCTTCAACTCACCCTCCTCCGTCGCTTGGTCATCCCTAATCCGGCGACCGCCTCTTCTAAACAATCCGCTCTCCCTCCAAACCTTGTATCGGAGAAGATATCTCATTCGACAACTCCATCTTATTTGGGTTTAAGGTTGAAGAAGCCAAAATCTTATTTGGTTTTCGTATTTGAATTTGGGGGTTTGTGTTTCGTCTTGGATGCTAAATATTGAGAGTAGGTAGAGATTAATTGATCATGAGCCTTAATCTCTAGGGAGTGTGTGAAGATTGTCCCACATCGGAAGTGGGAAGTGATAGTATGATTTTTACTTGTCAATTACTCAAATCCCACTGATGTCATTGTAGTATTTGAGATATCGAACCAAAGAGGTTAAGACTGAAGCACTAGGAATACACTAATCTTCCTAAGCTAGAGCAAATGTTATTAGGTTTTTATGTTTTTAAACTAAAGAAAATAAATGCAAGAAGGAAAACAAAGATAGAAATGTAGATCATGGAATGAACTATCAAATGAATGATTAACAATCAAACAATGAATCATTTGGAAGCATTAAACACTATCCTAGAACATGGGATTCACAATTATGACTAATCCACTCTCGTGTCATTAATCACTTTGTTAATCACCAAATCAAGATCAAACTTTCGTTTGTGATAAGATGGTTAACAAGCATTAAAATCCAATCCCAATTAGTTCACTAATCACCCTAGACATCAACTCTCGTTGGCTAGGCAAGAAAAGCTCACAAAAGTTTCGGTTCAAGCAATTCATTTAAACTCGGGTTAAGAGTGAAATGCCTAAGTTCGAGACTCGAATCGATAAATCTAATCTAGCACTAACACCGTTTACTCGAATCTCTTCCTAATGCATGGGATGAGACCATAAATCCTAAGGTGTAGCTCTAGATTGGGTTGTCACGCCAACTAGAGCTACCTAATGTAGGTGTAGTTCTAAACTTTGTTTTATCTTATCAAATCTAGCATTAAGAACCAACCTAAGTGAAGGATCTAACAATAATCAACCTAAATCATCATCATCTAATCATCAAGACAATTAACTAATGATGCTAATACACACAATCAATGCTAATCCTTAGGTTAAGATCACTAATCTTGATTAATTCTCTTTCAAGCAACTAATTACTATGCTAATCACTCAATCCATTAGCAAACTCTAAGTTGTGGATCAATGATTAGCAAGCATTAAGAATATAAACAAGATCAACCAAAATACACCCTAGGCAACTAATCTCTTAGGCTACGAGCACAAATCCCTTGAATAGTTCATCAAGGCATTTCATCAAACACTTGGTGTGCATGAAATGCCTTATGATCTAGATCTACTTTCTCAAGCTAGATATAGCATTAGGAACACTAAACAAGAAAGGAAAGCAAGGATTAAGAACATGAGCATTAAGAATCAATCACCAAATCATCAAAATCAAGCTAAATCTAAGATCCAACAAAAAGGGGCCTAAGGCCTAAATATGAAGAACACAAGAGATAAAATACATAAAGATAGATAAAATGCATTAATATAAAGATAAGGGTGAAGAAATCTTCTCTAGAGTGGCATTTGTATGGAGAACAATCAAAATCCCTCCAAAATCATAAGAAGAGTTTGGGATAAAACTCAACTCTAGAAAGAAGAAAGCTTGGATCTAAAAAAAAGGGTTTTCAATATTTAAATGGGTTTGGATCGGACAGGGTCAACACGGAACAAACTGGGCTTTGACCCGGTCAAGTCTTTGGTACGTTTTCAGTGAATTGGTCATAACTCCTGAACCTGACATCCGAATGACCTGAATCCAACTCCTGTAGACATCTAACTCGTCCCTCTAAAATTCTTATGAAGACCGTTTGAGTTGTTTAAAATCGAAAGGCCTTTATTTTGCCGGTTATTTGGATGGTATCGTCTTCTCTCGGCCAGACGGACATACCTTCAATAAATCCGTCTTATCTCCCTATCCATAAGTCCAAATAACACGATTCAAACTCCTGTGTAAAACTGATTCACTCCTCTATAACTTTGGTGACGACCACTGAGGCTAATTCGGAGTGGAGACCCTTCAATACATATGTCATAAATCGGTATTGTACATCGGTACTAAGGGAATGACCTCGGTATTGAAGAAACCGTCTCGGTCAGGCGGACTTATCTTTGGTAAATCAGCCATATCTCTCAAACCATACGTCCGAATGACTTGATTCCAACTCCTATGGACATCTAACTAACTCCTCTACAACTTCCATGAAGATCATTAAAGCTGATTCAGATCGAAAGGCTTCCGTCCAGCCATATCTTTCCGGCGTGTCGGATGAGCTCTTCCTTCTCTTGATGCTCAACCACTCCAATCATCCCAAATGTCTCCAAAATACCTAAAAACACTCCAAATGAATGCAAGAACTCACTAAGACCTAATACAAATGTCCTAAACTCTAAATTAGACCTAAATGCAAGACAAAACCGTGATTATGCATGCAAATGGCACAAAACTTTATGTAAAATGTATGCTTAAACTTGTAAAGTGCATGAATATCAATTCCCCCAAACTTAAACCTTTGCTTGTCCTCAAGCAAACAAGAATAGGCAAAGGGAGAAGACTAGAATATGGGAGCTCAAATCTGAAAGTGCCATAAAAAGAATCCAAGCCCAATGTCCAAGTTGCAAACTTCTTGATGCGATCAAACAACTTACTCAAACATGACTAGCCATACTTATCCTTACATGACTTACATTCGAACCTCAACCTACACAAACTTTCAAATCCTCCAACCTCTTGACATTGATTAAGTGTAATAAGCGTTAATCATGTTTATGCAAGATCAAATGAATTCGTTTGGCTAAGGGTTAGGTTATGAGATGAATATGATCTCATTATCATGAATGGGTAATCAAGTATAAGGATCTCTCATGGAAAGAGCAAACTTTAGCAAAATGCTAAAGGTAAAAGACAACCTATGCATACAAGGGAGAATTCTCATCTACACAAATCCCTAGAGTGTCTCTAACCTAAAGCCTTCTAACCCGTTTGTGCCCACATCCTAAGCTACCCTTTTCATCTTAAGGTACTTGCCTTCTTAAACCCACACATGCTTCTTGTCCTTTCACTTCACCGTCTTCTCATTAGGGGATCAACTTCTTCTTCCTTGTTCTCATGGTTTGGTGCTTCTTTGTTGTGACTTAGCTCTCCTTATTCTTCATTTTTGTTCACGCCTCTTTTTCTTCTTTGATGCTTTGGCCTTTTCGGCTTTCTTCTTTTTCTTTGGATCTCTTAAGGTTATCTTATTCTTAGAGCTAGTCTTATAATTTTGCACCAACCAATCTATAAATTCGATCCCCTTTTTCCGTCACCCTATTCATCTTTCCCATTCCACAATTTATTCCAAACACATCCGTTCACCAAATTTCCTAACCGTTCCCCCAAACTTAATCCAAGAACCGCCAACCTATCTAGCCTATTCCTAGATTAACTCTATGATGATGGAGCTAAATCTACATGAGAATTCCTCCTTGTCGCCTTAAATCTAACACTTTTTGCCAAGTCACCAATCACACACGAATATCAATGGCTAGAAAGAATGTTGAGGTTAGGGTAGGGGAAACCATTCCAATGATGGGATATGGCTACATGGATAAACAAGAGTGGTGAAAGGGAAAAGATTATCCACGAATTCATTCAAAAGTGCATGAACACAATATTTACAAGTCAAAATTAAGGTTATCACTTAGATGGGGTTGAATTCAAGTCAAGGTTTGCTTCAATCAAGGCAAGAACAATAAGACATGAGATCAAGGCATGGTTCGTTCTTAATTTCTACACGAGATCAAAGCATCAAGTAACTAGCAAAAATGGCATTGGACTAGGCTCTTAATAGGGTACTTTACGAGGACAAATCTATCATTGCTCCTAATGCTCATGCAAAGTTACCTTATATGCTATGCATCTAGACTCAATCCTATATGGAATGCACAAAAGTTCAGAATTTTCAAAATTATTGAAAATGCATGAGACTCAAGATGCAAAAGGAAAATAAGACACAAAACACATGGTTAGATACCGGTCCCTCCCCCAAACTTAAATAACAACGTCTCGGTGTGAAAGAAGTTCAAGAGAGAGACCAAAAACAAAAGATGAAATGCAAAGACTCAAAAAGAAAAGAAATAATTACAAAGGAGGAGTGAGATTAGCGGAATGGAGATGGTGAAGAGAGGAGTGTGACACGTTGTTGCTCAAGCCCTCCTTCCGTCACATACCACGACCTTTGACCCAAAAGACCCTTATTGACTTGCTTGTTTTGTGTCTCAAGCTCGACAAGGGATAGGCTCGGGGAGGTCCCCAAGGGGCGCGTTTAACGTCACTAGCTTGACGGTTGCTTCCTCATTGTCAATCCCTTCATGAAACTCACAAGAGAAGTGAAAAGATTAGCAACAAAAGAAAATAAAAAGCTCTAGTCTTAAGAAGAATCAAAATCCTAATGATCAATGCTAAATCTCCCGGCAACGGCGCCAAATTGATAGTAGGATTTTTACTAGTCAATTACTCAAATCCCACTCATGTCATTGTAGTATTTGAGATATCGAACCAAGGAGATTAAGATTGAAGCACTAGGAATACATTAATCTTCCTAAGCTAGAGCAAATATTTTTAGGTTTTTATGTTTTTAAACTAAAGAAAAAAAATGCAATAAGGAAAACAAAGATAGAAATGTGGATCATGAAATGAACTATCAAATTAATGATTAACAATCAAACAATGAATCATTTGGAAGAATTAAACACTATCCTAGAACATGGGATTCACAATTATGACTAATCCACTCTTGTGGCATTAATCACTTTGTTAATCACCAAATCAAGATCAAACTCTCGTTTGTGATAAGATGGTTAACAAGCATTAAAATCCAATCCCAATTAGTTCACTAATCACCCTAGACATCAACTCTCGTTGGCTAGACAATAAAAGCTCACAAAAGGTTCGGTTCAAGCAATTCATTTAAACTCGGGTTAGGAGTGAAATGCCTAAGTTCGAGACTCGAATCGATAAATCTAATCTAGCACTAACACCGTTTACTCGAATCTCTCCCTAATGCATGGGATGAGACCATAAATCCTAAGGTGTAGCTCTAGATTTGTTTGTCACGCCAACTAGAGCTACCTAATCTAGGTGTAGTTCTAAACTTTGGTTTATCTTATCAAATCTAGAATTAAGAACCAACCTAAGTGAAGGATCTAACAAGAATCAACCTAAATCATCATCATCTAATCATCAAGACAATTAACTAATGATGCTAATACACACAATCAATGCTAATCCTTAGGTTAAGATCACTAATCTTGATTAATTCTCTTTCAAGCAACTAATTACTATGCTAATCACTCAATCCATTAGCAAACTCTAAGTTGTGGATCAATGATTAGCAAGCATTAAGAATATAAACAAGATCAACCAAAATACACCCTAGGCAACTAATCTCTTAGGCTACGAGCACAAATCCCTTGAATAGTTCATCAAGGCATTTCATCAAACACTTGGTGTGCATGGAATGCCTTATGATCTAGATCTACTTTCTCAAGCTAGATCTAGCATTAGGAACACTAAACAAGAAAGGAAAGCAAGGATTAAGAACATGAGCATCAAGAATCAATCACCAAATCATCAAAATCAAGCTAAATCTAAGATCCAACAAAAAGGGACCTAAGGCCTAAACATGAGGAAATCTTCTCTAGAGTGGCATTTGTATGAAGAACAATCAAAATACCTCCAAAATAATAAGAAGAGTTTGGGATAAAACCCAACTCTAGAAAGAAGAAATCTTGGATCTAAAAAAATGGTTTTCAATATTTAAATAGGTTTGGGTCGGACCGGGTCAACCCGGAACAAACCGGGTTTTGACCCGGTCAAGTCTTTGGTATGTCTTCAGTGAATTGGCCATAACTCCTGGACCTGACATCCGAATGACCTTAATCCAACTCCTGTAGATAGCTAACTCGTCTCTATACAACGTTTATGAAGACAGTTTGAGTTGATTCATATCGAAAGGCCTTCTTTTTGCCGGTTATTTGGATGGTGTCGTCTTCTCTCAGCCAGACGGACATACCTTTAGTAAATCCATCTTATCTCCCTATCCATATGTCCAAATAACCCGATTCAAACTCATGTGTAAAGCTGATCCACTTCTCTACAACTTTGGTGAAGACCACCGAGGCTAATTCGGAGTAGAGACCCTTCAATACCTATGTCACAAATCGGTATTGTACATCGGTACTAAGGGAATTTTCCTTCTGTTTCCACACCGAGCAGTTGCACCGACCAGTGACCTCGGTATTGAAGAAACCGTCTTGGCCAGGTGGACTTGTCTCTGGTAAATCAGCCATATCTCTCAAACCACACGTCCGAATGACTTGATTCTAACTGCTATGGACAGATAACTCACTCCTCTACAATTTCTATGCAGATCATTGAAGCTGATTCAGATCGGAAGGCTTCCGTCCAGCCACATATTTCTGGCGTGTCGGATGAGCTCTTCCTTCTTTTGATGCTCAACCACTCCAATCATCCCAAATGTCTCCAAAACATCTTAAAACACTCCAAATGAATGCAAGAACTCAGTATGATCTAATGCAAATATCCTAAACTCTAAATGAGACCTAAATGCAAGACAAAACCGTGATTATGCATGCAAATGGCACAAAACTCTAAGTAAAATGTATGCTTAAACATGTAAAGTGCATGAATATCAGGAAGGGACATTAAGTAATATATAAGGGACTTGGGCCAATCCACTCATTGCCAATTGGTTTTGAGTTGGAAGCCCAAGAAACTTAACATGGTATCAAAACCCGAACACACACAATGCCTGTAATCTTTCCTAGAAGAAGGCCCGGCCGTCTCGACCCGAAGATTGATGTTCTGTCGAGATTAATGGCTAGAAGAGCCTTTATCTCGAGGGGAGGTATTGAGATTAGGTAGAGATTAATGGATCATGAGCCTTAATCTCTAGGGAGTGTGTGAAGATTGTCCCACATCGGAAGTGGGAAGGGACATTAAGTAATATATAAGGGACTTGGGCCAATCCACTTATTGCCAATTGGTTTTGAATTGGAAGCCCATGAAACTTAACACTAAACCCTAAATCGATTCTCTATACGACAACAAATCGATTTATCACCTCCATCTCTTAGGGAAGAAGAAGAAGTGACAAATGTTTAGTGTCCTCGATGAAGAAGATGAAGTGACAAACCCTAAATCAATTTTGAGTTTTAATTTTTTTACCCAAATTGAAACGATGCCGTTTTGTTTTGTTTTTTTTTTAAGTTTAGATCGATTCAAAACAACGTCGTTCTCGTCTAGAAGCCATCGTGTCTGCCTTGTCAGCAGTCTGTGATAGTTGACTAACATATTTAATAGTCAATGTTGGTTATGGGTTCGATTGAATAGTTTGGACAGGAAATTTAAATGTTTATGTCGTTTAGGTAGGAACTAGCACCCTATTTTAGTTCGGGTTTTTTCGACACTCCAAATTTAGTTCAGGTTGATTTTGATATTTTTCCCTATAATAACCATAATAAACATTTAATTAACGACAATATTGTGGTGATGGAATCATTCACATTTAAACAGTAAATAAATTTTGTGGCGTCTAGGACGTCCACTATATTATTAACATTAAATAATTTAGGTGGCGTCTCAGACGTCCACTATAATATTAACAGTAAATAAATAAATCATGGTGACTAAAGTCATCCATTTAAAATTGCAATTAAATAAATTATGGTGACAGAGTCATCCATATTTAAAAAGCATATAAAATAAAGAGTAAATAAATATATGGTGAAAGCGCCATCCATATAAGCATAATAAAATAAACGTGGCGACAAACTGTCTATTATAATCTACCTTATAAAGAGAGAAGGGGTGCTCTCCAGCTTTGACACTTGTCTCCCCCCCCTCATTGATTAATGTTTTTTATTTTTTTATTTCCCAATAAATTCAAGATTAAAAAACCCATAATAACTTTATAAACCTTCCAACTTCTATTTGATTCAAAAATATATAAAATCTTTTTCAACTTACTAACAATAATTTTTTGTTAAAGAACTTATTTACAATAATTACGTTTTTACACAATCATTTCCAAATTCATTGTATTTTAAAGTAAAAATAAATAACTAAAACAAGTCTAAATTCATGCTATTCATATATCTAAAATGTATCTACGAAAAACGAGAAGACAAAATTAACTTAAAACATTTAATATATATAAAGAAAAAAATATAAAGACCCACTCAATGGTTGCTATTCTATTAATATAACAAATTTTATCTAAATTCAAAGTTATGTTAAATTGTCCTTTTAAATAAGTGCAGATTCTTTTAATTATGTTATTTATAGATTTTATCTTATGGCTGCACAAGACGGAAATTTGGCTACTTTTTGGCATGCAAACAGTCTAACATATGGAATATTTATTTGGGATAAAAAAACACGACTAAGAGGAAAGAGCACCGATAAGACATTTAACATTCATTCATCAGCATGTGAGCTATATTATCTACGAATGATGATAAATCACAAAAGAAATTATATGAGCTATGAAGTTATTCGAACCGTTAGAAGCGTTACACATAAAATTTTCAAAGAAAATTGTTATGCCATAAGACTCTTTGATGGTGATAAAGAATGATATGAATCAATGGCCGCATCAGAACATGGTGGTAACACATAGTGAATGGTTTCGAAGTTTGGGGGAGACAGATGCAAACACTAGAAAAGAAAGCAAATAGATTATAAGAAAATGAAAGTCAAACTGTTTTATTTGTAAACACACATGGGCTCATCACAATATTATAAACTCATTGTTTTATTTTATATATTTATTTTAGTTTAATAAAAAAGAAAATTGGAGAACACAAATTAATTATACAGTATATAACAAATTCATCAAATGGCCTCTATCTCGAATTAGGTTGTATTCGTTAAATTAATTTTTTTTAAATCATATTTTACTAAACACAAATTAGAAAATATATATAACATATAAATAAAGCTCTTCCAGCGATGATCCGTTTTGGAATAGTAATGATCGCGGATTCAATCTCCTGAATTACAAGGGCCAAGATTCAAGGTTTTGGATGAGGAAAGGAGCAAGAGAGGCGCTAAGGAGCCGAAGAAGAGGATTCTTAATCGAACGGCGACATGCCAGCTTGCTTCAATGGGGCATGCATCCTCAGGAAATGGGCATTACCTAGTTGATCCGGTGAAGATGAGTTTAATTAGGTTTGATTGCTAATCAGGGTCAGTCCCAGCAACATCATGCGCAAGGGCAACATGTATATACCGGTGGTGGAATGGCTGCATCGCCGTTCATGCTAGGGAACCAATACCATCCGGTTTATGTAACAAGAATGTTGTGGAATCCAGCTTTAGCAACAGCAGCCGGAGGAGGTTACACGTATCCGATGTTGGCGAGGGCTCTAACCCACGATTTGTTGCAGTCGAGCCAGATGGGTGGTGTTGGTGAGCCAAGCGTTGGTGATGGTCTATCATTTCTGGGAATGGTAAAGATTCAGATGTTGGCGGCTCGTTTCATGGCTACTCAAACTATTCATGACACGCTCTCGCTGTAACATCTTGTGTTTTATTGCAACGCATGTGCTCATATTGTGGTTTAAATGTCTTTGGATAAGCATATGTTGCATGATTTATAGTAGGAGCGTATGTATATGTCTTAATGGATATATATAATGGGTTACGACTTCGTAGTAGTAATCAAAATATCAGCTATTCAGCTGGCATGATGTCTCTCTAGATCTGCATTTGTTACGAAAATTTTTTTTATAAAAAAACACCAAAAAAAACTTACATAAAAATACCCACGCGTTAGTGCGGGGAATCATCTAGTATTAAGTAAATAGTGGTGCATTAAACAACCACTGAAAAATAATAAATTATTATAGAGGCGACATACCGCCCGCTTTGGTAGGATATATATTATGAATATATATTTAGCTATAATAAAGAGTGATCGTGCTGATAACGTGTTATAAAAAGAAATAGAATTTATCATAAAAATAAATATAAATAAAGACAAATATTATACCGGATAGAAGATCGGGATACTGATATTAGAACTAAGCGAGAGAAAGATTTTCTGGTTTGAAGTTGTGAAGTTGTGAAGTGAGAACTAATTTACAATCGAACGAATTCGTTCGTTTATATAGACGTAAAAATTTAAGTTATTATGTGTAAATAGTGACGGTAAACTCCACAAATTTTTACTTACATTTATATGAACGCTCTCGTTTTATGAATTTATAATGCATATATTATTGACGTTTGTAACAAAAAACGTATTTGTTATAGGTATAACTTTCTCTTGAGATTAAAAGATAGTCGGCAAAGATTTGTTGTATTGTTCAGAAATATAGCTAATGGTAACCAAAATTTTTAACATTTCTCATTAATTCCGTTGATAGTGATTGCTCTCATTCTCTCCGCTCTCATCTTTCTACCAATAATTTATGATCAAATACAAAAATAATTCATTTTTCCTCAATCTTCAACAAATACCACTTTCTCTTTATTATATTTTTTACAACCACACATATTCACAAAAATAACATTATGTATTTAATTTTATTTTATTTTAAATAGTAAAACGATACAATAATCCATGACATATCATTTATTTACGAAAATGTTAATTTCTTCAATTTTTACAGCCACCATTAACAACCAATTTCAAACTCTAAATGCTTATCCAACCGATTTTAGAGCTCTAAATGCTCAATGTGTGAGCTCATAACTTCATAATTTTCCATTTCCTTTTCAATTTCACCAAAAAAAAACTCTCTAATTTACGTTTTAAAAATTGTGAATTCGTTGATCTTGTAATTTTTGGTGATTCTTGCATAAACACAATTGGGCTTCTTTGGTATTGGTGAAATTCGAAGTTTCGGGCACTTGACGAAGCTAAAAATGAGCTCAAACCAGATATAGGTAAATACCACTTGGTTTTCGTTAATTTTCATATTTGCTTCGCGATAACAGACTTCATGTGAAGTATACTCTTCATCGGAGACTTCATGTGAAGTCTACTAGTCAACGCTGAGTTTAGTTTTGCAACTGACTATTTTTTTTTAGTTTTTGAACAGAGATTTCATGTGAATTCTCCGTTGAAAACAAAAAAAAATCATTAAGACTTCACGTAAAGTCTGCGTAAAAGCGAGGTTAGTTTTGCATTTGAGACTTCAAGTGAAATCTATTTATAGTTTAGGGTATAGCAAAACTTCGAGTGGAGTCGATTTATAGTTTATGGTATACGAGACTTCTTATGAAGTCTGCTAAACCGAAAATAAGTAACCTAACTGGAAATTGTACCCCATTATATAAAGAAAACTTACCACTTGTAACCTTAATTTTGTAAACAAAAAACCCTCAAGTTTCTCTCTAAAACGGCGATGTCAAAATCGCTTGCCGCAGCCGGATTTTTCGGTGGTTGCCGGCGAACGGTAAGCTTTATTCCTCTTTTCGCTTGTCGCCGCCAGTTTTCTTTTACTTTTCGCCGCCAGTTAATAAATCTCTAAATCTATTGTTTTTCTTTTCCATATATGTTCCGTCCCGCTGCCTTTTCTTTCTGCCGCCGCTTGTCTACTTACGACAACGGTAAAGTCCTCCGAATCTCTTTGCTTTGTTCGAAGTTGTTAGGGTTTGTTCTGAGTTTCTCATCTATCAGTTTGTTCAGTGTATTTTGCGAATTAGTTCAGTTTATTAGACTGTTCAGTTCGAATTTGCTCAGTGTATTTTGCGAATTATTTTTGATTTGAATTCTACGAAATACTAAGAAACGGTCTTCTACGATTTTAGATTTCTCATCCAGACTTCGTTCTCAGTCTTCTCTATTTTTGCAGACGTCATGTTAAGACTTTACAACATGCTTAAGACTTCGCTTACAGACTTCTCTGTTGTTTTTAGATTTCTCAGTCGGACTTCTCTAACTTTTTTTATTATTATTTTTTTTGTCAACATAAAAGATACCTAAAACAGTTAGGAGATCCAAACCGGTGGCATTGAATTTACATACGTAATATCAGAAGGGTAGACTCGAGCACTTCGTACTAATTTGTCCGCCACTGTATTATTTGCCCGTGGGATGAGAGAGATTGAAAAGAAAGGGAAAACCTCCTTACTTCTCTCGAATTCCTCCATATGTAGAGAGAAATCAGGCCATTCCTTTGGTGTCGACACCATCTTCACCAGCTCGGAACAATCTGTTGCAAACCTTGTCGTCGTCTTCTGTGTAGCAATCAAACAATGCATTGCCCAAATGAGTGCTTCTAACTCTGCATGTAACGGCGATAGACTTTTCCGAAGATTCCTTGCTCCTAAAAGCGTTCCTTCGCCTCCTTCTTGTTTATAGTGCAACCCTAATCCCGAGTTTGCATCAGTCTCCTTCCAAGAACTATCTACAAAACACCAAGAGCCTTCAAATTCCGTAGAAGTCTTAGTTGAAACTGTATTATGGGAAGTCACATTTTGATCGATAGTTTGTGCTGAATTCAATATGTTTGCCTCAGACTCCGCAATCTTTAGGATCTCCTACGGTGTTCTATCCACATTTGAGAAAACCTTATCATTTTTTGCTTTCCAAATATACCATATTAACCAAGGAAAGATCTGAGATTGAGTATCTCGTGGTATTTGCCAGAAAAGATAATCAAAATTGAAGAAAACCGATGAGATTGGGAATCCTTCTAAAGGCGAAGGTATTGGTGTGATAGCCCAAGTTTGTAGAGCCGGTGAGCACTCAAACCGGGTATGATTTATTGTTTCACTATCTATTCTGCAACGCGCACATTGTGTATCATAATTAATTCATCTGGTTTGCAGATTTTTACATACTTCTGATATATTTATACATACTTTTTTTCAGAATTCTCTTATATTTTTTGCAGATTTCTCATTCATACTTATTTAATGTCTGCATACTTCATTTTCCAACATAAATGGATAAGCCAGAATTCCCATTATGGTTTTTCATAAAAGGCGATGAGCCCATTCCGGGTAAAAGCATATGCTACTATAGCGGTGAGACAAAGTTGTTCCATGCGCTAGTTGAAACACTAGAAGAAGATGAATGGGCATAGCTTTTTAATTTGAGGCTGGGTGTGTTTTTAAAGTTCAACCAATTGGATTTTGGTTGTGCATCGAGGCTAGTACATTATATGTTCAGTTTTTAGCTAGTTTGCAAGAAGAAATTTGAGATTTGGAGTCTCGTTGGTGTAAACCCATTGAGATTTTCATTGAATGAGTTTGAACATCTTACGGGAATCAACTGTGATTACGTTGACATTCTATAAAATCCAGAGGCTGAGGATACATAAGAGATTCTAGAATTCTAGAATTCTAGGAGCAAATGAGAGTTAATTCTGAGATGGATCCAAGTACCAAAGATTTGATAGTAGCGTTTAAGGTTTCTATGATCTCGGGAGGATGGGATATCTAGCCATTTATGATGGTTTCATTGAAGCATGAAAAAGCTCAGCACCCACACGGGTTAGTATGGCTAGGCTAGTGATGGATCTATGTGCTTTTGAGAATTACCCATTGGGAAGAGTCGCTTTTAAAAACCTGATAAAGTTGGTGAAGGAGAGAGATTTGACCAAGACGTATTACATTGAAGGGTTTGTACAAGTTCTCCAAGTTTGGGTATACTATGCTCTTCCGGATTTTGCATCTGTATTTGTAGAACCCATTCCAAATGACTCAACTCCACCGTTGCTGGCTTACAAAGGATCCAGAAGCCGGAATTATGTCAAAGAGAATATGTTGAAACATGTAATTTTCTGTGTTTAAAAAAAGTATGATCTTCTGATTTTATCTGCCTTATTCCATGATGATCTAACTCTCAACGTTTTGTTTTTCGTAGGACCGTATAAACAACTACGTTGTGAAGGAAGTCAACCATATTTGACACCATGATTTTTCGTAGGTCCGTATAAACAACTACGTTGTGAAAGAACATGCAAAATCATGGTGTCATATATGGTCGAATTCCTTCACAACGTAATTGTTTATTCGGCCCTACGGAAAAAAAAACGTGGAGAGTTAGATCATCATGAAATAAGGCAGATAAAATTAGAACATCATAATTTTTTAAAACACATAAAATTACATGTTTCAGCATATTCTCTTCGACATATTTTCGGCCTCTGGATCCTTTGTAAGCCAACATCGGTGGAGTTATGTCATTTGGAATGGGTTCTCCAAATACAGATGCAAAATCCACGAGAGCATAGTATACCCAAACTTGGATAACTTGTACAAACCCTTCGATGTAAAATGTGTTGGTCAAATCTCTCTCATTCAATGACTCTATCATGTTTTTAAAAGCGACTCTTCCCCACGGATAATTCTCAAAAGCACCTAGATCCATCAATAGCCTAGCCATACTAACTCGCTGAAACTGAGGGTCTAAAGCAGACGGACTGAAACTGATAGACTGAAGCCGACAAGCTGAAACCGACGGACTAAAGCAGATGAGCTGAAACTGAAAACTGAAACTTTGAATCAAACTGACGAATTGAAATTCTTAACCGAAATTGACAAACTGAAATTGACAAACTGAAATTCTGAACCAAATCTAAAATTCTGAACTAAATGATCCGAAACCGATAAACTGAAATTGAATGATGTGAAACCGATAAACTGAAACAGAATGATCTGAAACTGATAAATTGAAACTGAAGGGTGTAGAGACTAGAACATGTAACATACAGAACAAAACACGAGATTCTGCAAATACCTATTTGCTCTTATTTGAAATCGTTTAAACAAACTTCTTACAAGTTTTTTTAATCAGGATTACACGACACCAACACGCTGGTTCGTCACTGGCCAATTCCTAATCTACGCAAGCTTACCTACACAGCAACAGCTATGCAATCTCTCTTTTTTCACTCACCAAAACCCTCAAGCACGTAGTACCGTCACGTCTCTTGTTTTTTTGATAAAATGAACCCTAGCGGCTCCACCGCCTTATATATTCTCCAACTCACGTCGTTGAGAATATTTGTTTCCAATATTGAGGATATCTTCAAATCTTTGTTTCCACGATATGAGATCTTCTGCTCCAATTATGATGATGTCTCTAGCTCCAATAGTCTTCTGCCACATCAGATGCGTATCTTTTAGTTTCACGCCTTAAATCCAGAGTCTTGTGTTGCACAGATTTTGTGGTTGTGCAAAACACATACTCAACAATCTCCCCCTTTTTGTCTAAGTGTGTCAACTCGAGCAACCACCTGTAAAAACAGAGACTTCCACAAAACATAATCCAAGCAACCACTCACATAGATGTGATCATAAACTACTGAAATGATTACAAGAACCAATGCAATCTTTTAATTTCACAGACATAAGCATCAAGATATCATGAACAACTAATTACTCCCCATGTTTGAGTGCACACTTAGGCAAAAACACATACTAGCAAACACGTACGTGATGTAACAAAGAACAGAAATTCACCTCAAAATGTTGCTGTATGGATTCGGCCAGGAGACTTTTTCAGAAACAGCAGTGTCAGCAGCGGAATCGGATTCGGCGGGAGCAGTAACAGCCTCAGCGGCGATCCAAGCTTTTGATTTAGGCAACAACGGAAGTGATAGCACATGAGCGGTCACAATGCAGTAGATATACACCCATGAAGAAGTAAACTCTAAACCTGATTAACTCAAGTTAAACTCAAACCACATGGTTAGTGCAAACCAGTGATACCCAACTTAAATTCAAATTAATCTAGAACCTCCAACGCATAAATAAATTCTTGCTCAACCTTGAAATTCAGTCATGTTGTCTAGAGAATTGATGAGTACCCCATGAGAGAAATCAGTACACATGACCTCAGTTCCACAACTTTTGAATTAATTAAATCAGATTAAATTAGTGAACACAACCTGTTCTGACCTGGTACTAAGAGCACAAAGGATCCAATTCAGTGGAATTTTTGTGACAGAAAATGATCAACTCATTGACACACAGCGGAAGACAGTCTACGCATTGTCATAACTCCAAGGATACTTCTCTTGACAAGGTGAGCTGAGTCTAGGGAGACAAGTAGTTCAATCCTTCCCTTTTAAGATATGCAAAGAGTGATCTACCTCAGTCCAAATAGGGGTAACTACCTGGACCCGAGGATACACCCTCTGCATATTTTTCTGTTTAACAAGACTTTTCCTTCAAGAGAACTTCAGAAGCAATACAAAGAAGTGAACGAGCTCAGTCCAAATAGGGGCAACTACCGGACCCGAGAGTATACTCCATGTATTATATTTTGTTCTCTTGCCCAATCCAGACAGTGATCGAAAAACTTATCATTCAAGTGTTGCATAATAGGAAGTCTCAAGAGAATTTGTGTTACTGAGCATTAGATACAAGAGACTTTCTCAGCGACACTATTAGATTTTTGAGATGATAGTCTTCGAGTGTCTTTCTCATCAAGCCTTTTAGCTCTGCTCATCTCATTTTATTTCAACACTTCTCCTCCTTTTCAATCCGTTGACTCAGCTACGACCCTTGTCTAAACTTTCAAGGAAATCTGACCTTTGAAGAGTTATGAGAAGCAGCTATTTTCCTCCTCCGTTGTGTCAATGAGAGGTTTTGGGAGGTGATCTATACATAGTGATTAAAAGCACACACCGTGACACTGAAACATGGTGTCCAATATGATCCCCTCCCGAGCCAGAACCTGCTAGCATTCACACAAACCAATAGCTTTTCGCATATGAATGAACGTATTAAGATCAAGTGGGTTAGTGAATATGTCTGCAAGTTATTTCTCTGAAGCAACATGTACAATTTCAACACGTTTTTCCTCAACCAATTCTCTGACAAAATGATGCCGTATGTCAACATGTTTTGTCTGTGAGTGTTGTACCGGGTTCTTGGATATATTGATTGCACTCATGCTGTCACAATGCACTAACAAAGGTTCGGAGGTCATACCATAGTCATCCAGCATGTGTTGCATCCAAAGCAATTGTGTGCAACAGCTTCCAAGAGCAATATACTCTGCTTCAGCCGTCGAGAGCGTGACACGGTTTTGCTTCTTACTGTACCATGAAACCATGTTGTTTCCAAGGAAAAATCATCCATCTTAAGTACTCCTTCTGTCATCAAGACAGTATCCATGAGCTACCAGTCTAGCTTTGTTGCGAACAATATTTCCATCTTCATCAATTTTATTTTTAAAGATCAACTTTGTTCCAACAATGTTCACATCCAGCTGTCTTGGAATCAGATCCCATACTCCATGTTTGACAAACTGATTCATCTCCTCGTGCATAGCTCCAACCCATAACTCATCATCAAGTGCTCCATCAACATTCTTCGGTTCCACGAGAGATACAAAACATGCTAGTTTCACCATGTTCTTGAAATCGAGCTGAATTTTTCGAGTTCTCATCCCTTCGTTCAACTCTCCTATCACATCACTTGCGGAGTGATTTCGATGCACTTGAAGCTTATCAGAACTGCTTCCCTCATATTCTTCCTTCTTAGCATCGTCAAACTCTTTTGCAGCATTTTCTGGGAATAAACTGTGTAACACACGATTTTCATGTGTTATCTCTTCAAGTACATGCCCATTTCGATCATCGAATACAATGTTCACATATTCCGCAATGGTTCGTAGATTTTTGTTATAGATTTTGTATGCCATGCTGTGAGTGGAATAACTCAAGAAGATACCATCCTCGCTTCTAGAATCGAATTTTCCCAAATTGTTCTTGTCATCCAAAATATAGCATACACACCCGAAAACGTGAAAATAACCAAGATTTGGTGTTTTCCCTTTCCATATCTCATAAGGTGTTGTCTTAGTTCCTGGTTTAACATACACCTTGTTGTTTATGTAGCAAGCAGTGTTGATTGCTTCTGCCCAAAATCTTGTGGGAACGTTGTTTCCATGCATCATTGCTCTAGCCATTTCTTGGAGTGTCTGATTCTTCCGCTCAACAACACCTTTCTGTTGGGGGTTCGTGGAGCTGAGAATTGGTGTCTGATCCCATTAGCATTGCAGAACTGTTTGAAGATTTTATTCTGGAACTCACCACCGTGATCGCTTCGGATTTGGACAATGTTTCCCTTTGAATTTTGCTGCTGCATTGCTAAGATCTTAAAGCTTTCAAGAGCTTCTGATTTTTTCCTCAGAAATCTCACCCACATAAATCTTGAAAAATCATCCACAAGTACAAAAATGTATCATTTCCCGGATGTGCTCTATGTTTGGACTGGCCCCATTAAGTCCATGTGAACCAACTCAAAAATCTTCTTCGACCCAATTTCAGGAACTCGTTTATGCTGGACTTTGATTTTCATTCCTTGACAGCATGCCTTGCAAGTAATGTCAGTCTCTTTTTCTAGTTTTGGCACTCCGAGCACTACCTCAGCCTTCACGATTCTCAGTAATCCATTGATGTTCATGTGTCATAGTTTTTTGTGCCACAAATCAAGTTGTGACTCTCTCACTGACATACACTGATCTGAAGACTTCCACATGTAGCAGGTGTTGCCTGATCTCACACCAGAGAGCACCACGTTCTCATTCTCATCAACTGCTACACAATCAATTTTAGTGAAAACCACTTTGAGCCCTTCATCGCACAGCTGGCTAATACTGATCAAATTTGCAGTCAACCCTTCCACATAGTAGACGTTGATCAGAGAGGGTTGATTCTCATTTTTGAGTGTTCCAACTCCTTTGATTTTTCCCTTAGCTCCATCTCCAAAAGTGACATTTCCAATCTTAACTTCAGTATATGAACTCGGACTTTTCTCATTTCCAGTCATGTGCCTTGAGCACCCGCTGTCAAAGTACCATGGGATGTCGTTTTGTGTTGTGGTGGATGTGAAAGCAACATTGATGATTGTTATTTATTCACATATGTCTTCATTGCTCATATCATGAGGATCATCGACTTCTGTAACTCCACAGTTGCACACTATATTTTCTTGTGTAACACAGCCTCCTGCAGTTTTCTCAGGTATCGCTTCGAGCAGATCATCGATATCTGTAAAACTCATATTGCACACAATATCCTCTTGTGCAACACACATCCCTGCAGTTTTCTTAGGTCTAGCTTTTTCATATCTCTGCATCGAAAACACTTCGTTCGCAACGTACTTGGTGAGGTAAAGATACTTCTTTGCTATCCACACCTTCCCATAATGTTTCTCTCGATGTGACATTTATTGTTACTCCAAACTTGCCTGATTCTCCTCTTCAGCTCAAGGCAGTTTCTCTTAAAATGTCCACTTTTCTCACAAAAATAGCAGGCTCTTCTAAGTCTGACACCTTCCACTTTTGGTCTAGCTGCCACGTGCTTTGAGAAGTATGTCTTACTCATCTCGATTTGGAGATTCTTTTCTTCCTTTTCTCTATCATGTTTTGCTTGCACAAAATTCTTCATGTTTTGATAGCTTGGTTCCTCATGACTTTGGTAATGCTGATCTCGTCCATTGAACCCCAATCCCCAGTTCTGTTTGTCTGTCTTTCCCATTGTCAGAAGATGGTCCAATTTATCAGTTCGCTTATTCAGCATTCTGATCCTCTTGAAGTTTTCTGAGAGATCATGTTCGAGACTTCTGCTCCTTGTCTTCTCTTCATCAAGCATTTCCTTCATCTTGGTCATTTGGACCTCTAATTCCAGAATTTTCAAGTTTTCTTTGTCCGACATGACCTTTTCTCCTGAAATATCAGATCCTTTGACCTTCACTTTGTCATGACCTTTAGTTTCCATTTTTTCTATCGTTGGAGTATTTTCAAGTTCAAGGATATTCACCTTAGCTTCCAAGAGAGCGTTATCCTTCAACCACTGCAGGTTGTCATGACTCAGTTTTACCCAGTTGTCATACAATGATCAATATTCAACCTTTGCATCAAATTCATCATCGTCATCTGATTCTGACTCAGCATCAGATTCTTCATCCGACTTCTCTCTTACAAATGCAAAAAAAATCAGCAAGTCACCTTCCTCATCACTCTCCTCTGAATCAGTTTCGCTAAAGCTCAAGAATGACCTGTCATGCTTCTTATGTAGACTCGGATAGTCAGTCTTAACATGACCAAATCCCTTGCACTCATGACACTTGAGTTCTCTGATTTTTACCAGTGGACATTCTGATTTGAAATGCCCATATCCTTCATATTCGTGACACTGTAGGTCCCTTTTCCTGCTTGTTTTTCCATCTTCCTGTCTTGTCACACTATTCGAGCTTCGTGTATCTTCCTTGTCTTGAGTTTGCCAAAAGTCCTTACTTGGTCCTGTTCAATTCTCTTTAGCGCGTTCTTGAAATTTCTGGCCATCAATCCCATATTTTCATCAAATTTCTTGTTCATAGCTTCTTCCAACTTCTGAATCTGATCTGCACTTTGATCCGCACTAAAAGCAATTCCTTTGATAGACTTTGGTTGATTTGGCTCAGCCTCTATTTCCTCCGCCTTGAGAATACCAAGAAGTTATGAAAATTTCATCTCATCAGTGTTCATCGCCATTTTGAGAACAACCTTTTGAGCCTCGAACTTAGATGGTAAGCATCTCAGCAGCTTCTTCACGAGCTTCTTGTCTTTATAAACCTTTCCTAACACCATTGCCTAATTAGCTATGGAGCTGAGTTTAGAACCAAAACTTGCTATTGATTCATCATTCGCCATACGCAGATTTTCAAATTCTGACGCTAGGTAATCTATTCTGGTTCTTTTCACACTAGATGTTCCCTCATAAAAGTTTACCAAAACTTCCCAAGCGTCCTTTGCAGCGGTACAGCCTTGAACCAATTTGAACTTCTCTGCATCAATGGTTGTGAATATCTCACTAATAGCTTTAGAGTTGTATTTGGACATCGCCTTATCTTCTTCAGTACATTTATCTTTGGGCTTAGGCTTCTTTTCTCTTGCTTCATCAAGAACGTATGGTTCTTCCCAACCAGTTTCCACAGCAGTCCAAGCATCTTCATCGATTTATCTAATTCTTTGCTTCATTCGAACCTTCCAGTGTCCAAAATTTGTCTCATCCAGCATGAGCGTTTTCTGAATCGCCACAAACTCTTTTGGTGTGTCCATGTTCGTCACAAGATCTCAACCTGTTAGTAAATCTTCTGATTACTTGTAGGTGACCCTCTCTGATACCAATTGTTAAGACTAGAACATGTAACACACGGAACAAAACACGAGATTTTGCAAATACCTATTGCTCTTATTAGAAATCGTTTAAACAAATTTCTTATAAGTTGTTTAATCAGGATTACACGACACCAACACATTGGTTCGTCACTGACCAATTCCTAATCTACCCAAGCTTACCTACACAGCAACAGCTATGCAATCTCTCTTTGTTCACTCACCAAAACCCTCAAGCACGTAGTACCGTCACGTCTCTTGTTTTTGGATAAAATGAATCCTAGCGGCTCCACCGCCTTATATATTCTCCAACTCACGTCGTTGAGAATATTTGTTTCCAATATTGAGGATATCTTCAAATCTTTGTTTCCACGATATGAGATCTTCTGTTCCAATTATGATGATGTCTCTAGCTCCAATAATCTTCTGCCACATCAGATGCGTATCTTTTAGTTTCAGGCCTTAAGTCCAGAGTCTTGTGTTGCACAGATTTTGTGGTTGTGCAAAACACATACTCAACAAATGGTTGAAGTTGTCGAATTGTGTCAATAATAGCGTAGTTCGGTAGAGTCTTCAAAGTGAAATGTGGACGATCAATGCTTAACTCGGTAGAAAAATGTAACTTAGTAGAAGAATGTAGCTTGATAATCGAACGTAGCTCGGTAGAAGATGTAACTCGCTAGAAGAGTGTGTCATAGAATGGTAGTTTCCTTTTCTTTTTTTTTTAGTGATTCTAAACCAAGTGGTTCACAGTAGAGTCCCAGGCTACTTATGATGAAGGACAGGTTGTTGAAGCGGGCTACTAAAGCTTTGTGGAATCTCATCTTCCAATATGTTTCTTGTTGAGTTGAAGTATTTAAAGTAATAATGAAGCAGAGAGACTTACGTGAGATGATGATGAGAAATCTGTATTTAGAGGCTAAACTTCGATCATTATTTCTTGTCTAGAGGGCAGGCATTCCTTAAAAGCCTATGAGCTGTTTTTGGACCTCTTTTTATCCATACCGTTGAAGAAAACGCCTCCTACAACAACGAGAAATGGTAATCCATCAAGTTTTGTAAACGAATGGATACTAGAATCCGGCATTACTACAGATCCTTGCTAGATATCAAAATGTTGCTGAGAAGTATTTATCTGGTAGAACCGAGTGTCAAGGACTTGGCTTTTTCAATCTTAACAATAGCGAGATTGTTTGATAGCGTTGCATCTCGACCATGTAGCAAATAATATAACATGGGATTCTCCATATCCATCTCTTATTGTCCTTTTCTTCCTTGGATCCAAGTTCATTTTCAACTTTGCAGCGGCCGAATGGTTTCTTCTTAACCGACCCGAGCTCTAAATCCTTCATCGTTATTCTTTCTTGTGTTCTTGTACAGATCCCATTATTATTGATCCCCCTTGCTGTCATCTTCAATACCACCAATATCTGATTTTGCCAGTACCAGCAAAACGAATTCCTTTGTTCTTTGTGAAGCAAATCAGAAACGGTAATACTGCTCGAAGCTAGAATGACGAGTTTGCTTCCGAACTGGTTTCGTTGAAAGAGAGATCTTCTCGGTCACATAGAAATTTCCCGAGGAAGATACTTCTGATCTTTAGCAGAGGCAGCGTTTAACATCTCCGTTGCTTTTGATTCCGGCAGAACACTGGTGAAGCTGCGAGGCGAGCAAGAGCGAAGGATGATTGAATTCGAAGGTTGGAGACGACAACCGCGTCGAATAACGGAGACGATATCGGCTAGAGGTTATGACATAGAATTGAAATCGAACCAACGAATCTCATTCTTTAAGTGTTTTCATCGGGAAAACGAAACAAATAATATATGGACTAATTGCTGACCTGATATCTTTCGTTGAGTCTATTCTCAAGTACACTTCCTCTGATAATAATTTCTTTTTTATTTTGTTTTTAATTTGATAAAGTGGTAAATATCCAAAAAAAAGAAGGGATACTTGCAAAAATGACTCACAATTTGTGGTCAAATGCAAACATAACCATTTTCCTCCATTTTCAACAAATACCACTTTTTCTCCATTATATCATTCACAACCACACATATTCACGAAAATGTCATTATGCTCTTAATATATATATATATATATTTTTTATTTTTTAAATAGTAAAAATATACAATAATCCATGCAATATCAATTATTTACGAAAATACCATATTGTTCAATTTTTCCAACCACCATTAACAACCAATTTCAAGCTATAAATGCTTACCCAACCTATTTTTGAGCTCTAAATGCTCAATATGTGAGCTCATAACCTCATAATATTCCATTTCCTCTCCAATTTCATCAAAAAAACTCTCTAATTTACAGTTTAAAAATTGCAAATTCATTGATATTGTGATTTTCGGTGATATTTACATAAAAACGATTGGGCTTCTTTGAAATTGGTAAAATTTGAAGTTTTGGGCGCTTGAAGAAGCTAAACACGAGCTCAAACCGGATCTAGGTAATTACCCACTTGATTTTCGTTAAATTTCATATATGCTTCGCGAGAGCAGACTGTATCGGAGACTTCAGATGAAGTCTTCTAGTCAACGCATATGTTAGTTTTGCAATTGAACAGTTTTTAGTTTTTAAATGCAGACTTCGCGTGAAGTCTGCGAATTCTCCTTTGAAAAAAAAATATATCATGCGTAAAGTGAGGTTAGTTTTGCATTTGACCAAAACTTTGACTTTTTATAGCATACTTCACATGAAGTCTGGAAAAAGCAGACTTCACATGAAGTCTACTCTAGGTCAGTTTTGCATTTGACAAAACTTTGACTTTTTAGAGAGGTTAGTTTTGAGTTTGACAAAAATTTCAAACATTGACCAGGAAAATCAATCAATTAGTAGACTTCGGGTGAAGTCTGTTTCATTGAATAGACTTCATGCGAAGTCTCCAATTAATTTAATTCGAGATTTTGGTCAAACGCAAAACTGACCTAGTGTAGACTTTATATGAAGCCTGCACGGTTCAGACTTCATGTGAAGTCTACTTTACTAAAGTCAAACTTGGTCAATTGCAAAACTAACCTCTAGTAGACTTTGTTTTTAGAGTAGACTTCAGGTGAAATTCCGCAGACTTCAGGGAAAATGTCAAATTATTGTCAAATTCTGGTCAATTGCAAAACTAATATGTTTACTCCGCATACTTCACCTGAAGTCTACTCTTGAAAAGTCAAACTTATGGTAATTGCAAAAGTAACCTAAAATACAGACTTCGGTGTGAAGTCTACTTTTATATAGGGGACAGACTTCATACTGAAGTCTGCTATTTTATACGGAACAGACTTCAGTGTGAAATCTTTGTGGTTAATTTTTTTTAAAAAAGTCATTTATAGCATATTTGTAATGAACGTTTTAGTTTTTTTTGTCTCACATGTATGTTTGTTGTTGTTGCTGCATATGTATGAGTTTGACGTGTTTATGTGTTACAATTATGGAAAAATCAATTTTCTTGTTTGATTAAGCCTTTAGCTCATTGTGCAGACTTCGGGTGAAGTATACGTTTATTTACGATCACTAATGTGGTTTATATATGTTTTTTTTTTACAGAGAATGGTTCAGTTACCTGTTGTTTATGGAGAATGGGTGATGAAAGACTCATCGTGGCATTTTGTGGTGGATAATCGCAAAGGAGGGAGAATGTTCTTTTTGAGTGATGGTTGTACACATGGTGAACTCGTTGAAATGGCTCAAGATGATTATATGCTGGACAAGAAAATGAGTTGATGGAGTTAACTTATTCATTACCGGATTCAATTTTGGAAAAAATGGCTCTGGTACCTCTTCTATGCACGTCACAAATGATAGATAAGTTCGGAGTTTGATCGAGTTAAGTAGAACGCATGTTGTACGTCTTTATGTATTGAGTTGTTTCGATATGGATACTGAAAATAATGACGACGTGGATGGACATGCGGATGAAGATAGTGATGAAGATGCAGACGAAAATGCGGAAGAATGTAAGGACGAAGATGTGTATGGGTCTAGTGGTGGTGATGTTATGGGTATTGATGGGATAGTGAAAGATGAGGACGAAGAAGATGAGGATTACAGTCAGTATGGAAAGGTGAAAGGTGAGGATGAAGATGATATGTGGTTTGATGATGAGGATGTGAAAGCGAGTTCGGGTGGTCAAGGAGGAAGATACGAAACGACATGGTCTGACAAAATCTATGTCAAAGCAAGTTTTTCTAGCAAGGATGAGCTGGTATCAGAGTTGCGATTGATGGAGGTAATGTTAAAATTCACATTCAAAGTATATAAGTCTACGAAAATTCTGTTTGTGGCTAAATGTTGTGTGAACGGATGCGAATGGAAGTTTAGAGCGGTGTGAAGAATGAATCAAACATGTTTTGGGTGACAAAGTATGTGAGAGTTCATACATGTTCAGTGGCGGACCGAATGGCTCACCGTAGACATTCTACTCCGAGATATATTGCTACGCTATTTATAGAGCGCTTCGGATTAATCGATGGAATTACAACAAAACATATCAAAAATTCAATGAGGGTGAACTTTGGTATGAAGATGGATTATACAACTTCATAAAAGCATTGATATATGCCCAAGAATTAGTCAGGGGAACAGCAGAAGATGGAGATGGGAATTTGCCTTCTTATTTGCACCTTATCGAAAAAAACCAATCCGGGAACTGTCACTGGTCTTGAACTTGATGATAAGAATAGATTTAAATATCTATTTCTATCTTTTGGAGCCTCGATAGCTGGTTTTGAATAGCTGCGACGAGTTATTGTGGTGGATGGGTGTCATCTAACTGGGAAATACGGAGGTGTTATGCTAGTGGCAACCGCACAAGACGGTAATTTTCAAATATTTTCATTGGCTTTTGGAATTGTAGACTCTGAGAATGATGATGCATGAGAATGGTTTTTTACCAAATTGCGCGGATGCATGTGTCTACGCTTGTATGCCCGACATACACAAAATATTATTTGTATGCGGCATACTCGCACAGTATTTATCCCAAAAATGATCACCTCGAAGCTCCTGAAAGTGTACAATGTCTTCCTCCAAAAGACCGACGTCAATCAGGTGGACAGAAAAGTCCAGGTGCCAATCTTGGCTAGAAATTTCAAGGATGAAAGGCACCAAACCGTGGAAGATTCACAAGCAATACAGTTGTTCAAAATGCAAAAATTCGGGCCATACTCGACCAAATTGTGTAAGTTGAAATCATCTTGTTAATTGTATCAAGTCTATTTTATACTTATGTGTTTCTGTTATAAGCTTCTGTGTTTTTTCACTTAGGGATGGAAAATTGGTGATAACTAGAAGCGTTGGAAGTATGCGGTGGAAGTCTGCTTTGGAAGTCTGTTATGGAAGTCTGCGTTTGAACTTGTTTTTATTTGTTATGCGATTAAGCACTTTGATTTTGTTTTGGAAGTCTGAACTTGTTTTTTTTGTCATGCGATTAAGCATTTTGAACTTCTTTTGGAAGTCTGAACTTGTTTTTTTACATGTTATGATGCCCGAACCTGCATTATTATGTTAAATACTAGTCATTACAAAACAACTGCCTCAGAACAATGTTACATAATTTTGTCAAGTTCCATTGATAGGTTACAAAAACTTCCAACCCTATCAATAGTTACAACATTTTTGGGATAAAACTTCCTACCCTAGTCATTACAAAACAATTGCCTCAGAACAATGGGTTTTTCTTACATGTACAAAATATATACAAGAATCCAAGAGTTAGGGGACCATCTCATAGAGGTCCAACAATTTATCCTCGCTACTCTCCTCGTATCTCTCCGTGCCACGTATGTTAGTCTCATCAAATATCTCGGCCGCTAGCTTTTTCCTAATAGCTTTGATGTTGGCATCACACAAGGTCTAAGGAAATGTCATTCCAAGTGCATGGCATTCAATATACTTCAAACAATACACTCCACAATCACCAGCTTGATTGTTTTGGGGTACTCCTGATCTTTTAATCCACTATGT
The DNA here is from genome assembly GCA_030161315.1 of Eutrema japonicum. Lineage (NCBI taxonomy): Eukaryota > Viridiplantae > Streptophyta > Magnoliopsida > Brassicales > Brassicaceae > Eutrema > Eutrema japonicum. The sequence continues at coordinate 41,460,401 of BSQW01000011.1, forward strand.
GTGAATGCATCGTATGGGTACTTGTCTTTTTCCTCCACAAGAGCTAACTCATGAAGTAGATAAGGCAACATGACAGCAATAGGCTCCACTTCCTCATTCATTTCTTGATCATTAGTGAGAACAATAAAACTGTCCCAAACAACAATGTGTCTCTTTGGAATTGATATCCATATAGCGACCCAATGATTTTTTTTTACGTGTACGACCGAGTATATATCATCCACTTCTAGCCCCCATGTCTTCTTTGTTTTCCAATATAAAGGATAGTTACCTACATGGTAATCCAACGCCCCATGAGGTACCAAATTACCTGATCCGTCGGCATTCGGGAGAGAGTCAACGAAATCTTTGTACTTGGTAGTCCACATCGTGGAAAAAGGAGAATCAAAGCAAATTCTTGAAGTCCTAAACCATTCCGGATGCTTCACGGATCAAAGCCTCAATAGACTCATCCCAGCATCCATGTGCTGCGTTTACAAAGTCATATGTTAAAAATAGTTGACCAAAACGAGTAAGAAGTCTGTTCAAGAAGTCTGCAACAGTCTGAATTAATTCAAATTGCATAGAACCAAAGGAAAAGATGTCTATACCGTCTCACGAAGCCATTTCTGTGGAGTTCGTAGAATCCAAAACCACTCAATTGAAGAGAGAGGATTTCTTATTGGATAGTCGCTGTAAAACAGAAACATGCGGCAAGTGTTAGGTTGAGTAATATAATACCTACCATTATGTTAAAACATAAACATTTAGAAAGTGGTGACTTATGGATCAAGTTTCAACCAATCAACTAGCACCTTCACCTTTTGCTTATCAACGGGATCAAAAGGATCATATCCACGGCCTTGTATTCTCGGATTTGGAATGATTTCCTTTACCGTGCTATTTCCTTCAAAAGGATGCACCTGTGAAGACGCAAGCCTCCTAAGCATGTCATTCTTTGCACGTTGCAAAATCAAGACTGCTTTTGTTTGTTTCTGTTGTTTCTCTTTTTGAACCGCGTCAAAATCTATGTCACAAAGTTTTTTTTCAAGAAGCACAACACTTGGTTCTCTTCCACCATTCACACTCTCACTTTGCATGTAAACACGATTACTCTGCATTTTTCCAAGAACCATAAAAATATTTAGCTAAACAAACTAGACTTGAATCCACATAAGAGCAAACCAAACATAAACCAACGTTTGAACAACCAACTAAGAAAATTAGTTTTGTACTAAAACAACTTCAACCAAAGCAACCACAAGTTTTGAAAACGAGTCTAATTCTTCTTTTTTCTGCCCCTTTTTCTTGGGAAAGGGTTTCAAACTAACCCCAATATCAGGATTGCTGGTACCCTCCTCATCATTACTGGTTTTGCCTTCCACTGGATTTGCATTGGATTTGACCTGCTCATAATCACCAACGTTCTTTATTGGTCCACCTTTCACTGCCTCTATTGTCCGCTCAACAGCTTCTACCTTCTTGCTAAGGAGCTTGATCTGATTTTCACAATTACTCAACCCCCTCCATCATCTTCGTAGATAACTTGAGAAAGTAGTTGTCCATGTGTGCTTTCATTGTGGCAACCATGGACCCATCCTCATCCACATAAGATGGAGACCTCTTTCGACTTTCTTCATCCGAGTCGAACCTCCTTTTGTTGTCCACCGTATTCTCTGACTTCACATTATTTGAGGTCTTAACACCAGCCACATGCCAATGACTCCGAGTCCAGTTCCAGGGAACACGACCAGTGTCCAAACATTGCTTTCACAATGTTCTCAATCTTCACATCTTCTTCATCATCGTCCCATAATGGGAACATCTTCTCGAATTCCTTGACAACATAGTTGTTTACACGGCTCTACGGAAAACAAAACGTACGTGGACACTTAGATCATGGTATAAGGCATATAAAATCAGAACAATTTAATTTTTAAAAACACAAAAAATTACATGTTTTAACATATTCTCTTTGACATATTTTCTGCCTCTGGATCCTTTGTAAGCCAGCAGCGGTGGAGTTGGGTCATTTGGAATGGGTTCTTCAAACACAGCGGCAAAATCCGGGAGAGCATAATATACCCAAATTTGGAGAACTTGTACAAACCCTTCAATGGTATACGTCTTGTTCGAATCTCTCTCCTTCACCGACCCTATCAAGTTTTTAAAAGCAACTCTTCCCCACGGGTAATTCTCAAAAACATCTAGATCCATGAATAGTCTAGCCAAACTAACCCGTGTGGTTGCTGAGCTTTTCTGTGCTTCAATGAAACAGCATAGATGGCTAGATATCCCAACCTAACTCGATCCTCCCGAGACCATGATCAACAAACCTTACACGCTACCATCAAATCATCAATACTTGGACCCATCTTAGAATCCACTCCCATTTGTTCCCAGAATTCAAGCATCTCCTCTTTAACGTCTACCTTACGATTTTCCAGATTGTCAATATAATCACAGTAGAGTCCCATAAGATATTCAAATTCATTCAATGAAAATCTCAATGGGTTAGCACCAATGAGACTCCAAATCTCAAATTTTCTCTTACAAACTAGCTGAAAACTGAGCATATGATGTACTAGCCTGGATGCCCAACCAAAATTCAGTTGGTTAAACTTTAAAAACACACATAACTGTGAATTAATAAGCTCTGCCCATTCATCTTCTTCTAGTGCTTCAGCTACCGCAGCAAACAACTTTGTCTCACCGCTATAGTAGCCTATACTTTTAGCTGGAATGGGCTCATCACCTTTTGTGAAAAACCGTAATGGGAATTCTGGTTCATCCATTTATGATGGGAAGTGAAGTCTGCAGTCATTAAATAAATATGAATAAGAAATCAGTAAAATTAAAGAAGTCTGAAAACTGAGAAGTCTACAAACGAAGTCTACAAAACTGAACAAATCAAAACGAAGTCTACAAAACTGAACAAAACCGAGCAAAATTGAGCAAATCGAAACAGACTTCACCCGAAAATACACTTAACAAAAATGAGCAAATGAGAAAAACGAATCCATACCCTAACAACATCGAACAAAGCATAGACAGATCTAGAAAATAAAAACAAAAGATTTAGATATCTGGAACAAATCGAAACAGACTTCACTCGCCGCTGGTTTACTTACAAAAAAAATTGAAACTTGAACAAACTGATAAATGAGACATCGTTTTTTATATCAGTACAAACTAATAAATGATAACTGAAAATCGAATCAATACCCTAAGAACTTCGAACAAAGTAAAGAGATTCAGAGGTCTTTACCTTTGTTGTAAGTAAACCAGTGGCGGCAAGCGAAATCGGGGGCAGCTTACTGTTCGCCGGCAACCACAAGAAATCTGGCAGCGGCAAGCGAAATCGGCGGCAGCTTACTGTTCACCGGCAACCACAAGAAATCCGGCAGCGGCAAGCGATTCCGACGGCTGCGAACAAATTCGAAATTGCCACTCAAAATCGGCGGTGGCTTCTAGGTTTTTTTTTTACCAACAACAAATGTATGTATCTTGTAAAATCGATTTTATATGTGGGTAATTTTTATGGGTAAGTTAAAATGCACTGGTTCAATTTTGGTTATGTGCAAACCAATTTGGGTCAGTCTAAATCAACAATTTGATTAGGTTTATTTTTCTGGTTAGGTTTGGTTAATTAACTTAATTTAATGGGGTAAAATTTTGGTTAGGTTAATTCTTTTTTTCCTATACCCTAAACTCTAAATAGACTCCACACGAAGTCTGCTTAACCCTAACCTATGAATAAACTTCGCCCGAAGTCTCTAACTTGGTACAGACTTCATTTGAAGTCTCTAAATTGGTGCAAACTTCAATATTTTGCACTCAATAGTCAAAACTCTAAATCAAAACTTTAACCCTATATGCATAATCAAATACATAACTCAAAATATCATGAAACTTATAAATATGAAACAATAATAACTACCAACACATGACCACATGTTTAAACCTATGGTTATGCACTATATATTATGTATTCATTTCATTAGAAGTATGTATGAGACTATAACCTAATTTATTTTTGTTGGTTTAATTTAATTTAATTATATGAAATTTTAATTTATATTTTAATATACATCAAAATTGTTTATATTTAGTTTATGCAAACAAATTTTTAATCAAATTATTTTTATTTTATTTTTAATTTAAATATAAGATTTAATTACATAACAAACTTTGTGATGAAGTCTAATATAGTAGACTTCTCTAGTTCTTTAGTAGACTTCACAATGTTATAACCGTAATTGAGACTTCTGTTTTTTTGTTTGGTCATAAAGGATGTAATTGTAATTTCCCTACCCCTTTGAGTTACTTTTGCTTTAAATTGAATAAGGGGTCTACTTTTGCATTTGGAATCAAATTGTGGTTCATTTTTGGCATTTCCCCCAAAAAACAAATCAAAGTTTTCATAATTACAGACCCAACCACGTTTTGAATCGGATAAAGTTGGGATTCGGTGGAATCGGATTGGGTGTAGTCTTAATATAAATTTTGGATTTTTTTTTTTGAAAAAAAATAAAGATCCAAGTCGAATTGAGACAACTGAAAAAACATTAGAACAACTAAATAATAATAGGACAACTGAGAAACATTGAGACAACTAAGGAATACTTGGACTACTAATGCATGAGATTTCTGATGATGAGAAGGAGAATGAATTTGGTAAAAAGGCCTCGGCTTCGAAGAATATGTTAATGCAAGAGATTTCTAATTCTGGTGTTAAGGGACAACTATATGTTAGTATTTCTGGTATGCTGTATTATTGATAATACTAAAAAAACTATACTTTAGATGCATTAAATCGTGTCAAATCAATAATGTGGTTTGTTGTATTACTGGTAATATTTGAAAATTTTGAATATGTGTATTAATGACAGTAGACACTAACCCACTAAATAAAAATGCATTAAATCAAAGTGTGTCAAAATCAATTTCGAAGAGTTATCTTCTCCAAAGCCTAAGAGTCAAATCGAATTAATTTAAAATAATAACTTCGAAAAGTTATCTTCTCCAAAGATGACATTAGTTTACGAACCCCAACCGTTGCATCTAGGAAACCCAAACGTCCATTGTTCCACTGTAAGACACGTTAGTCTCTTAACTTTAAGATAATAACTTTGAAGAGTCATCTTCTCCCTCCAAAGATCACATCATTTTAAGAACCCCAACCGTCCACCGTTCCACTATAAAACAATAACTTGGAAAATCAAGAGTCATCTTCTCCAAAACTTCCGAAACTTCCAAAAAATTTCCGAAGATGAAGAAATTTTTGAAGGGAGCAAGCTCTAGCATATCAAACTAAAGCATATCAAATTTTCGAAGGGATCAAACTCAAGCAGATCAAACTCCGGATCATCCTCGCATGCAACTCCTCGATTTTCCTCAACAACTACTCCACATCCTCCTCTTGTTCGTCGTTTGCAATTACTTCTGAGATATTCATAAAGTGAAATTGGCATGCAAGACCTTCAAGAATGTGATCGAGGAAGAGGTCTTCTTTAAAGAAGTGGATTTGTTCTCCATGGCAGACCAGGACTGGTACGTCCTTCTCCTTCTCCCTCAAGTTACTAAGTTCAGGCTTCTGTGTTTGGAGCGTGAAAATCCATCCGCAATTTTCATGAATGTTCTGTGGGACTACTTCTGCAACAGTAAGGTGGAAGAAGGCTTGGAGGCGATCATAGTTGCGACTGAAAAAGGCTACGATGTAGCTAAATACACTTACGCAATGATACGAAGAATAATGAATCCTTATTTCGTAAGTGATTCTCCAATCATCAATAATATTATAAGGGATTTCCCAAACATGGGGGAAGATCAATGAAGCAGGGAACGATTTCGCTTGGGGAGTGGAGCATCCACCATTGTTCCAAGAAAAAATTGAACTAATCAGTACCGCTCCCCTCTGTTGTTGTGAGTGTGCTCCTTACACTGAAGTGTATTGTGATGATGATAGAGTTAAAAGAGGAAGAGGAAGTCTAATGAGTGATCGGTGTTTCTGGATCATACAATGTTTTTCTTTCTGTCATGTGATTTTCAGGAAAGGTTTTAATTGGCCACAATGAAAAACTAGTTAGGCCGATCAACGATAATATATGCAGCTGATTCCATGCCACTATCTAACCGAAGGCCCAAAATTACTAATCGGGTATTGATTCGTTAAGATATTATTTGAAGTTATTGTGATACTAGAGATATTATGAACAACTATGCTTTGGTTATCAATTGAAGTTATCGTGAATGCTGAAATACTAGAGATACTATGAACAACTATGCTTTGGTTTGACTAGAAAGAGTAAGAACAACTAGAAATACTATGAACAATTAAGATCAATTATTTGGATACAAAAATTAAGAACAACTAGAAATACTTCGAAATACAAAGAACAACAAACCCCAAACTAAACCGAACAATAACCTGATTCAAACTAAAACCCGACCTGTATACCCGATTCGACCTAAATCCAACCCGACTCGACTTAAATCAGAAAAATCCCCAAATCTATTTCAAACTCCCTCTAAGAACCCTAAACTCGATTTTTCAAAATCGATTGCTCTCATTGGGAATTACTGAAATTCACTGTAAGTATATTGTTAGGGTTTGCAATCGTAATGTTATGCTTGTAATTCATACTCCAGAAAGACGATTTTGTCATGATTGTTGTTTTTATGCTTCTGTGATGAGTCTCATTTGTATATTGAAATTGGTGATGTTTGGAGTTACTAGTAATGTGTTTGGAGGTTCGAGTGGATAATAAAGTGATCGTCCAAGAAATGGAAGAGTTGTTGGTGTGGTGAGTAAATTGTGGCGTTGATATCCAAATCCGACCACAATCCTTACCAGAGATACTTCCGTTGTGGTTATGTTGTAGCAAAAAAAGATAATTTGAATGCCTTTTGATTTGTTGTACCTTGCTTGTGATTTGTTGTGTGTGAGTCTTATGGTTGTGAATGGTTTTTCCGATTTGTAGCTTATGAATGATAACCATGTCTTCAAATGGGTACGATATGCTTAAACGAGATTGAGTCATTGGAATTCAAAAACGCCAAACTTGAACAAGAGCTTAAAGAGATAACTACAGAGACTAACAAACAGTTTTAAAAGATGTTTGAGAAGGTTCAAATGAAGCTCGAAAATTAGATAATGGAGAGGGTTGAAGATATGTTAATTAAAGCCAAATCTAGGATGAAAATGATGATGATTCTTGTAGTAATTGGATGTATAATCATGGTTGGGTTCACCAAACTAATAGGTTAAACCAATTCCAAAACTCAGAATTTGAAAACTCTCTCAATTTGTTTTTTCGATGGAAGAAATGAAAAAAAAAAACTATTTTTCCCCCTTTTTATTCGGAGTTTATTCTACAAATGGAGGGAAAACCAAAATCTAAAAAATTTCGAAATAACTTTACAAAACTTTAGAAATGGAGGAATAAAAGCAAAATTTTAAAAATTTCGGAATATTTAACATAGTTATATGATGTGCTCGGATTGTTTTCTGAAACTTCAGGTTTTAAATTTATAAACCCAAAGGTTCTGCAAGTGCACATACGTGCGTTGTAGTACTTTAGGTATCGATCCACAGGGAGTGATAGTTGTTTTGCAAGACCTTAGACAGAGAATGGCAAGGAAGTCTAAGACGAGAATAAGTTTTTATAAGGGTTTTTGTCACGAAAATGTAAAGAACGTAAAAACGGGAAATTGCTTGTAAAGAGAAGATGAAAATCGATGGCTTGGAAATAAAATGGGAAAAACGATTTGTAACCTATGATAAAACGGTGTTGGGTCAACATGAATATCTCAGAGTATGCTCGATTCAATCACGATCTCAAAGCTCTTAGTAACTGTTTCTATATTTCAACTCCACAAACTGAACAAAATAAACGGCGTAGCCTACTTCCGTACATCCTACGCACCAGAAATTTATACACTCGACCAATAGATTTCGTCTCTGGCCGCGCGGAAAATCGTACTGGTCGCACTGGTTCTTCTTAATTCACGGTACTCCATAAGTATAGTTTCAAAATTTTACGACGCACACGCTCTTATGGATAATGATTCGAATGTTTTTAGATCCAAAACATTTAGTGGTACTTAACATCTATGAATCACCTCTAGTTCATGACGCTATATTTAGCATTAACAACTATCCATAAGAAATATCTCTAGAAACCGGCTAGGGTTTTATCTCGTGAAATCCTTATCGAACATAGAATTCTTGTTGATAAATCCTTTAAATCCAACAATGAAACTACTCGAACATAGATAAACTGAAAATCATGCTTGAATAAATTGCAGGAGATTGATGAAGGAGCCTCACGAGTTTAAGAATTAAGTCTGGTGAGAACCTCTTCACCAATCTCGAAAAGTAAAGAACAAGAGTTTAAAATTAAAAACAAGAACAAAACTAAACTAAAAATGGTGCAAAAGCAAGCACACAAAATTAGGTCTTCTATAAGAGGCATATTTATTGGTCATTTCTTCTACTTTCGTCGATCTTTAGGGTTTTAAGTGACGGAAATTGAACGGGCCTTGCAAATTGGGATTACGGGACGAAAATGGCTTGGCCGCAGGTCCATGGAGTCTGGCCACGGCGAACCTTCACTTGGCCACGGGCCGAGGCTTTCTGGCCGCGGTGAATTGCCTCTTGGCCACGGCTGGGATGCTTCTGGGAGTGGCTAGCTGGGACGTCTTGATCTTGATGTATCTTTTGATTGAACTGTTAAATCCTCCTCAAATATGTTGGAATGGAAAGGTAGATGGTCCTTCTTGAATATCTCCAAAATTGGGCTGGGTCAGATGGTGAGAAGAACCTCTTTGGAAATTGAACTTCTGACGGTTTGACAATGAGCCAAAAATCTTGTTTTTCTCTAATTTGCAATGCTTTCGCCTAAGTAACCTGAAAATAGTCTTGACACTACAAATATGTGAAACCCATAATAAAACCATGTAAAACCAAGTGAAACACTTATTAAAGTGTTCTTAAATAGATAGCAAAACAGGTAAAAATATGGTGTTATCATTATACTTCCTAGTTGTATAGTTGTTCTCGCTTCCAAACATTTGTATTTTGGGGATATTTCACTTATTTACCATGAATTAAACTTTAATTTGTTGGTTGTATCAATAACATTTGGTACCTTAAGTACATTTTCAAAGTCTTAATGGAATAAAATTTGTTATATCAGATTCCTTGATATCGCCTCATAATGTGGGTAATAGTCACAAAGTCGTCTTAAAAGTATAAGGTATTGTATGTGAAAAGTATATGTATGGTAAACATGAATTTGAAATTTCGCCATCTTAAGCGTTAAAATATATGTTGAATTTGAAATTTGAAATTTGAAATTCCAAATTTGAAATATTTCCAACACTATATCATATAACTTATTTGACCTCAGTTGTTCTAGTTGTTCTAGGTTGTACCACTATATGTATGATAAACATGAAGTTGATGCATTCTTAATAATACAGAGATCCATTCATTACGCTCAAGCCGGAAAGTAGTGTTGCATCTTAAAGCAGAACGCCCAACCTTCGATAGCCCAGAAGCAACAATCACACATTTTTGATCCCGTAAATTGGATATGGACACCGGAATTGTATTTTTCTAAGCATGATATATCCATGCGCCTTTGAAAGACTCTAAAATGCACTCTATCCACTCCCTACCGCCGCCTTTCTTCTCCATTGACAACTGCGTCACTACACAAAATTCTCGGGTTATAACAGAATTTGGTCCTTTATCAACACCATCAATCCACATAAATTTATGAATAACACCATAATAATACTCAGCTATATTGAAACCAGCATCCGCATACCGTTTGATATCATCCATTCCCACTTGTGTGTTCTTCTCAAACATGTATTCTGACATCCCACTTAGCAGGATCGCTGAGTGATTGTCATGTACATAACATGTTTGTTTGAGATCACTATTGGGGTCTGACTCTAGCCCTCTTTCTAGGCATAGGCTCATGCATGAACATTAAGTTGATCGATCTATATCATGTAATAGATAAAGTTATAGGTTTTAGATCCAGTTCGATGCAACAAAATTTTAAAAATAAACCTTACTTGTAGAAATAGGGAGTTTCCATTACATTCTTCAAATGTTTGCAAGTAATCTTGGCATTGAACATATCTCGCACCGAATAGCTACATGCCATGACGAGAATCATGTTCTGGATTTCTGATGGTAGAGCTGAAGACGGGAATGGCGATTTGCGAACCCATCACCCATATTTGAAGAGTTTTTTTTTACTAAAGAGTTTTTTTGAAAAGTTGTGCTTGGTAGTTATAATATTACTTAGTTGTACCTATATTACTTTTTGGAAAGAGTATATGATCAATTGAAATTAGTTGTCATTAGTTTGTCAAGTTGTACTAGATTGCAAACAAAGGTTCTTATTTGTTCCAGTGATACTCAAGAGTATAATACAAATAGTGTCATAGAAAAACAACACAATTTACACCGTAACATTCGAATTGCTACTACAACAACCAACTCGTTTATTTCTGCGGCGATGTTCGTCGATGTAAACCTATTTCCTTGCTTTCTTCCCTTTCACTTCTTCATCTAGTTCTTTTGATGTCTCCTCGTCACCATAATTCACACCAAATGAACTATATATAGATTCCTCTATATATTCTATGACGTCTACATGCAACATATTTCTACATATCTCTTTATCCACAGACGTTAGATAAACATAAACGTCTTCATCATCAAAAATATATACATGAAGACTATCATTCACTAGCACTGTAAGATAACTCAATTTCAGCTTCTTCATAGATTGATCTACCCCAATCTTCATGCATATCCTATGCACTAACATCGAATACATTATCTCATCCATAGATGATTTCCTAAACAATATCCCGTACATGCAATGGTTCTTAGAGTTCCATCGGAAATCATCACCGGTATTATATCCTCCAATAGAAAAAGTTATGATTGTAGAAATGTTGCTCATTGTCTCCTGAAAAAACTACATTACAACCTACTGCCTTAGTTTAACAACTTCTCTCAACAATCCTAGTTATCCTACTTCTCTCAATAATACCGAGTTGTTCCAGTTATTTCACTTCTCTCAATAATACCCAGTTGTCCGTTATTATAAAGATATGAGCAACTTTGGTGAATTCGGAGGTTCGGATCGGATCAGACCCACGATTCGATACGATTCAAACACTACAATCATTGAATTACCATAGCTATTTCCTAATCGACCCATATAGCATGAGTTATCGACCCCCAATGTCCATTAATTACAAACACCAAAAACTCATGCTCCTCCCTCCCTAAATTGCAAATATAAAAACGAAATTTTTTTCTAGGGCAAAATCGAATAACATACTCGATAAATTTAACCTAAAACACATTAAAATTAGAATAACTAACATGAATTTGGAAGAATCGACTTCAATAGTTTTCAATCTCGTCGTCGGAATGGTACGATTGTCGTCGTCGAGAGTGAAATTCCAAAATGATTTTATTTTTAATTAATTAATTTTATTAGTTAATTAAATAAAATTTGTTTTTTATTAATTCTTTTTAGTGGGATTGGGAATATGAAAGTATGTGAAAATAAAAGAGAATGTGAAAATAAAAGAGAGTATGATAGAACATATTTTAATCATTAAAGGTATATCAACAATAAGTCTCATTCTTTTTCTTCTCCTTTTTGACTTTTGTTTTGTCCACGAGAAACCAAAAAGATTCATTGAATTGGTTTAGACGTTAACCATATGTGATGACCACACCATAGCTTAGTCTTCGACTGGGCCCACATAAAAGCAATTGTGTAAAGCTCGTATTGCTAACAATCCATACGAATCTTCTTCCCCGATGCTTTCTCTTCTTTTCCCGACAATAGAAAAATAAAACCCACGAACGATGCATGGAAATTATTAGGGAGTTGTGTTTCAGCAAATATAGCAGGTGCATATACAGCAAATATAATAGGTGTATGTGCAGTAAATGCAACAGGTGCATGTGTAACAAATACAGCAGGTGTAGGTACAACAAATGCAGCAGGTGTAGGTACAACAAATGCAGCGGGTGCAGGTGCAGAAGCATCATGAATTCGCAGTTCTAACAATATTAGGGAGTTGGGTTAGACATTAGTATTGTACCTTATTATGACGGTTTGTATAGCTTGGCCATCAAATGCTTCTAGGGGTTGTGTCTTGTATATATACGTTGTGTACGCTGTTGATATCAATAACACAATATTCACAAGTCTTACTTATCTTTATATGGTATCATAGCAAAATCGTTCTGAGACCTAAACACCGCTCTCTTCTTTTGCTATCTCGAACTTAGACATAGCTCCCCTGTTTGTGTTCGAAGTTCGAACCAAGTTTAAGTCATGGTTGATGGTGATGAGTTTTCCGCTACTAAGAGCGGAACTATGGAAAATCGTAACACTGAAGCTGTCACGCCCTACTCTTTGTATGGCTCGGACAACCCTGGGCTCTAATTACATCGGTAATGTTAACTGGAGAAAACTATAATGAGTGGTCGGGAGAGATGACCAATGCTCTTCGTGCGAAACGGAAACTAGGTTTCGTTGAAGGAACCATACCGAAGCCACTAGCACACGATCCTAATCTCGAGCTTTGGCTTTCGGTAAACTCCATGATTGTTGGGTGGATTCGCACATCAATTGAACCGCGAGTCCGATCAACGGTGACGTTTATCACGGATTCTCACAAGTTGTGGGAAAACCTTAAGAAGCGTTTCTCTATGGGAAACAAGGTGCGTGTACACCACTTGAAAGAGAAGTTAGCATTGTGCCGATATAATGGTGACGAGGTGATCGATTACTGCGCACGGTTGTCAAAGATTTGGGAGGAACTCGACATGTACAAGCCACTTCCTACTTGTACGTGTAGTGCTGCTCTTGGATATGAGAAGAAACGTGAAGAAGAAAAGATGCATAAGTTCGTGATGGGGTTAGATGAAGCTCGATTCGGTGGTATGTATCAGTCTATCATCGCATCAGATGCATCTAAGGTAAGATACCGTATCCACTTGATGCTTATATCTCTGATCTAATTTTCTCACCGTCGCATCAATCTTTCCTCGTAGCCGTGACCGCCGGTGTTGAACCAAAGCACTATAATGAAGCTGCAAAGTATGAAGTATGGCGTGGTGCCATGAAACACAAAATTGTTGTCCACGAAGACAGCGGTACTTGGGATATTGAGTCGCTTTCGCCTGGAAAAATTGCAATTGGTTCTAAATGGGTTTACAAGATTAAGTACAATGCCGATGGTAGAGTTTAACGCAATAAGGCGCATCTTGTCGTAATGGGAAACAATCAAGTCGAAAGAGAAGACTTTGATGAAACAGTTGCTCCTGTTGTTAATATGGCTACAGTACGTGGTCGTCTGGGTAATGTTGCCGCAAAGGAATGAGAAGTGCATCAGATGGACGTCCACAATGCATTTCTTCATTATGATCTTGAGGAGGAAGTCTACATGAAATTACCCCCCGGATTCACTCACTCTGATCCTACTAAGGTGTGTCGTTTGCGTAAATCGTTGTATGGGCTTCGTCAAGCTCCTCGTTGCTGGTTCGCTAAGCTCTCTAAAGCACTTTTGGAGTTTGGTTTTGAGCAATCGTATTCTGACTACTCGCTCTTCACTTAATCACGAGGTAAAACAGACGTTCGAGTATTGGTTTATGTAGATGATTTGGTGATCGCTAGCAATGACCTTGAGAAGTTGACAAAATTTAAAGCATATTTGGGAGAATGCTTCCATATGAAGGACTTGGGAAAACTTAAATATTTCCTTGGAATTGAAGTAGCACGCTCAAATGAAGGTATATTCTTGTCTCAGTGCAAGTACATTCTTGACATTGTCGCATATACATGCCTCCTCGGTGCCAAACCAGCTTCGACACCGATTGAAAAAAACCATAAGCTTGCCTCGGATGATGGTCTCCACCTCACGGATCCTCTTCTGTATCGTAGGCTTGTGGGTCGCTTGGTTTACGTTTCTATAACTCATCCTGAGTTGTGCTACGCCATTCATTTGCTTTCTCAGTTTATGAAGGAGCTGCAAGATGCTCACTGGGAGGCTTCTACACGGGTGGTACGGTTTCTCAAAGGCTGCCCTGGACAAGGAATCCTTCTTCGTGCCGACAGTGATCTTCAGTTGTCCATATATTGTGATGCGCATTGGGCATCGTGTCCTTTGACTCATCGCTCCCTCATTGCCTATGTCGTATTGCTTGGTGGTTGTCTGATTTCCTGGAAAACGAAGAAACAAACTACGGTTAGTCATTCGTCTAGTGAAGCGTAATATAGGGCCATGGCTTTTCCTACTAAGGAAATCAAGTGAATTTTTCAGCTGATGGAAGATCTTGGCTTTCCCATCACTAAGCATGTTCTGTTTTATTGTGACAGTCAAGCCTCTATCCACTTAGTTGCTAATCCAGTGTTTCATGAACGGACTAAACATATCTTGGCATTGAACATATCTCGCACCGAATCGCTACATGCTATGACGAGAATCATGTTCTGGATTTCCGATGGTAGAGCTAAAGACAGAAATGGTGATTTGCGAACCCATCGCCCATATTTGAAGAGTTTTTTTTACTAACGGGGAAGGGATTGGCTCGTCACACTCTAGATATATAGTCATGATTTTTTGAAAAGTTGTGCTTGGTAGTTATAATATTACTTAGTTGTACCTATATTACCTTTTGGAAAGAGTGTATGATTAATTGAAATTAGTTGTCATTAGTTTGTCAAGTTGTACTAGATTGCAAACAAAGGTTCTTATTTGTTCCAGTGATACTCAAGAGTACAATACAAATAGTGTCATATAAAAACAACACAAATTACACCGTAGCGTTTGAATTGCTACTACAACAACCAACTCGTTTATTTAGCGGTGATGCTCGTCGATGTAAACCTATTTCCTTACTTTCTTCCCTTTCACCTCTTCATCTAGTTCTTTTGATGTCTCCTCGTCACCATAATTCACACCAAATGAACTATATATAAATTCTTCTATATCTTCTATGACATCTACATGCAAAACATTTCTACATATCTCTTTATCCATAGACATTAGATAAACATAAACGTCTTCATCATCAACAATATATATATATATGAAGACTATCATTCACTAGCACCGGAAGATAACTCAATTTCAGCTTCTTCATAGATTGATATACCCTAATCTTCATGCATATCCTATGCACTAACATCGAATACATTATCTCATCCATAAATGATTTCCTAAATAATATACCGTACATGCAATGGTTTTTAGAGTTCCATCGGAAATCATCACCGGTATTATATCCCCAATAGAAAAAGTTATGATTGTAGAAATGTTGCTCATTGTCTCCTAAAAAAACAATGAAAAAACTACATTACAACCTACTACCTTAGTTTAACAACTTCTCTCAACAATCCTAGTTATTCTACTTCTCTCAATATTACCCAGTTGTTCCAGTTATTCCACTTCTCTCAATAATACCCAATTGTCCGTTATTATAAAGATATGAGCAACTTCGGTGAATTCGGAGGTTCGGATCGGACAAGACCCACGATTCGATACGATTCAAACACTACAATCATTGAATTACCAAAGCTATTTCCTAATCGACCCAAAGAGCATGAGTTATCGACCCCCAATGTCCATTAATTACAAACACCAAAAACTCATGCTCCTCCCTCCCTAAATTGCATATACAAAAACGAAATTTGTTTCTAGAGCAAAATCGAATAACATACTCGATAAATTTAAGCTAAACACACATTAAAATTAGAAGAACTAACATGAATTTGGAAGAATCGACTTCAATAGTTTTTAATCTCGTCGTCAGGATGGTACGATCGTCGTCGTCGAGAGTGAGATTCCAATAGGATTTTATTTTTAATATATTTAATTAAATAAAATTTGTTTTTTATTCAAATTTTTTATTAATTCTTTTTAGTGGGATTGAGAATACGAGAGTATGTGAAAATAAAAGAGAATATTAAAATAAAAAAGAGTATGATAGAACATATTTTAATCATTAAAGGTATATCAACAATAAGTCTCGTTCTTTTTCTTCTCCTTTTTGACTTTTGTTTTGTCCACGAGAAACCAAAAAGATTCCGTCTGATGTAAATCTTTTCTCCAAATTGCAAAGGATTATGGGTATATTATTCACAAGGTTGCGGATACCGTCTGATGTAATAGAGCGTGAACATATATCTCAAAAAAGGCATGAATGGTTGCATGATATGCATAACAAATGAATAAATATATAGTAAATTATTGTATTAAGTATTACAAAATTAATTTAATGATTGTATCTGCAATTTCTTCGTGGACATTACGTGGTAGAAGACATGCAAAGGCAAATGGAAGGAGGCGTTGCATCACAACATGGCAATTATGACTTTTCATCCCAGAAAACTTCCCTTCTCCATCATCAACGTAGTTCCGAAGGTTAGATGCGTATCCGTCCGGAAATCTAACACTATCGGAAATCCAGTTAAAAAAACTCGGCCTTTGAAGATTCATCCAACTGAAAAGCCGAGACCGGAGGCTTCTGGTTCCCTGACACATGTGGTGCTCTACGAGAACAAATGCATGGCAAGTCCAATCTAGACTTCAGATTGTCCTTCGTCTTCCCTTGGACATTGAGAACGGTGTTCATAATGTTGTCGAAAAAATTCTTCTCAATGTGAATGACATCTAGATTATGCCTCAAAAGATGGTCCTTCTAATAAGGCAAATCCCAAAAAATACTCCTCTTGTGCCAATTATGTACATTGCCACAACCATCAACAGTATGATGCCCGTTACCACCACAATCAACGGTCTTCTCTGCACCAAAATCTCTGAACTGCGTCAACAAATAATGTCCATCTAACTCAGGAGGTTGACCATCAAATACTCGTTGGTATTCTTAAACAATGTGGTGCTCCGATGATAAGGATGATCGATTGGTAGAAATCGCCTATGACAATCTGATACGGAATTGCCCTAGGAACGACTCAAAGGATGGTGATGGGATAATCCTCGACTCAACTGAACCGCAAGCGATCCAAATGAACAAGGCGGTGGATGACTTTAGGCCGAAAGACTCGTGGTGCAATGGGAAGAGATGCGATAATCACTCTCGATATTTCTCAACGCTTGACACACACTTAAACGCTCTCAAGAATTCAGTTGGTATAAGGGTCCGCGCAAAAGAGGATGGAAACTCCTTTTGAATCGACCGGTTTGATCACTCAGAATCACACCAAGTAAATCGACATTTGAGAATCACTCTCAAAGAAAGAAAAGGAGAATCGCTCTCACTTTCGAAAAGAAATCACTTCGATAAAAATATGGTTATTGGTTATTGATCATAAGATCTTACTTGTGCTTACAAAGGCAAAGAGAAATGCCAAGAGGCATTCTCAAAAATTTAAAGACATAAAAGCAAAGTTTGAATAAACTCTTGAAATTCTTTGACCATTGATGTCAAACATAAGTTTGAAAACTCCCAAGCCAATCGGACCTAGCACTTTTCAAGAATAGAACCATATCGACACATTTAGGAAAATGGGGAGTAACTTTGTTATCCGACATCCATTTCTTCTTATCTTGGGCTTGTTAGAACCCTAAGAGATCCATTAAGATTCTCTAATTGGTTTCGTATCGAGATCGTATCTGAGTTGGTATGTACAATACGGTCTTTTGGCTCAGTCGCGCAATAGAGCCTGAAGCAGATCTATCAATTTGTAAATTTCATATCTTTTACATCTGAACCGTGTTTTGAGATGAATCTAATTTTTCCGGATTCGCTGATGAATCAAGATTCCAGATTAATTTGGTTCATAGCTTGGTTCCTTCTGGTTTGGTTGGAAACCTCTATTGAACTCAAGTATGTTTGAATCGCCTAAGCTTGAATTTGGCTGAATTGAAAGTTGAATATCTTCTTTACCTGAACTCGGATTGTACTGATTCAACTTCGAGGAGTGCTCTACATGAGGTGAGAATTTATTTGAAGTGGTCTTTGGAATAGACAAGTTGATCATGGACTTCGTTTGTGCTTAACAAGGCACATAAGTCTTCTTGAGCGGTTTGAATATCATATCACAATCAAACGAAGACATTTTTCGTTCGTGCTTCAATTGAAACGCATATGTGTTATCTTGACAGTACGGGCACGATAACATTCTGTGCGTTGTCCATCCGGATAACATTTCATATGCTGAAAAATTGCTAATTGTCCACATAAGTACCGACCGCATGACAAAATTTTGTTGACAAGAAACATCAAACGCCTCAACTCCATTCTCCCATAACATTTGCAGCTCATAAATCAATGGCTGCAAAAACACATCGAGTGCTCTCTTCGGATGCTCTGGTCCAGGAACGAGAATGCTAAGGAACAAGAACTCCCATCTCATGCACAAAGATGGCGGCAAATTGTAAGGTGTTACAATTACTAGCCACAAAGAATATTGTATGTCGTGCTTCCCAAAAGGGTTGAAACCATCGGTACATAATCCAAGGTATACGTTCTTCGCTTCATACGCAAAACTTGGATACATTGATTGAAAATGTTTTTATGCTCCTGCATATGAGGGATGATCGATTTCTCCATATGTTGTATGCTCTGCATGCCATCTCATTGCTCCCGCTGTGCGCTCTAACTGATATAACATTTTCAATCTCTCTGTTAACGGCAAATACCACATCCGTTTATATGGGACTGACACTCTTCCACATGTTTCTTTATATCGAGGTTTGCGACAAAAATGGCATGTCGAACGGTATGCGTCCTCTCTCCAGTATAGCATACAATTGTCGATGCGTACATCTATCATCTGATACAGCAATCCTAGACCAGCAACAATTTATGTATCTCATAGTATGATGTCGGTGCAAGATTATCTTATGGCAAAATGTCTTTCACAAAATCAGCAATTGCATCCACGCAGTCCTCACTCAAATTGAAATATGTCTTTATACCCATCATCCTAGTTGCAGTTGATAAAGGGGAATGTCCACCTCTACACCCATCATATAATGGATTCTTAGTAGCGTCTAACATATCAAAGAATCTTCGAGCTTCTAAGGTAGGTTCTTCTCCTATATCTCCATACTCAGCATCTGATGGTATACTTTCACGAAATGCATCGTTCACTATCTAAACATGACCTACATTTTCTATTTCCATTGCAGGCTCTTCTAAGCTAGCGATATCCCCAATGTATTGTTCACTAGTACTAGCATAATCTACCATTGTATAATTTTCTCCATAATAATAAGTTTGTCGAGAAAAATATGTAATAAATCTATCGAGAAAAATTAAATCTGGCAAATGAAATTAAGTTTGATGGAAAAAAAAATATTGTTATGCCATATGACAAACTTGTGCATATAAGGCTGCCATTTGTCATTAAGTCATAAGATTAACGTTTGCATATAAGTTTGTTGTTTGTCATTAAGTCTACCACCCGAAATTAAATCTACTAAAATAATGTTACCATTGGTACGATAGATTTGTTCTGACAGACTTACTCGGAATCGATAAAAACGATGGCATTTTTGTAAATAAATGCACTTTTTGGATAATAAATTTACTAAAGTAACCTATATCTTTTATATATTATTCTAGTAATTAAAGCTATAATTAAGGTCATTCTAACAAATCTCCCTAATAATAATAATAATACTTCCCAAAATCCGAAGAGAAAGCAAAGAACCTTATTGTATTGACCAGAAAATAAAAAAATGAAGATAAAACCTTATCTAACGAATCACACTTCCTAGCTCAGAAACAGCCACGTAAGACTCATATCTCCCACTCCTCATATGACATATCTTACGTTTCCCCCACCTTTCACTTCTTCTCAAACACCAAACTCACATTGAGAAAGAAACTCGAAAAATATCAAAGAGAAGAGAAAGAGACAGAGACTCAGAAATGGCTTCTACTTCCGCTGTGTCATTGGTCATGCCACTTACCCAAAACCGATCATCGTCTTCGGCTAAAACCATTGCCTTCCTCAAGCCATTGCCTTTGAAGCCATCCAAAGCCTCCTCCTCTTCCTCCTTAGCCATGCCTTCACGAAGGTTTCAAGTGAATGCATCTAACCTGAAGATGGAGAAAGCTGTGAGCGGCTTAGCCGCGGCAGCTCTCACCGTGTCAATGGTGATCCCTGAGGTGGCTGAAGCCGCAGGCTCAGGAATCTCTCCTTCTCTTAAGAACTTCTTGCTAAGCATTGCTGCGGGAGGCGTGGTGCTCACGGTCATCATCGGTGTGGTTGTTGGTGTCTCCAACTTTGATCCTGTTAAGAGAGGCTAAGAAAGAGAAGAGAGATATGATCTTTCATTTTAGTGTGGTATTGATTTGTGAATCCATGTAATGTTTCAGCAATGAACTTTTTCATTCTTCTTCTATCTTATAATATTAGTTCCTCACCAGATTCTTCTTTGGGTCTCAAAAATACAAAAAATAGAATTCTCTAGTATTCGGTTCAGTTCCGAGTATGAACCATTCGGTTTCGGTTATTTCGAATAGAAAGGTTTATGATCCATATAGGTACCGAAGTCGGTTGTGAATTATAAATAATGTTTATATATAATAACTCAAAAACTTAAAACACACAATTTCATTAAAAACAAAAAAGCCCAGTCGTTGATAGAATTTAAATAAACCAATAAGCAAAAACATACACCTACGATCCTTAATCTTCAGAACTTATATTGTACTAACTTATTGTACTAGAAAATTTTCTCTATCCCCATGGGGTAAAAACAAAAGAAACGAAAACGCAAAAAGGCTTTTCTAAGCAACTGGGATTTCTGGGTAATCTGTGGTCGTTAGCGGAGCTTCCGGCACAATAGCAGCCTGAGCAACAACCGGAACAGTTGTGTGGTTGACATCTTCCTTTGGAGCATGGATGATCACAACATCAGGCAACGGTGTCATCGGTCCTCTTTTGCCCGTGGGATCCCAGTCAAGCATGATCTTCACCTTGATTCCTAGCACACCCTGCACATTGGATTAACCAGACTCGGGTTACACAAAGTTTACACAAGAGCTCCATAGATACACCGTGTTTCAAGAAACCGGTTTACAAAATTTATCACACTCAGAGTAGTATACGTTAGTTACTCGCTAATAAGAAAGTTACAACACTAAGAAGAACAGACCTGTCTAAGTAGAACATGCCTCACTGCAGAATCGATGTATTCCTTGGTTGGTTGACCAGAGGAAACCATGTAACCATCCTTGAACTTCATCGACTTAGCACGTTGAGCACGGAGTTTTCCACTCACAATGACCTGTAAAAGCAAGCATTTGGTAAAGATTATGGAGGTATTCTGACAAAGGAAAAACGTAAAAACAAAATAATGGGGTTTGAACTGACTTCGCATCCTTTAGCTCCACTCTCCATAACAAACCTCAAAACACCGTAGCAGGCTCTGTACAGCAAAAAAGATCATTCGATATTAACATACTAAACTGAATAGATACTTACTCCATAAGCATCTATGTAGGAGGATGTTTCAAATTTTGAGTAAAAAGAGGAGTTGGTATCTAAGAAACTAATTCAAACCCAATGCCTATTGGGTTGATGTAAATACGAATGTTCACTGTGCAGCCAACAACTAATATAATCTTGGTGAATAATCAGCAGTGAAATACGCAGGTAATCAACTTGTTTCATGCTTTAAGCCATTGATTCTAGGATGCTTGTCTCTTTAACTTAAACTAAATTAATACATAGTATAAGCACCACCATTACAAACACCAATCTCCAATCTCGATAGATATTCGATTGATTAAGATGACAGATCAATATCTCAATGAAACCCACAAAAAGATGGATCAGACCAAACAAAATGATACAAAAGAAAGTCTGAAATGTACTTAAAAACATACCTACGAACAGCAAGACCACCAAGAAGCTTGTAACGGAGAGACTCAGCCTGAGCAATGGCACAGAGACCTCTGTGCTCGACCTTTTCAGCATAAAGCATAACACTGTCCTGAGGAAACCTGAATCTCTTTTGGACAAGAGATGTCAACTCCCTGATTCTCCTCCCCTTCTCACCTAAATTCAGACAGATTCAAACATGTTCAACGAATTGAATCAAGCACAAGGATTGAGGCAAAACAAGTCAACAAAACATACCGAGAACGTTTTGAGTACGAGTGGCTCTAATGATGATTTCGGTACGCATGGGAGTGACACGGACCTCGACACCAGAGTAACCATCTTCGGCGAGCTCTCTCGTCAAGACCTCATTAAGCTCCGCGTAGAAAACACCATCGGCAACGAACTAACATATAAAAACTCAAACACTTTCGTTTCAGGTTTCAAAACACGATCTATTGGCTCTCAGAGAGAGAGGAAATGAGGATTTTTCTAACCTTTCTCTTCTTGCTGATCTGAGTCGCCATTGTTGTTGCGAGGCTTCTTCGAGAGGCTGGAGACTAAAACCCTAATTTCGGAAGATATAAAGGAATGAAATGATTAAATTATGTCCGTATATAAAGTTAAGAGTAAAGGATTGGGCTCGGCTTTAGAATTCTTTTAGGCCCTATAAAGACCCATTTTATCTTCTTTTTCTTTCGTAACCTCAAAATCTTACATGAAAGTACACACGCAGATTTCTTTTTTTAAGATAATTTTTTTATGATTTCATAAATTAGTAAGTAGATAAATAAACAATTTTAGCATCCTATTATACAGAATTTAAGACATTGGAAAAAGTTAGGTGTTTTTCGAGTATTAAGTTGTTTTTAGTTAATATTACTATCACTCGAATTTCTATTATCACTAAACCATATTAATCCATATTATTTTGTGTATCTATTTTTTTTTAAAATATGTTATTAAAGTGTTTAATTTTAAATTTATTGGTTGAGAAAATTAAAAATATAAATGGAACTATTACAATGTCAAACGTGAGATAAAATGATTTACTACGCTAATCCGCTACATAATAATTTATGCATCTTTGAAAAAAGTTTTTTTTCGTATTAAGAATTCTCATTTCTGAACAAGTGATAATATTCTTTATGTTTCTCGGGCAAATAGATTTATGATACATTGCATATAAAAACTGATTTTAGTTATTATAGTAAAAAAAATTACACATATAGTGTTTTATTTATTTTTAATTTTTTAATATAAATAAATATTGTAGCTTACTTATTTATATTTTTCTAATCTGGCAAACTAACGACTTCATTTAAGTATTTTGGACAAATATTTTTATCATTCTTGTTCTTTTATATATAATTGAAGATTTTGGTAAGAAAAATTGATGTTTTAGAACTCTCGTTCTTTTACCATCAATACTCGCGTCTCATACTTTGATATGTATATGCAGATCTAAAAAAGAGAAAAGAGAACATAATAAGAAATACGTCTGGGGGAGAGAAATAATACTAAAAAGTATGAAAAATGGTGGTTCCTTGTCATGATATTGTATGGGAAAGAATTTAGAAGGTTCTTGATATTAATTCACATCGATGAAACTGGCGAGGATAGCTTGATTGAACGATGTTGTGAGATAACGTGTGTAGTCTGGAAAGCTGCGAATGTCTACGGAGAAGTACATGTTGGTTAGATCAAAAAGCTGGTTAGGTGACATTTGGGTGCTTAGGAAAAGGGTCATTGCAACGTTTCATAAACAGGTGAGTCTCTACGTTTCCAAACCTCTTTCTCTGGTTTAGTCTTCTATTTGCTTGAGGGCAACCAAAGGCTAAGTCTGGGGGAGTTGATATATCATGGTTTTTACCCTGTTTAAGCCATGGTATAAGTCCGTTTTATCGAGTTTTTATTCTATTATAGAGTCTTTTAGAGTCTTTTAGAGTCTTTTACAGGTTTTAGCACATTTGGAGCATTATTGGAGATATTGGAGTTTTATGGAGCATTCTGGAGCAAAACTGAAGTCTGGTGACTAAGTGCCCGATCAAAGCGTCAAGCATCGATCGATACCCCCTGGTATCGATCGACACCCATCGAAGCAGATTACAAGCCGCGACTTTAATGAAGTTTGAAGAATTGCAGAACTTGCCCAGAAGACTTTAATATTTACAAGAAGACCCCAATTCGTGTTTAGACTATTAAATTAGGTTTTACAGCCACTTTGGCTGTGTGCTTTTCATTAAGATTATTTTGAGGATTTCAAAGAGAGCTTGAGAGAGAGGAGACAAGTCAGAACTCTGTTCGTCTGAGAGAAGATTTCGAACCTCTGTTTTATTCTCTACTCTTATTTA
This sequence comes from Eutrema japonicum, assembly GCA_030161315.1. Lineage (NCBI taxonomy): Eukaryota > Viridiplantae > Streptophyta > Magnoliopsida > Brassicales > Brassicaceae > Eutrema > Eutrema japonicum. The sequence continues at coordinate 41,484,657 of BSQW01000011.1, forward strand.
TTCTATTGATGATTTATTCAGTTATGTTGATTGTTTCAATTTCCATGTCTGAGTAGATCTCTTGTTAGGTTCAGGGTTCTCAATAGGGTTTTCTCTGAATGCTAGATTGATTTGTTATTAGGATTCATTATCTGAATTGATTCTTCGCCATAGGTTGTTTGTAAAGCTAATTCTAGATTGATCACCTAGAACTTAGATCTTAGGATAATTGATTAGGCGCGAGAGTGCGATTAATTACCTGACAGAACCTAGGGTGAGCAAAATAACTATTCGCAAAGAGATTTGGTTTAGTTGTTTTGTGAACAAATCAAACTTGATGATAAAAGCTAGCTAGTTTAGACTTTAGGATTCGCAAAGAGATTTGGAATTCCTAGGATTTAGACTTAGATAGTTTTCGCAACGAGAGTTGGTTAGCTATATCTTAGTGATTTGAGTTCAAGAACCGTACTAAATCTGAATCCTGTTAGTTAATTTATCTGCATTCAGTGATTCCCTGAGAAATACCCTGAACCTATCTTTCTCCAATTGATTTCACAACCGTTTTAACTTGCATTCTGTTTTCAATACCATTAATCACTTAGCGTAATTCTCACATCTTTAATCTATTGTGTGTTTATGTGAGTCCTTGTGTTCGACCCCTAGCTATACTATAAATACTGCTTTAGTATCTAAATATGGTATTAATTTGAGCATATCAGTAGACTTCAAATGAAGTCTACTTTAAAAGTCAAACACTTATGAGATTCTGGTAAGATGGAAAATTAACCTATTTTTTCCGCAGATTTCATGAGAAATCTACTTTTATAAAGTCAACAGTTTGGTCAAATGCAAAAATAACATGTTCCACAGTAGACTTCACACGCAGACTTCTAAGAATTTATGTAGACTTCAAATGAAGTCTTCTTTGTCAACTTCTCATAGAAGTCTACTGTATAATATTTTTTTTTAAAACTCATTTAGAGCATATTTATAACGAATCTTTGAATTTTTTTTGTTCTAGTATGTATTTTTACTAGTGTTTTTGCTGTTGTATGAATTTTATGTGTTTTAACTAGACAATTATGGGTGAATCAAATTTATTTATTGGTTAGGCATTTAGCTCGTAATAGAAAACTTCATTTGGAAGTCTTCTTCATTTATCTAGAACATACTTCAGAGTGAAGTCTACATTAGTATTTTTGTTTCTGAATAAGTTTAATTTGTATATGTTTATAGTTATAATAGATTCAATTTTCTTGTTTGATTAGACTTTGAACATATTTATGCAGACTTCAGACAAAGTCTTCTTCATAATTATTATACATACATGCACATATATGCAGATTTCAAGTGAAATTTGGTACATAAATAATTGTTATGCGATTAAGTACTTAGAATTGTTTGTTTTGATTTGTATTTGACTTTTTTTAATGTTTAAAGTGTTTTTGTTTGTTTTACTTGGCTTGAATTGTGACTGTTTTTAAGTTTTGTTTCATTTCAAAGATTTCTTTTGGAATCATTACATTTCCTTCATAATACTATTCTGCTTAATGAGTATAACAAGAAAAGCAAGACATTCTCCATAAAACGAGTTTCATTGACCATTACAATTGATGACCACTACACTAGATGGTCATACACTTCATGACAATTACAATAGTTACGACCATACACTTCATGATCATTACAATAGTAGCTAGCAAAAAAATATATATATATCAAAAATTGCATCAAAAATTAAGATTACAAATTAAGATTTATATATTGCATCAAAAATTAACTTTACGAATAAATGTTTTGTGATGAGAAACGATACAAAACAAAAGATAGTCATTACTACTACTACATTAAGGAAATTAAAATTCAGAAGAGGTTATCATCATAATCTGCTCTGAGTGTAAATTTATCTGAATCAAACCGCCAAGCTTGAGGAGTGGAAGGCATCATCGTAGAGCCATGGCGTAATGGGGAGCACTATGGAGTTGAGTTCATATATCTGAATATGGAAACAAGAAAATACAATAAAGACAACACATATTAACCACATATATACATGTAGAAGTATATGTTGAAGAACACAAGTCCAAAAAGAAGACAAATTTCACAAACAATCTAATCTCAAGCAATTTACGGATGCACAAATTTTTGACTTAAAAAAAAACATAACATCAAAGATAAAAATCATAAACTCACCATAAAACTCTCATTACAAAAGATATCTCAAACTTTGTTTCAGCAACATATGAAAAAAACTTTGTTTCAGCAACCTATGAAAAAAGTAATTTTTACTCTCTTTTTTGGATAAAACACACACAAATACTTCAACACTAAATAAGTCATGCACAAAAACAAAATATGTTTTTCCGCAGACTTCACCTGAAGATTTCACATGAAGACTTCACATGAAGTCTACTCTTCAAAGATAAATAAGAGAAAGAGTAAACGACAGACCTTTTGGGTCTTTAGACCATGAAAATGGATGGAAACTTAATTCTATAATGGTTTGGGCTATGCAACACCTTCGATTAAAACATATTTGAAATCCAGTCATGAATTAATGACAGATCTGTTTCAAAACAAGTCATAAATTTGAAAAAAAAAACGAGATAGCAAATATGAGAAATGAACCAGGAAAAGCTAGTGGAGCAGCCATGGAATGAGCAGCGCGAGATGGAAAAGAGAAGGGAGACGAAGGAAAGAGGAGGTGTGACTCAGATCTGCAACAATAAGAGAGGGATAAATGTGTAAAACGATTGAACAAAAATATAAACAATAAGATAAGGTCTGGAAAGAGGAAGAACTTCAACTTACTGGTTCAGAAAGAGGAAGATGAAGATGACGCTGGTAAGAGCTGCAACAATAAGATAAGAAGTGAGAAAGAGATGAAGATGGAGAGAGATGAGATGAAGATGGAGAGAGATGAGATGAATACGTAAAGAGAATAAGAAGAACGACAGCCGTTTTAGAGAGGGACTCAATTTGTTTTTATGCAAAATTAGGGTTAGAAATCCTTTATATAAAATAGTAAAAAATTTTGGTTAAGTTAATAATTTCCGGTTAAGTAGACTTCTTCTGATGTCTACTCCAAATAGACTTCAAACGAAGTCTTCTTTAATTTATATATGAGACTATAACCTAAATTATCTTTGTTGATTTAATTTGATTCAATTGTATAAAATTTTAGTTTATATACATTATAATTATTTATATTCAATTTATGCATACAAATTTTTGATATAATAATTTTAGTTATTTTTATATTTAAATATAAGATATTATTACATAGAAGACTTCTGTATGAAGTCTCCAGATCATACTTCATTTGATTACAGATTTGAAGTCTTCTCATATTTCAATTACAACCTAAATTATCTTTCTTGATTAATCTGATCAAATTTTATAAATTTTTGATTTTTAAAACATCATAACTTAGTAAAATAAATTTTTAAAACCTCATAATTTTATAACATAATATTATTTCTTTTTATTATTTAAATATAAAATTTAATTACATAGCAGACTTCATGAGAAGTCTACATGTAGACTTCTATATGAAGTCTACCCATAATTCAACTATAACCTATAAATTATTTCTTTGGTTAATCTGATCAAATTTTATGAAATTTTGATTTTTATAACATAATAATTGAGTATAATAAATTTTTAAAACCTCATAATTTTATAACATAATATTATTTCTTTTTATTATTTAAATATAAAATTTAATTACAGAGCATACTTCATGAGAAGTCTACATGTAGACTTCTATATGAAGTCTACCCATAATTCAACTATAACCTATAAATTATTTCCTTGGTTAATCTGATCAAATTTTATGAATTTTTGATTTTTAAAACATCATAATTGAGTATAATAAATTTTTAAAACCTCATAATTTTATAACATAATATTATTTCTTTTTATTATTTAAATATAAAATTTAAATACAGAGCAGACTTCATGAGAAGTCTACATGCGTCTCAGGGTTATAATCGTAAAAACACGTACTGGATTTTTGTTTAGTCATTGAGGATGTAACTATAATTTCACTACCCATGCATATTACTTTTGCTTTAACTCAAATAAGGGGTCTAGTTTTGCTGAAAAACCAAATTTTAGGTTATTTTCAGCAATTCTCCCAAAAATCTAACACTTACAAAATTATTAAATATAATCATTTTATAAATCATAAATTCTAAACCCAACCACAAACCCTTAACACTAAACTCTAATTCTCTAACCCTTAATCATAAGCTCTAAATATTAAATTGTAAACTAGATCTTACACCTAAATATCAAATAGTATACAAAAAAATTCAACACTTACAAATAATATACTAATAACATTTTAAATTCACAAAGAAAAAATTCAATTTTTTTCAAAATTCCAACGGTTATGAACAGTATTTGCAATCTATAAATACACTTATTTTCATTCATTCATTCATCTCAAACATTTCATCTTCTCTGAAATATTTCTCAAAGAATTTTGTTCTTAGATTTATTTTGTGAGAAAAATGTTTCGAAAAATAATTATTTTGTTATTACTTTTAAGTTTAATTGTAATTTTTGTTTCTATTTATGGCATCTACGTTAGAGAATTTACTCCAAAAAAACTTGCCATAAATATTATTTTGATCTTTTATGCTCTGTTTTTTTTGTAATTACTTTAAATATAACTGTTTCTAAAAAAATAAAATTATGTTTGTAATAATATTACTTTTATAACAAGTTATAATATTAATGATCTACATCAAAATGCAAAAACAAACTGGCTTCTCATTGGTTACTACATAATCACGAGGATCACTCTTTCATTTATCCAGAACCGTTGATAAGATTGAATCCAACGGTGAAGGACTTTGCTGATTTGTAACCGGTCAATGATGAACAACTTTTGGTCCTTTTTTCTTAATCAAACAGATTTTTGTTTCTTTTTGAAACCTCAATTGAAGAATCGTAACATCACAATACGGTGAAGTTCCCTACTTGAATCGTCTTCTTCGTCTATTTTTCAATCAGGTTTGTCCTGAGGAGCAGATCGGCGCCGGCGAGGGAGAAGAAGATGCAGGCGGAGGAGCAGATCGGCGCCGGCGAGGAAGAAGAAGATGCATGCAGAGGAGCTCGCGAGTCAGGCTGAGCTCGGGATGCAGGCGGATGAGCAGATCTTGGCCATGGATGAGCAGATCGGCGCCGGCGAGGGAGAAGAAGATGCAGGCGGAGGAGCTCGCGAGGCTGAGCTCGGGATGCAGACGGAGGAGCAGATCTTGGCCATGTAGGAGCAGATCAGTGCCGGCGAGGGAGAAGAAGATGCAGGCGTAGGAGCAGATCGGCGCCGGCGAGGGAGAAGAAGATCGAAGATCTTTTTGTTTTTTTGTTTTTTTTTTTCATTTTGTATAATTAATTAATTTTTTAAAAACAATTTTACAAGTAGTCGCAAATCAGTCTCTAAATTAGGACTGATATTGGGTGTCACATATTAGTCTCAAAACAGCGACTGTTTTGCGACTACTTTATTTAGCGACCAAATATTTGCGACTATTTTTTTTAGTCCTAAAATGATCGTAAATGAGTCATTTGCGACCATTTTGTAACTCCTTTGGTGGTCGCAAAAATTGTATTTTCTTGTAGTGCTTCCTCTCCACCCTTCCATTTTGTTAGGGTGTTCCGACGCAAGAGATCTCATGAATTATCCCGTGACTGTGAAAGTGTCTAGCTAAGCTTGTAAATTCGGTTCTGTTATCACTTCGAACACACTTAACTTGTGTGTTTAAATTATCGATCAGTCATATAGATAAAATTCTTCAAATGTGTTGTTGTTTCTGTTTTTTCTCTGAGAAGAAATATCCGGACACTTCGAGAAAAATTATCTACACTCGTAAGAAAGTATCGGACACCAAAATACGATGGTGTATGATACGAACACTGTAGATCACAATGAAGTAACTCAAATATGGTTGTAGTTTTATTGCTCCTAGACGAAAAAATGTTCTCGTCTGTTTGGCTCGATGACACACATCACATGCTTTATTAGAAATTTCAGAAACAACAGAAACATAAATATTCTGTAGTGAACCAACTACTCTAGCAGAAGGGTAACCCATCCTATTTTGCCACAACTTGTAAGATTTTTCGTCTCAAATTTTCACCGACTCTGCCAACTCCATTTTGCGAAAGTAGAAGTTTCCACATTCTCTCTTAGCCTCTACAATCATCATCTTCGAAACGTGGTCCAGAAACATAAAAAATGGTTCAGTCAACTGTACTACACAACGATTCTCATCCATCAACTCACCAACTGATATCAGATCCGATTGAAATTCCTCAACATAAAACACAGATTTCAGAATCAGATTAGACCCCAACACAAATTTTCTTTCCTTGTCTGATATTCGCTCCCGACCATCCGCTAAAACGATCAACACCGGATCCATGGGTAGGATTGGTGTGCGAGACACCAAACTGGACTTCACGGTTCGGTAATTATCGTTAAGGCTAGTGAAGAACTCATGAACCTTGTCATCCTCACGGTCCTTTTCGTGCAACGTTCCAAGATCACACTCACACTTGCCGCACTTACAAAAACGCACATGTGTGTAATTCGATTGAACTTGTCATAATAAGCTTCAATCGCAAACCATCTTTGCTTACAACTAGCCAATTTTGTCTTCAATTGCTAAATTCATGGTCTGTTTGTCACATAGAAGCGTTTCTACATGTGATTGCAAAGAACTTTTGCAACATCACGGTGCGAGACATTGGATCGAAGACTTGGATCTATCATCATTTTAATCCACGAAACAAGGAGGGTTTGAATTTTCCACCAATCCTTCAAGTCTGGAGATCCTTCATTTGGGCGTTTGATTTTCCCGTCGAGAAAACCAAACTTCTTTTGGGAGCTGAACGCTATATTCATTCCACAGGCCCACTCGTCATAATTTGCTCCTTTTAACAGTGGATGCGATATCACCGCATCAGGATTGTCAGCAGGAGTCAAAACATATGGAGATATAGTACGCCTAACTTCCAATGTCATTTGATTTGCATTGTTCGTTGTCATTGTCATGATTATAGTCGTTCAATTAGAAAAGTTTCAAATTTATGGAAATCAGAAGAAAACAAAATGTAGAAATTAGAAAAATTTCAGAGATTTAATTTGTTAGTCTATGATACCATGAAGAAACAAATGAAGATCATCGAGAAAAATAAGATTGATTTATGTATATTGGAAGAGAATGATTACATCCTTTTATACAAAGAGAGCATATTGGGCTCCTAAATGCTAAAGATTACACAAGCTGTACATTACGAAAGTTAATGAAATTGATTGATTGAAGAATCCCTAAACGTGTGTGATATAATTTTATCATATCTCATTATATTGAGACTCTATAACAATTGATACTATAATATTATTAGGGTTTCAATTTTAGAGTATTGTTTGAGGTATTTTTCGTCCTTTCAGAGGCATGTCTCTTACAAAACAACATGAACGTCAAAGTCTGGAAAACACGGTTCAAGCAGCAACCGGTACGCGACTGTTCATAAAGCACTAAAACTTCGATTCATTCTGATTCAGTCGTTCGATATCTCTAATAATCATCAAAAGAGCTTAAACCTTCACATATCCATCCTTCCTAAGCACCTGAAGTAACCCATTCTTTGTTTCTTAACTATGTTTACCGATCTTCTTTCTTGTTCCCGACGCTTCCCTCTTGTGGTCTTTCTTGGTTGTTTACTGACTTGAGCGTCGGAGATCCTACAGAAAACACCACACCATCGTGTTTTCTGAGCTTTTATGTTCATGGTTGTTTTGTAGGAGACATACCCCCAAAAGTACAAAAAATACCCCAAACAATACTCTAATGAAATAAGACTAAATCAAAAACTCTAATAATATTATAGTATCAATTTTTAGAGTCTCAATGAATCGAGATATGATAAAATCATATCACACACGTTTAGGAATTCTTCAATCAATCAATTCCCTTAACTTTGGTAATGTATAACTTGTATAATCTTTAGCATTTAGGAGTAAAATATGCTATCTTTGTATAAATTAATATAATCGTTCTCTTTCAATATACATAAATCATTCTTGTTTTCTTCGATCATCTTCCTATATTTCTTCATGGTATGAGAGAATAACAAATTAAATCTCTGATTTTTTTTTTTGATTTCTGCAATTTTTTTCTTTTGATTTCCAGAAATTTGAAACTTTTCTGATTGAACGACTTCAACCATGACAACGAAAACAAACGACGCGAATCAGATGACAGTGGAAGTTATTGGTACTATATCTCTATACGACTTGACTGATGCTGACAATCGCGGTGCGGTGATATCGCATCCACTGTTAAAAAAAAACAAATTACTATGAATGGGCATGTGGAATGAAGACAACGTTCATCTCCTAAAAGAAGTTTGGTTTTCTTGACGGGACAATCAAACGCTCAGATGAAGGATCTCCATACTTGGAGGATTGGTAGACAATTCAAGCCCTCGTTTTGTGGATTAAAATGATGATATATCGTAGTCTTCGATCAAATGTCTCGCACTATGATGTTGCAAAAGTTCCCTAGGGATTACATGAAGAAACGATTTTCTATGACAAACGGACCGTGAATTGAGCAATTGAAGGCAACATTGGCTTGTTGTAAGCAAATAGGGGTTGCGATTGAAGCCTATTACGACAAGCTAAATCGAATTTGAGATAACATGGCGAATTATAGACATGTGCATTTTTATAAACGCGGCAAGTGTGAGTGTGATCAGGGAACATTGCAAGAAAAAGACCATGAGGATGACAAGGTTCACGAGTTCCTCGCTGGTCTTAACAATAAATACCGAACTGTGAGACCCAATTTGGTGTCTCGCACACCAATCCAATCCTTGGAGGAGATTTACAACGTCGTGCGTCAAGAAGAATATCTGAAAAATAATGTGTAGAGAAGTAAAGAAGGAACAAAAGTGGCAACATATGTTGTTCTGACCAGATCACGAGCAACTCCGGTGAAAAATGATGAACACGACAAAACAGGTTGTTTGTAAACATTGTGACCGAACAGCTAATGCTTCAGATAGTTGTTTTGCGTTGATCGGATATCCCGAATGGTGGGGAGATCGTCGAAAGGGAAAAATGATGCAAGGAATAGGTCGTGGTGGAGGATCCATGGCTGCAACATTTGGGCGTGGGAGAAACATGAGCTATGCAAACGCAATTCATGTTCCTAACATCCCAAATCAGGAACATGCTAACTATGTGATGATAGACAAGGATCACGATGGATTTCATGGCTTGAGTGACACTCAATGGCATACACTTGTCACTCTCTTGAATGGTGGTGCAAGCACAAGCACGGAAAAACTCTCGGGTATGTTTACGCATCCATCTTGGATAATGGACACATGTGTTTCAAACCACTTGACTGGGAAATATTATGTAATCACTGATGTTAGACGCATGGATTCGGTTTTGATCATTTTGGTGGATGGTCGTGAGCGAGAAGAAACAGTTGTGTTGGGGCCTAATCTCTTTCTGAAATATATGTTTTATGTTGAGAAATTTCACTCTGATCTAATATCAATTGGTTTGTTGATGGATGAGAATCTTTGTGTAGTACAATTGATTGATCAATTTCTTGTGGTTCAGGATCGCGTTTCGCGGATTATGATTGGAAGGTTAAGAGGGAATGTGGAATCTTTTGCTTTCGCAAAAGGAGTTGGCAGCGTCGATGACAAATCAAGACAAAAAAATATTACGAGCTGTGGCATAATAGGATGGGTCACCCTTCTGCTAGAGTATAGTTGGTTCACTTCGGAATATTTTTGTTTCCGTTGTTTCTGAAATTTCTAATAATGCATGTGAAGTATGTAATCGAGCCAAGTAGACGAGAACAATTATTTCGTCTAGCAGCAATAAAACTACAACCATATTTGAATTCCTTTATTGTGATCTACGGGGTCCGTATCATACACCATTGTATTCTGGTGTCTGATACTTTCTTACGATTGTAGATGATTTTTCTCAAAGTGTCTTGATATTTCTTCTCAAATAAAAAACAGAAACAACAACACATTTAAAGATTTCATCTCTATGGCTGATCAACAATTTAAAACACAAGTTAAGTGTGTTCGAAGTGATAACAGAACCGAATTTACAAGCTTGGCTAGACACTTTCACAATTAGGGGATAATTCAGGAGACCTCTTGCACCGAAACCCTAACAAAATTGAAGGGTGGAGAGGAAGCACTACAAGAAAACACAGTTTTGTGACCACCAAAAGTGTCCCAAAATGTCGCTGGAGCTTTGCGGTTTCAAGCTAATTTACCGATTAGTTTTTGGGGCAATGTGTATTGACAGTCGGATATTTAATCAATCGTACTCCAAGTTATGTTGTAAATAGACTAACACCACATGAGTGGTTACACAAGAGAGTGCATGATTATGATCATCTCAGAGTTTTTGCGAGTCTTTGTTATGCGCATAATCAAGAACATAAAGGAAATAAGTTTGCACCTTGAAGCCGCAAATGTATATTCGTCGGATATCCCTTTGGGAAAAAAGGATGGATATTGTTTGATATTGAAAAGAATGATTTTTTTTTGTCTCAACAAATATGATATTTAAAGAGGAAGAATTCACGTATTCAAGTGTTGCAACATCTATGTTTTTAAACGAAAAGGAAGAAGATGATGAACTATGGGCTCCAATTGGTGATCGTCCAATTTTGGAAGATGAGACACGGGATTCTATTGTTGCATATATTATTAAATCTATTAGGCCAAGTTTAAGCTCTTCTGGCCTAGTAGAATCTGAAGTTTTATCAGGCCCATCAAACAGAGACCACTTTACCTTCCACTCCCGACAAAGATGTGACCTCGACGTCATCATCTTCTGCAACAAATTCGATAACGCCGCTGTCTGCATCGTCGCCACCGCTTGTGCCATCGCCAGTGTTTGCGCCGTCGTCACCACTTGAGCCATCGCCACCACCTTCACCGACGCCACCAATGATTATGCAAATTACCTAAACTGCTCAGCACCGCAATAATATTTACATGGGAGAGGACATCGAAAACAACAACCACCGGTAACTATAAAAAATTTTGTGGTTAATGCAGCTCAAAGTAAACTTCTGGAAATTTGCAAAGAGAAATCTATGTATCCGATTGAGAATTATGTGAGCTGCACACGTTTTTCCAGTACACATCAAGCATGTTTTGTAGAGGTAAGTGCTGGTGATGAACAAAAAACATTTAATAAAGCGATGACAAATCGGGTATGGAAGAAGACGATGGGTAATGAAATTAAAACTTTTGAGAAAAACAATACATGGACGCTTGTGGATTTGCCACTAGGAAAACGTGCAATTGTGTCAAAATGGATTTACAAAATCAAACACAAATCATATGGCTCCATTGAACGCTACAAGGCACATCTCACAGCTCTCGTAAACAAACAAATCGAAGGTGTAGCTTATGGAGAGACATTTGCACTGGTAGCAAAAAATGGAAACGATACGTTTATGTTTGCAAGTAGCTGCGGGGAATAACATATATGTACATCAGATGGATGTACACAACATGTTTTTACATGGAGATATTAATGAAGAGGTATACATGAAACTTCCACCTGGTTTTTACTCATATGACAAATATAAAGTATGCTAATTGCGAAAATCATTGTATGGGATAAAGCAGGCGCCTCGCTGTTGATTTGAGAAGTTGACAACGGCTTTGCGTGAGTATGGAATTCAGCAATCACTTTCAGACTATTCGTTGTTTACATTAGACAAAGGTTGGATTCAAATCAATGTTCTCATTTATGTCGATGATATGACCGTTTCGAGCAACTCACATGAAGCACTTGAAATATTTAAAGGTTATCTATCTTCATGCTTCAAGATGAAAGATTTAGGTGCTTTGAAATACATTTTGGAAATCGAAGTTTATAGGAGTTCTAAAGGATTTTATCTAAGTAAGCGCAAATATGCCTTAGAAATTATCTTAGAAACAAGATTATTGGGAGCAAAGCCGGTTGCATTTCCCCTCGAACAGAATAACAAATTTTCTCTCTCTCCACGTGCAAGGAAAAACAGGCATGCACATCTTTCAATACCTATTATATAAAAGTTAAGTTGTGTCTCACAAGGGAAGACACGTTATCACACACCATTTTGACACATCAGCCAAAATAAATATTTTCTATTTTACCATTTGTATACACGTGTGTATTAATTAAACTTGCTTATCACTACTAAACGATCAAACATAACATTTACTTTCTTCTTAATTTTTTTTTTTGATTTCTGCAATTTTTTTCTTTTGATTTCCAGAAATTTGAAACTTTTCTGATTGAACGACTTCAACCATGACAACGAAAACGAATGACGCGAATCAGATGACAGTGGAAGTTATTGGTACTATTTCTCTATACGACTTGACTGATGCTGACAATCCCGGTGCGGTGATATCGCATCCACTGTTAAAAAAAAACAAATTACGATGAATGGGCCTGTGGAATGAAGACAACGTTCAGCTCCCAAAAGAAGTTTGGTTTTCTTGACGGGACAATCAAACGCTCAGATGAAGGATCTCCATACTTGGAGGATTGGTAGACAATTCAAGCCCTCGTTTTGTGGATTAAAATGATGATATATCGTAGTCTTCGATCAAATGTCTCGCACTATGATGTTGCAAAAGTTCCCTAGGGATTACATGAAAAAACGATTTTCTATGACAAACGGACCGTGAATTGAGCAATTGAAGGCAACATTGGCTTGTTGTAAGCAAATAGGGGTTGCGATTGAAGCCTATTACGACAAGCTCAATCGAATTTGAGATAACATGACGTTATTTTTTGAGACACTCTAAGACAGATGGACATCAAGTTGACAAAAATAATAGCGACCCGAGACCCCTGACTGGATTCAACGGCGATAAAATGATAACCCTAGGGACAATCAGGCTACTCGTACATGCCAAAGACGTGAAAAAGATCGTGGAGTTCTCCGTCGCAGATCACCCAACAATATACAACGTTATCATGGGTACCCCATGGATAAAGTCCATGCGAGCTATTCCCTCCACTTATCACCTCTGCATCAAGTTCCCAGCCCCTGATGGCATTAAAACTATATGGGGCAACCAGAAGGAATCTCGGGTTTGTTTCCTTGCCGAGCACAAGCTTCGTAACCCGATAACAAATACGAACGCAAACTCGAAAAAGCCAAAGACAGACCAGGACACCGAGAAGGACCTGTCAAAGCTCTTATAGCAATTACAGATCACGGAAGCTCGCCAGGAAAAGGCTAAACCGACCTGCGAGCCCGTGACCTCGATGAGCAACGACGACAACCACCCAAAATGAAGCGTTGAAATTGGAGTCAATTCCCAGCGAATTGATCTCGTTCTTGAAAGAGAACGTGCACACATTCCTCTGGTCCGTAGAGGACATGCCAGGGATTATCATCGATATCGCCCGCCACGAGGTCAACGTGGATCTCATTTTCAAACCCGTCAAGCAAAAGAGAAGAAAACTGGGACCAGAATGAGCCAAGGCCGTAAACTAGGGGTGGGCATTTCGGTTTAATTTTGGGTTCGGTTTGGATTCGGTTCGGTTCGGTTGATTCGGGTTGAATAGAACTCTAGCCAAACTCAACTGAAATAAGTTTGGTTCGGTTTGGTTTAGTTCGGTTCGATTGTAATTTAATTTGGTTTTAGTTTGGTTTTTTTTAAAACTCAACTTATAGTAACCAAGAATCCTAACGAAACGTAAACAAAACGATACCATAAAAAACTGTTCCCTAAAAGTCTAAAACAAACTTAAATTATTCCACTTAATCAAAATAAAAAATAAAAAAATCCATGGCTTCGTCTCTCCCATGCCAATTAAATATGTGTTATATATTTTTAATATTATTAATTAACTAATTAACAAAAAAACATATTGGTTTATCGGTTCGGTTCCGAACCAAACCAAACTGTTCGGGTTGAGAAAAAATTCAACTGATTGGGTTATATATACAAAATAGTTTGGTTTGGGTCAGTTTAAGTTTGGTTGGTTCGGTTTGGTTTGGTTCGGTTCGGTTTTTTTGCCCACCCCTACCGTACACGGCGAGGTTGAAAAACTGCTGAAGGTCGGTTCAATTGCCGAAGAAAAGTACCCTGATTGGCTCGCCAATCCAGTCGTAGTGAAGAAAAAGAACGGCAAGTGGTGAGTATGCGTAGACTTTACCGACCTCAACAAAGCCTGCCACAAAGACAGTTTCCCATTGCCACACATCGACAGACTTGTCAAAGCAACTGCCGGCAATAAATTCCTATCTTTCATGGATGCTTTCTCTGGTTACAATCAAATCCTGATGCACTCCGGCGACAGAGAGAAGACCGCATTCATCACAGACCACGAAATATATTGTTATGCCATGCAGGGGCGACGTACCAACGGTTGGTCAACAAGATGTTTGCGGAACAACTCGGTAAAACAATGGAGGTCTACATTGATGACATGCTAGTCAAGTCACTTGACTAGACAAACCACGTCGAACACTTGCGAGATTGCTTCCGACAACTTAATCTGCATAACATGAAGTTAAACCTGGAGAAATGCAGATTCGCTGTGACTTCCGGCGAAATGCAGATTTTCCTTGACTTCCGGCGAATTCCTCGGGTACCTCGTTACCCACTGAGGTACAGAGGCGAATCAGAAGCAGATAAGTGCGCTGATCAAAATGGCATCGCCATAGACCAAACGCGAGGTTCAATGTCTGACGGGACGCGTCGCCGCTTTATATCGCTTCATTTCACGGTCTACCGATAAATTCCTTCCTTTCTACGACACTTTATGCGGCAACAAAAAATTCGAGTGGACATAAAGATGTGAAGACGCCATTCAGAAGCTAAAGCATTATCTGGTCAGCCCGCCAATCCTTGCCAAGCCCGTCGAAGGCGAGCCCTTATTCCTCTACATTGCCGTGTCAACAACATCAGTCAGTGGAGTGCTCGTCAGGGAGGAGCGAGGAGAGCAAAGGCCGATCTTCTACGTCAGCCAGACTCTGACCGACGTAGAAACCAGGTACCCGCAGATGGAAAAATTGGCATTCGCAGTGGTTATGTCAGCAAAGAAATTACAACCTTACTTCCAGTCGCATTCCATCGTAGTGCTGGCCACTTTCCCTTTACGAGCCATCCTACATAGCCCAAACCAATCAGGGAGACCAGCAAAGTGGGCTGTCGAACTCAGTGAATATGACATCGAATATCGGAACAGAACCTGTGCGAAGTCCCAGGTACTCGCATACTTCATAGTCGAGCTCCCAGCCGAAGGAATCGAGGAACCAACACCCGATTCAACTTGGACACTCCACGTCGACGGTTCTTCCTCAAAGCAAGGATCCGGAGTAGGAGTTCGCCTGACGTCTCCGACTGGCAAAATCTTGGAGCAGTCATTCTGGCAGACCTTTCCAGCTTCAAATAAGCAGAATACGAAGCCTTGATCGCTGGTTTAAAACTCGCTCACGGAATAAAAGTACAAAACTTAAGTGCATTCTGCGATTCCCAACTGGTGGCAAATCAGTTCAATGGAGAATATGAAGCCAGAGACAAGAGGATGAAAGCCTATCTAAAGATTGTCCAGGAATTATCCAAGCAATTCAACGAGTTTACACTCACCTGAATCCCTCGCGGCGAGAATACCCAAGCACACGCCCTAGCCGCTCTAGCGTCAACCTCGGACCCCGGTCTCAAAAGAGTGATCCCCGTCGAATTCATCAAAAATCCAAGCATTGATTCTTATGGAATCGTTAACACAATCGACGCATCAGGAAAAATTCCTATCGAGAATGAGGCAACGGATATGGACGTCGACGTGTAACACGATGGGGAGTATGGATGCGATAAAGAATGGATGGGACCCATTCGTGCTTACGTCATGGACGGAGAGGTGCCACCAGACAAGTGGGCTGCCCGAAAACTCAAGGCGCATGCAGCCCGATATATCTTGATAGACGGAGACATTTTCAAATGGAGATTCTCAGGACCACTAATGACATGCATCGAAGGCTCGCAAGCAAGAAGGGTAATGGAGGAAGTCCATATCGTCTAATAACCATTCCGGTGGAAGAGCCATTGCCATCAAAATCAAACGACACAGCTACTATTGGCCAACTATGGTGAAAGATTGTGAGAGATTATCCATGAAATGCGAAAAGTGTCAACGACATGTCCCAACGATTCACCAACCCACAGAGTTGTTGTCATCAATCTCCTCGCCCAACCCATTCATGAAATGGTCTATGGAAATCGTAGGCCCGCTTCACCGATCAAAGCAAAATAGATTCATGTTAGTCCTGGCATATTACTTCACTAAATGGATCGAAGCAGACTCCTACGCTAACATCAAGGATGTCCAGGTAGAACACTTCGTATGGAAGAACATCATATGCCGACACGAAGTCCCATACGAAATCATCACATACAACGACTCTCAATTTAGCTCAACAAGGTTCGAGGCGTTCTGCGAAAATGGAAGATACGACTAAACAAGTCAACACCACGCCGCTCGCAAGGGAACAGACATGCACAAACAGCCAACAAAATAGTCCTAGATGGCCTGAAAAAGTGCGTCGATGAGAAAAAGGGTTGATGGGCCGACGAACTAGAAGGCGTGCTCTGGTCTTATCGCACTACCCTGTGCCGTGCCACAGGAGAGACACCTTTCGCCCTCGTATACGGAACATAGTGCATGATTCCCCCCAAGGTCAAAATTCCTGGCATACGTCGCAAACTCCTACCCGGACAAGAAGGACTCAATCACTTGATGTTCCTCAATGGTTTGGACTTACTGAATGAACGTCGCGACCAAGCCCTTGTTCGTATACAAAACTACCAACAAGCAACGACCAAATACTACAACTCCAACGTTCGGAGTAGAAGATTCAACGAATGAGACCTAGTCCTTCGTAAATTTTTCCAGAACACAGCCGAACGCAACGCTGGTAAGCTCTGAACCAATAGGGAATGACCTTACAAAATCACCAAAGTGGTTCAACTAGGAGTGTACGAGCTCACCAACATGTCTGATGTTCCAATCCCAAGATCATGGAACGCAATGCACCTCAAAACGTAATATCACTAAAACAACGACGTCCCAAAACATGACTACGAGACGGCTTGATCCCTGCAAATGGTACGTAGGCAACCAATCTTCGAAAAAGTTCAACTGTCCCCCCCCCCCCTCTCAAACGGGGGGAGGTGGGGGTGGGTACGTATACACATTCTCCCCTCTTTAGTAAACGTAACTTTTGATCAATACATCACGCTTACACTCATCATCCTCGTCTGTTGCTGGCCCCAACAAGGAGCTCATACATCCTCTTCGGATTTCAAGCCACATCCTATTAAGGATCACAATTCTTTTACAATCTACCACGGATTACAGCGCGCTATATAAATCTAAGGCATGTATATTTGGACCAGAGGAAGGAAAAAATATATCTCGGCCAAAGCCTAAACCCAGTAACTAATCGCTTCACATCACACTGGTCTGTAACGCCTCAACAGTAATAAACAGATCGTTTTGAAACACATTGTTTAGTGCGAGGTTTGGATGCGCTTTGGCACGTCCAAATTAAAAAAAAAAACCACACGAAAAACAACTCATCATTATATTTCTTAAAGCAAGAACACTCAACACCGAGTACAAATCTTACAACAATTTACAAAAATAAATATATATAGAAACGGCACTACATAGGTCGATTCACTTCACCATCCACGATTGTGAGGTCGGAAATCTCAGACAAGCGCTCGTTGGACCCCGCAAGATTGGTAATGCCAACGTTAGCATCGGTGAGCTTGATCGGATCGTTCCCGAGAAGAATAACTACGGAATCCTCCGAAACAGAAGAAATCACCAACCCTTCCTTCAAACAGGAGACGACCTTAGAAAACTCGTCATCCGCTCTGACCAAATCAGCTCTCCAGCCAATAAATTTCTCTGCCTCGGCTTCCAAGGTTGGGGGATAATCTTTTCAAATAATATCCAAAAATTCCAGATTGCTGTTAACCTCGGCCAGATCAAACTCTTTACTCTTGACACATTTCAGCTGATCCACACTCGCCCTAATTCTGTTGACCCGATCTCGAAATAGCTGAGCCGACTCTCGCCTCACCTCTTTTCGAGCTTTCGTGACATTAGAGTCATGAAAAGGATCATTTGCCTCAAGTTGTCTCTTCAATGAAGCTACAATATCCCTCAATCGCATTGTCTCCTCGTTCAAACTATGTGCGTAACCCGCCGCCTTTGCTGATTTCTCCTTCAGGTTCGCCTTCTCATTTTCGAGATCCGAAACTTTAGCCAAAGCAATGATATTCTCATATTTTACCCATTTTATCATGCATTTATCTAGGTATTTTGAGTCTCATGCATGTGTTTTCTTAGCATTTCTTTGATGTTTTGTTCTCATTTAGAGTTTAGAGAGTTCTCACTAGCTCTTAGAGATTCTTGCATGTTTTAGAATGTGTTTAGGTGCCTTGGAGACATTTTGGGGATGATTGGAGTTATGGAGCAAAGGTAAATGCAGAGTTCACCCAAGGTGTCTGAAAGATCGGGCCGGAAGATGGGTCTCCATTCAGATTCAGCTTCTGAGGTCTTCATGACAATGATGTAGAAATGAGTGCTTTGTCGTCTGGAAGTAGTTTCAGGTCATTTGGATAAGTGGTTCAAACGATAGGGCGATTTGACTAAGAATATGTATGTCTAGCCGTGAGACCATCACACAACACCGACCAACCGTGGTCCGGTGTGATTAATCCGATACTGAAGCCATACTTGGACAAGAGAAATACCGGGCCATCACACCTGACCACAACCGCCCGGTGTTGAAGAGCGTCCACTCCCTCAGCCTTGAAGCACCGGCCCATTCTCGGCCGGTGCATCTCGTCCGGCATTTAGCCAACTCTCGGGCAGGGAAAATACCGGCCAGCTGCACCCCTTGAAGACCGTCTGGTGTTTCTGCCTCATATCCACACTGGCCCACAGTACCGGCCAATGTCCACCCGGTGTCATAAGTCCAAATCCGTCCTCATCAAAGCTAGCCAAAGTGACTGAAATATCAGGCCAGATGAAGAGCTTATATTCGGATTTAGCTTTGGAGATCTTCATAGAAGTTGTACATAATTGAGTTAGGTATCATATGGACGTGGTTGGAAGTCATTCTGAGCACTGGTTCGAAAGATACAACAGATCTAGCAGGGACATATCTGTCTAGGCCCCAAACGAGTTATGCTCATAGCAACATTGACCAAAAGCTTCCCACACCGGCCAGCAACACCAGCCCACCGCCGTCCGGTGTAGTGTCTCTCGACCTATATCCATCCGGGGAATACCCTGGTTATTTTCGGGTTGACCCGATCCGCCCAAGACACTTTAAGTATGCAAAAACCTATTTTTGTATCTAAGCTTTATTCCATCTCTTTTCTCTAGCAAAAACCTCTCCTTTTTAGGGTTCTTGCATTTTTGTAAAAGGGATCTTGATTTTATTTATGCAATCTAAAGCTTGTTTCTCTTAATTTCTTTTTAATCTTTGATCTTCCTATTCTCTAATCATGATTAACAACACCTCTTCCAAGAGATTTGGTGTGTTCTTCATGATTAGTGAGTAGTTATTTTTATAGCTCATGGATGAGGTAGATTAGGGGATTTCGTGATAGATCTATGATGTCAGGGCTTAGTTTACATATTTTCTCTCTTATTTAGTGTTCATAATGCTAGGTTAGGCTTGAGAGAGTTAATCTAGATCATAGGGAATTTCATACACACAAGGTGTTCGATGAAATTCCCCAAAGAACTAAATAAGAGAGTTTACTTGCTTAACCTATGAGAGTAGTTGTTTAAGGAGTATTATGGCTATTGAAATTTATAATTAATGCTTGCTAATTAACTTTTCATAAATGAGAGTTTGTTCTTGATTAGTTGATTAGCAAAATGATTAAGGCCATGAGAGTGGTTTAATCTTGTTTAAGTGTTCTAGGCCAAGGGAAATTGCTTGATTGTGTGTGTTGACATCTTAGATTGCTCATAGAAATCCCCAAAGTCAATAACCTCATCCAAGGGCTTGCCTTTATCAATTTCTTAATCTCATTTAGCATTTCTTGTTACTTGCTTTGTTTAAATTTGAATTAGGTTGCTAGAATTGAAACCAACACCCTTTGTTTGCTTGAATTAGAAAATTTTTTGCATTCTTGTTGCATTAACCTAAACCCCAATTGGATTGACACCTTAAGTACTACAATGATATGAGTAAGCTTAAGGATTGATTCTTAGGAAAAATCTTTCTTATCAATTGGCGCCATTGCCATTTTGGGTTCTAGTTTAGTCAATTGGATTTAGATTATCTTTGAGATTAAGCTTTTATTTTCTTTGTTTACTAATCTCTCTATCTAGTTTTTTTTATTTTCATATAGGTGTATGAACACAAGGGCTAGAGGTGGACACAACCTTGTTGAGCCAATAGACGACATACATTTCTTGGAACATGGGATTAGAGAAATGAGAGAAAGAAGACGAGCTCAACACATCGAGAGGTTGGGTATGGACAACGTTAAAGAGCCTCCGGTTGGTAACTTCAATGAGAACGTTGCTTTTGGGCAACAACAAGGGAATGGTGGTAATGGAAACCACAGAGCTAATGGTGGAAATGGAAACCCATCGGGGAAATGGAAACCCACAAGCTCAAGCACACCCACCACAACCCGCCCGTAATGCTAGAGCTCCAAACCACCCTCAACGAGTTCAAAACATTGTTGGAGCGGGTGATGCGGCCAATGCTCATGTCAACCGCCAAGGAATTCAAGCACCACCCATGGAGAACAACAACTTTGAAGTCAAAGCTAGCTTCATCAACATGGTACAAAGTAATAAGTTCCATGGCTTGGCAGTGGAAGATCCACTTGATCACTTGGATCACTTTGACCGGATTTGTGGATTGACAAAGATGAATGGTGTTTCCGAAGATGACTTCAAGTTACGGTATTGTTCCCATTCTCTTTTGGGGACAAGGCAAACCAATGGGAGAAAACTTTGCCTCAAGGGTCTATTACTTCATGGACTTAATGCAAGACGGCATTCCTTACAAAGTTCTTCTCACCTTTTCGGACGGCAAAGCTTAGAAACGATATTTCAAGCTTCACTAAACGCTCCAACGAGACATTCACTGAGGTGTGGGAAAGATTTAGAGAAAAAAACCATGCAATGTCCTCATCATGGCTTCAACGATGCTTCTCTATTGAGCACAATCTACAGTGGAGCACTTCGAAAGATAAGAATGTTGTTAGACACCCCTTCCAATGAAAATTTCTTGGCCAAGGAGGTGAATGAAGCAATGGAGTTGGTATAGAACCTTGCCCAAAGTGATGAAACCTATGGTGATGAGTATGATCGGGCTACAAGGACCACAAGTGATTTTGAGGAGCAAAGGAGAACCAAAGAAATGAAAGCTCTCAATGATAAGTTGGATAAGAAAGCCACTATGATTGACAAGCTTCTCAATACCTCTCAAAAGTCGGTTCACTTGGTGATTTTGAAGCAAATAAGGGGTTCCAAGAACAAGTGGTGGATTTGAGTAACCAAGAGGAAGTGCATTATGTTGGGAATTATGGAGGCTATCAAAGGGGTTTCAACAACAACTATAGATACCAAGGTCAAGCCTCCAACAATCAACAACAAGGCTATGTCCCCAAGACAGGCTCGGTTCTAAACTTCTGAGGGCCCATGGCCAAAAAAAAAAAATTTGAGGGAAATTGTTTTTTTGGGTGGGCCCTTGTCTGCAAAAAAAAATATATGTTGGGCCCCAATTCTTTTTTTTTAAGTGTAAAAAATCAAAAAAAAAAATGGGCCCTGGACATTTGCCCATGTTGCCACCCCCTAAGCCGGCCTTGCCTCAAGAGCAACTTTCAAGGGAACCAAAGCGGTTTTCAACAAAGTTTTGCCCCCCACAAGCTCAAGGAAACAACTCTATGCCTCAGGACCTTGATATGAAAAACGTGCTTCAACACCTTCTTCAAGGCCAAGCTAATGGAACAATGTATATTAGTAAGAAGATGGCGGAAATCCATAACAAAGTGGATTTCTCTTTCAATGACCTCACGACTAGGCTTGAAACCATGGCTTCTAAGATCAAACATTTGGAAAATCAAGGCACCCAAGGAAGCTCACTCTCTAATAGACCAATGGAGAAACTCAAAGGAAAGTCGATGAGAGCCAAAGGGAGTTTTGCAACATTATATACTCAAATGATGAGCATGAAGCCGCCATTAGAGAAATTGAGCTTCTACTCTATGGTTCACAAGTCAAAGAACTTCCCCCTAGAGATGTTTCCTCAAAACTCAATGTGGACATTGAAGAACAAGGTGGAGGGGTGACCTTTAAGAATGATGATGACGTGACTTTGGTTAAAGACAAGGGTACAAGCATGGATGAAAAGCAAGTGATTTCAACGCAAATGGAGGTTGAGAAGTCTCTCAAAGACATGTTTGAGGATAAAAACGTGGAGGCACATGTGGTGCCTAAGAAAGAAGCCTCTTGCATTATACCTTCTCCATATGAGCCTCCACTTCCATTTCCCGAGCTTTTTCTCACCAATGCCCAAAAAAGTGCTTTCAAGCTTCAAGGCAAACATGGATAAGATTGGACCACCTTTGCCTAGTGAAAGTGACTTGTCTAAAGTTCCACAACACCAAAAGTTCATCAAAAACATATTTGAGAATCGAGAGAGAGTGGAATAACTTATGGCGGTCTTTGATTGACCAAGCATAACAAGGGTTGAACCTAAGTCTATCCCCAAGCTTGGAAACCCCGGTAAGTTCTCCACCACTTGCTCTCTTGGAGACTTGAAAATAGATGATGTTTTGTGTGACTCGGGCTCGAGTGTGAACGTCATGTCCTTGGAGATGGTTAAGAGTCTTGGGATCAAGAGTATGGAAAATTACCCCTCTACTATCATATTTGGAGACTCTTCTTCAAGGAAACCGCTTGGCCTTGTTGAAGACTACCCTCTCAAGATCGGAGAGTGTCTTGTACCAACATACTTCATTTTCATGACTATGAGACAAACTAAAAAGGTCCCTCTCCTTCTTGGGACTCCATTCCTCAATACCACCGGTGCAAGAATGGACTTCAAAAACCAAAAGGTGGTGCTCAAGAATGTAAATGACAAATTTTACTACCCAATGAAGGCTTCTTCCACCAAGTTTTGTGGCACAATCACCATTGAGGGTAATGAGGTTCAAGCTCCAAGAGTTGAGTATGTGGGTATTTGTGAAACGATGGGTTGTGGTAATGATGAGGAAGCCCTTGCATTGGATGGGAGTTCCTAGAATCCCTTTTCCATACCTCAATGGAGAATAGAGTTGAGAGTAGCAAGGGTGCGAAGAAGGGGACAAAGACCAAGACCAAGTGAAAAACCGACCAAGCAAACTTAATGGAGATAGGGCCACGCTAGACCAACCTCCTATAATGACTCTCACTCCTTGGAAATAGGAAGATGGGGTGATTGAGTACAAGATCACGTGCAAGGGATGGTCCAAGCCTTTTGCCTCGGTCAAAGCGATCCTCACAACGGAGCTCAAAGAGAAAGGGCAAGCCGGTCTTCAAGAGGTTATGAGCAAGGTAATTAATCTTGAGCGCAAGGACCCACCAAGGAGTTCCACCACTCCTCTCACACCCGCCTAAAAGGGTAACAAACGTCGAGCTTAGTGGCGTTAAACAAAGCGCTCTTGGGAGATATTCCCATATCTATCTTTATAAATACTTTCTATCGTTTTAAGTGATTTTTGATGTTTTGGTTAACTGGTTTCAAGTCTCTTGATGGTGAAAAGGTCGTGGCAAAGCAATGGCGTTTGATGTTGGAAAAATCCCCATTCTCTCCATTCCCATAGACCCACTCCTCCATTGTAAGTATCTCTTTTCTTTTGAGTCTTTGCATTTTATCTATTGTTTTTGGTCTCTCTCCTGAATTTCTTTTACACCGAGACGTTGTGATTTAAGTTTGGGGGAGGGACCGGTATCTAATCATGTGTTTTGTTTTCTTATTTTGATTTTTGCATCTTGAGTCTCATGCATATCATACATTCGCAAAAATTGAAAAACTTTGAAATTTTTTGAAAGAGAAATCATGTAGTTGCACTAGCATGATTAATATTGAGTCTAAATGCATATCATATAGGGTTGCAATCACTTGCATTGGGAGAAACATTCTTGTAGAGTATCATTTTAAAAGATTGGTTCAATGCCCACGTTGCTAGTTGTTTGATGCTTTTGATCTCGTGTTTGAAATCAAGGATGAACCATATTTTGATCTCATGTTTCATTACTCGGGTCTTAGCTAAAGCAAGTTGTGAATTGAGTTCAATCCTACTTAAGTGAGAACCATAATCATGACATTTTAATTATCGTGTTATGCATCTCATAATGAATTCATGGATACCACATACATATTTGGGCTTTCTTACTCTTTTCACCACCCTCTTGTTAGCTCAAATAGCCAATTCACATCATTTGAACGGTTGACCATACCTTTAACTTACCTTCCTTTCAAGCCAAATCTTTAGTGTGCGAATGTGAGGCATAATTTTTCGAGTAAGCTTGTCAAAATGTGTTGAGTTTAGGGCGACAATGATAGGTTTTCATGTAGATCTAGCCCAACATCAAGGGCTAGACTAGGCTAGGCTGTCTAGGAAGGGAAAGTTTGGGGTTTGGTATGAATGAAAGTGTATGATCGATGGGATCGTGGTGGAGAAGAGAAGGGAGGCCAAGGAAATGAAAAGGTAAAGAAGGGGAGATTGTCAAGTATATATGGTTGGTAGAAAAGTTATAAATTAGCTATAAGCATTAAGGTTAGTCTCCAAGTGTTTTACAGAAATAAAAAGAAGCCAAAAAGATGGCTAAAGCATCAAAGTGATGAAGATGGAGGCAAGGCAAAAAGTCAACAAGAAGAGATAAAGGAAATGAAGTGAAAACACCATACCATGAGTCAAGCATGAAGAAAGACAATCCCTCAAGTGAGAGAAGATGAAGTGGAAGAGGAAGAAAAACGTGTGGGACATGAAGGCAAAAGGCCTTGTGAGAAGGGTAGCTTAGGTTTGTGGCTTCATGGGTTAGAAATGTTAGGGTTAGAGGTATCTTAGGCATTGGGTAGATGTAAATTTATCCTTGTATGCATAGGTTGCCTTTTACTCTTACCATTTTGCTAAAGCTTTCTCATTCATATAGAGATCCCTTGCATTGGAGTAACCACATACATTTGAGATCATCTTAATCTCAAGACCTTTACCATAGCCAAATGAATTCACTTGTCTTACATGAGCGTGGTTCACACAATTAAATGAATGTCAAAGGATTGGATGATAGGATTGCTTGTGTAGGTTGAGACATGGGCTTGATTCATATAGGGATAGATATGGCTAGCTCTTTTTGAGTAGACTTGTTTGATCGCATCCTAGAGCTAACAACTTGGACATTGAGTTTGAATTCTTTTAATGATACTTGTGGATGTGAGCTTCATGTCTCTCTCTCTCTCCTTGTTCTTGTTTTTTTGCTTGAGGGCAAGCAAGGGAATAAGTTTGGGGGAGTTAATATTCTCATAATTTACCCATTTTAGCATGCATTTATCTAGGTATTTTGAGTCGCATGCATGTGTTTTCTTAGCATTTCTTTGATGTTTTTTCTCATTTAGAGTTTAGAGAGTTCTCACTAGGTTCTAGAGAGTCTTGTATGTTTTGGAGTGTGTTTAGGTGCCTTGGAGACATTTTGGGGATGATTGGAGTTATGGAGCAAAGGCAAATGCAGAGTTCACCCTAGGCGTCTGAAAGATCGGGCCGGAAGACGGGTCTCCATTTAGATTCAGTTTCTGAGGTCTTCATGACAATGATGTACAAATGAGTTAGATATCGTCTGGAAGTGGTTTCAGGTCATTTGGATAAGGGGTTCAAACGATATGGGATTTCACTAAGGATATGTATGTCTAGCCGTGAGACAATCGCACAACACCGACCAACCGTGGTCAGGTGTGCTTCATCCGGTACTGCAGCCATGCTGGGAAACCGGCCGATTCGTACCCAGACTATTCCAAATGGTGAAGATTAATACCTAACAAATTCAAGTGTCCAATTTCATACTCAGAATCTCAAAACTTTGAATATTTATACCTGGACTATTTTGTTTTTGGCAAAAACAAACATTGATCAACTCCCCGTTAGTCAACCATGTAACACCGTTAACGGTTGCCACGTAAGCTGCCCCGTTGTCACGGAAAGATAAAAACGACGTCGTTTTGTTTTTAAAAATTTATCAAAAAATTGGGCTTAACGAATTGGGGCTCAAAGCCCAAAGAAATTTCTAATTGGGTTTACAAAAAAGAAAACCTAAACGACATCGTTTGGTTTAAAAACAAAACCTAAAAGAAAACATGTCTTCTTCGTCTTCGTCGGGATCGCCTTTTTGGTCGAGCTTGATATATCATGGTTTTTACCCGTTTTAAACCATGATATAAGTCATTTTTTATAGAGTCTTTCTAGTATATTGTAGTCTTTTAGAGTCTTTTCAGGTTTTAGGTAAGTTAGGAGCATTATTGGAGCTATTGAAACAATTTGGAGTCAAGCGGAGATCCTGAAGCTGAGACACCGATTTGATGCCTGAGTATCGATCGATACACTTATGGTATCGATCGATAGCCGTCGAAGAAACAGAAGAATCGCGAATTATTTGAAGATTTAAGGAACTGCAAATTGCACCAGAAGACTTTATTATTTACAAGAAGCCCCAAAACGTGACTTAGGTTATTTATTAGGATTTTACATCCACTTTCATGTCCATGCTTTATTTTACTTTGGTTTTGTGAGAGAGCTTTGGAAGGGAGACAAGTCTGAAACTCTGTTTGTCTGAGAGAAGATTTTGAACCCTTGTTTTACTCTCTTCTTTATTATTTATTCGAGTATTTATTCAGTCATGTTTATTGTTGCAATCTCCATGTCTGAGTAGATCTCCTGTTAGGTTTAGGGTTCTCATAAGGTATTTCTTTGAATGCTAGGTTGAATTGTTGATTAGGGTTCATAATCTAAATTAGTTCCTCACCTTAGGTTGTTCTCAAAGTTAATTCTAGATTGATCACCTGAAACTTAGATCTTAGGTTAATCGATTAGGCACGAGAGTGCAATTGAGAAACCTGATAGAACTTAGAGTGAGCAAAATAACTATTCTCAAAGAGATTTGGTTTAGTTATTTTGTGAACAAATCAAACTTGAACTAAATGATGGTTTAAACTTTAGGATTCGCAAAGAGATTTGGAATTCTAGGATTTAGGCTTAGATAATTCTCGCAACGAGAGTTGGTTAATTATACTTTAGTGATTTGAGTTCAAGAACCGTGCATAACCTGAACCCTGATTTATTAGTTTAATTGCATTCATTGATTTCCTGAGAAATACCCTGAATCTATCTTTCTCCCTTCGAATTTACAACAGTTTAATTTACGTATTTGTTTTCAATTCCATTGATCACTTAGCTTGATTTTTATCTATATAATCTATTGTGTGTTTCCTTGAGTCTCTGTGGATTCGACCCCTAAGTATTACAATCGACAAAGCTTTAGTATTTTTAGGGTATTAATTTGAGCTTATCAAATTTGGCGCCGTTTCTGGGGACTCAATTCGCCATTAGATTTTAGTTTGAGAATTTCGACTAAGTTCGCCACAGTATTGATCGATACTCTAGTGGTATCGATCGATGCCTGTCGTGACTATTCGTGTTACTTACGTTCTTGACTTTTGTTTTGAGGTGTATGCCTATTCGCGAAACCAGAATGAAGAAGAGCACTCAGCTAGTTGATATGTCAAACGAGCAGCTAGCACTCTTGGAACGCACAAACAGAAGAGCAAAGAAGCCAGCAGAGATGAACAACAATCCAGTGGATTTGGTTCAAGATGGAGCTGGTGCTTACAGAGACCAAGAGGGTCAATTATGCAATGAGAGAGAGCAACGATTGGATGGAGAGGGGAACATCATCCTACCTGCTCCTGTTGTCGAGGAGATTGTCGCTAGGAATGTCGCTGGGAACGCGAATGCAGAGAATGTTGTGGCTAATCGTGGTAGAACAATTGGTGAGTACAACATGCCTGATCAGTTTTATGCCAACCTATCAGCGATTCGCCCTCCTGCTTTTCAGAGGAATGACTTTGAGCTGAAACCTGCATACTACACTCTTGTGGGTCAGCATCCTTTTCATGGTCTTTCCAATGAACACCCCATGGATCATATTGAGAGGTTCGAGGATTTGGTCACTAGCATCAAGAGCAATGGAGTGTCCTACGATTACCTCTTCTGCAAGCTCTTCCCGTATTCTTTAGGTGGAGATGCAACTTACTGGCTGAAGCAATTGCCTCCTGGATCACTGACTACCTCGGAAGAGACTAAGACTGCTTTCCTGAATAACTTCTATGATGATGCACGATCCGAGGATCTTAGGAACTGAGGCGTTCAAGGCTGCTTGGACGAGATTCAGATCATATCAGAGAGATTGTCCACATCAATGGTACTCTGATGTTCAGCTGATGGGTTTCTTCTTCATAGGAATTGATTGGAGGTATCAGATGGCTTTGGATGCTTCGAGTAATAGAAACTTCAACACCAGGTATCCTGAAGATGCTTATGTGCTGATTGAGAACTTGGCGTCTAGCAATAGCACCAAGAATGCATACTTTGAGCACAAGAAGCAAGCTAGTAGCATGGAAGGTTCACAGATTGCTGAGGTTCAAGCCAAGTTAGATTCAATGCACAATCTTCTAATGGGCAAGACAACGAAGGCTGTTCACTTTGCTGAAGATGTTGAAGTTTTCAATGAGGATGAAGTAAAGGATGTTAACTATATTGGTGGTTCTGGTTTTCCAAGTCAGAGGAATCAATACAACAACAACCGAAACTTCAACAACAATTCTCAGCAAGGAGGTTCGAATTAGTTTGTCCAGAAACCATCTCAGAACAGTGGGTATTCCAGGAACTATGGGAATGCATCTTATTAGCCTATACCTGCTAAAACCCCTGAGAGCAAGATTGAGTCTATGTTTGAATAGCTTACTCAAGGACAGCAACATATCACAGTGGATTTCAACGGAAAGATGGATGATATGTACAAGGATCTGAGTGCAAAGATCGAGGCTCTCAGTACTCATCAGAAGATGCTGGAAACTCAAGTAGCTCAAACTGCAGTAGCTATCAAGGAAAAGATGGTTCATTCACAGAATGAATACGTCAATGCAATCACCTTAACGACTGCAGAAAATTTCGAAAACCCTGTAGTAGATAACGATGAGGATTCCGCAATCGCCCGATTATCGATCGATACCCTTACTGGGTCGATCGATACCCGCTCTGAGGTCAATACCACTACTTGTGTCGATCGATACCTCTTGCAGGCTAAACCGGAAATTATAAAAAAAATGGAGAATGCAGAGGAACATGTCTACAAGCCTAAGGTGTCATATCCTAGACCATCTAGACATCTCATTAATCCCATCACTGCAGAAGTTGCTCGCTTTTGAGAAGATGGTGAGGAGAATTCTCCATACTATATCTTTTGAAGAAGCTTTTGAAGATAGCCCTTTGGAATGTTACTTCCGAGATTGCAAAAAACCTGAGGAAGAGATCAAGGCAATTTTCATCAAGGCAAGAAGCACACCACCACCGATGAAGCAGTTAACTAAGAGGGAAGACCCATAAAAATTTTCAGCTGCATGCTCTATCTCTGGAAATAAATTCAAGGAATCTCTCGTTGATTCAGGGTCGAGCGTCAATGTCATGTCAAAGACACTTGCAGAGAGTTTGAAAATTGGTGAAATTAGATCTACTCAGATGAATCTCGCATTCGCGAACTCTTCCACCTCAGTTCCATACGGTACAATCCCTGATTTGCTGGTTAAAGTAGGAGATTGTCTGATTCCTGCTGATTTTCAGGTTGTGGAAATGAGTGCAAGATCTAGTACGCCTTTGATTCTTGGAAGACCGTTCATGGCTACGGTTGGTGCAGTTATAGACACGCCCAATAAGAGGATCTCGTTCTCATATATTGACGAACAGATCTCCTACAAAGTCATTCCTTCTAGAAGAGCTCCCAAGCATATCTCTTGCATCACTGTTGTCACAGGAGAGACGTTGATGGTTGATCTTTTGGATGAGCCTTATGATAAGCCAACTGTCATAGACGTTTCAGATGGTCCCTCTATCATCACCAAGGTAGACAACAAAACGACTAAGGCAGAGAAGAAATTGAAGAACAAAAGAGTCGAGAGTGCTACCCATGTGACCTTAATTCCTCAGAAGTGTAATGGAGATTCTATTGAATATAAGGTGAAGTGCAAAGGAACCTCAAAACCATTCTCTAAGGCTAGAGTTATTCTTACTCCGGAGCTGAAAGAGAGAGAACATGAGGCTGTGGAGAGCATGTTGAGCAGAAATCTGAAGCTGAAAATGTCAAGTTGTAGAGCTTGTTTTGGAGCAAGTTCTCATTCTTATCCTGAATTATCATCCATCAAGTCAAGCTCGTGACGTGAAACAAGCGCTTCGTGGGAGGCAACCCATTGGTGAGTCTATATATAAGTCTTTTTCTTTTTCTTTTTCGTTTTTGTGTCTTGTATTTTTAGTGAATCAGGTTACACGAGGAGAAAAAGACCTTACATCGACCAAATCACCATGGTATCAATCGATACCCCAAGCGCAGGTAAGTTTCTTTTTAAAACCCTTTGGGTTTTTCTTCTCTTCTCCACAGTTCCCATCGATCGACACCTTAGAAACCCAATCCCAAATTTGCCAAATCTTCGTTTCTTCACGGATTTGAGTGATTTCAAGGTCTAACCTTGCTGGATTTTCGTGCTCTTCCCATTTCTATCATCTATTCTCTCGATCTGCAAGGTATGACACTCAAATTTCTCTTTTTCACTCCTTGGATACAAGGTTTGGGATTTTAAATTTTTTACCTCTTAGAACTTGACTTATTGGATAGATCTGCCTTACTTAGGTTGTTCTAGAGGAATTTCGAACCCACCATTACGATTGTATGCTTGAATTTGCGGATTTGCTGAATTTCGAGTTTCTGGTTCGAAAATCACCAGGGTATCGATACCCTGCGTGCAGAGATGGCACTTTGGGATTTTGTTGCTGATTTTCGTTGTGTTGTTGGTTTTGGTGCTTATTCTGTGTTTGTTGTGTTCTTTGTCTTTGATTGCAGATGTCTACTCAAAAGAGAACACGAACGGATGAGGCATCCAGCTCCAACCCACCACCCAAGGATTTCCGTTTGGGCCAACGTGCCAAGATCTGGGATGGTTTACAGAGTACGGATTGATGGAGCATCGGAAAACATTGAGGTTCCACATGCTTCCTTGCACGAAATCCCACCACCACCAGTGGCACAGGCATCATCACCACCCGCTGTTCCTACTGACCCTGTGGCTCCTGCTGCCACTTGTCGAGCTCCTTGGCCTAAGAGGAACGAGAAGGCCAGGATTACTTGCAACCGAGTTTGGGAGGGAACTGATAGGGAGATCGCTGAGAGTACAAATTGCCTCTATAGGCCCATCTCTGATGACTGGGATGATTATGACACGTTGCACTACAACGGGTGGCTAGGCATTGATGTGCAACCCACTCGATTCGTTGATGGAGTCACTATGCATTGTTTGGGCCTAGACGGTGAGCTCCAATGTTTGCTTGGGAGGATTGGTCTGGGCACTATTGCCACTCAGCAGTACGACCTATTCTTTGACTTGGTTCGTCAGTTCATAGCGACAGTCCGCGTTTACTACCAGGACGAAGTTCTTAGAGACGCGCAGGACGGTACCTTGACCTTCATGATTTGCGGAGTGAGGTACCGGTTGCCACTCCCTGACCTTTGTGACCTCTATGGCTTTCAGAGAGCCTTTAGGAGAGCCGCTCTTTCTGTTTCACACCCTGACGTGCAGAGCTTCTGGGCGCACTTTGGGACTGGTGCTTATCACTCTAAGACATCCACTCAGATGGATGTGCGCCACCCAGTCCTGCGTTGCTTGGTCAGGATTCTGAGCAACACCTTTATGTGCAAGATGGAGCCGAACAAGATGAGAGTGTCTGAGCTTCTAGTACTTGCCCTTGCTATCCGAGACATCATTCCAGGCGAGGACTATGAGTGGCCTGAGCTGACAGAGGTCAACATGGGCGCTGTCTTTGCGCATCACTTGGTCTCCTTGAAGACTAAGCCTTTTGTAGGTGAGAGTACGAGGGGCACCGCGAGGAAGAGCGAGTCTGTTGGGAGCCTCCTCACACCTATCTTCCAGCACTTTGGGACCAGTACTGCGAGCTGCTCCATTTCCACTGCACGTGTTCTCATGGACGAGCAGCATTTGCAGAACCTGAGGTGGCTGAAACCTCCGCGGCATTGGTATTTCTCTACTACCGCTGGAGATTTTTTGGTTCAGCTACCCAACAGAGAGCTGACAGACATTGGTGACACTCCGCACCTGCTGCGTTTTGAGCCTACTGAAGATCTGTTGATAGTTGCACCTGTCACTCGACGTCGTACACCAGTTACTAGAGCACCTACTGCTGCTGCGGATGAGCCGGTACCTGACCTTGCTGGAGGTCAACCACGACGCTCGCGACATGCACGTACACCTGCTCCTGCACCTGTTCTCCCTCCACCACCTGCGATAGAGTTGGATCCGTTTCAGAGGTACGTCGTTGATAGTATGCAGACCATTTGGAGTGCCATTTCTCGATGCAATTACATGGTCCCGTTTCGGCCACGCTCACCTTCAGGAGAAGGATCGTCTCATACCGCTGGAGACGATGATTCTGATGAGGATTAGCCCTCTGTTCTATCTGTTCTAACCATACCAATTTTGAATCCTTGGTCACAAATTGAGAGAAATATTTTGTCACTTGTCGTTGAGAAGAATTCACTGTATCGACCTACACCTGGTATCGATCGATACCAGGCCGTGTGTCTGTCGATACACCTGTCCCATATCGGTAACTCCTTCTTTTCCCTCACAATCCTACTCTGTTCTTTTGTTGCTTTCACCAACCTTGGGCTAGATAACACTGGGGATAGTGTTGTTCAAGTCTGGGGGAGGTAGTCGCTGACATTGTTTTTGTTTTTCTTAGAGTCAGTCCTTTTTTAGTCCAAATTTTGTTTTATTGAGTCAAAACCTGTTGGAGACTGTGATCTTTTTCTTGACTCTATTGTCCCGACTTTACTTCTAAGTGACCATTGTTATAGAATCAGTTCTAGATCGGACTAATGAAAAATCCAAAGGCTGAACAGTTAACTAGAAGACACTCATATTTCCAGCAAAGTTCTTTAAAGCATGAGCCAAATTCTTTGCACTTCATTGATGTGATTGATATCCATAGAGCTTGATTCCTCATTCGTATCTGACAAAGGAACCCACGTGTTTAAAGTGATGGTATTTCTCTCCCTGCTACAAGTTAATAAATAAGATGCATTAAAAGATGAAATGATTTTCTTCTGAGTAGAGGGTTAGGAAAATTTCCAGCGATCCCATTATTCTACTTCAGAGGGAATGATCACACAAAAGTGGAAGCGAGGTTAGAAAAATTTCCTGTGATACCATTATTCGCCTACACCTTTGATTACTTTTGAAGGAAGAACCGGGGATTAGGTGGCAAACACCATCAATACTCGCGTTACCTTTAATAGTATATGCGAGAGAAAATAATAAGAAATAAGTCTGGGGGAGAGAAAATAATATCAGAAAGTGTGAAAATGGATGGTTCCTTGTCATGATATTGTATGGGAAAGAATCTAGAAGGTTCTTGGTATTAATCACAGCAACGAAACTGGCGATGATGACTTTGATTTAACGATTCTGTGAAATTATGTGCGTAGTCTGGAAAGCTGCGAATATCTAAGGAGAAGTACATGGTGGTTAGATTTGGAACTGGTTATGTGATATGTGGAGCACTAAGGAAAATGGTCAATGCAATGTTTCAAGAACATGTGAGTCTCCGTGTTTTCAAACCTCTTTCTCTTGTTTAGCTTTCTGTTTGCTTGAGGGCAAGCAAAGGATAATTTTGGGGGAGTTGATATATCATGGTTTTTACCCGTTTTAAACCATGATATAAGTCCTTTTTTATAGAGTCTTTCTAGTATTTTGTAGTCTTTTAGAGTCTTTTTCAGGTTTTAGGTACGTTTGGAACATTATTGGAGATATTGAAGCATTCTGGAGCTTTTTGGAGTCAAGCAGAGATACTGTAGCGGAGACACCGATTTGATGTATGAGTATCGATCGATACACTTATGGTATCGATCGATACCCGTCGAAGAAACTGAAGAATCACGACTTATTTGAAGATTTGAGGAACTGCAAATTGCCCCAGAAGACTTTATTATTTACAAGAAGCCCCAAAACGTGACTTATGTTATTTATTAGGATTTTACAGCCACTTTGATGGCAATAATTTATTTTACTTTGGTTTTGTGAGAGAGCTTTGGAAGGGAGACAAGTCTGAAACTCTGTTCGTCCGAGAGAAGATTTTGAACCCTTGTTTTACTCTCTTCTTTATTATTTATTCGAGTATTTATTCAGTCATGTTTATTGTTGCAATCTCCATGTCTGAGTAGATCTCCTGTTAGGTTTAGGGTTCTCATAAGGGATTTCTTTGAATGCTATGTTGAATTGTTGATTAGGGTTCATAATCTGAATTAGTTCTTCACCTTAGGTTGTTTTCAAAGCTAATTCTAGATTGATCACCTGGAACTTAGATCTTAGGTTAATCAATTAGGCACGAGAGTGCAATTGAGAAACCTGATAAAACTTAGAGTGAGCAAAATAACTATTCGCAAAGAGATTTGATTTAGTTGTTTTGTGAACAAATCAAACTTGAACTAAAATGCTGGTTTAAACTTTAGGATTCGCAAAGAGATTTGGAATTCTAGGATTTAGGATTAGATAATTCTCGCAACGAGAGTTGGTTAATTATACTTTAGTGATTTGAGTTCAAGAACCGTGCATAACATGAACCCTGATTTATTAGTTTAATTGCATTCATTGATTTCCTGAGAAATACCCTGAACCTAACTTTCTCTCATCGAATTTACAACAATTTAAGTTACATATTTGTTTTCAATTCCATTGATCACTTAGCTTGATTTTCATCTATATAATCTATTGTGTGTTTCCTTGAGTCTCTGTGGATTCGACCCCTAAGTATTACAATCGACAAAGCTTTAGTACTTTTAGGGTATTAATTTGAGCTTATCAGAGCTCCATCTGAAAATTGGGGAATAATATCTGACGGATCTAGGGTTTATTTCGCCGGCAAAGACAGATCTAGGGTTGATCCTCCATCTTAAAGCTCCACCATGTTAAAGACCTGCATGTGAAGTGAATAATAAACCATCACAAAAAGCAACAAAAACCAAAAGACAAAAACCCGAGAAGTACTACCTAATCAATCGTAGATGCATAAGATGTCTGAGATGGTTGACTAGGGCCTTCTCCACCTTCAAGTGTCATAGACTCGGACACTTGGTTTGATCCTGATGTCTTACTCTTCTTGGGCTGTTTTGGTTTTCGAGGCTTAAATGGGACTCCGTCATTCGCACAATTGCAAGAGTTATGATCAGCCGCACTACATCGAGAACAACGCATTGTGCGCCCATGATTGGTGACCATTTTTCCCTTAGTAGGTGATTCGGTAACTGCCTTCATCCTTTTCGCTGGTTTTCTCTTCCTTCCCTTATGTATCTCTCTCTTCGCTGTATCAATTGGTTGTTCACCATTTGTTTTCCAGAACTTGGACCCGTTGATAGGTTCAATATAATCAATGTACTGATTCTGCCACTTAGAGGTCAAATACCAATCCGAAACTAAATCGTCAATCTTGTATGTCTTCTTATGATCAAATACAACACGCAACGCATGTCGGCACGGAATACCCGTAAGATCCCATCTCCTGCACTTACAGCTCATCTCCTTCATACTAACCGTGTATGATTGACATCTCTCACTAACCTCAAAAACACGGTCACGTCCAGGAAGTGACCTACAATATTTCACTTGTTTGTCCTCTTCCGCTATGACAAGGCCAACCTTGAAACTGTGTTTGGCCTTATGGTTACCCGTTTTTCTCCTTCTAAGCGCTATCATCACCATAGCTTGTCTTCTCATTGTCTACAAACTCTGAACTAATGGCATTGCACGCGCCTTGTCAATTGTCATGTTGTATGACTCAGAAAAATTGTTGAGTGCATCTTCACAACAAGAAGTGGTGTTAAAAAAAGCTCGACTACAATTTTCTGGATTTCGGTCTTGAAGGCAGCATAGACTTCTTCATCATAGTTCTCCATCTTCTTCAAATTTGCTTCATAGTCAACCAAATTGAAACTCTCCACAACTTTCCAAAACATACTTTTCATTTGAGGTTTTTTCAGAAGAGCTTTCTTCATATTTCCATAAATGTGTCTTGCACACATCCGGTGCTCAGTTTGTGGTAGTTCTTCATTCACGGCCCTAAATAATCCCTGAAAGAGTTTCAATGATTCTTGTTAGTGAGTAGAGTTAGTAGACAGTCTCGACCCCTGTTAAATTAATAGACCTAAACTTAAAAGAGTTAGTGTGGAAGACATACCTTCTGCTGATCGGATATCAAAGTGTAACCATAACCATTTCGAAGATCCAAGTCCTTTTTGAGATGTTGAATGAACCAAACCCAAATTTCGGTGTTCTCGGCTTGAACTAATGCCCATGCAAAAGGGTATATATGATTGTGTGCGTCTATTCCAACGGCTGCCAATAGCTGACCTTTAGCACTCGACTTCAAGAAGCAACCATCTATTCCGAAGATGGGTCGACCGTGATTCCGCCAAGTTTTGCGCAGTTAATCAAAACACATGTAGAAGCTGTCAAAAACTTATTTCCCATTTTCTCCAATAACTGTCCGAAGCTCCACCGCCGAGTCAGAATTTTTGCTACAATATACATCAAATACAACATAATTAAGATATCAAAATCAACAGATAATACACAACAGAAAAAAAGAAAAAAAAAAGAAAGAAGACATACTCTAACACTGCATCCCGATAGTCTTTTAACCTTGCATATTGCTTATCCCATTCTTCTTTAATGAGTGTCAAAGCTCTTTTCTTTGCCTTTCGACATTGATCGTGTGATGGAGCAACATTGTAACGCTCATGTATTCTTTGTTGCATCGCGATAGGCTTCAGGTCAGCATCATTTCTCAGCTCGTCTAGGAACATGTTATATATCACAATGTCTGTCAAAATCTTGCAACGGCCGTCTTTGTGACACGTATGATCTTCTTGAAATGTCTTCACCATCCATTGAGAAAATGAATCTTCGTAAGAACAGTAGATTCTCAATTTTCAGTTTTCTATGCCACACTTTGCCCCTGATTTAATTGATCCCCATCGATTGTATTGAATATTACAACCTCCTTTAAGAGCATACTCCAACACAGCATCTCTAAACTCTTTCACGCTTTCAAAAACTTGGCTAATCTTGAGCTCTCCACTACCTCTTCTCCAACTTTCATAACAACTCTCGTTTCTTTCTGCTTCATTATCCGAAGGAGGAAGTGTTTGTCGAGAGTAATCATCATTCTCCTCCTCATCAACAAATGTCGCCACTACCTCTTTCTCACGAGCTTGCTCATTACACATTTCATTTTGAACTCGTCCTTCATCTCTTCCTTCATTTTCCTCATCTCGGCCTCTATCTTCATCACCATCTCTTCCTTGATTACTGTTATGATTTTCATCGATGTCTTCATCACCATCTCTTCCTTGATTTTCGTCGATGTCTTCATCACTTTCCATATAAATTTCAACTTGCTTAGTCCATTTAGCCACTTCACACATTTTCTCAAAATTCCCAAAACCATTCAACAAAACCTTCATCTCATTAAGATCTTCGTAAGGCAGTTTGTACCACACTCTCTGCCCATACAAACTCATAGGTAACGCTTGAAATACTGATGGCGGCGATGCTACATGTTCGTGCACAGAGCCACCGGCGTAATGGAGTGTGCCATTTTCAAATTTCTCAAACTTGCCACCATAGTAGATGAGAAACATGGAATCCAAATCAATATAAATTATTAAAAAATTTGTAAGGATTAAACAATTCGAAGCCATAAAAAATTATAACCTTTACACCAAAATCAAAACCCTAAAATCTTGAATTACCTCATTTTAAAGCAACCCAGAAGTGTAATTGTATCCCCAAACTCGGAATTGTCTTCTCTTTCTTCCAAAACTATCGATTTGCGTCAAACTCACACAGATTTTCGAAGAATCCCTAAACCTTATCTCACGGGCTCCTGACGAAGAAGACAGGATTACGAAGAAGATATGTTTTCTTTTAGACCAAACGATGTCGTTTAGGTTTTTTTTTGTAAACCCAATTCACAATTTCTTTGGGCTTTGAGGCCCAATTCGTTTAACACAAGTTTTTGATAAATTTTTAAAAACAAAACGACGTCGTTTTATCTTCCCGTGACAACGGGGCAGCTTACGTGGCAACCGTTAACGGTGTTACGGGGTTGACTAACGGAGAGTTGGTCAATATTTGTTTTCGCCAAAAAAAAAAAGTCCAGATATGAATATTCAAATTTTTGAGATTCTGGGTATGAAATTGGACACTTGAATTTGTTAGGTATTAATATGCCAATTTGGAATAGTTCGGGTACGAATCGGCCGTTTCCCCAGCCATGTAGTTGTTGAAGGAGTATTATGGCTATTGTAACTTTTAATTAATGCTTGCTAATCAACTTTTCACAAATGAGAGTTTGTTCTTGATTAGTTGATTAGCAAAGTGATTAAAGCCATGAGAGGGGTTTAATCTTGTTTAAGTGTTTTAGGCCAAGAAAAATTGCTTGATTGTGTGTGTTGACATCTTAGATTGCTCATAGAATACCAAAAGTCAATAACCTCATCCAAGGGTTTGCCTTTATCAATTTCTTAATCTCATTTAGCATTGCTTGTTACTTCCTTTGTTTAAATTTGAATTAGGTTGCTAGAATTGAAACCAAAACCCTTTTTTGCTTGAATTAGAGAGTTTCTTGCATTCTTGTTGTATTAAACTAAACCACAATTGGATTGACACCTTAAGTATTACAATGATATGAGTAAGCTTAAGGATTGATTCTTAGGAAAAATCTTACTTATCATTCAATTTGGTTGATAAGTAAGATCACGATCTGCAAAAATAAGGATGAGGTCAGAAAAACCAAATTTACTCATATGTAAGGAACTGGTGGAAGGAAATCACGATCTGCAAAAATAAGGATGAGGTCAGAAAAACCAAATTGAATGATAAACCGAGCCAAAATCTATGGGTCGGCTACCAATCGGTCCCTAGTTTATCTTGACCAAGTGAAGACAATCGCTATCAACAGAAGCCTCGAAAATACAAATGAAGAAGAAATGAACCTCCCAACTACTGTCTTTGCTCGGGAATCCCATAATGATTCTTCTAGTCTTCTTGTTACCAATATAAAACTTGGCAAACGTAGATTTGGGAACCCTTGCGATGTCCAGCAGGTTTCAGAGATGATCAACGGTCACCTCGACATCACATTTGTAACTTCGAACTAGGATCCCTATGAGGTGATGAATCCCCCAAACTTTGATTTGGGCTGAAGCAAGGTCGTGGTGCCATAAATAGGGAAGGATCACTTCGGGAATTGGAAACCAACGAAAACATAAATTGAAAAAGGCTTCGTAAACAGTGAAACAACCCGGAGGGTGATTGTTAGCTCAGTCCGATGGCTCGGGGACTACGAATTAAACATCCTCAGAAATATTGAATCGCACCCGCAACTCTTCCAGATACATTACGGTCGAGAGCGTAGAACCTGGTGGAACGATCGCATCTTCTTGGGCCCTCTCACAGATTTTTGCTTCGGCCAACCCGGCTGATATACGTTCACCAGGCGATCAATATCCGCCCTTGCCTCGATGGGATCCCAAAGGAAGTCTTCATCTTCAATTTTTATATCCTCTGTCATCACCACATTGTCGGGCTCGACAATGAAAGAGTGAACCAACCCTCAAAGGGAACAATGTTAGGATATTGACTTGCGAGCTTTTGAACCTGGAAAAGAATATTTGCCTCGGAGAAAGCATTAAACTCGGGCAATACACCATCCTCAATACCAGTCCTCGCAACTGAAGCGCAAGGGCCATACTCTTCACCTGCCGCAGCCGATTTATTCGATTCGGCACCCGATGCAGAATCATGGGTGAGCGAAATATGGCCGGTCGAACCAACTGAACTGTTTAGAATATCACAATACGACATATCACCTCGGAAATATTAAATTAAGAAGGAGAAAAGAGAAGAAAGCTACCTGAGTTTTGAAAGTTTTTGGAGTGATGAGATGAAATGAAGAGAATCTCATTTTTTATAGACGCTCTGTGTGTGGGCCCGCGTGACCTCGAAAACCAACAGGGAGCATTCACAACTTTTGAGATATTTAAAGCAGAGCGCTTGAATGCAACTGGCATGAAACCTTAAAATCAAAGTCAACGGTAACATCACTCCAAAACAACTGGGTATGTCGAACTGATTTCATGAAATTCGCTATCATCCTAAACAGAAGACATCTTGGAAGTCATGACTCGGTATCTTTCCAGATCGGTTGTTAATCTCAATCTCAACAAATCATACCTTGTCATAATCGTTTCCGAATCTCACGAGTTGGGGGGCAAATTGTTGGGGTCAGTTTTTACCCATCCGAGATTAACACCTCATACAACGCTGGATACTAACACGACCTGAAGCATGCCGACATAACATCCCTAGCAGCTCGCCTCACTTCTTCTAGTAGCGCAGACCCGAGGTGAGGATAATACTATCTCTGCTGAACCGAGGCCAATCCAGGACAGGTCCGAGTTAATCTGAACGGCTATTGGACGAGATACAAATGCCCATGGACCTTTCTGGGCCGAGATATAAGCGTTCACCGACTCTTTTGGGCCGGATTAAAGGCCCAATTCATCGTTTACCCTAGCTGTGCAAAGGAAGAAGGAAATTTTCCTTTTTACGTCCGTAAATCTCGGACGTGAGCAGTTATAAATACTATTCGTAAATCACTTGTAAAAGGACCCAACAATAAGCTCTTAGCAACTTGTGCTCATACACTTTCAAACAGAAATAAAATCACCATATTTGGATCTCTTGCTGTGTTTTTCTAGAAACTTCGTTTCCCTCAAAAAAGTCTCGACAAAAGACTGATTGTGTGAGTTTCGACTCTCACACTCTTCCAATTTCTCTATAAGAACATCGCTTATTTGACTTTATACTGGCAACACACCAACGACGGCGGAGAATTTCAGAGCTCTTTGATCGGAAAAGAACAGAATTGGCCGCAAAGCTCCTTCACATTCTTATTTTCACCATGTAAACACAAATTTCATGTCTGATGCAAACATGAATGTATCTCATTCATCAAAAATGACTTGTTTGACAGTAAATATGTTTTGTTCGACCCGGTGGTCAAACACTTCGTTGTGGTTAAGGTAACTCAGAAGGTTTGGTTGTTGTGAAGGTTTATCTTGATTGACTTTGTAGATTCGTTGATATAGCTTGGTGAAACGAATACGTAATGAACACGAAACGATTAACGCAAGCAACACACACGATTTGGTCACCCTGAGTTCACCGTGAAGGCTACGTCTCAGGAGAGGGAAACAGCGTCCCTCAACTGCATTCACTATCAAAGAAGGTTTACAAGCCTTTAACAATGGATGTGTCTCTGTTACAATGTCCAGAGAGCTAAGAAGAAAAGAACTAGAAGTAGAATCCACAAGGGAGAAAGCACTAGAAGAAGAAGACCTCAATGGCGGAATTGATCTTCTCTCTTCTCTCAGCGATGGCTTTTCTCTCTCTCTGACTTCTTTGTGTTCAATTCTCTCTCTAGTTCTTCGCTTTTCTTGTAACTCTCGTCAACCAAGAAGACGATCTGTAACAAACCTTTTTCTATCTTTGACCCTTTGGTCAACTCTGATATTGGGCCCAATTAATCAGCTTTGGCCCAGCTGAATAATATTTTCTTGGGCCTTAAGCCCACGTGGGTTTGGTTGAATGAAGTCTAACATATGCTCACAAACTCCACCTTTTGCTTCAGACAACTCCCGATAACAATGGCGAACCCTAATCTTCAGACGCGACTTTTCCAAATCACCGTCGCATCTCCGGCCTTGTCTTCCGACGCCGTCTTCGGAATCCTCTCCACGTAACACCTGAAACTCTTAATCATCTCTTCACCATGACCGATAAGAGCTTCTTCATGTTGATTCCTATCTGCGAAAACTTGCTCAAAGTCTCCGACTTTCTCTTTTCAGCTTCCAGACGAGCAATTTCTCCACTTCCGCTGCTCAGACGAACTCAGGTAACGCTTCACTAACCCAGATTCATCTCCTCTCGCTTTGACTCTCTGACTTTTGAAACCCAGAAACCAACAACCTTTTGACTTCTTCAAATTTCTTTCAGATACTCCACCTTGAGCTGAATACTTTCCATCTCAGCTCCTTAAGCTCCACGGGTAACTCTTTCTCTCATCAATAACCTGAGAATTTTTCATTGTCAAATTTTTCTAGAAAGAGACAAAGACCTGAAATCTTACCCTTCCCTGATTTTGCGAGATCTATTTGACAATGGAGTTACCCGGAGCTGCCAAGCCTCTAGGCGATGTTCACAAGATCACAGCAAAGTTGAAACTTTGGCCCAGGTAAGGCTTTAGTTAAGAAGTCTGCTGGATTTCTGCTCGTATGAATTTTGAATAGAGTAACATCACCTTGTGAAACTATATCTCGAATGAAATGATATTTAGTAGCAACATGCTTCCTTAAGTGGTGCACAGAGTTCTTTGCAAGCGCCAATGCACTCTGTGAATCACAATGGATTTTAACACTTCCTTGAGTAAAACCCATCTCATCACAAATTCCCTTCAACCAAATGGCCTCTTTTACGGCTAAAGAAAGAGCCATGTACTCTGCTTCAGTTGTTGATAAAGCCACCACTGACTGCAAATTTAACCTCCAACTAACTGTATTACCCCAAACCTTGAAAACAAATCCTGTCACTGATCTTCGTCTATCAAGGTCAGCTGCATAATCAGAATCACAAAACCCTTCAATGCTGAAACTTGAACTCTTTGTGAATGTGAGATTTGTCTTTAATGCGCCCCTTAGATACTTCAACACCCATTTAACCGCAGCTCAATGTTCTCGGCCTGGTTTTGACATGAACCTGCTGACAACTCCCACGGCATAAAGCTAAATCAGGTCTTGATCCTATCATAGCGTATATAAGACTTCCCACTGCGCTAGCATAAGGAATCCTTTCCATATGCTCAGCCTCTGACACCCTTTCTGCCTTGGTTAAACTTTTCAACTTGAAATGTGATGCAATTGGAGTAGAGACTGCCTTGGATTCAAACATTCCAAAACTTTTCATAACTTTCTCAATATAGTTCTCTTGAGATAAAATCAGAATCCCCTTCTCCCTATCTCTGTAAATGTCCATTCCCATAATCCTTGACACTTTTCCCAAGTCCTTCATTTCGAATTCCCTGCTCAAGCTGTCCTTTATCTTTCTGATCTCAGACTTGTTCCCGGAAGCTATAAGCATGTCGTCAACATACAAGAGAAGATAAATGGCTTGATCTGTCTTTATGTTTTTCATGTAAACACAAGGATCAAAGCTGCTTCTTAAGAACTGTTCCCCTTTCATGAAACAGTCAAACCTCAGGTTCCATTGCCTAGGTGACTGTTTCAGCCCGTATAGAGATTTTCTCAAAAGACATACCTTATTATCTTCTCTCTTTTTAATGAATCCTTCTGTTTGACTCATGAAAATCTTTTCATCCAAATTTCCATGGAGAAATGCCGTCTTGACATCTAGCTGCTCCAATTCGTAGTCCAAGTTCACCACCAAAGACAACATTATCCTGATGTACACATGTTTCACAACAGGTGAAAAAATCTCATTGAAATCTACTCCTTCCTTTTGTGAAAACCCCTTTGCTACAAGCCTTGCCTTGTACCTTTGCTTCTCCACCCCTGGAATTCCCGGTTTAAGTTTGAAAATCCACTTGCATCCAACCGGTTTCTGCTTGTCTGGCTTATCGATAAGGTCCCATGTGTGATTTTTGCCAAGTGAATCCATTTCTTTCTTTGTCGAATTATTCCAGTATTTCCACTTCTTACTTTTCTTTGCTTCCTCAAATGATCTCGGCTCATATATCTCTAAGTCTTCAGCAGCAGATAATGCATATGCTACGAAGT
This sequence comes from Eutrema japonicum, assembly GCA_030161315.1. Classification (NCBI taxonomy): domain Eukaryota; kingdom Viridiplantae; phylum Streptophyta; class Magnoliopsida; order Brassicales; family Brassicaceae; genus Eutrema; species Eutrema japonicum. The sequence continues at coordinate 41,528,995 of BSQW01000011.1, forward strand.
CAGAGTCTTCATACCTGGAGGGTGGCTTGAAATTTTCCCTTCTGCTTCTGTCCCGTGCAAGAAGATAATCATCAAGTGAATGACTGATTTCTGTCCCATCCTCCTCATTGAATGTCAGACCTTCTGATTCATCTAAACTTTCTAAACCATCTGAATCATTTGAACTCTCTGAGCTATCTGATCCAGCCTGTGAAGAAGACTCTCCACCTTGAGAAGAAGTCTCACCATGTTCATAACTTGTTGAACTTGGTCCTTGAATGAGCTGGGTGTGAAACTTCACTTTCTTACCAGACTTCTTCTTTTCCTGTTTTTCACTCTTCCCATCAGATTTCTCAGCACTTTCCTGTGTAGAAGCTAAAGTATCTTTGTATATCTCATCTTCTCGAAACACCACGTTTCTGCTTGTTTTGCATTTCCCATCTTTTGGCATCCAAACCCGATAACCCTTGACACCAAATGGGTATCCCAGAAAAAATCCTTTTTCAGCTCTAGGACTTGTCTTTTCCTGAACAGTATGCACATAAGCTGAGCACCCGAATCTTCTGAGATGTGACAGTTCAGGTTTATGACCAGACCACACCTCCTCGGGTAGTTTAAACTTTATTGAGGAATTTGGTGTTATGTTGATCAGATATACAGCAGTTGAAGTAGCCTCAGCCCAGAACTCTTGACCCAAACCTGTCTCTGCAAGCATGCTTCTAACCTTGTCCATAATAGTCCTGTTCATCCTCTCAGATACACCGTTCTGCTGAGGTGTTTAAGTGCAAGTCATGTGTCGTTTGATCCCAGATTTCTTACACAAGTCATCAAACAGTGTGTTACAGAACTCCAAGCCATTGTCAGTTCTTAAACATTTAATCTTCTTTTCTGTGTGGTTTTCCACAGCTTCTTTCCATTCTTTGAACTTGTGAAACGCTTCATCCTTCGTCCTTAGAAAATAAACCCACACCTTTTTGGAGTAATCATCTATGAAACTGATGAAATATTTACAGCCTCCCAAACTTTCTGGTGTTGATGGAGATCCCCACAAATCAGAATGACATATTCCAGAATTCCTTTAGCTGTATGCTTGGCTGCTGGAAAGCTTTGTTTATGTGACTTTCCAAGTACACAACTCTCACAGAAATCTGACTCTCCAACGTCTGTCTTTGGCAAATACCCATCTCGTACTAGAACATCCATGTTCTTAGAGCTCATATGACCAAGTCTTGAATGCCATAAGACTGTCATTTTATCCTTTGACTCTGTGAGATTAACTTCAGCCTTGCTCACTATACCTTGGAGATAGTACAAACCTTCATTATACTTTCCAGAGATCACTTTCTGACCATCTTTGTAAAAAATGACTGTGAAGCCTTCACCCTCGTATTTGCATCCTAACTTTTCTAGCATTCCATAGGATATAATATTTCTACTCATGTCAGGCATATATCTCACATTTGTTAGTATAACCTATGTACCATCTGTATTAGTGATTCTGATTTTTCCGATACCTTTCACTTCACTGTGAGTGTTATTTGCCATTAACACCTTTCCTCCATCAACTTCTTTAAAATCAAACAACAGTTCCTTATTAGGGGTGATATGGAATGTGCATCCAAAGTCCATAACCCATTCATCCTTTGAGTGCTGAATGCTTGCAGTGAGAACCAGAGGCTGTTTCCCTTCTGAGGCAACATTGGCAGAAGATTCACCATTTTTCTTTTTTCCTTTACTAGGACATTCTCGTTTCCAATGTCCATCTTTGCCACAGATGAAACAAGCCGATTTACCATCTTTGTTAAATATGTTCTTCGAATTTGACCTGCCATCTTTGCTCTTTGACTTCCTGACTTGTTGGAATTTTTTCCATTTCCATTATCAGACCTCTTTCCATATCTTCCACGAGACTCAACATACAGACCTTCTGCCTTACTTTTGTTTAGCAACCCTTTCTGCCTTAGTTCAGCTTCTTTTGAATAAGCAGCAACTACAACTTCATCGACTGTAAGTGTCTCCTTCCCGCTTCCATACTGAAGGGTATGGACCAATGGTTCATAAGCTGTTGGAAGTCCTGACAGGAGCTGAATAGCTTGGTCTTCTTCTGAAATGGTAACCTTGAGACTGTTCAAATCTGCAACCAATTTCAGAAAGATGTCCACGTTCTCATCTATAGTCTTATTTTCTTCCATTTTGTAACAAGAGAATTGTTTCTTTAAGTAGATTCTGTTGGGAAGCGACTCGGTTTGATAAATCCTTTCAAGTGCTTTCCACTGGCCCAACGCAGTAGTTTCATGCATGATCTTCCTCAGAATTAGATCACTTAAGCATGTCCCCAATAGGCTTCTAACTCTAAGATCTTTTGCAGCTTTCTTTTCATCAACTTTCGCCTCTGATGAATCAACTTTTGCCTCTGACCCTTCTGCTTTCTTTTCAGGTTCTGAGAAAATAGTAAAACCTTCCTTAAGAACTGAGAGTAAACCTTGAATCTCCATTTGACCCATCATCTTGTACTTCCACATGCCAAAATCCCATTTACCATCAAATTTATCCATCTCAAACATTCCTAGAGTTGGTTCCATGTTGACTAATAATTTGATTTTCTTGCAGGTTAAACCAGATGATGCTTTTGCTTCAATCAAAGAAATCCTAAACCTTGAAGGATATCAATCGCAGTTATAGCAAACAGAGAATCACGATTCAACAGCCCAGATATTTCCAGATTCCTCCTAATTCCAAGAAAAAATCTCTTTGTGAACAAAACAGATAAGTTTCTTTACCTCTTTGCTTCGATTCACCAACCTCAATCCTAGCAATCGTACCTGGGGTGCTCTGATACCACTTGTGAAGGTTTATCTTGATTGACTTTGTAGATTCGTTGATCTAGCTTGGTGAAACGAATACGTAATGAACACGAAACGATTAACGCAAGCAACGCACACGATTTGGTCACCCTGAGTTCACCGTGAAGGCTACGTCTCAGGGGAGGGAAACAACGTCCCTCAACTGCATTCACTATCATAGAAGGTTTACAAGCCTTTAACAATGGATGTGTCTCTGTTACAAGATCCAGAAAAGAACTAGAAGTAGAATCCACAAGGGAGAAAGCACTAGAAGAAGAAGACCTCAATGGCGGAATTGATCGTCTCTCTTCTCTCAGCGATGGCTTCTGTCTCTCTGACTTCTCTGTGTTCAATTCTCTCTCTCTAGTTCTTCGTTTTTCTTGTAACTCTCGTCAACCAAGATGACGATCTGTAACAAACCTTTTTCTATCTTTGACCCTTTGGTCAACTCTGATATTGGGCCCAATTAATCAGCTTTGGCCCAACTGAATAATATTGTCTTGGGCCTTAAACCTACCTGGGTTTGGTTGAATGAAGTCAAACATATGGTCACAGTTGTCGTTTAGAAAGTCGTTGAAGCTGGTGGTTGTCGTTGATTGTGTTTCGATCTCTTACATCATCTTAATCTCATCTATCCTCCATTACTCCTTAATTTAGCCACGTTATCCATGTTTCTCCGTTGGTGAAACTATGGATTAGTCCAGGCGGCGATTTAGTCTAATGTTCGCCTATGGTATCGGTGTTGGCCATGTGTCACAGCTTTTGCTTTTGCTATCCTTTTGGAGTCATTGTAGGTATAAGTTTGTGTGTTCTTCAACAAAAAAAGCTTATGTGTTCTGACAGAAGTAATCCAAATGCTTTATCGAGATATGTAAGATCTATTTTGGGGTTATTGTGTATTAATCAATGTGTTACGACCATTATTTTAGTTAGTCAAATCTTAAGTGGTCATTTTGGAATAAAATTAATGACTATGGGCATAAGTGTTATGGAAATTTAATGTGAGTATACATTCAATAATTTTTAATTTGATGAAGGGTCGAATTAGAAATTGTTTCTATATAAATAGAAGGTTATGGTCGAAGATTGTGTGTATCAGAAGTTTATTGGGAATAAGTACACTTTCCACTTCTGTTCAAGATTTGTTTTGGTAGAAACATTCCAAATTCAGAACCTAAGCAATTAATCCAAAGTGTATGCTTCTATTGTTATTATTCAGAGACTGACATGCTTTAGTGGATTGTTTAAAATAATCCCAACAATTGATATAAGAACGTCATGTTCAGTTTCTGTTTGATAATCAGCTTATTTTATAAATAAATTTGGATTTATTATTTGTGAAAAACAAAATTAAGATTATTGAATCTGGTTTTTTCTCTAAGGTTTATGTCTAGATAAAGTATTCTGGAATATGTGGTTTAAATTTTGATGTTAGATCTGATGATATGCATGCTTAAATCTAGTTTTGGTAATTGTTCTAGAAGAAAACATGTTAAGATCTTAAGACTGTAAAAAAAAAAAAAAAATCGAATCTAAGATCTATTGCTCATAAGGTTTTGTTTTTTTGGAAATTTTGACAAAATTTTTATGAATTTTTTGGATTAGATTCGGTATAAGGTCTCTAAGGTTATTGCTCATAAGGTTAAATTTTCGGATCTAAAGTTTAAGTTTTCCGATTTTTTTTATTTTTGGAGCAACTTTCGGATATGGTTTTCTTCCAATGGCGGCTGTGTTTTTGACTCTAGGGTTCTGTCAAAAACCTCTCAAGGTTGAAGGAAGTTTTGTGCTGAATGAAACGCGTCGTTTCATTAATCAGTTTCGTTTTGGGCTTTTGTTATTTTTTGGTGGACCATACTTCAGAAAACAAAAAAGGGGGATTTGGGCCGTTAAAAGCCCAATCATTTGGAAAGGGTAGCTTGAAGATTGAATGCAGAGGGCATCGAACCCTGAATCCAGATAACTGCAGTCTTGTATATAGAGGCCCCAGACTTCTAGTTATATGTCTGAGCATATACATTAACACATTCTTGCATAGAGCCCCCAGATTTCTAGTTATATGTCTGAGCAAGAAAAAATTAAGTTTCTAATCAACATATAAATTTGATTGTGCAAGTTTAATATTTGAAGTGGATTAATTGATGCAATATGTTTCCAAAGTAACCTCTATTGTGGATATTTTTTTATGAATAATATTAAATATTGTGTGTATGTATATTCATGCGAGTATTAAACCGACTCAAAGGCAGGTTTATATTTGGTCAGATTACATAAATACATGTGATGATAAACATGTGACGATTATTAGAAATAACCATGTGAATGATAAATTGATCCAAAGATAGGTTTATTGTTTATCATGCATTATTGTCAGTGTTTGATTATAACAACAAGAGTATCGATAGCAGTTAATATTACTGTCCAAAGACTTGGTATTAATGTTGCACTTGATATCTTGAGATGGTGTTGTACAATCGTTTATAGTTTATTAATGATTTAGTGATTTAGTTCGGTTAAGTAATGAGTTATTAATAAAAGATTGTTCTCTTTTTTCTTAGAAAATTTTGCTATAGTATCTGCAAATTTAGGTTCAGTTCCAACTCTTGCTCATTTTGGTTTTAAAGAAAAGGAGATGGATTTGCCTTTTGAAGGCGATCATATGGTTAACATCTCTAAGGTTCAAGACAAGAGAAGGAAAACTAAGGTTATTAAGAATTTTGCTGCTAAAGGTCCAATCCAAAAGGAACAGATTAAGGTTGAAGATATATGTTTCTTTTGTAAAGAAAATGGACACATATGGAAAGAATGCCTAAGGTGTCACACATTGTGTGAAAATAAGGGCATGTCTTTTGCTATGGTCTTTTCTGAGGTGAACTTAGTTGAATTACCCAAAAACACTTGGTGGTTAGACTCCGGTGCAACTACTAACATCAGTATTTCACTACGGAATTGTCTAAGCTATAAAAACAACCAACTGAAGCTGAAAGACGCATTCATGTGGTTAATGGGATTTCGGTAAATGTGGACGCAATTGCACAATTTAGACTGTTATTCAGTACTAGTCATTTTCTGGATTTGAAAGACACATTTGTGGCACCTTCGTTCTGGCAAAATTTGGTTTCCAGTCCTTATTTAAAAAAGTTTGGATATTTTTGTCTAGAAGGAAATGGAAAAGTCGTTGTTTCTTTAGATTCAGCTGTGGGACTGGTACCCTTCTGGAAAATCACAGTCTTTATGTGTTGGACACTATAGCTTCTCGTGAGGAAAGGTTAAGTGTTGAATCAAGGGGTACTAAATGTAAGATCAACAATGCAAGTTCATGAACTTTGTGGCACAAGCGCCTAGGTCACATCTCTAGAAAAAGAGTTAGGTGACTTGTGTCAAATGGTATTTTGAGTTATGTTGACTTCACAAATTGTGATGTTTGTGTGGATTGCGTTAAAGGAAAATAGACTAAACAGAAGAAATTAGGTGAGTACGAAGCTACGGAGGTCCTTGAGTTGATACATACGAATATTTGCGGACCATTCCCTACAACATCTTGGAACGGTCAACAATACTTTATATCATTCATTGGCAATTACTCTTGGTATGCATACTTATTTTTTATTCATTAAAAGCCAGAGTCTATAGACGTGTTCAAAACAAAAAAAGGTTTAAGGCTGAAGTTGAGAACCAACTTGAGCGAAGGATAAAGTCTGTCAGATCTGACCGTGTTGGTGAATATTACGGTCGGTATGACGGTTCAGGTGAACAACGTCCATGACTATTTTCCAGATACCTAGAGAAGTGTGGAATTGTTCCCCAGTACACTATGCATGGGTCTCCTACTATGAATGGTGTATCTGAAAGACGTAATTGCACTCTTAAGAACATGGTAAGGAGTATGATTTGTCAATTCACCTTACCAGATCACTCTATGGAGAGGCACTAAAGGTTGTAGCTTACATTCTTAATAAGGTACCAACTAAAGCAACTGTAAACACACTTAGTTTGAATCATTTTCATATATGGGGTTGTCCAGCTGAGGCTAGGCCTTATAGGCCATATGGGAAGAAATTGGACTCCAGAACTGTGAACAGTTGCTTTATTGGTTGTGTTCGAAGCGATCTAAGGGCTATAAGTTTTATGATCCCACACAGAAGAATATTTTTGAGACGGGAACAACTACGTTCTTTGAGGATGTTGAATTAGGGGGAGAAATAAAGTTAAGAACATCACCTTGTAGGAAGAATCGGCTCCAGTTCTTAATCTGATTCGTATAGTTGCTTTGGATAAAGCAAATTTGGAACCTCAAGTTGATACTGCGGTCCTTCCTCCAAATGAAGATGACGATGATATCGAACATGAATGTCAAATTCAAAATCCTCAGGAACTGGTGCAACAAGAACAAGTGCCTTTGCGGCGATCCACTAGAGAAAGGAGAAACACTATTTCAGATGATTACATAGTGTTTCTTATGGAACAAGAGGAAAATCAAACCTAGTTGGAAGATGATCCTATCAACTTCCGTAAGGCCATGGGTTGTTCCAATTTAGATAAGTGGGTTAAAACAAATAAAAAAGAGTATCAGTCAATGCTAGATAATAAGGTTTGAGACCTTATCCAATTACCAGACGGAATGAAACACATTGGTTGCAAATGGATATTTAAGACCAAAAATGGACTCAAGTGGTAATGTGGAGAGGTATAAGGCTCGTCTAGTGGCTAAAGAATATACTCAAAAGGAAGGGATTGACTACAAAGAAACTTTTTCTCAAGTTTCATCAAAGAAATATTTTAGAACAATCATGGCTCTTGTTACACATTATGATTTGGAGCTTCATCAGATGGATGTCAAGACATCGTTTCTCAATGGAAACATTGATGACGATTTATATGGAGCAACCAGGAAACTTTGTATTGGGTGATTCAAAGAAAATGGTATGCAAGTAGAAATCCATCTATGGGCTAAAACAGGCTTCTCGTCAATGGTACCACAAGTTTCATGAGGTAATCACCTCCTTTGGTTTTGAGGTGAATTTGGTCGAAGATTGTGTTTATCAGAAGTTCAGTGGGAGTTAGTACATTTTTCTAGTGTTGTATGTTAATGACATACTACTGGCCACTAACGATATATATATATATATATGCATGTTGCATGAGACCAAGAGATTTCTTAAGGATAATTTTGATATGAAAGATCTTGGTTAGGTATCTTTTGTATTAGGAATCCAGATTCATCGAAACCGAACTCGAGACATTCTAGGATTGTCACAAAAGAGTTGTATCGTTAAAGTACTAAAGAGGTTTGGCATGCAGGATTGCAAACTACGAGATACTCCAGTTGCTAAGGAGGCAAATTTTGTCTCGATCATTACCCTAAAGAAAATTTAGAAATTCAGGAGATGTAGAAGGATCCTTATGCGTCGGCTATAGGAAGTCGGATGTATGCTCAAGTTTGTACGCGTCCGGATTTAGTGTATATTGTTGGAGTTTTGGGCATATACTTAAGTAATCCAGGTTTTGACCGTTGGAAAGCAGCCAAAAGGGTCATGAGGTACGTGAAGAGAACAAAAGATTACATTCTCACTTATCAGAGATCAGATAATTTGGAGATCATTTGGTATTCTGATTATGATTTTGTTGGATTTCAAGATAGTAGAAAGTCTACATGAAGATTATTAGGCATCAAACAAGGGAATTTGGCTGAATTTTTGTCACTATGCTGCGAATTCAAGAATGAATTGAAATACCACTAAAGTTATATATTGTGACAATAAGTCAACTGTTTTATGCTCCAATAGCAACATAAGTTCTTAGTTGTTAAGGAGTGGGTACATAGTGGAAAGATTTTTATAGAACACTTAAGGACAAACTCCATATAGTAGATCCTCTTACATAAGGTATTCCACCGAAGGTCTTTCATGAGCATACTGCTTAAATGGGTGTTTCAGTGTTAGATGATCATTTGGTTTAGTGGGAGTTTGTCATTTGTTTTTTTGGTTCCATGTTTTGGTTGTCTTTATGCACATTTTCTGATCAGAAATTGAGTTTTCGGTTTACACTCTATACAATAAAGTTAAAGGATCTCAATAAAGTAGGACAAGTTGAAAATCGACAGGTATTGATCACCCTTCATGTGATTTTCATGCCACACTTTTCATAATTGATATATGTCGTTTGGCTGTATTGATTTCAGTGACCATGGAAGGTTTAGTTATGATTGTTATAACAAAGACCGATATGATCCTATGTTGGTATAGTCAATGGACGAGATTGTTGTATGCTCTCGGATATAATGGCATTTTTTAGCGCTCGTAAAGTCTATCACATTTTCAGGATACATATATGACCCATTGGGAGATTGTAAGATCTATTTTGGGGTCATTGTGTATTAATCAATGTGTTAGGGCCATTATTTTAGTTAATCAAATCTTAAGTGGTCACTTTGGAATAAAGTTAATGACTATGGGGTATAAGTGTTATGAAAATTTAATGTGAAGATACATTCAGTAATTTCTAATTTGATGAAGGGCCGAATTAGAAATTGTTTCTATATAAATAGAAGGTTATGGTTGAAGATTGTGTGTATCAGAGATTGTGTGTATCAGAAGTTCAGTGGGAGTAAGTACATTTTCCGCTTTTGTTCTTATTATTCATTGATATTTAGGGTTTGTTTTGGAAGAACAATTCCAAATTCATAACCTAAGCACATAGCCGGGCCTGGGTAGAAGCTAAGGAAGCATAGGCTTCGGGGCCTGAGAAGGATTATTAATTTTAAGGGCCAATTTTTCAATGAAAATTTTACTAGCTTAGTTGGTAAGTGTCAAAACTGTGTTGTCTAAGGTGGTAGGTTCGAATTTTGTGGTTGAAATTTTATATTTTCACTTTTTATTTTTAAAATTAATATTTAATGGGCCAAAAAAATTTGTTTGCTTATGGGTCTGGAATTGTCAGGCCCGGCTCTGCCTAAGCAATGAATCCAAAATGTACGTTTCCACTTCTATTCTTATTATTCATAAACTCGCATGTTTTAGTGGATTGTTTAAAGCATGCCAGTCTCTAAATAATAAGAACAGAAGCGGAAGCGTACCTTTTGGATTCATTGTTTAGGTTTTGAATTTGGAATGGTTCTTTCTTCCAAAATAAACCATGAATAGTTTTAGATCTCTGTTGATGGGATGCAGAGAATTTTCTATATTTCTCATTAGGGTTGCCATGGGGACAATAACCTTCTATTTATATAGAAACAATTTCTAATTCAGCCCTTCATCAAATTAGAAATTATTGAATGTATCCTCACATTAAATTTCCATAACACGTATGCCCCATAGTCATTAATTTTATTCCAAAGTGACCACTTAAGATTTGAATAACTAAAATAATAACCCTAACACATTGATTAATACACAATGACCCCAAAATAGATCTTCAGCCTATATTTGAATAGAGCTAACACTACAAGAAAAACACCCATTCCGTACGGCCATATCCCTCGGTATTCCGTCGGAAACAGCCATTCCAGACGGATTTCCGACGGATTTGAGTCCTCGAAACTATCTCCTCGGATTACCAAGGGCTAAATTACCCGACGGATTTATGAGGACCAGTCCGTCCTGGATAATTCCGAGGGATTTTCGAGGACCAGTCCATCCGAGATAATTATGAGAGAATTCCTGAGGGCCAATAGGCCCGACAGATTTTCGAGGACATTCCGTCTGGGATAATTTTGAGGGCCAAAAGACCCGATGGGTTTCCGAGGGATTCCCGACAGTTTTAGGACATCTTGATCGGTTTGGGGATCGGTTTCAAACCGAACCCACTTGTTAATTTAGGATTCTAAATTCCCTCGGAAATCCCTCAGAAATTTCCGAGGGATTTCCGATGGATTCAGTTTTAGCACATCTTGATCGCTTTGGAGAAACCGATCCCACTTGTTAATTTAGCCGGGGATTTAAAAAAATTAATTTAAAAAAAATCCTTATTTAATTTATTTTATTTAGTTAATAAATTATTAAATTATTCATTTATTAAATAATTTATAAAAATGAACAATTAATTAATATTTAAAAACTTATAAAATTAAATAATTATTAAAGGTTTTAGAAATTGTTGGAAAATTACAAAAAAAAACCTAAATCAAAATAAATCCGGCAGAAATATGGGAACTTTGATTTCATGAAATCCACAACTTTCTCGCTCTTCGGTTTTTGAGTCAAGAGCTCGTCCTCCAAAGCTGTTATCTTCCCCTTGAGCTCTTCGTTTTGCTGGATAACGTCTTCATCCATCGGGAAATCGACCGAAGAAGTTACGAGTTGGGTCGCAACTTTACCCAACCCTGGCCGACGATATTTTTTAACGGGTATCTCCTACAAAAACAATACAAAACATTAGATCTTAACATATAATTATCTAAATTGAAATGATAATCTATAATTATTACTTACCTCAAGCACTATGTAATAATTATCCGTAAGATCTACAAAAATAAAAATAGAAAACTTAATCATTAAAAAAAATATCTTAATAATCATAAATATTTTCCTAAAAAATTACTTATAAATTAATTTATAAAAAAACATTTTCAAAAAATTCATTTATAAAAATCGTTTTTAATAAATAAATTTATAAAAATAAAATTTTACAAAATAGATTTATAAAAATGTTTTAAAAATAAATTTATAAAAACGTTTAAAAAATAGATTTACAAAATTCACAACAAATCTAAACACAAAAAAAAATTCAATTAACTGTTTACAAAACCTAACAACAAATCTAATTCCACACAAATATATAATTCCATAACCTAATTCTTAAATCTAATCTAATCTAAAATATAATCACAAAATCTAACCTAATTCCACAATCTAACAACCTAATTCCAACTAACAACACTCAAATAAACAAATTTGGAAAAAAAAACTTACACAATAGGAGAACAAAAAGCGGTCGACGGTGGGAAAGAGAGCTTCGGCGGCGGCACGAATAGGCGGCGGTGTGGAGAAGCGGCGGCGTGGAGAGGCGGAGGCGGCGTGGAGAGGCGGTGGCCCTTGGAGCAGAAGAAGATGAGCGGCGAGGAGAAGAAGAAGAGAGAAGAAGAAGAGAGATTGGAAAGAAGAGAGAAAGGAAGAAGAGAGATCGAAGAAGAGAGAAGGAAGAATCGGAGAATAGAGAAGAAGAGAGAAGAAATTGAAAGAGAAGAAGACGAATCAAAAATGATAAGTATAAAGATTTCTGACGGACCCGTGCCCTCGAGAATCTGTCGGAAATCGAATTAATAAATCGCCTAATTTTGTCCATTTTTTTGTTTGGCGGTTAAATTTCTAGGGTAAATTTTAAGATCCGTCGGAAATCACTCAGAAAATTCCGACGAGTTTAGGGTATAGGGTTCCGATTTTGAAGATTTCAAACAATTTAGGGTTTAATAACCATTAGTATTACATACTAACAAAAAAAAACCTTTCAAAACCAAACAAAACAAATAATTTACGGATTTCGTAACAATCGATCGACGAACGAGTTCAAACTTTCATAAAACCACATAGAACATATAAGGACACTAACGTGTTTGTGTAAGATTTTAATTAAAAACTACAAAATGTTTGATTCTTAAAAACATTTCACATAAAATAGTTTTAAGTTGTTACTTATACATTTATCAAGAGCAAACATGTTCAAAATCCAAAAAACTTGAGGATTATTACCCTAATCCGTCGGAAATCTCTCATAAATTTCCGAGGGATTTCCGACGGATTCAGTTTTAGCACATCTTGATCGGTTTGGAGATCGGTTTCAAACCGATCCCACTTGTTAGTTTCAGTTTTAGCCGGGGATTCTCGGGGAATTTCCGAGGGAATTTAGAATCCCCGACTAAAACTGGATCCGTACTGACATTCCCCGGCTAAAACTGAATCCCTCACCTAAAACTAAAACTAAATCCCCCGACTAAAACTGAATCCCCCGTCTAAAACAGAATCCCCCGGCTAAAACTGAATCCGTCGAAAATCCCTCAGAAATTTTCGAGGGATTTCCGACAGATCCAGTTTTAGCCGGGGAATGTCAGTACGGATCCAGTTTTAGCCAGGGATTCTAAATTCACTCGAAATCCGTCAGAAATTTCCGAGGTAATTTAGAATCCCATGCTAAAACTAAATCCCCAACTAAAACTGAAACTAACAAGTGGGAACAGTTGATAGTCCCATATTTTACATCTTTTAGCATGCATTTATGTTATTGTTATGTGTCTCATGCATGTGTCTTTCATAATGTTTATATCATTTTGGTTTCAATTAGAGTATTAGATGTTTTGCATTAATTCCTATGAGTCTTGCATGCATTTGGAGTGGTTTTAGGTGATTTGGAGGCAATTGATGATATTTGGAGAATTGGGCCAAAGTAGAATGCAAAGTTCATCCAAGACATCGGAAAGATGTGACTAGATGAAGGCTCTCCGATCTGAATTAGCTTAGATGACCTTGAACAATGTTGTAGAGGGGTGAGTTAGCTGTCTACAAAAGTTGGATTTAGGCCATTCGGACGTGTGGTTCGGGAGTTACGGCCATTCTACCAGAGATATGTCCGCCTGCCGAGTAAGCTTCGACTTACACCAACGCCACGGAGCGATGCAACTGATCGGTGGAGGTCCAGACCCTTAACATCGACACAGCCCCTTCTTACATCGACCTGTTACCTCAATGCTTCACCTCAGGATAGTTACATCGACTCCACAGGTCGATGCAACTGATCGATGCAGCACCAGCCAAAGTGACTCAAAGATCAGGCCAAATAAAGACCTTTCCGTGCCCATTTTAATCTGAAGTCTTCATGCAAGTTGTAGCCAAGTGCGTTATATGATCACAGGAGGTGGTTCCAGGTCATTCGAATACGTGGTTCGTTAGATATGGCCACTTTACTAAGAGTATGTCCGTCTGAACGAAGCCACCCGACATGCCTGAAAGACCTGGCTGGACGAATGGTCTCCAATCGGATTTAGCCTCGGTAGTCTTCACAAAAGTTGTAGCCATGTGTATTAGCTGTCCACAGGAGGTGGTGTGAGGCCATTCGGACATGTATCCCAGGAGATAACACGGTTTTAGTGAACGTTCTACACAAGACTAGATTTGACCCATTTCGACCGGGTCGGTACCCGGTTTGTCCCGGGTCGACCCGGTCCGCCCCTTTTCTCTATAAAATCCCTAAAAACCTAATTTTAATGTCAAGCTTTCTTTTCTCTAGAGTTGGGTTTTCTCTCAAACTACTCTTATGATGATTTTGGATGGATCTTCATCATTTATGCCACTCTAGTGAAGGATTATTCAAGCTATCTTTATATTATGCTTATTTAATCCTTGTTCTTTATCTTTATGTCTCTTTTTCTCTTGTGTTCTTCCTTGTTTTTCATGTTTAGGCCTTAGACCCCTTTTTGTTGGATTTTGGATTTTGCTTGATTTGGATGGTTTGATGATTGATTGTTGATGCTTAGGACTAGATAAACATTTGTTCTCATGTTAGGAAGGATATTAATGCTAGGATTGAATTGAAAACTCATTTCTAGAATTTAGACATTTCATGCACACAAGGTGTTCGATGAAATGTCTAGAAAACTTCTAAGCATGCTTTTCATTTTAAGTGATCGGTGGATGCTGACTTTAGGATGAATTGTTGACTAAAATGGACTTGTGATAAATTATGGACTATCTAAGTGATCGGTGGATGCTGACTTTAGATGATTCGTACAATGATTAGTGTCACGAAAGTGAACTAATCTACTTGAAAGCGTTCCATGTCATAAGAATAAATGTGCATTGAATGTTTAGGCATCGTTAGTCAATTGTCTTGATGGTTAGATGATGATGATTTAGGTTGATTCTTGTTAGGTCCTTCACTTAGGTTGATCTTAAAGCTAGTTTTGGATTGAGAGATCAAAGCTAGAGCTTAAGCATTTCATGCCCAATAGGTGTTCGATGAAATGCTTGAACCAAACCTTTTGTGAGCTTTTCACATCCTTGCCAATGAGAGTTGATGTCAAGGGTGATTAGTGAACTAATTTGGATTGGAGTTTAAAGCTTGTTAATCATCTTATCACAAACGAGAGTTTGATCTTGATCTGGTGATTAACAAAGTGATTAGTGCCACGAGAGTGGATTAGTCATAATTGTGAATCCCATGTTCTAGGATAGTGTTTAATGCAATCTTTTTTTTATCATTGTTTGTTCATTAATCATCTTCTTGATAGTTAATTCATTTTCCATCACTTCTATCTTTTGTTTTCTTTCTTGCATTTGTTTCTTTTTCCAAAAATATAAAACCCAAAAACATTTGCTCTATCTTAGGAAGATTCATGTATTCTTGGTGCATTGATCTTAACCTCTTTGGTTCGATCCTCAAATACTACAATGATAAGAGTAGGTTTGAGTAATTGATATGAACTTAACACAAATTCTATCTATCAACAGTTTGAAACCGATCCCCAAACCGATCAAGATGTGCTAAAACTGAATATGTCAGAAATCCCTCAAATGTTTCCTAGGGCTTTCCGACGGATTTAACGGCTACTACAACGGATATATATATCCGTCGGAAATCGGTCGGAAAATTCTGACCGACAGAAATCCCTCGGATATTGGTCGGAAATTCTCTACCGATTTCCGACGGCCTTGAATCGGTTGTAATATTCCGACCGATTTCCCGAGGGAATACCGAAAAATATAAATTCGTCAGAAATTTTTGATCGATTTCCAAGGGATTGATATTCGCCGGTATTCTCTCGGGAATCCGTCGGAATTTTCCGACGGATTCATAGTCGTCGGAAATGCCGTCGAAAATCGCAGTGTTTTCTTGTAGTGTAACTCCACCGAAATATGGTAGGAGTTATATTATGCAAACGAACTGTAAAATAAGAATGGCTACGAAAGAGTAAGTGGACAACTAGGAGCACTTGGAGTTAGTCTCTTCCAGTAATGTATAAGGTAAATACGTTTGTTCTCGATTCAAACACGGCCCCTTAGTTCTTAGTGACACGATTCTAGATTTTAAATCCACGAACTGAACATAATAAACGGCGTAATTTACTTTCGTACATCCTACGCACCAACAATCTATATACTCGACCAGTAGCTTTCGTCTATGGCCGCACAGAAAATCATTCTGTTCGCGCTGGTTCGTCTTAGTTCACGGCACTCCGTAAGTATAATTTTGTATCTTACGACGCGACACGCTCTTATAGATGAACGATTCGGGCATTTAGATTCAACACTTTTGTTGGTTCTTTAACACCTAGGAATCAGTCTCTAGTTCATGACGCTAGATTCACGCATTAACAACGATCTATAAGAAAGAGCTCTAGAATTCGGCTAGGGTTTTACCTTGTGAAATCATTATCGAACATAGAATTCTCCTCGATAATCCTTTTAAACCCAACGATTAAACTACTTGCACATAATATAAGTAAAAAACATAATTAAATAAAACAGGAGATTGATGAAAAAGGGTTCTCGATTTTAAGAACTAAGTCCGGAGAAAACCTCTTCACCAATCTCAAAGAGTATTCGAACAAGAAGTAAAGAGCGGAAAGTAAAGAGCAAAAAGTAATGCAAAAAGTAAACTAAAATGGTGTAAAAGCAAGCACACGGTTTTTGGTCTCTAAAACACATATTTATAAGTCTTCTCTCCTGCTTTTGTCAGTCTTAAAGGTTTTGAGTTGACGGAAATTGAACGGGCCTTGAAATTGGGCTTACGGGACAAAACTGGCTTGGCCGCAGGTCCATGGTCTCTGGCCGCGGGTCGAAGCCTCATGGCCATGACAAACTGCCTCTTGGCCGCGGGTCGGGGGCTTATGCCCGAGGTGAACTGGGACGTCTTGATCTTGATGTATCTTCTGATTGAACCGTTGGATCGTCTTCAAATCACTTGGAATGGAAAGGTATTTGTCCTTCTTGAATATTCCAAAATTGGGCTGGATCAGACGGTGAGAAAAACCTCTTTGGTAGTTGAATTTCTGACGGTTTGACTCTGAGCCAAAAATCTAGTTTTTCTCCAATATACAATACTTTTGCCTAAGTATCTTGAAAAAAGTATTGAAACTACAAATATGCGAAAACCATAATAAAAACATGTAAAAGTGAATGAAACACTTATTAAAATGTTCTAAAATATATAGTAAAATGGATAAAAATAAAGTATTATCACTGCGTCTATTGAATGTGTGAAGATTGTGATTCAAAACCAGGCTGAGATGCTCAAAGTTGGCAGGCTCTCTGATTCCCATAAGAGTATTGGTAACTGTTTAGGCAAAACAATCAAGGTAACAAACAAAAAAAAGGCAAGGCAATCAAGGATGAGAAGTTCCTTTCGTTGTGGATAGGAGACATTGTTAATGTTATCCGTTACTTTGACAATCAAGTTGGTTAGGTTTCACTCTTTGTCGTCCGTAAAAGTGATATGGTGTTGTTTCAATCAATTTTTCGCATTAAAGACCGTAAAAGAACGAGAGTTCTAAAACATCAATTTTTCTTACCAAAATCTTCAATTATATATAAAAGAACAAGAATGATAAAAATATTTGTCCAAAATACTTAAATGAAGTCGTTAGTTTGCCAGATTAGAAAAATATAAATAAGTAAGCTACAATATTTATTTATATTAAAAAATTAAAAATAAATAAAACACTATATGTGTAATTTTTTTTACTATAATAACTAAAATCAGTTTTTATATGCAATGTATCATAAATCTATTTGCCCGAGAAACATAAAGAATATTATCACTTGTTCAGAAATGAGAATTCTTAATACGAAAAAAACTTTTTTCAAAGATGCATAAATTATTATGTAGCGGATTAGCGTAGTAAATCATTTTATCTCACGTTTGACATTGTAATAGTTCCATTTATATTTTTAATTTTCTCAACCAATAAATTTAAAATTAAACACTTTAATAACATATTTAAAAAAAAATAGATACACAAAATAATATGGATTAATATGGTTTAGTGATAATAGAAATTCGAGTGATAGTAATATTAACTAAAAACAACTTAATACTCGAAAAACACCTAACTTTTTCCAATGTCTTAAATTCTGTATAATAGGATGCTAAAATTGTTTATTTATCTACTTACTAATTTATGAAATCATAAAAAAATTATCTTAAAAAAAGAAATCTGCGTGTGTACTTTCATGTAAGATTTTGAGGTTACGAAAGAAAAAGAAGATAAAATGGGTCTTTATAGGGCCTAAAAGAATTCTAAAGCCGAGCCCAATCCTTTACTCTTAACTTTATATACGGACATAATTTAATCATTTCATTCCTTTATATCTTCCGAAATTAGGGTTTTAGTCTCCAGCCTCTCGAAGAAGCCTCGCAACAACAATGGCGACTCAGATCAGCAAGAAGAGAAAGGTTAGAAAAATCCTCATTTCCTCTCTCTCTGAGAGCCAATAGATCGTGTTTTGAAACCTGAAACGAAAGTGTTTGAGTTTTTATATGTTAGTTCGTTGCCGATGGTGTTTTCTACGCGGAGCTTAATGAGGTCTTGACGAGAGAGCTCGCCGAAGATGGTTACTCTGGTGTCGAGGTCCGTGTCACTCCCATGCGTACCGAAATCATCATTAGAGCCACTCGTACTCAAAACGTTCTCGGTATGTTTTGTTGACTTGTTTTGCCTCAATCCTTGTGCTTGATTCAATTCGTTGAACATGTTTGAATCTGTCTGAATTTAGGTGAGAAGGGGAGGAGAATCAGGGAGTTGACATCTCTTGTCCAAAAGAGATTCAGGTTTCCTCAGGACAGTGTTATGCTTTATGCTGAAAAGGTCGAGCACAGAGGTCTCTGTGCCATTGCTCAGGCTGAGTCTCTCCGTTACAAGCTTCTTGGTGGTCTTGCTGTTCGTAGGTATGTTTTTAAGTACATTTCAGACTTTCTTTTGTATCATTTTGTTTGGTCTGATCCATCTTTTTGTGGGTTTCATTGAGATATTGATCTGTCATCTTAATCAATCGAATATCTATCGAGATTGGAGATTGGTGTTTGTAATGGTGGTGCTTATACTATGTATTAATTTAGTTTAAGTTAAAGAGACAAGCATCCTAGAATCAATGGCTTAAAGCATGAAACAAGTTGATTACCTGCGTATTTCACTGCTGATTATTCACCAAGATTATATTAGTTGTTGGCTGCACAGTGAACATTCGTATTTACATCAACCCAATAGGCATTGGGTTTGAATTAGTTTCTTAGATACCAACTCCTCTTTTTACTCAAAATTTGAAACATCCTCCTACATAGATGCTTATGGAGTAAGTATCTATTCAGTTTAGTATGTTAATATCGAATGATCTTTTTTGCTGTACAGAGCCTGCTACGGTGTTTTGAGGTTTGTTATGGAGAGTGGAGCTAAAGGATGCGAAGTCAGTTCAAACCCCATTATTTTGTTTTTACGTTTTTCCTTTGTCAGAATACCTCCATAATCTTTACCAAATGCTTGCTTTTACAGGTCATTGTGAGTGGAAAACTCCGTGCTCAACGTGCTAAGTCGATGAAGTTCAAGGATGGTTACATGGTTTCCTCTGGTCAACCAACCAAGGAATACATCGATTCTGCAGTGAGGCATGTTCTACTTAGACAGGTCTGTTCTTCTTAGTGTTGTAACTTTCTTATTAGCGAGTAACTAACGTATACTACTCTGAGTGTGATAAATTTTGTAAACCGGTTTCTTGAAACACGGTGTATCTATAGAGCTCTTGTGTAAACTGTGTAACTCGAGTCTGGTTAATCCAATGTGCAGGGCGTGCTAGGAATCAAGGTGAAGATCATGCTTGACTGGGATCCCACGGGCAAAAGAGGACCGATGACACCGTTGCCTGATGTTGTGATCATCCATGCTCCAAAGGAAGATGTCAACCACACAACTGTTCCGGTTGTTGCTCAGGCTGCTCTGGTGCCAGAAGCTCCGCTAACGACCACAGATTACCCAGAAATCCCAGTTGCTTAGAAAGCCTTTTTGCGTGTTTTAATATGGGGATAGACAAAAAAATCTCATGTTATTCTAGTATAATTTTTGCGAGAGGCTGAATTACATTAAAGAGTTTTTGGTGTATGGCCAAGAGACGTTTCAGAGAAATGCTCTGCTTAAAAAAGGGGATCAAGTAGAAGTGTGTAAAGTTCTCGAGTCAAAGATTGCGACTCTATAGATATCAAGAATGGTGAAATGGAAGACGATTAGTTGAAACAGCCGGGACAAGTATTTTCTTACTCGGAAGTTGAAACCAAAATTTTTGATTGAAACCAACAATATTTTGTGAGTAATATGTTCAAATCATATCTGAAATATGAAAACATTTGCGTAAGTAAATACATCATTTTTTTTTTTTTCAAATGTGTCGTATATTTATCGTGCTAATTAGTGCTAATCATAAAAAGTATACCGATCACAGACGTTGCAGAAGCAGCGATATATTTTACCGCAATTATCGTTGCAGAAGCAGCGACTTTCCCTCATTCCTGTTTTGTAGAAGTCAATGGCTCCACTTTGTTTCGTGCTTTTGCTTCATTGTAATCTCTATATTTAAATCAATGAAAAACCATAAAGAGGTAGTGATAACTACCCAAAGAATTTTTTTTAGATCCAAGTTACAATTCTCTTGCTTTGAAAATGGACCAAAATTAGCATTTATTGCTAACAAAGAGCAAGACAGAGGTCATATATATTAGATTATCTTTTGTAATGTTTTGGAACTGGATGATTCTTATTATTGATAATACAAGGCTATATATACACAATCGACTTTACAATTAAGATATATATATTCTTGAAACAAAATAATATTTACTTGATACTTAAGTAAATCTAAAATTTTTAGAATATATCTATAACGTCTTCTCAAGATGGAGTGCCAGAGGAGACTCTAGTTTGGATCGATAAATCTTGAATATTTTGTGCGAGGAAAAGGTTTTGTTAGCGCATCCGCTAGCTGATCTATAGAAGAAATATGCAAGACACAAAGTGTTTTGCTCTGAATTTGTTAAAAAACAAAAAATGATAGTCTAATGCAAAGTGTTTCATACGAGAGTGAAACACCGGATTCGCACATAAGTATGTTGCACCAATGTTGTCACAAAAGATAGCCGGAGTACATGTTGGTGTAATGCCAAGCTCAGTCATGAGAGAGAGAATCCATTTAAGCTCGGAAGCAGTGGTGGAAACTGTTCGATATTCAACTTCAATAGAGGATCTTGCAACACCTTTCAGTTTCTTAGAAGACCAAGAGATGAGAGTCTTGAGATAAACAATATAGGCTCTAGTGGAGGAGAAGTCATCTTTATCGCTTGTCCAATAAGCATCCGAATAGACGTGAAGAGAGAGTGGCGATGAAGCATCAAAGGTAATCCCATGAGTTGTTGTGTTGGCTGTCAAGCGAAGAACTCGTTTGACAGCTTCCTAATGATTAATTGTTGGGCAATGCATAAATTTTGATAGCCGATTCACATCAAAACCAATGTTGGGCCGAGTGAGAGAAAAATATTGTAGACTACCAACCATAGCGCTATACTCACTTGGGAGGTCGAGCTTCGTATCGGCGCTGATAAGGGACTGTGTGGAGGGCATAGGCGTTGCAACTGGCTTGGCATTAGCCATGTTCATTGGAGTCAAGAGATCAGACATGTACTTTTGTTGTTTTAAACGAAGCCCAGTTGGAGAGTGAAAGACTTCAATACTGATGTGGTGTAAGTTTTATCCCAATGAACAGCTGCAAGTGCACAATAATCACGTCAGTACTTAGGGATCAAATCCACATGGATTGGCCTAAACCTTATCACACTTCAAATTAGTAAGAATCAGATCAAGCTAGAACAAAACAGATTAGTTGTAGTATCAAAGCAAACAAAATATACGAGATAAACGATGGTGGTAAATCGTTAGGTCTCAAGGTTATTCGCAGAGAATCAATCAATTATATGCAGGGATTGATATATCATGGTTTTTACCCCTTTTAGGCCATGATATAAGTCCGTTTTATAGAGTCTTTCTACTATTTTGTAGTGGTTTAGAGTCTTTTACAGGTTTTAGCACGTTTGGAGCATAATTGGAGATATTGGAGCTTTCTGGAGCATTTTGGATCAAAGCAGACGTTCGTGTAGCTGAGTACCCGATTTGAAGCATCAGTGTCGATCGATACTGCCTAGTATCGGTCGACACTCATCGAAGCAAACACGACCCGCGAGTTTAATGAAGAGTTGAAGAATTGCACAATTGCCCAGAAGTCTTTATTATTTACAAGAAGCCCCAAAACGTAATTTAGGTTATTTAATAGGATTTTACAGCCACTTTCAGGGCTATGCTTTATTTTATTCTGGTTTTGTGAGAGAGCTTTTGAAGGGAGACAAGTTTGAAACTCTGTTCGTCCGAGAGAAGATTTCGAACCCTCTTGTTACTCTTTCTATTTTATTTGATGATTTATTCAAACATGTTTATTGCTTCAATTTCAATGTCTGAGTAGATCTACCTTAGGTTTAGGGTTCTCATAAGGGTTTTCTCTGAATGCTAGGTTGATTAGTTATTAGGATTCACTATTTGAATTAGTTCTTCACCATAGGTTGTTTCCAAAGCAAATTCTAGACTGATCACCTAGAACTTAGATCTTAGGATAATTGATTAGGCACGAGAGTGCGATTAATTACCTGACAGAACCTAGGGTGAGCAAAATAACTATTCGCAAAGAGATTTGGTTTAGTTGTTTTGTGAACAAATCAAACTTGAACTAAAAGCTGGTTTATACTTTAGGATTCACAAAGAGATTTGGAATTCTAGGATTTAGATTTAGATAGTTTTCGCAACGAGAGTTGGTTAATTATACTTTAGTGATTTGAGTTCAAGGACCGCGCTAAATCTGAATCCTGACTGATTGGTTATCTGCATTCATTGATCTCCTGAGAAATACCCTGGGCCTATATTCTTCCATCGATTTTACAACTCTTTTACTGTTTATTGCTTTTTATTTCAACTGAATTGCTTAGCTTAATTCTCATCTACATAATATATTGTGTGTATCTGTGAGTCCTTGTGTTCGACCCCTACTTTACTACAACTACTGCTTTAGTAGTTTTAGGGTATTAATTTGAACATATCAGGGATGATAAGGACCGTCTTGAACTTAGAACACAAATGTAAGATCTTTTCACCCTCGTGGCTCAACCTCTATGTCTAACAATATGTTTTCATCTTTTGGAAGCTATTAGCATTTGTTAAACACGCATAAAATCTGTTCAAGTTTCAATTATTCACTAAACTCCATAGGTCGACTTTTGAAAGTCTATGACGCTTAGATCATAAAATACTAGTTCTAGTTCCGGTAAAAGATGAAGAACCATAAAGAAATCCCTATACTATCATCAAAATCGATATCAAATCATGAAACTCGTTGAATCCCTTAAATATAACTAAGAGATCTACTCAGAATTCATGCAAGCAAACAACAAGCAAGAGGTAAAAGAAGACATCTCTTATTAAAACAGAAAATAAAAGACAAGAGTACATAAACACTTCTCTACCGAATAACATAGAATATATATGTTCTGGTTGATGTGCATTGCTGATCAGCTTGTACATAAATCATCTTATCTTACAGACCACTAGTCCAAATGATTTGATTCCAATTGCATCTGAAAGCTAACATATATGGCTATCTTGTCACCAAAGTTGAGCTCAATCCAATTACGGTAACTAATTTTTCCAAAGACAAACTTCTGATGCGTCTGCATTGCAAGATTAAGCACATTTGTCTCTTTTGGCTTTTTTTTGTTTTCTTCATTTGACCTGATTTAGACTTGAGACCTTATAAATACATTAAACCTACCTTTTATTCCATAAACCATTATAAAACGATATAAAAACCATATAAAACTATAGAAAAAGCATGTAAAAACGATGTATATCAACTCCTCCAGACTTAGCATTTTGCATGTCATCAAGCAAATAACAAGACTAAGCATAGAAAAGAGATTTTAAAACGCGGAAACTGACGTATCCTTTAGAAGGCCTTGCATACCACCATCCGTGTAAGCCACTTCCAAGCGGAACCAACATTAGACAATACTTCCAAGTACTTTGCCACATTTTAGCAAACATACCAATGCTGAGCCACGGTCTAAGAGTTACTCGATATCTCTATTGCTGACTCCTTTAGTTATTTAAGGTGTGTGGTCTCATCGAGGGAATATCGATCAAAGAGCATATAGAATCTTTCCCTTTCAAGTACATAATGACCAAGACAGTTTTTTTCACCTTCTGGTTTTATTCCTCTCCCTTTTCTCCTTTCCTTGGATTGATTTCTCCCTACTTTTTAGGGTGTCTGTAATTTTTCTATCGATCTTCTTTTTCCTTGTTTTTTTTGTTTTTTTAATTTGCTGGTTTCATGCTTCCATGAGACGCGAGCATTGATGGTGTATAGTCACTGAATTTCTGGTTCACTTCTTCGGACAAGCTTCCATGAGATACGAGTACTGATGTTGTATTGCCACTGAATCCCTGGTTCACTTTCTTGGCTTTTACATCCTTGCCTTAGTATTGAAGTGTCAAATTTGAAGGGAGGAGAAAGGAAAACTGTACTTGAATTTGATTGTTATGTTTCGAAAGGGAAACGACAAGGTCTAAGAGAAACGTTCCTTTTATTTATTTATTTTCATACAAGGGAACAAATAATGCAAGCATATTACAAAGCAAGACAAAGCGAAGAATAGAGAGTTCACTACAAGAAAACATGTATATTACAACAGCCATATTCGTTGTAAAATCGATGTAAAATGGGGGTTGTAAATCATTGTTGGAACAAATTTTTTATCAAAGCTTGTGGGCTTGATAAAATTGTGTTTGTGTGAAAAGAAATGAGTTAAGCCCATTCAAATGAAATGTTTTCATTGGCTATAACTATTTGTGGGAAGAGCAAAAGTCCCACATTGCTAGTTGAGAAATGTGTTCTCGTGTATATATATGGAGTGGATGTGTGCTCTTATAGGTGTCGATCGATACCCCTTGGTATCGATCGATGCTTGACGGTCATTGGGCTTTAGATCGAGCAATTGAATTTTTGGGCCGATTTTAAGTCGCAGCCTTCTAGAATATTCTGCGAAAAACCCTAGCCTCTCTCCTATATATACTGGCCGATTTTTACCAGAAAAATCATCCTCTGAAACACTAAAAAAACACATCCTAAAAGTTCTAGCAAAAGTTCCTTCAATTCCCTACTGCTTAGAGTAAGTCTTTATTCGAGAGTATCGTAATATAATGTTTGACAGATCTGTTATCGAGTGTCTGCGATAACAGATTCATTTGGTTGTATCCTGGGACTCATGGATCTATTATAAACCGTCGCACTACGGAAGATTCTTTGAGTTAAGGAAAGAGATTCATCTCGCCTCCATTGATTTATTTATGTTTCATCGTTTTATTAATCTCCTATCTCCTTAACATTTATTTATGTATTCGTGATTAAATCCAATCCTGTCTATTGTGCGAATTTTTGGTCCTACAATCTTAACTCAAAGAAGATCCGATTTCTGTTTTATTACTTCAATCGGATCTTTAATCGCGAGTAAATAAACGTGTTTTCAAACGATTTATAAAACGATTCTTCTACTGCTGATGATACTCAAACGTTATCAAACGCTAATTTAGCAATCTGAAACGTGTAGTAGAAGCAATTTTTTTGTTTATTGAATTATTTTATAAAAGACGTTCTACTGCTAGTGATACTCAAACGTTATCAAAACGCCTCTTTAGCAACTTGAAACGTGTAGTAGACGCAGTATTGCTTTAAACGTCTTTCACAACCGTTATTAATTGCGATTAATAAACGGTATAAAACAACGAACGCACGATGTGGTTCTTGTTTGGTTCGATTGCGATCGACACCATGTAAGTATCGATCGACAACTACTGTGGCATCGATCGATACTATGCAAAAATTTCACTGACATCGATTGACACCGAGCGTGGATCGATCGATTTAAGTCTCTGAAAATTTTGTATCGGTCGACACTGCGTGTGCATCGATCAATAATGTGCATAGACCGATTTGGGTCTATATCGATCGATATTGTGTAAAATTCACAAGTATCGATCGACACCGTGGTGCATCGATCGATCCTGTGCATAATTCACTTGCATCGATCGACACCTAGGGTGTATCGATCGACACTGAGTATGCATCGATCGACACAGTTGTGCATCGATCGACACCAGTTGTGCATCGATCGATACATATTGTTTGGTCCGGTATTAGCATTAGAATTGCGATTCTTAACTATACATATCCGTACTAATTGGAAGTTGTGTTTCTTTTGTCTTCACAGTATGACAACTGACGTTGAAAACAACTCTGGATTGGTAGAGAAAACCAATGACAAAGCGGAAGAAAAGACTGCGAGTCTGATCGAGACGGTCAAAGTTCCATCTGGGAATCATGTTGCTCCTCCAAACAAGTTTGAAGGGACAACATTTAAGATGTGGAAAAAGAAGATTTTCT
The DNA here is from genome assembly GCA_030161315.1 of Eutrema japonicum. NCBI lineage: Eukaryota > Viridiplantae > Streptophyta > Magnoliopsida > Brassicales > Brassicaceae > Eutrema > Eutrema japonicum. The sequence goes on from BSQW01000011.1 coordinate 41,555,315, forward strand.
TCTACCTAACAACGCTGAATCTGTAGAAATACACCAACGAAGTGAAATCTCTTCTCCCAGAAGATAACACTGATCCGCGTGCGCTTGCGAGTGTTCACGCATGGGAACATGCCGACTTCTTGTGCAAGGGCTACATTCAGAATAGCTTTTCGGACTCTCTGTTCGGGGTGTACGAAAACGCTGAAACTTCTAAGGAACTGTGGGATTCCCTAGACAGGAAGTATCGCATTGAAGATTCTGGTACTCAGAAATTCACTGTGGCAAAATTCATGCAGTACCAGATGGTGGATTCAAGACCATTGATGGAACAAGTCGATGAGGTGCAGAGGCTCCTTCACGACATTCATGCTAAGGGAATGCGGCTGTGTGAAACCTATCAGGGATGCTGCATCATTGAGAAGCTTCCTCCTGGTTGGACAGACTTCAAAAATTACCTCAGGCTGAAGAAAAAGAAGATGAGCCTTGAAGACTTGGTTGTTAAACTTCGCGTAGAGTCTACGAATCGAGAACAACAGATTGGTGTAGGTGTAAAGATTCGCGAACACAATGCGAATATGGTTGAACACCAAAACAACAATCAAGGCAAGTGGCAGAACAAAGGACGCCAAAACAAAGGCAAAGGGAAGATGCCACCAAAGAACTTCCAGAAGTTCAAGAACAAGAATGGTCAGAATGGTCAGACTTCTCAAAGGTTCTTGGGAACATGTAACTTCTGTGGAAAGCAAGGACACAAATCCTTCGAGTGTCGCAGCTAGAAGGCTCAAGCGAACTTGACAGAAGCTGACATGTGTGCTGTGGTCACTGAGGCCAATGTTGCTGAAAGCCATCCGAAGACTTGGTGGTTCGATACTGGTGCAACCAGGCACATCTGCATGGATCGAGAGATGTTCTCGACATACACAAAGAACAAGAGTGGTGACAAGCTCTTGATGGATAATTCTGCCTCGTCAACAATTGATGGTCACAGAAAGGTTGTTCTGAAGCTCACCTCTGGACAGGAGCTGGTTCTCACGAACGTTGTCCATGTACCAGAGATGCGCAAGAATCTGATCTCTGGATCTCTCATAAGCAAGCATGGATTCACTATGAAGCTGGAAGGTGATAAGCTGATCCTAACGAAGAATGGGATGTATTTGGGAAAATGTTTTGTTTGTGATAATTTGTTTAAGATGTCTGTTGAGACAGTAATCCGTAAGGATAATGTAACCGATGCATCATCCTCGAAGAAACCTAAGATGAATGATAAGAAACCATTTGCTTATCTCGCAGAGTCTTTCAATATTTGGCATGAACGTTTAGGACATGTTAATTTCAAGTCTATGAGTAGATTGATGAACATGAACTTGATTCCTAAATGCAAAATAAGCAAAGACAAATGTGAAGTTTGTGTCCAAGCCAAACTCACTAAAACGCCATCACCCAGCATTCAAAGAATAACCGAACCTCTAGGTTTAATTCACACAGACTTATGTGATTTAAAATACATTCAAACTAGAGGTGGTAAAAAATATTTTGTGACCTTCATAGACGATTGCACGAGATATTGTTACATCTATCTACTGCGTAGTAAAGATGAAGCCTTGGAGAAGTTTAAAGAGTACAAGCTAGAAGTTGAAAACCAACTTGGTAAGACCATAAAAATGGTTAGAAGTGATAGAGGAGGAGAATATAATGAACCATTTGATGCATTCTGTAGAGCACATGGCATTATTCATCAAACGACTGCTCCCTACTCACCGGAATCCAACGGAGTTGCTGAAAGAAAGAACAGAACTCTCAAGGAAATGATGAATGCAATGTTGCAGGAATCTGGGTTAGCCCAGAACATGTGGGGGGGGGGGGGGGAAGCTCTGCTTACCTCAAATTATATCCTGAACAAAATCCCACACAAAGTCACAAGGAAAACTCCTTATGAGCCTTGGAAAGGTAATGTACCTTCGTATAAATACCTGAAAGTGTGGGGGTGCCTGGCAAAAGTTGCAGTTCCACTTCCGAAAAAGGTCACCATCGGACCTAAGACGGTAGACTGCATCTTTATCGGATATGCGCATAAAAGTAGTGCATATCGGTTTCTGGTACATAAATCAGATATACCAGACATTCATGTAAACATGATAATGGAGTCAAGGAATGCGTCCTTCTTCGAAAATGTGTTTCTGTGTAAGGATAGAGGAAATCCTAAACGAACTCGTGATGAACGAGATGCTAGCAATGAGGCAAGCACTTCAGGTACTTCTACAAACGAATAAAAAGAAGAAGAAGTTGAACCTAGACGAAGCAAGAGAGCTCCTAAGGAAAAGTCATTCGGCTCTGAGTTCATAATGGCATTCATCGCGGAAAGTGGTCCAATAACTTTCATGGAATCAATGTCTACACCCGATGCACCTTTCTGGAAGGAGGCATCTAACAGTGAAATCAACTCAATTATGCAAAATCATACTTATGAGTTGGTAGATCTACCTCAAGGTTGCAAACCTCTTGGGTGTAAATGGGTGTTCACCACAAAGCTAAAAATCGATGGCTCTATAGACAAGTATAAGGCCAGACTTGTGGTACAAGGATTTCGTCAAAAGGAATGACTGGATTTCTTTGACACTTATTCTCCGGTGACGAGAATAACTTCGATTCGTATGCTGATTGGAATCGCAACTTTAAGAAACTTGAAATACATCAGATGGATGTCAAGACTGCTTTCCTAAATGGAGATTTAGAGGAAGAGATTTATATGAACCAACCTGAGGGTTATGTTGCTCCCGGACAAGAGAAGAAAGTATGTAGACTTGTGAAATCGCTATACGGACTCAAGCAAGCTCCGAAGCAATGGCATGAAAAGTTTGACATTGTAATGATGTCAAATGGCTTTCACATCAATGAATGTGATAAGTGCATATATATCAAAAGTACTCCACATGGATATGTGTTGTTGTGTTTGTACATAGATGATATGCTCATCATGGGAAGCAACAAAGACATAATCAATCATACGAAGAATATGCTTAGTGGAAAGTTTGATATGAAAGACATGGGATTAGCGGATGTAATTCTAGGGATTAAGATTATTCGAAATTCAAAAGGAATAATTTTGTCTCAAAACCATTACTCTACAAAAATCATAGAGAGGTTTAAGACCTACTCAAATGGGAATGCAAAAACTTCGCTCGATCCTCAACTTCATTTGACAAAGAATTCAGGTGAAGCCGTGTCACAAGTGGAGTATGCAAGAGTCATCGGAAGTCTTATGTACTTGACGAATTGTACTAGACCCGATTTAGTGCACTCAGTAAATGTACTAAGTCGCTACACGAGTAATCCAGAACATACTCATTGGAAGGCCATAACTAGGGTATTAAATTATCTACGATACACTAAAAGTTATGGGCTGCACTTCGGTAAAGAACCAATAGTTCTGGAAGGGTATAGTGATGCCAATTGGATTTCAGATTCCAGAAACTCCAAATCCACGAGTGGATATGTCTTTACTCTTGCTGGTGCAGCAATATCCTGGAAATCTTCCAAACAAACACTTTTGGCCAGATCAACCATGGAGTCAGAGTTTATAGCTTTAGACAAAGCTGCAGAGGAAGCAGAATGGCTTCGAAACTTTCTGGAAGATATCCCGATGTGGGAAAAACCAGTGCCAGCATTACGTGTACACTATGATAGTCAGTCGGCTATCTCTCGGGCACTGAGTAACCTATATAATGGTAAATCTCATCACATAAGAAGACGACATAAGACCATTAGACAATTGATCTCAACTGGTGTACTTACGATAGATTACATCAAGTCGGCTGATAACTTAGCGGATCCGTTCACCAAAAGTTTGCCGCGAGATCAAATTGTAAAATCATCATAAAGAATGGGTTTAAAGCCTATAGACAAAGATGACGTTTGACAGATACCCCACCTATGTGACTGGAGATTCCAAGATCTAGGTTCAAAGGGAAACAAAGTTGAACTGATTCGAAATTGAGCACTGTGAGACTATGTCTCTGCCCAGTTCCTAGGATGATAAAACAGTGCTACCTGTGAATATTGAGGATAAGCGTTGGCTTTTAATGATTGCATAGCTTTGTAATATTGGAGTGTGACAGGATACTTCTGAAAACAAGCTGATAACAGATCACCTAGTGAGTGTGAAATGAGGGCCATTTCTAGGAGAATGAAAGAGAAGGCTATATTCTCCAAGTTCACTCATGAAAAACCAGGAATGTTCAAGGCCAAAATGAACACAATAGAGAACAAAGTTCTATGAGAAAATGTCGTTGTGCGATATATGTTGTCTAGGTTTACATCAAAATCTGGGTGGTTCAAGACATCATGTTCACCTCCCGGCCGAGTAAACCCGACAGATATTAAAAATGATTGGTTCAAAGCTGAAAAACGCTACCTCTCAGATACATTTACATTTTCGTATACTCTCGAAAGTCTGTCTACGTCTAGTCGAGTCTAGTCAAGTATGTCTAGTAAAGTCTAGTATGTTCAATTTTCATATGTTTAGAGTCATTTCTATTCATGTGGGGGATTGTTGGAACAAATTTTTTATCAAAGCTTGTGGGCTTGATAAAATTGTGTTTGTGTGAAAAGAAATGAGTTAAGCCCATTCAAATAAAATATTTTCATTGGCTATAACTATTTGTGGGAAGAGCAAAAGTCTCACATTGCTAGTTGAGAAATGTTTTCTCTTGTATATATATGGAGTGGCTGTGTGCTCTTATAGGTGTCGATCGATACCCCTTGGTATCGATCGATGCTTGACGGTCATTGGGCTTTAGATCGAGCAATTGAATTTTCGGGCCGATTTTAAGTCGCAACCTTCTAGAATATTCTGCGGAATATTTATGTACTTGTTAATCAAGTCTGCGAAAAACCCTAGCCTCTCTCCTATATATACTGGCCGATTTTTACAAGAAAAATCATCCTCTGAAACACTAAAAAAACACATCCTAAAAGTTCTAGCAAAAGTTCCTTCAATTCTCTACTGCTTAGAGTAAGTCTTTATTCGAGAGTATCGTAGTATAATGTTCTACAGATCTATTATCGAGTGTCTGCGATAACAGATTCCTTTGGTTGTATCCTGGGACTCATGAATCTATTATAAACCGTCGCACTACGGAAGATTCTTTGAGTTAAGGAAATAGATTCATCTCGCCTCCATTGATTTATTTATGTTTCATCGTTTTATTAATCTCATGTTTCCTTAACGTTTATTTATGTATTCGTGATTAAATCTAATACTGTCTATTATGCAAATTTTTGGTCCTACAATCATATCCCCTACATTATGGAATTAACGCATTTAGTTTTCTTGTGCTGTGTATATTTGATTGATTGTAAATCGGAGTAGTAGATTATATTTTTCTTTAATATAACCTTGTTTTACATGTAACACTAAGAATATGATTCCTTAACTATCTATACTATTAAAACATGTAATATTTTTTTGTAGCTAAACACCAATTATTTTACTATAAACCATTATGATAAAAAAACAAAAGTATATAAGAACTTAATTAAAAAATTAGTTTTAAGAAAATCTGTCATAAATTTTTTTATGTTAGAAAAGTTTATTTTAATACATTAATTTTTTTTTAAAATTACCTCACACGAACGCACGGGTTAGAATCTAGTTTGCTTGTAAAATATGAAAAACATTTTCAAGAAATGGAGTTCCAAAGCTCACAAAAAAAAACGTTGAGTTGGCCTATTGGTTAAGGATGAGTGGGTATGTGCCTCTCCTACCGGCCATAGGTTCGATTTCCGTTGGGAGGGGTCTTCTCCGAAAAAGTGACTTTAACATAGTTTAGGCGCTCCGGGGATGTACGGCCCTACGGACCCAAAACCTCGACAATTCAAAAAAAAAAAAAACAGAAAAGAAAAAAAAACACATGAACAGATACATTTGTTTACCAATAGACAAAATGAAATTATTTAAGACTTGGGAACCCGTTTCGTTAAAAAAAAATGGACTTGGGAACCCAAATTTTTTTATGTAATATCAAAAGGCCTAGGGGCTTTTAATTTCTGTTTGTTCATGAGGCATGACTATGTATGTGATTAGCATGAGACTATGTGATACCGTCTTAATTGAATATCGAATGATGATTGCTTTGCTTACTTGCTAAAATGTGGCTAGGAATGACTATTTTCACTAAGTATTCATACTTATGCCTCATTTGTGATACAATAATGATCAAGGTCGTTTTAGGACCTATGTGATTACAGTCTGTCTAAGCACGTTAGACTAGACTGACTAGTGATCATCATGTGAAGTGAGTTTGAAGGATTTCTAATACTTTTTAATAAGTAAGAAAAAAAAAAAGTCTCTCTTGATGACAAAATTGAAAATTCCGTAAGAGTTAATCTCACCCAAAAGCTGATACATTATTATTACCAGGTGAGAAAAGCATTGAAATTTCAAAGTTTGTGTGTGTGACAGAGGTTTTGGAAAGCGACTGGTGTACGGACATTGCAACAACTCCCTATAAAGATACTTTGTTAACACACGAAAACAGAATCTATTCTCAACACAACACTAAAGACAATTGTACCAACCACATAACCACAAGAGAGAGAATGGGGAAGAGAACTAGTAATAGTGTGAAGAAAGATGAATTAAACCGAGGAGCTTGGACTGATCAAGAGGACAAGATCCTTAGAGATTATATCATGATCCACGGCGAGGGCAAATGGAGCACTCTCCCGAACCAAGCTGGTACATATCCATCGATCTATCGATCTATCCGTCTTTATTTGTAAATTTTCATCACCTTACAATTATTGTTTCCGAGCACATAAAGGTCTCAAGAGGTGTGGCAAAAGCTGCAGACTCCGGTGGAAAAACTACTTGAGACCGGGCATAAAGCGCGGAAACATCTCATCTGATGAAGAAGAACTCATAATCCGCCTCCATAATCTCCTTGGAAACAGGTCATTAACTTCCTCTTTCACCAAAACACAGCTGGTCGTTGATAGCTGGGAGGCTTTTTTATTTTTTTCCTTTTAAGTTAAATTTTTCGATAAATCTCGCGGCGTAATGCAGATGGTCGTTGATAGCTGGGAGGCTTCCGGGGCGAACAGACAATGAAATAAAGAACCATTGGAACTCAAACATCCGCAAAAGACTTCCCAAAACACAAACCAAACACCCAAAACTTCGAAAATATTCGACCAACAGGAAGAATAATGTATGTGTTATACGCACAAAGGCGATTAGGTGCTCAAAGGCTCTGACTATTCAGAAGCAGAGTAGTAATAGTAGTACAAGTCTTCTTCCTCTGAAAGAACAAGTGAGCACTGAGATGGATCATCAAGCTGGTTCTTCGTTGTTGGAAGATCTCGAAATCGATTTCGATAAAATCCAATCAGAGTTCCTCTTCCCTGATCTGATGGATTTGGAAGGTTTGGGTTGTGGAAACGTAACATCACTTGTTTCATCTGAGGAGATTTTGGGAGACTTTGTTCGTGCTGATGGTTCTTCTTCTCAGGGTAATCTTGATCTCAATAGACCTTTCACTTCTTGTCTTCATCGTAGCAACGATGAAGATTGGCTCAGAGACTTCAATTGTTAGAGCCTATCGCAAATCTACTTTATTACATATATCTCTATACGAACAAAAGTGTATTTGTATTTTGTTTGAACGCTTCTAATTTCTAATGACTAATATCTAATTTTGTTGTGTGTTTCTTTTGAATCCATAGATTATCAATTTTGCACTCTTTTTATAAGGAGACCAGAAAAATAAATATTCATTTACAATTCAAGACTAATGGAACTGATTCTGTCTTATAAATTGCAAAATATCGCAAATACGAATTATTTATTTATTGATAGAATTTATTAATTTTTTTTTGTGTATGCGCAAATGATAGAGCTTTTATTATAGCCTAACAACCGCTTAACCACCCTACCCATAAATTTTACTAGCGTCATTGTTCTTGGTAATACGATTCCACATTACAAATATTGTATAAAGGAATTTGACTTTAATATACACACATATCCATTTATAGGCAGACAAGGTCATAAATGTAAGGATTTTTTTGGTTTTCATTTTTGAAATCATTGTATAAATGGTTATTGTTAGAGGTGATTACCCGTTTATCAATCCGGCAGCGACACATAAATAAACTCTTTTTTTTTTTTTTTTTTTTTGAACCTTTTCATATGAATAAACTCGTCAGAATTGTTTCCGGCAGCAACACATGAATAAACTCGTCAGAATTGTTTTAAGAGCGAGTGACAAAATCATCGCCCTCCCGGAAAAGCTAGCCAGTATACGATCAATCTTGAGTCGAGTCTCATAATCATTATTCAGATATTTTTCGGCAAATAATTAAGAACACTAAAGTGTTTAGCAAAAAATATTATTAGACTATTATAAAAATAATTGAACAAGTTATATTCTCTTGTATAAAGATGGAGCGATATCTATGTTTCATAAATTAATATAAACACTATGACTTAATCCGCGTTAATTATAGCGCAATAATTTTTTGTAAGAAATTGTTTTGAAATTTAAGAAAAAAATTGCTTTTATCTGAATTTTATAATATGACTAACTAATGATTATAGATAAAGTTGTCAATTCGTTATAATTTATCTATTTAACCCGTTTTGCATTGGACTAAAATATTATTTGGGCTAACCCGCAAAAACCTATAATCTTGAAAATATAATTATAATATACACCATTTTATGACTTAAGTGTTTGTGGTTAGTCCACGAACTCTTACAAAAAAATAATTTTCTTGTGTCTAACTTTTTTTATAAAATTAGTAAAATATTTTTCAACTTTTGTTTTGATATATATATTCAAATAAAATATAATAATTTATAGTGACAAATATAGCAGGATTTCGAATAGACTTTTTTATTTGAATATATATGGATTGGTTATTATTTACAATATATAGTATTAAAAATAATTAAGAAATTAAATAATTAATACTTTTTTAATGGCAACAAATACTTTTCATATTTTTTTCAATAATTTTAAAAGATAATTATATCATTTCCTATTTAAATTATTTTTTATTATTTGCAATGGTATAATATGTAATAACTTACAAAATAAAGTTCATTTTCATAAATGAATTCTTAAATAATAATATAGAGATAAATGTAAATAAAATATTTAGAGATAAATGTTTTAGCTCAGGACTCTGATCTCCTGTGAACAGAGGCTTTGATGTACCCAATCACAGTGGAGTAAACTTTCGAAAGGATTTTGTCCTTACCGCTCATCGTATCTTTTTAAAAATTTCTCAAATCTCTACTCAAATTCTCTTCCGATATTCTTGAAATAAGCAATATTTCATCAAATCTTCAAGGAAATTCGATGTTTATCTAGGGTTCTTCAAGCCGCCTATTGATTTTCACTTGATTTTATGCTTACAGAAATCGATTCTCTGGCAAAAAAATTCATGTTTCTCTTATTGATGGATGGTATGATTAACTCTGCGATGAAGTCAATGTCCATCGAAGAAGACACGCCAATGACGCGGCCGGAAGAAGAAGGTTACAGTGCCTTAGAGAGAAGTGGTAAGAGTCTTATTGGGCGACTCCTTAATCCAGAAAATCAGAACATGGCTCGAATGCTTTGTTCGATACTGATGATTTGGAAGATTTATGAGAGGGTAAAAGGTATAGCTTTGACAAAGAAGAGCTTTCAATTTATCTTCGATTTGGTAACGGATATTCAAACTGTGATGAAGCATGGAATCTATGATTTTAATGAATGGACGATGGTGATGGATAGATGGGTTGAAAATCCTTCGCCGAATTTTCTCAAGACTGCGCCAGTATGGATTCACATGTTAAAGTCATTGAATATAACATTGAATAAAAACAATTACTTCAGGAATTCGTGAGGGTGTTAGTCATCATGGATTTAAAGCTACCAGTGTGTGACACAAAATCGGTGAATCTTCATAAGGGAGGTGTGGAAATTGTGGAGATTAAGTATGAACGGATTGGAAAGAAATGCTTTCATTGTTTTCGGCTTACTCATGAAAAGCAAAGATGTCCCTTGCTTCAAAGACATAAAACCAGAGGTCACAGTGGTGGTTTCAAGAGGAATATGGCTGGCTCGTCAAGTCACCAATATATTTGCAACGATTATGCCATTGTTAGCACCAACAGTTCCTCCGGGTTTCAAACTAAGGCAAAACATTGTTGATCCGGAAGTTTTTGAGCAAATAAGATTATACATGTGTAGTGGGGTTCATGCAGAACGCCAAATAAAGGAATACATGATGAAAAACACACTTGATGTTCTCTCTGCCGACCCAATAGTACAAAGCTCATATATGCGCCTTGAGGCTCCTCCAACAATTTCGCCAATATCTGATCATAGCCTTGAAAATGCTATGGAGGTCGTAAATAGGGAGAAATATACATGAAAATCCAATTCAGAGATTCAGTTGGCTGATGTTACGACGACCATTACTGTATCTAATGCAGTTAAGAATATAATCAGTCATCTCTCGGCTCCAAACATTATCACTCCCAAAAATATTGCTTAAATGAACAACGAGATCATAACAAATGAATGTCCCAAACCAAATCATGTTTTGGTTCCAGAGAAAAAAGAAGGATATGTGAGCTTCATACCACCTAATGAAACTGCATGCTTTCACATAGGCTTGGTTGAACCTAGTCTCTCCGGCACAAGCGGTAAAAGCAAACCAACGGGTAAAAATCAGAGTTCTTCTTGGACCAGGGAAAAACAAAACAAGAGTGTTGTTGCAGGTACCAAATTTGATTCCCTGACAGACAAAGATACTGAACATCATGCAAAAAGTAAAGCGATTGACAACTCGGAGGTATTGTCTAAGATCTCCAAACATGTTGTGGGTTCGATCATTCACCAGAAATCATCTAAACCTGATCAATGACGACGCTCAGTTGGAGGGTTTGAGGAGCAACCTAACGGTTCGACGTCTTGATGAAATGTGTCGTGAACATTTCCTGAACTTTTTGTTTCTCCTAGTTAAAAACTCTAGTGATCATGTGTCGAAGTTTCAAAGATCATTGAGTTATGACCACTTTCATTTGGTGAATCCAGTGGGTCTTAGTGGAGGTTTAGCTTTGTTTTGAAAAAGTTCGTATGTGGTGGATGTATTATCTTCTGATGACAGATTGATTGATGTGAGGGTCACAGTGGGAACTTTTCATATTATAAATCTTTTGTCTACGGTGATCCTGTTCAAGGTAGAAGAAAATTTGTGTGGGAAAAGCTCATTAACATTGGCCTTAACCAAAGTGAAGCTTGGTTTTTGACTGGTGATTTTAATGAGATAATTAATAACTCGGAAAAATTGGGAGGTCATGCTCGTCAAGAGTCTTCTTTCTACCCGTTTAGATCAATGGTGAGAGATTGTCGACTCAAAGAGGTTTCAAGCTCAGGCAACAACCTATATTGGGGTGGACGGAGAGAAATTATGACGAATGGTGTAAAAGACACTGTCTGGATACAATGATGTTCAGACAGACAATTTGGTAATACGGAGTGGTTTCATTTGTTTCCGAGAACACATTTACAATACTTGGAGAGATTGGGATCGTATCACCGTCCGACTTACAATACACTGGCTAGGGAAAATAGGGGCAGAACTGGCAGATTTAATTTTGATAAAAGATGGTGCTCAAATCTTCAAGCAATAGAAGTCATTCAAAGAGGATGGAAATTGAATCAGAGTTGTGGGAACATGCTAGTATCGGATCGTATCTCATCTTGTCGAAAGAAATTATCTAAATGGAAAAGAAGTTCCAATGGCAACTCCAAGGAGAGATTACGTCAACTACAACATAAACTTGAGCTTGAAATAGTGAAGCTTAATCCGGATATGTAGAAGATGTCAGAAATCAAAATTGAAATATCCAATGCATTTTGGGATGAGGAAATCTTCTGAAAACAAAAGAGCAAAGATAATTGGCTGTAACATAGAGATCGTAACACTAGATTCTTTTATGGATATGTTCAAATGAGGAAGATTAAAAATAAAATTTCATCGTTACTGGACGAAAGTGGTATTGACAAGTTTTTGGAAACTACAAAAAGGGACATTGTTGTGGAATATTTCAAATATTTGTTTCAATCTTCTCGGCCTGTTGGGGCACCGGAATTACTACAAGGTTTCGAATCACGTGTGAAGCCTTGGATGAATGCATAGTTGATTAAAACTATCAGAGATCCAGAGATCAGACGTGCGGTAAAGTCCATCAAAAGTGATAGTACTTCTGGTTATGATGGGATGACGGGTAAATATTTTTAGAAATTCTAGAAAATTACGGGTGCACAAATCACGTCAGAGGTGAAGAAGTTCTTTGAAACAGGTACTATGCCACCGGAATGGAATTACACGCAAATCTGTCTATTGCCGAAGAAACCAAATCCGAATCAGATGAAAGATTTGAGACCAATCATTTTATGCACGGTGTCATACAAGATTGTCTCTATTTTTTTGTGTAATCAATTGAAGAAAATCTTACCTCAGCTCATATCGTAAACACAAGGAGCTTTTGTTGCTGGTAGACTTATTTCGGACAATATGCTCATTGCACATGAGATGGTTCATGGCATGCGTACTAATCCGAATTGCAGAGAAGATTTTTTTACAATTAAAACAGATATGCCGAAAACCTACGATAGAGTTGAGTGGAGGTTTTTTAGAGGAGCTGTTTCAAAAAATGGGCTTTGAGAGACGATTGATCGAGTGGATAATAGCATGTATCATATTTGTTTCATATACAGTGCTACTAAACGGACAAAAACATGGACACATTGTACCGGAACGCGGCATTCGTCAAGGTGATCTACTGTCTCCTTTCCTATTTATTATATGTGCTGAAGCCCTCGTTCATGTAATGAAATGAACAAAGCCAAGAAAGAGAGTAGCATTACATGCATGATACTAACGAGGAAATGTCCCTCGGTTCAACACTTGTTGTTCGCTGATGATAGTCTCTTTTTATGTCGTGCATCATTGGCTGAATGCACATATTTTTTTGCGATGCTTAAAATTATATGAAGATGCCTTCCAAAATCGTCAGTTACTTTTGGCATCGATATTGATTCGATCATGAAAAGATTATTCGTTGAGATTTTGGGTATCAGCCAAGAAGGTGGAGCTGGTACTTATTTGGGTTTACCAGAATGTTTCACTGGCTCCAAATGTGATCTCTTAAACTTTGTCGGAGAGAAACTTAGCAAACAACTAAAAAGATGGTACGCCAAACCGCTTTCCCATGGTGGAAAGGAGGTGCTCCTTAAGTCAGTAACCATGGCTCTCCCGGTGTATGCGATGTCTTGCTTTCGCTTGACAAAACATCATTGTCAAAGAATCACTTCAGCTATGACACAATTCTGGTGGAATGTGTGTAAAGAGAAACGCAAAATTCTGTGGGTCGCATGGAAGAAGCTATGCAAAACAAAAGATAATGTAGGTATGGGATTCTGAGATGTCGAGGATTTCAATCAAGCTCTATTGGCTAAAGAAGCATGGAGGCTTTTGAATGAACCAGAATCGCTGATCTCAAGATCATATAAGAGACGATATTATGCAACAAAGGGGTTCTTAGATTGTGGCAAAGGTTACCAACCTTCTTATGCTTGAAGAAGTATACTTCATGGGCGTGAACTATTGATGAGAGGATTGATGAAATCAATAGGTAACGGAGTGAATACGAAGGTGTGGACAGACAAATGGATAATGGATACGTATCTGATATGCTTGGTTTTTACCGTTTTATAACACATGTTTTGGTGTTTCTTTTGAGTATTTTATCGAGTCAAAGTTTGTTTTTAGAGTCTTTTAGTCATTTACTTAGTTATCTCAGGTAAAAAAACGTTTAAGGAAGAAATTGGAGTTACGTGGGCAAAAACGCATGGAACAGTACAAAAAAGAGCAGAATCGATCGATGCAACACCATCAGAAGAACCAAAATCGATCGATGCAACATGCTCAGAAAGTTCAAAATCGATAGATGCACAATTGAAACCTATCGATGCATCACCCTCCGAAGAGCCAGAATCGATCTATGCAAGGAGTGCATCAATCGATGGAGCATGCCCAGAAAGTCCAAAATCGATCGATGCAATATGTGCATCGATCGATGCAAGTCGGCGAGAAGGAAAAGGAAATTTCTGATTTGCTGTTTTGCCCCATAATCATCCTGTTTTAACATAATCCGCCCAGGACCCTATAAATACTTATTTTTCAGCCTCTTTGAAGGCTAAGCTTTATTTTTCTTAGACATCTTTAATCTCTTTCAATTGTATGTTTGGGAGAAGATCTCTGAACCACTTCTGACAAATTTGGAGAAGATTTCTGAACCCTCTTAGTACTTTTATCAATTTAATTATGTCTTCCTTTTCATCTCTTTGTTATTTCTCTGATTCCATGTCGGAGTAGTCTCATAGTTAGGTTTAGGGTTTCAAGGGGATCTATGAATCATTGAATTAGACATAGATAGGGATTTATCTTTTGAGGTTTTTGCTTATTGTTGTGTTTATTGCTTAGGCTGAATTGATCACTTAGTCTCTGATCTAGGGTTTAATCTATACCACAGAAGTATCGTAGGTTGCTAGAAAGAACATTAGCGAGCGAATTGTCCTTAGCCAAAGAAAGTTGATGTTAAGGCGATTCGTGAACATATTGAACGTATTTGTTAATGCTGGTCTATAACTCTAGGTTCAACGGAAGTTAGGATTTTAGGTTGCTAGATTTAGTAATCAATGCCACAAAAGTGGATTGGTTAGATATTTATGTTTGAGTTTGAAACTTGTGTTTATTCGTTCCCTGAATAGTTGTTTGATTCATGATCTCTGGATTCCCGCGAAGAAACCCTCGACCTAACGTTTTTCTCTTATTGAATTTACACCGCTTTTATTTATTTTTATTACTTTGCAATTCAACCATTATTATCATCTTAGCTTAATTTCATCTTGTGAGCATCGTAGTGTAACATTGGTCTCTGTGGATTCGATCCTAAAGTACTACATTGACATACTGTTATGATTGAAGTAGTGTGCACTTTAGTTAATTAATTGACTACGTGGTAAAATACCTAAATCAATTTGGCGCCGTTGCCGGGGATCAATTGCGTTACCTACGAGTCTTGGATGAAAGTTCAGACTAAGACACTAGAAGACCGGTGAGCAAACATATTCTTTTTGACTTTGTATTGGATGTCACATCACTCATATCTTCTGATGAAAAATGGAGAATAAACATTCTACATGAGCTATTTCCACTCGCGGACGTAAAGCGAATCATGAATATGCAGATAGGTGGGGTGGAAGATCGCTTCATCTGAGCATACATGGACCACATATCTTACTCAGTGAAGAGTTGATATTGGTTTGTTTGAAATCACCCGAGAATCCCAAAAACGTCAATAACTCAGCCTGGACAAATATGTCTTGAGCTAAAAAGAAGATGCTGGAAAATACAATAAATGCCAAAGATAAAGACTTTCTTTTGGAGAGTATTGATGGGTGCTTTGGCGGTGTCAGATAGATTGCGATCTCGAGGTTTGCAGGTGGATAATCGCTGCAAATTATGCCAAAAACGAGATGAAACAATCAATCATGTTTTTTTCAATGTATCGTGGCTTTAGACATTATGAGAAGTGCTGCTCTCCCCTTATCTCTGCAATCTCAGAACAGCACGCTAGAAGAAAACTTTTCTCGGCTGCTGGATTCAATGGAGTACCAATCGATTGTTGTCGAGACGAGAATGTCAATCCCTTGGGTTCTATGGAATATCTGGAAAAACCATAATTTGATTATATATGCAGGAGTACATGAACCGGTGACTGTAATTGTACAAAGAATTATCGATGAAGCTAAAGAATGGCGTGCAATCAATATGCTCGAAACTACGCCACAAAGAGGAATGGAGGTACAAGAATTGTAGAACAAATGGATACCTCCATCTGCATGAACAATGAAATGCAATGTTCATGCCAATTGGAGAAACTTGATACTTCAAAGTGGTGGAACTTGAATTTTGAGGGATCATACCGGGTCGGTTAAACATCATGCTAGAGAGGCTTTTACAAGTTTTCCAAATCGGATAGTGGCTGAATTGAGAGGTATATGGGCGATTCAGAGCATGCGGGACTTACAAATCCCGGATGTCGTCTTCAGCTCAGATTTTCATCCGGTAATTGAAGCGATATACATTCCCAATAAATGGCCATGGTACATGCCTCTCTTGGAATATATACTTCGCCTACGTTCGAGTTTCGCTCATTGTGCTTTTGAAATGGAACAAGTTAGCGCTAATTCGATCGCAAGATATATCGCAAAAAGCGTTACAAAAGATAGAAGGTTTCAATCCTATTTAGCCTTGGGTGGTCCTTCCTGGCTTCAGGATCGAATTCACCGAGAAGCTTTGAGGAGTGTCTAAGTAATCCTTCCCTTAGGATGATGATTCTCTGTTTTATCTATTGGTTTTATGGTTTTGATTTGTTTTTGGACTATTCTTTTGATTAATGAACTTCATACTGTAAAAAAAAAGGAGATAAATGTAGATTTTCTAAACTATTATATTGAAAAATATCCATAATCTTCTAGATTTGTTTTTATCGTCAAAATATCCATAATCTCAATATGATCGATCTCATCGATCTTCCAATATCGGTCTCCCAGAAAAGCTATTGGTCTTCCAATATCGACATCCGAGACTTACAAATCCCGGATGTCGTCTTTAGCTCAGATTTTCATCCGGTAATTGAAGCGATCTACAATCCCAATAAATGGCCATGGTACATGCCTCTCTTGGAATATATACTTCGCCTACGTTCGAGTTTCGCTCATTGTGCTTTTGAAATGGAACAAGTTAACGCTAATTCGATCGCAAGATATATCGCAAAAAGCGTTACAAAAGATAGAAGGTTTCAATCCTATTTAGCCTTGGGTGGTCCTTCCTGGCTTCATGATCGAATTCACCGAGAAGCTTTGAGGAGTGTCTAAGTAATCCTTCCCTTAGGATGATGATTCTCTGTTTTATCTATTGGTTCTCTGGTTTTGATTTGTTTTTGGACTATTCTTTTGATTAATGAACTTCAGACTGTAAAAAAAAAAAGGAGATAAATGTAGATTTTCTAAACTATTATATTGAAAAATATCCATAATCTTCTAGATTTGTTTTTATCGTCAAAATATCCATAATCTCAATATGATCGATCTCATCGATCTTCCAATATCGGTCTCTCAGAAAAGCTAGCCAATAAACAGTCAATCATCAAGGTTGGATTCGCAAAATAGTTTCTCCGGAAGTCGAGTCTCATAGTCATTCTTTGGACTTTTTTGGAAAGTAAAACATTGGCCGAGTCACTTCGTGGCCTAAAATGCAATCCGTTTGAAGAATCTAGTACTTAGACAAATTTATTAATTATATGCTTTAATTTGTTTCAATTCAAAAGATAAAGTCGATATGTGATCAACAAGATAAAATTAGGATTTTTATTTAGGTAATAAAGGGTTCATTGTACAATTTAACAACATTTTATTAACGGCTATAAATTCATACAAATTCGCTAACCGCTCAAGACGTATTAACATCACAGCTCAAAACGATGTCATCTCATATGTATCAGCTATTGGATCTGCGAGTGGGCCTGAGAAACAACGACAAAGCTTGGGCCAGAAGATATGGAAGCCAAAGACTATACAACCCATCTCGTAGCAACGGTCATCAGAGACAGAGGAAAACGACAAACAACCTGCAAAATTGAAGGACATAACCATGAAGCTCACGACAAATCCAGTCAAAATTCAAAACATATTTGATGATCTCTCGATATTACCCCAATGATTGGAGTTGCCTTAAGATGATGACATGCGTCACTAGGGTTTATGTGTGCTCTATTCAAGCTCATGTATAAATAAGCAATGTCGACGTAACAAAGTCTTTAAGCAGTCAAATAATGAAATAAGATCCAGCTTCACAAAATCTATCAAGTTTTTCTATTCATTTCATGGTATCACAGCCATGGACGATGGTGCCATGGATCTCTATGCTTCTCCACCTCTAAACATTTCAAATTGTGTCATTGTTACTCTCTCACTCAAAAATTACATCATCTGGAAGTCTCAATTTAAAGCTTTTCTGTCTGGTCAGAGATTTCTCGGTTTTGTTATTGGTGCTACACCATGGCCACCTGACTACATCACTGTTCCGGGCATCAATTGTGCAAACACTCAGGCTCGTAATCCAGATGGTGCACTGTGGGCTCAAACATATCAAATCGTTCGCTCATGGCTACTTGGTTCGTTTTTTGAGGATCTTTTGAGCCTTGTAGTCTCATGTGTCACATCTCAGGATGTTTGGCAGACCTGATTTAGGTGTTTTACCACGTAGTCAATTAACCTAAGTGTACACTAGCGCAATCGTAACGGTTGTCAATGCAGTACTTTTTGGATCGAATCCACAGAGACCAAGGTTACACTACAATTCTCACAATTATAAAACTAAGCTAAGACAAGAATATGGTTGGTTTTGGAAAAGTAACGAAAGCAATTATATCGATGTAAATTCAATAAAGGAAAAACGTTAGGTCAATGGTTTATTCTCGGGAATCCATAGATCACGAATCAGACAACTATTCAGGGAGCAACTAAACACAAGTTTCAAACTCAAACATAAAATTCTAACCAATCCACTTCTGTGGCATTGATTACTAAACCTAGCAATCTAAAATCCTAACTTCCGTTGGCATAGAATTATAGATCAGCATTAATGAGCAGGTTAGAATCGCCTTAACATTAACTTCTGCAGGCTAAGGACAATTCGCTCGATTAAGTTCTTTCTAGCAACCTGCGACACTTACGTGTGATAGATTAAACCCTAGTTTATAGACTAAGCGGTCAATTTAAGTCTAAGCAATAAACACAACAATAAGCGAAAACCACAAAAGATAAATCCCTATCTATGTCTAATTCAATGGTTCATGGATCCCCTTGAAACACTAAACCTAACTATGAGACTACTCGGACATGACAATGGAGAACAAGCAAGAAGATAGAGAGAAACTCATAATAATAATGAATGAGATGAAAGGGTTTAGAATTCTTCTCAATAGTTACAGAGATTCTTCTTCTTGCTTACAAAATCAATAATTCAAAAACTGAGTAGAATAGAGAACCGTCAAGAGAGAGATAGCCTAAAAAGTGGCTGAAAATAAAGTATAAATAGGGTTTTGGGCGAATTAGATCAGAATAGGCAGTTTCTGGGGCAAAACAGGAAAGTCAGAAATTTCATTTTCCTTCTCGCCGGCTTGCATCGATCGATGCACATGTAGCATCGATCGATTTTGGTTCTTCTGTGCATGCTCCATCGACCGATGCACTCCTTGCAACGATCGTTCTGACTCTTCGGAGGGTGTTGCATCAATCGATGCCAATTGTGCATCGATCGATTTTGGTTCTTCTGGGCATGCTCCATCGATCGATGCACTCCTTGCATCGATCGATTTTGATTCTTCTGATGATGTTGCATCGATCGACACCAATTGTGCATCAATCGATTCTGGCTCTTAGGGGCATGCTCCATCAATCGATGCACTCTTTGCATATATCGATTATGCTCTTTTTGTACTGTTCCATGTGTTTTTACCCACGTAACTCCAATTTCTTTCGTAAACACCTTTTTACCCGAGATAACTGAATAAAAGACTAAAAGACTCTAAAAACGGACGTTGACTCGATAAAAACTCAAAAGAAACACCGAAACATGTGTTAGAAAACGATAAAAACCAAGCATATTAATTCCCCCAGACTTAGTATTTTGCTTGTCCTCAAGCAAACATAAAACTAAGCAAAAAGAAAAGGTTTGAAAAACAACGGAGACTCACATTTCCTTTAGAAATCAGCAATGACCGTTACCTTAGTAATCCACGTATTGCCAAACTAGCTCTAGATCGAGCCACCATGTACATCTCTGCAAGCATCGCAGCCTCCCAAATTCAACTCATTATTTCGCGGAATAATCAAAAGCCATCATCGCTGGGTCTCATCAAAGATCATGGTGCCAAGAACCTTCTAGACTCTTTCCCTTTCGATATCGTGACAAGACAACAACACAACCTTTGGTATTTTTTTCCTCCCCCAGACTTATTTGTTTCTCATTTTCTTTCTGTAGGGTTAATGGCGGATGGAACGTGAGTATTGATGGTTTTTGCCACCGAATCCCCGGTTCATTTTAGTGCCACCCTTTTATTCTAAGGTGTAGGCGAATAGTGGTATCTCTGGAAATTTTCCTACCCTCGCTTCCGACCTTAGTGTGATTATCTCTTTCGAGGTAAAATAATGGGATCGATGGAAATTTTTCTAGCCCTTTACCCAAAAGAAAATCATTTCATCTTTTCTGCTTTTTATCTAAAATAAGGGAGAGGAGTACCATATTTTTACACATGTTATCTTGTCAGATACAAATGAGAAGTCAAGCTCTGAAGACGCCAATCGCGATGATGAGGTAAAAAGAAGAGCTCAGAAACTAGCTAAAGCTTTTGAATTTTCTCGGGAACATGGATGCCTCTGTTTGACTGGTCACAGCCTTTATATTTTTCATTAGTCTAATCTAAAACTAGCCCTGCGACAATGGTCACTTAGATGCAAAATTAGTTAAAAATTCAAAGGTCGTGATCATAATCTCCAACAAGTTTTGACTCAATAAAAAATGACTTAAGGAAAACATCAAAATGACTCAAAAGGAAAAACAAAAGAAAGAAAATAGCGTTAGTAACGATAGAGACCTTCCCCCAGACTTACTTCACACCATCTCAGTGTGAAAATAAATCAAGAAGAAGGCTCAACAGACTCGAGAAAAATATAAAATGAAAGAAAATAAAATGTACCGGTGGGTTGCTTCCCACCAAGCGCTTGTTTATAGTCGTTAGCTTGACTGGATAGCGTTTTAATCGTGAGATGGGTCACCAAGGGGAAAGCTTTCACCCCCATCGATTTCTACGTCAGCGAGGTATGGTTTTACGCGCTGACCATTAACCACAAACTCGTTTCCTGTCGTGATCAGCAACACCACAGCTCCGTACGGTCTCACCTCCTTGATTGTGAATGGTCCGGACAATCTCGATCTCAGCTTCCCTGGAAAAAGTTTAAGGCAAGAGTTGAAAAGCAATACCTGATCATTTGCAGCGAAGTTCCTAGGAATGATCTTCCTGTCATGATAGGTCTTGGTCTTCTCCTTGTACATCTTCGAGCTCTCATAGGCCATGTGACGAATCTCTTCTAGCTCGTGCAGTTGCATCGTCCGTCTTTCAGAGGCAGGTTTTATGTCAAAGTTCAGCAACTTTACAGCCCATGCTGCCTTGTACTCGAGCTCTACAGGAAGGTGTCACGATTTTCCAAAGACAAGATGGAATGGTGTCGTGCCCAAAAGTGTTTTGTAGGCAGTCCTGTACGCCCAAAGAGCGTCATCCAGCTTTGTAGCACAATATTTCCTCGATGTGTTCACGGTCTTCTGTAGAATGCCTTTGATCTCTCTATTTGAAATTTTGACCTGTCCACTCGTCGGTGAGTGGTAAGGAGTGGCTACCTTATTCTTGACTCCATGCTTCTTCAAGAGCCCTTCAAAGACTTTGTTGATGAAATTAGACCCACCATCGCTTATCACCACTCTAGGCACACCGAACCTAGGAAAGATCACAGATTTTAACATCTTTAAGACCACCTTGGCATCATTCGTTGGGCTAGCCAGCGCTTTGACCCATTTAGACACATAGTCGACTGCAACGAAGATGTATTGATTTCCATAAGAGGATGAAAAAGGGCCCATGAAATCAATACACCACACATCGAACACTTCAACCTAAAGATGAAATTTTGTGGCATTTCGTTCCTCTTACTAATATTTTCCTGCCTCTGACATGAATCGCATTTGGAGACGAAGGCATGTGCATCGCGAAACATTGTTGGCCACCAGAAACCGGCTTGCAGAGCCTTGGAAACTGTCTTGAACGTGGCAAAGTGTCCAGCGTATTTCAAACTATGACAATGGAAAAGAATGCCAGGGATTTCTTCCTCCGAAACATATCTCTGAAAGACACCATCGGAGCACTGCTTGTATAAGTATGGCTCGTCCCAAAAATAACGTCTGATGTCTCTCAAGAACTTCTTCTTTTTGTTCCTTCTCTGCAGCCATGTAGTTTGCTATATCACCAAACCAGGGGATTTCAGGTAGCTCGCTGTGGTATGCAGAAGTGAAGTAGTTGTTGCACCCAATATCGATCGCGTACACGTTCTCCTCAGGTAGGCTCTTGTCTAAGAGAGTTTCTTCAACTACACGTAGTCTGCATTCTCGATCCCCTTTTTATCTTTAATCTCAAGATCAAATTCGTGCAGCAGAAGAATCCAACGCAAAAGCCTAGGTTTGGCATCCTTCTTTGTAAGTAGGTACCTCAGAGCAGCATGATCAGTATGCACTATCACTTTAGACCCCACAAGATAAGATCTGAACTTCTCAAAAGCAAACACAATAGCAAGGAGTTTTTTCTCGGTTGTAGCGTACTTGCACTGCGCATCATCAAGAGTTCTGTTGGCGTAGTAGACAACATGAAGTTTCTTGTCCCTTCGCTGTCCCAAAACAGCTCCTACCGCGAAATCGCTAGCATCAGTCATCACTTCGAAAGGTAAATCCCAGTCTGGTGGTTGGACAACTGGCGCGCTGACAAGTGCTCCCTTGATGGTGTGAAAGGCCTCTAGACAGTCGCTGTCAAAATGGAACCTCACCTCCTTGCATAACAAATGTGTCAAGGGTCTAGCGATTTTGGAGAAATCTTTGATGAACCTCCAGTAGAACCCAACATGTCCCAGAAAGCTTCTAATCCCCTTGACAGAATCTGGCGGCTGTAGACTAGTCATCACCTCAATCTTTGCCTTGTCCACTTCGATACCCTGCTCTGAAATCCGATGATCCATGACTACCCCATCTCTGACCATAAAGTGGCACTTCTTCTAATTCAACACCATATGCTTTTCCTCGCAGCGCTGTACTACCCTGCATAAATTAGAAAGACAGACAGAAAAGGAGAATGAAAATCGACATCATGCATCGCTGGAAAGTTGTTGGGGCATTGCATAAGCCAAATGGCATTCTGGGATAGGCAAAGGTGCCGTAGGGACATGTGAATGTGGTCTTTTCCTGGTCATCTGGGTGGATGGGGATCTGAAAGAAAACAGAATACCCATCTAGAAAACAGTAGTATGGGTGGTTAGCCAATCTCTCAAGCATTTGATCAATAAAGGTAATGGAAAATGAAACTTACGAGTAGCAACATTCAATCTCCTATAGTCAATACACATCATATGCCCTGTAACAGTTCTAGTTGGTATCAACTCATTTTTCTCATTTTCAACAACTGTCACACCGCCTTTCTTTGGCACAACATGGATTGGGCTCACCCAAGTACTATCAGAGATAACGTATATGATGCCCGCCTCTAGAAGGTTCATTATCCCCTTCTTTACAACATTTTTTAGATTCGGGTTTAACCGTCTCTGATATTCTATTGAAGTCATCGATTCATCCTCTAGATGTATTATATGCCATTGGGCCCAAATTCCACACTCAAAGTCCAGCCTAATTAAGTAGGCCTAGAATCAAGCCCAGCTCATTGTAAAGCCTCGTAGAGTAAGACCGCGAGCTGGGAAGGAGCCGAGTACGCAGAAAAAGGGGAGATCGTTGGGAGAAGGAGCTCGCAGCTAACAAGTCAAACATATTACTTCAAAACCCCAGGATCAAGCTCGATAATAAATTCAAAGATTGTAAAATTAAGTCTGAATTAAATTGCATATATTTAGGACTAAGCGGTTACATTCTTGAAATACGTGTATAAGTTTAGAATATCCAGAATAATGTAAAAGGACCGAATTCTTGGCAATAAACAATATACAACTTTTATCTCAATTCTTTCTAAGTTCTAAAGGCATTCAACCTAAGTCAAGCCAAGAGTTGTGGTTGTGAGATTCTGCTATCACAATTTGGCGCCGTCTGTGGGGAAGAGCAAAACAACTTCCTCTTTGTAACCTACGAAACTAACCACTCAAAAGAAAAATAATGGCGGACACAACAAGTGCGGTAGTTACCACACCATCCGGAGTCACAAACACCTCCATTCCTCTAACCCAGTTGACGACATCGCTCCGACAGACCTGGACGGAACAACAAACGTTCCCATCACCACCTCAGGAGCGAATGTCTCGACTGGGATCGACGATATTGCTGATCCCTCGGGACCTGCAGCCCTGAACTAGCCGGCTTCAGATCAAATAGCTGAGATCCGGAACCTGATATCGTTCCTCATAGAGCAGAATGACCTCGAAAGAACGGCTCGGGCAGGCGCCATTGGGCGGTTTGCCCTTCCACCTGGGACACAATCCCTTTTTGCCCCTGGGCAGGGAGGATTGCCATTCCCACCTCCACCGGTGACAAGGCTAAACTTTTCCGATATCAATGCTTCGACCAGCAGGACGGTTGGCTCAGCCACCGCCTCACGGTTCAACTCGATGATATCGGACCCCATATTCACTCCTTCCACGATCCAGATCGCGGAAGGACGAATTACGCCAATTGCGACCTTACCGGGAGTATACCCGACCTCAGACCTACTAATCGGTCAGGATCGCTCTGGGAACTTAAATGAGGTCGAACCTCGGGAAAATCCCGAGGTCGAAGCACGACATGAGAACAGAGGCAGCACATTCCCAGCTTGCCGGAGAACCCCTGCTCCGCTTCCCGAGCAATAATGAAAACAACCTGGGATCCGGCGGCTCACATGAGTTTGAATCAATCAAGAAATATTGCAAAAAAACGAACGCCAAACTACAGCGGATGAGATCGCAGGTCCACGCTGTTCTAAGCTCAGCACCTGAGATAGACAGAGTGATTGATGAAGTCAATCAGACCCCATTCACCTCGCGAATCGCAAGCCCTCAGCTTGGCGATGTCGGGAATATCTGATTTCCCCGGTATGACGGAGAAACCGACCCCAAGGCATTTATGAGAAGTTTAAAATTTGCCTTTTCGAGGGTGCAACTACTCGGGGGCGACCTCGAGTCAGCACGCTGCCGTTTCTTCACCGAAAATCTAACATATTCGGCTTTAGAATGGTTCACCTCCTTGAAACCGAACTCAATTGACAACTTCACCCAACTTCAAGCGGCATTCTTGAAATAATATTTGGTATGTATCCAGATCGAGACCTCAGAGGCCGATCTGTGGGTACTCACTCAAAAATGAGGTGACTCATTACGAAAGTATATTGACAGCTTCAAAGCCGTCAAAGCAAAAATCGTCGATCTACATAACCCAACAGCCCCGAAAGCCCTCAAAAACGGACTACTAAAGACCTCAAAATTCTTTGAGGAGCTCACAGTTCGGGAGCCCGTATCACTAGATGATGCATTAACAGAGCTTCGCGCTGGATTATTCTCGAAGAAGCGAGTGCAGCTCAACCAAAGCAGCATGCACCCGCAACCTCGACTAAGCAAGCTCAGATAACCAACTCCCAAGGACCGAAAAAGTCCGGGAAGAAAGAGTCCCAAGATCAAAGACAGAATCAGGGGATACATTCATACTCAGTGGGAAGCCCACCTCATAATAGATTCAAGCCTTACGATCCCAGCAAGTGGTGTGATTTCCAAAAAATCAAGGGCCACTCGACCGAGGAGTGCCATGAGGTGAAGAAGCAGCTCACAGCCAAATTTGCAGCAGGAGAGCTGGGTAAAATCGAACTGGAGAAACCTCCTCCGAGGAAGAACTATTACCCAGCTCGAGACGATGAAAGGCGGGATCGCCAATCCGAGGATGATCGTAATTGAGAACGTTCAGTCGAGGAAATGACGAGGCGAGATCCCCCCCCCCCCAAAGACAGGGAAACAAATCTGCCTCCTCCCAGCACGAAGAAAAGAATTAACTTTATTCATGGAGGATCCCAGCTATGTCGCAACTCCGTAAACTCAATTAAGAAACATCAACGAAGGGTAAATACCGACACACGTGATAAGACCCCATTCAAGGGACCTGACACGCAAATTTCGTTCTGGGAAAGCGAGGTCGTTGAGCTAGATTCCCCACATGATGATGCTCTCTTAATCATGCTAGAAGTGGGCGAATTTGAGCTCACTAAGATACTCGTGGACACGGGGAGCTCTGTAGAACTCATCCTCCTAAGCGTCCTTAGGGAAATGGATATACCGGATCATGAAATCGAAGAGAATAAGATGGTGTTAACCGGCTTTTCCGGGGAAACCACGCTATCTCTCGGAACGATAAAACTCCCTGTAATAGCAGCCGGAGTAAGAAGGATGGTCGAATTCACGGTGATAGACATGCCAGCCCCATTCAATGCCACCCTGGGAAGAACCTGGATACATTCAATGAGGGATGTATCCTCAACATACCATCAATGCATAAAATTCCCTTCCCAGCATGGAATCGCAACAGTTAAGGGGAGTCAAAAGGAATCCATAATTTGCTACATGGCAGGTTTCCAAATCGCAAAGGAAAGTACTATATACCAACTACAACGTAAAGATTAGCTCGCATACCACCTAGCCAAAAAGAAAAGTGGTCCAGGCTTCATCGGACCTCGCAAAGAGTTTATCGAGAAAATTGTGGTCAACGAGTCTCATCCTGACCAGAAATTAGGATTGGGTCCGAACTTTTCAAGGCTCAAAAGGACCAATTAATAACATTCCTCAAAGGAAATTCCGGCTTATTCACATGGACAACAACTGATATGCCTGAAATCGATCTAAACATCATTTCACATGAGCTCAACGTGGATCCAAATCACAAACCAGTACGTCAAAAGCGTCGGAAATTTGGACCTGACAAGACCGAGGCTGTTAATAGTGAGGTCACCAGGTTGCTAAACGTCGGAATCATCAAGGAAATAAAATATCCTGACTGGCTAGCAAACCCAGTCGTAGTAAAAAAGAAAAATGGCACATGGCGAGTATGCGTGGATTTTACAGATCTAAACAAAGCATGTCCTAAGGATAGTTCCCATTACCACACATCGACCAGTTAGTGGAGGCTACCGTAGGGCACCAGCTCCTCATCTTTATGGATGCGTTCTCAGGATATAATCAAATACAAATGAATCCTGAGGACGAAGATAAAACATCCTTCATAACAGAACGAGGAACGTACTGCTATAAAGTGATGCCATTTGGACTTAAAAACGCGGGAGCAACCTACCAAAGACTTATGAACAGGATGTTTGGCAGCCTCCTGGGTAAGTCAATGGAAGTCTACATTGACGACATGTTGGTTAAATCTCTGAAAGAGGAAGATCACATAAGCCAGTTGGAGCAATTTTTCACCCTACTAAACAAGTATAAGATGAAACTTAATCCTTCAAAGTGCACCTTCGGGGTCGCGTCAGGCGAATTCCTAGGTTAAATCGTGATTCAAAGAGGAATAGAAGCAAACCCAAAACAAATCAGCGTGTTCCTGGAAATGCAACCTCCGAGCTCGGTAAAAGAGGTGCAAAGGATGACGGGCCGCATTGCCGCATTAAATCGGCTTATTTCCAGGTCGACCGATAAATGTCTCCCTTTTTACCAATTACTAAAGGGAAACAAAAAGTTCATATGGGATGACAAGTGCGGGGAGGCCTTTAAGCAACTAAAGGCGTACCGCTCCGAGCCCCCCATTTTGTCAAAACCAATTGAGGGAGAGCAGCTTTACCTATACGTAGCGATCTCCGAGGCCGCAGTGAGTGGCGTCCTCATAAGAGAAGAACGAGCTGAGCAGAAACTGATCTATTACGTGAGCAAATCCCATGTAGACGCCGAAACCAGGTACCCACAAATGGAAAAACTGGCTATGGCAGTAATAATCTCAGCTCGCAAGCTCAGGCCGTATTTTTAGTCACACCCTATCATAGTAATGACAACACAGCCATTACGCACAGTACTGCACAGCCACATCGAGTCTGGCAGGCTAGCCAAATGGGCCATCGAGCTGAGTGAGTACGATATCGAATATCGACCTCGGACTAGCGCCAAAGCACAGGTACTAGCTGATTTCATCATCGAGCTCACAGTTAACAACCAGGCGACCAGAACAAGCGCCGAGACCTGGTAACTTTATGTCGATGTAGCCTCCTCAAAACAGGGGATAGGTGTTGGAATCCACCTAGTGTCCCCGACTAATGAGGTCGTGGAACAGTCTTTTAGACTCGGATTCTCAGCATCGAACAACGAAGTCGAGTACGAGGCCTTAATAGCAGGTCTCCGACTCGCAGCTGGAGTAGGAATACTCAACCTGAATGCGTTCAGCGATTCCCAGCTCATTACAAGCCAGTTTCATGGAGAATACGAAGCCACATATAGCAGGATGGAATCATATCTAGCCATAGTCCATGAGTTAGTTAAACAATTCGAAGTCTTCACCCTGACGCGAATACCGCGGGGGTGAAAACACGATCGCAGACGCACTGGCAGCTCTGGCATCAACCTCGAATCCACTTGTAAAAAGAGTGATTCCAGTGGAAGGATTGAAAAACCAAGTATTAAAATCGATAAGGACATCGAGGATTTAATGGAAATAGACAATGACGATATGGAGTTGGACGTAATAGTAGCCCTAGTAACGGGCGACCTCCCTACCGAAGTAGGAGAAGCTGAAGACCCGGAGCTAGCCCCGCTTGACGCCATGCATATTATCCTTCGCGAAAAAATGATTGCAAGAGCTGACTGGCGAGTAGCAATTATACAATACATTGAGGGGGGGAGAGGCTCCCCCCAGCAAGTGGGAAGCTCGCAAGCTCAAAACCATAGCTTCAAGATATTGTATAATCAGCCCCCGCCTTTACAAGCGAAGTGTAAACGGCCCCTACCTAGTATGCATCCACGGGCTCGAAGCTTTTACGATATTATCAGAAATACACGGAGGCTCATGTGGCAGCCACTCAGGAGGAAGGACGTTAGCCATCAGGATCAAAAGGCAAGGATACTTCTGGCCCACCTTGGTCGCTGACTGCGAAGAACATTCCAAAGCATGCGACAAATGCCAACGGCATGCTCCCACATTGCATTAACCTATTGAAAACTTATCTTCCATCTCATCTACATACCCCTTTATGAGGTGGTCAATGGATATAGTAGGGCCCATGGTGACCTCGGAAAAAAGAAGGTGTCGCTTCCTACTCATCATCACTGATTACTTCACCAAATGGGTGGAGGCAGGAGCTTTCCAGCAAATTAAAGCAAACCCCGTACAGAATTCATATGGCAAAACGTAGTATGCCATCACGGAGTTCCATATGAGATTGTAACCGACAATAGTTCACAGTTCATCTCAAATCAGTTCCTCGAGTTCTGCGGAGATCACGGAATCCGATTAACAACCTCGACCCCACGTTACCCTCAAGGCAACGGGCAGGCCGAAGCAGCAAATAAGCTAATACTGAGCAATCTCAAAAAACGAGTGGATGCTAAAAAGCAAAAATGGTCCGACGAGCTCCCTGGAGTACTGTGGGCCTGTCGGACCTCACCTCGCAAAGCAACCTCAGAAACACCATTTTCCTTGGCTTATGGGATTGAGGCCGTAGTTCCCGCTGAGGTCGCAGTCCCCAGCCTGAGGGTAGACATGTGCCCTGTAAACGAGGAACTGAACAACGAAATGCTTCTCGACCAACTCGATGTTATCGATGAACGTCGAGATCGAGCACTCGTTAATCTTCAAAACTATCAACACGCGGCAGCACGCTACTATAATTCAAAGGTCAAACAACGAAGATTTCGAGTTGGCGAGTTCGTCCAACGAAAAACCTACTAAAACACAAGGGAAAGGAACGCTGGAAAATTGGGCACCAATTGGGAAGGCCCATACCGAATCTCCGAGGTAGTAAAGAACGGCGTATACAAGCTCGCCAGGGTGCACGACAATACACCAGAAAGGAACTCATGGAATGCCATGAATTTAAAGAAATACTATCATTAGAAAGACACTTGTAAAAATCGAACTACGAGAAGGCTTGAGCCCTCCTCAGGGTACGTAGGCAACCTCATAAGGGTGCAGCTATTAAAATAAAAAATCTTCTTCTCTTAAGCCTGTTAAACGCAGCCTGAGATCTTTCAATTACTATTTACAAGCTAAAAGCTTTACTCCATAAATAAACAGCCTTACGAGCTAAAGCATGCTACCAGCTAGCATGACTCGACTTTGCGTCTAAATTGCAGAGTCACAACATTTCTAGTCTCTAAATGACAACAACCTCTACGTCTAAACTGTTTAGGTTACATGCATGCCTCTAAACGGCTTCGATCTTGCGTCTTTAAATCGTCTGGTCAGCTCCCGAGGTCTCTAAACGACCTGGAAGCAAGGTCTCTAAACGACCTGGGTCTTTGGCTGAAAAACTGCGTTTGACCTAAAAAAGACAGCCTCTAAATGGCAAAAATTATGAATAACCATAAAAAAATATTCTTTTTAAATAAAGCCTCCTCAAGGGAGCACAAGTTCAAACCAAAAAGCCCACTAGGGCATAAACGAGTTCAACAAACAAACCATAAAAGGGTTTAAAAGCCTCCCCAGGCACCAAATTCGAAGAACAACAAAAGATGAAAATAGTAAAGGAATCTTTAGCAGGCAGGTTTAGTTGGTTTGTCCTCCGGGACAGGTTGATTCAAGGGCAGCGGGAACTCCTTCCTAAGCTCCTGAGAACCAAGGTCCAGCTGATCATTCAATTGTGTGCTTGGCCAAGCAGGTAGCGTAACCGAATCATCGGATACCTGAGGAATGTCAATTTTACCTAGGGAAAAATCTGATACCTAGACGATGGCAAGCTCCGCGTCCAACCTCAGCTTCTCAACCTGGATGCTCTTCTTTTCAGCCTCAAAATCATTGATGGTCTTGTTGATAATATCATCAAGAAGAAGGATATTGGATTTACAATCCATAACCTAAGTCTTGGTATCGACCTCGATCTTCTTCTTCTCCCATTTATCCTTTATCCCTAAAAGAATGGCGCGATACTGTTTGGATATCTCCCGCCTCGCGGCCTTCTCAGACTTCTTCACCATCTTTTTTTGCCTCTTGGCAAGCTTCTTCGAGTCCTCCGTAGCCTTCTCAATCTGGACCTTTAAATCCACTATATTTTCACTGGCTGAATGCAAGCCAACCTTAGCAGCTCCAGCTCGCCCTCGGCAACACGGAGATCCACCTTCAAATCCTCACTTAATTTCTCCAACACAGAAACCCGAGCTTGAGCCTCCCGAGCGGAATCCTCCCACCTTTTGGCCAAAACCGCTTGGTCCTTAACCTGGCCTTCCAAAAGGGTAACCTCAGCCATCCTCTCCTTAGAAGACACCCTAAAAGTTGACCTTTGAGGACCTCTAGCTCGTATATCATGTTGGGCAATCTCGGTTTCATCACCCGTTGGCAAAATGCTACCACCACCATGATCAACTTCGGGCTCGCAGTGATCACCCTTTTCAACCTCCTCTCGACGCGGGGTCTCAACACTGACGTACTTACCAAGAGCCTCTTTGACCCTCTTATCAAGAGCACCGGCTGGCGTCGGGGCAGGGGG
This sequence comes from Eutrema japonicum, assembly GCA_030161315.1. Taxonomy (NCBI): domain Eukaryota; kingdom Viridiplantae; phylum Streptophyta; class Magnoliopsida; order Brassicales; family Brassicaceae; genus Eutrema; species Eutrema japonicum. The sequence continues at coordinate 41,586,888 of BSQW01000011.1, forward strand.
TAGTCGCATCCTCTCCCTGTAAGAGGAACCATTTTGCTGGACTCGGTGGAACTTTCGCTGCAAGTAAGATCGATCTGGGAGGTAGCAGGGGCAGTATCCGGCACTTGGGAGTCAATCGGGGGATCAACCTCAACGCGGACTAGATCTTTAGCAACAACCTCGAGTCTCGGGATAATGGATGGAGCGGGAGCCGAAGCTTGAATTTGAAGTAGGGGAGACGGAGTCAGAGAATCTGCAGAATCAAACAAAGAAGATCTAAATAAAGAAACAATTCTTAATCTAAAAAGATAAAGATATAAATCCACCCAAACCTATGAGCCGGCAAGCAGATGCAACAGATAGCCCGGAAGCTCGGCGTTCGCGAGCTTGCTGAATTCTATCAAGGGAGAAACCCTTCCAGTCAGAACTCTCACCCTTGACAAGGTCGATAAGCCGTTGAACCTCAGCCGTTACTATTTTTGAAGAATCAATTGACTTTTCATAAAAGAAAAGGGGTCACCATATTAGAACAGAAGAAAAACGGCAATTAAGAAATCCCCAGAAAGGATGCTCGAATCAGCATCCGGGAGATCGCGCTGACCAGTAATCTGAGCCTAGGAATGTCGGAGCACCGACTCGCCCTCAACGGACCCGTTGAAGATTCTGAAATAGAACCACTGCTCCCACCATTTATCATCCCTCACATTGAATCTAAAAATGGACCGATTGACCTTCGCCGGAAAATAATAGGTCCCACGAAGATGAGAGTTCCCCTTGACATTAAAGAGCTGGCGAAAGACCTCAGTGTCGAACACAATCCCAGATTCCTTAGAACGCACCCAGAGTGCGACAAGGGACCTCATCGCGTTGGGCATAAGCTATGGAAGGGCGAGTCCGAGGTCGCTGATAATATTAGAGATAGCTGACGTGTTGGGAAAAGTGAGGCGGCATCTCAGGAAAAACGCGGCATAACCGCATGCATAACCCTCCGGAGGACTCTCCGGAGAGCCATCAGCCGGCGGGATGAGCAGATCGCCGATATCATGTCCACACAAGGAAGAGATATTCGCGAGCTCAGCAGCCGAAATCGTGCTCTTCGAGTGAGAGTCAAACCGCTCGGCAAGGGGAGGAGGAGCATCCAGCTGAGAAGTAGAAGCCATTGCAGAAAAAAGCAAAGAAAATCGAGTTTGAAAAAGGAAGAAATTCGACCGGAAACGAATGAGGTTGAACTTTCACAGAGAATAATATCTCGGGTAAAAGCAAAGAATAAGGTGAAGACAGTTCAATTAATGTAGTAAAAATAACAATAAAAAAAGAGAAGGAGAAAAAGTGAAAAGACATCATTACCTCGGTAAGTGGGAGCTGAGGCGGCGTGGGAAGTTGAAGCAACGAGAACCGCTCATTTATACCCACTCGCCCACTCGTCCTGTCATATCCCTTAAAAGTCGCGCAGACGCTACAGGATCCCTACGAACTCGCCCTGCGAGCAAGCTAGAGATCAATTAGAAGCCCGAGACTACGAGATCGTACCAGCTGGAGGATCAATTAAATCCCGAGATCACAGTTCCGCATCCTCAATGATAAATCATTAAAGATACTGGGGGGCAACTGTTGGGCCCAAATTTCACACTCAAAGTCCAGCCTGATTAAGTAGGCCTATAATCAATCCCAGCTCACTGTAAAGCCTCGCAGAGTAAGCCCGCGAGCTGGGAAGGAGCCGAGTACGCAGAAAAGCGGGAGATCGTTGGGAGAAGGAGCTCGCAGCTAACAAGTCAAACATATTAATCCAAAACCCCAGGATCAAGCTCGATAATAAATTCTTAGATTGTAAAATTAAGTCTGGATTAAATTGTGTATATTTAGGACTAAGCAGTTACATTCTTGAAATACGTGTATAAGTTTAGAATATCCAGAATAATGTAAAAGGACCGAATTCTTGGCAATAAACAATATACAATTTTTCTCTCAATTCTTTCTATGTTCTAGAGGCATTCAACCTAATTCAAGCCAAGAGTTGTGGTTGTGAGATTCTGCTCTCACATATGCATGCAAAGATCGGGTGAAATCCCTGTGAGGTCTTCTAGTGAGTAGCCTAAAGCTCTACGATACTTTCTAAGCTCACATAGAAGAAAAGCGGTTTCCACATTGTTCAACTCAGCATTAATGATCACAGGGTAAGTGGAGTTAGGGCCAAGAAATGCGTACCTTAGCCCAATTGGGAGTGTTTTGAGTTCGATATTTGGAGCCTTCAGCTCGCTCCACGGGTTAGCAGGAGGCGCAGTAAGACTTGCTGTTGGAAGCGTCTCTGCGACTCCATCTAAAATGATGTACTCGACCTTCTTCTCCATTGTCTGGCTGGAGTTTAGCATCTTAGCATAGCCAGTGGCATCGTCACTCATAAACCCATGCTCATTCTCTGCTTTTGTCAAAACGGTCTCCAACGGGTCATCGACTATAATCTCTTCAATCACTTCGTCAGAGACTTTTAGTGAGTCATCTATCGAGAATGTCTGTCCGTCCAACATAGGCTTCTTCAGCATCTTATCCCTCTCAAATTTCATGACAATGTCTCCCAGGTGGAGATCTATTCGACCGTTCCTCACGTCTATGATGGCTCCTGCTGTACACAAGAAGGGTCTTCCAAAAATGAGAGGATCCTTTGGTTTTTCATCCAGCTCTAGCACCACGAAATCTGCGGGAACAAATGCATTGCCAATTCGCACATGTAGATCCTCAAGAACACCAACAGGCAGCTTCACATAAGGATCAGCAAATACTAGAGAGATCTTAGTTTGCTTGAACTTTGTGAAACCGAGCCGCTTAGCTACAGAGTATGGGATTAGGTTGATGTTGGACCCAAGATCACATATAGAGCAAGCAAAAATTATTGCTCCGATCTGTACAGAGAGAATGAACTTTTCTGGGTCGCCTAGCTTCTTTGGCATCTTGTTTTGGAGAACAGCACTGCAATCTTTAGAGACCACCATGACATTATCTTCGGTATACACCTTAATTGTCACTAAGCTCTTCATATATTTCTTCAATGAAGGTATCATTTGGATTGCATCAACAAGAGGAAATTTCACAACAAGGTCATTTAGCATTTCCTTACACTTTGCCTCTTATAGTTCTTTACGCGACTTCTTTGAACGAGTAGGGTAAGGGATCCTTGGGGGTGTAGACGCGTGTAGGTGGTAGCACATGTGGTTCATCTGTAGCGTCTGTATTCGCGAAAGTTTTCTCTTTGTCGGCTGTCCCCTTGTCAACATCTCCTACACTAATGGCAACATTAGCATCTTCACTTTTTCGTGCGGTCAGTTCCAACTCCTTCCCACTTATGAGTGTAATGGCATTGAATAACTCATTCCTTGGATTCTGTTCTACCTTCCCGGGAAGAGTTCCCTGGGGTCTCTTGATCGTTTCGGCAGTTTGAGCAACCTGAATATCCAGCTTCTCCACGTGAGTGCACACAGCTTCATATTTGCTGTTGACATCGTTGTACATGTTATCAACCTTGACGTTGATCTCCTTAGTAGATTGTTGTTGATTGAGAAGGAATTGTTGCATTAGAGCCTTAAGCTCATCATGAGATTCATTCGTGGCGCTTGCAGGAGCTTGGAATGGGGCAGGTTTTGTCGTCTGGAAAGAGCTGAACGGTTGTTTCTGCTGGAAACCACCTTGAAACCTGTTCTGGCCCTGAAAACCTTGAGAGAATCCTGAGACGCCTGCGTTTTTCACAAACTTTTTTCCTTGGGGGTATTGAACTTGTTGGGGGTAGACTTGATCTTGGGGATTCTCGACATTGGTGCTTATGTAAGACAGGTTCGGATGGTTCGTGTAATTCTGGTTGAACCCTCTGTTCTGCACGTACCCTTGTCCACTAATGTAGTTCACCTCCTGTTGGTCATTGGTCTCGTCTTCAGCTAATCCTTGACAGAAAATTTTATCTCCTACTTCCTCGCAAGACTGCACGCTTCTCTGATTTTCCTTCAGTAGTAAGTTCACTTTCGCAGTCAGTTCGTCAATCTTCTGCGAATCCACACCATTGACACGTTTGGTTCTGTTGTACTCAGGGCATCAGTTTCCGGAACTTGAAGCCAAGTTCTCTATCAGCTGGTACGCCCTTTCCTTAGTCTTAGTCATGAAATCTCCATTGTTCGCAGCATTAAGAGCGTTCTTGTAGTCCCAATCAACTCCATCATATAAGATGCTTAGTATATGCTCATTTGAGTACCCATGTTGAGGGCATTCTCTACGGTATTATCTGAACCTCTCCCATGCTTCACAAAAGACTCTCTTGTGTGCTGCTAGAAGGTGGTGATTTTATTTTGCAGCGAAGCCGTCTTGGACTTGGTGTAGAAGTGATCCAAGAAAGTAGCTCTGCATTCTTCCCATGTAGTCAACGACCCAGGTGGAAGTGACTTGAGCCATCTTAGCGCCTTGTCTGCCAAAGAGAAATTGAAGAGTTTGCACTTGAGATAATCGGGCGGTACCCAATTTGACTTGGTGGTGCTGCAATTTTCTTCAAAATTTTCGATATGGTCCATAGGATGCTCTGCAGGTAAGCCATGGAACATGTGCTGCTTCACCAATGCGATCATCTGAGGTTTGATCTCATAATCTTGCCTCGTAATGACCGGTGGGCGGACAGCAGCTCTATTCTGGTAGAATGCATGAGGCGTGTCCAAGTCCCCAATGCCAGGTTGTTGTTGCTGAAGTTGTTGTTGCTGCTGTAGCTGCTGCAACTGCTGCACTTGTTGTTGTAGCCTCTGTAGTTCGGCATCAGCGTTTTGTTGGTCGTCGTTTTGATCGTCCATGATGACAGGAATTGTCCTCGCCCTCCGATTCGTTCGTTCTAACCTTGCTAGCTCTTCGTTGCTGAGCTCGCAAATATTTTCAGAGCCCCTGCTTCTGGTAGCTCTATTCAGTTTTTCCGTCAGTCACCTGAAACGCACAAGTGATCAAGGTAAAATGTGTTAGTAAATCTTAGACTAAGTTTCAAATTCAGAATTGAAGGTAACGCTATTGATCCCTGGCAACGGCGCCAAATTGATTTAGGTGTTTTACAACGTAATCAATTAACCTAAGTGTACACTACCGCAATCGTAACGATTGTCAATGTAGTACTTTAGGATGGAATCCACAGAGACCAAGGTTACACTACAATTCTCACAATTATGAAACTAAGCTAAGACAAGAATATGGTTGGTTTTGGAAAAGTAACGAAAACAATTATATCGATGTAAATTCAATAAAGGAAAAACGTTAGGTCAAAGGTTTATTCTCGAGAATCCAGAAATCACGAAACAGATAACTATTCAGGGAGAAACTAAACACAAGTTTCAAACTCAAACATAAAAGTCTAACCAATCCACTTCTGTGGCATTGATTACTAAACCTAGCAATCTAAAATCCTAAATTCCATTGGCATAGAATTCTAGATCAGCATTAATGAGCAGGTTCAATATGTTCACGAATCGCCTTAACATCAACTTCCGTAGACTAAGGACAATTCGCTCGCTTAAGTTCTTTCTAGCAACCTACAACACTTCCGTGTGATAGATTTAGCCCTAGTTCATAGACTAAGCAGTCAACTTAAGTTTGAGCAATAAACACAACAATAAACGAAAACCACAAAAGATAAATCCCTATCTATGTTTAATTCAATGGTTCATGGATCCTCTTGAAACCCTAAACCTAACTATGATACTACTCAGAAATGACAATGGAGAACAAGCAAGAAGATAGAGAGAAACTCATAATAATAATGAAAGAGATGAAAGGGTTTAGAATTCTTCTCAATAGTTGCAGAGATTCTTCTTCTTGCTTACAAAATCAATAATCCAAAAACTGAGTAGAATAAAGAACCGTCAAGATAGAGATAGCCTAAAAAGTGGCTGAAAATAAAGTATAAATAGGGTTTTGGGCGAATTAGGTCAGAATAGGCAGTTTCCGGGGCAAAACAGGAAAGTCAGAAATTTCATTTTCCTTCTTGCCGGCTTGCATCGATCGATACACATGTAGCATCGATCGATTTTGGTTCTTCTGTGCATGCAGCATCGATCGATGCACTCCTTGCAACGATCGATTCTGGCTCTTCGGAGGGTGTTGCATCGATCGATTTTGGTTCTTCTGGGCATTCTTCATCGATAGATGCACTCCTTGCATCGATCGATTTTGATTCTTCTGATGATGTTGCAACCATCGACGCCAATTGTGTATCGATAGATTCTGGCTCTTCGGGGCCTGCTCCATCGATCGATGCACTCCTTGCATCGATCGATGCACTCCTTTCATCGATCGATTATGCTCTTTTTGTACCGTTCCATGCGTTTTTGCCCACGTAACTCCAATTTCTTCCGTAAACGCCTTTTTACCTGAGATAACTGAATAAAAGACTAAAAGACTCTAAAAATGGACTTTGACTCGATAAAATACTCAAAAGAAATACCAAAACATGTGTTAGAAGACGATAAAAACCAAGCATATCAAGACCCTCGCTCATCATTTCAACATGGTCACTTTCTCCCGTCTCTTTGAGCTTCAACGAAAGCTTCAGACAGTCTCCAAAACTGTCAAATCAATGTCTGATTATCTTATGGAGATCAAGACAGTCTGTGACTAGTTGTCGTCTATTGGAAATCATGTTACAGAGAAAATGAAAATATGTGCTGCTCTCCATGGTTTAGGTCGTGACTATGAACCAATCAAAACCAGTATTGAAGGTCAAATGGACACTGATCCTATTCCAGTTTTTGATGACATCATTCCACGATTTACCTCTTTTGATGATTGTCTCCAGAGCTACAACTCCTTTACAGAAGTTTCTCCTCATCTTGCTTTCAATACTGTCCAGACTCCTACCAGCTACTACAACAACAGATGTCAGTTTCAAAGAGGTTCTTTTCGTGGTGATCATGGCAGGGGTTCCTTCTCAACCCGTGGACGAGGGTTTCATCAGCAAATCTCCACCTTTCATGGTTCCTCTGCATCTTCTGATGTTGACGATAGGCCATCTTGTAAATATGTGGAAGAAAGGTCATCAAGCTATTAGTTGCTGGCATAGGTTTGATAGTTCCTATCAACTTGAGAATACTCCCACTGCCATAGCTGCTCTCAAAATCACAGACATCACTGATCATTCCGGCCAGGAATGGCTTCCAGATACAGGTGCAAGTGCACACATCACCAACTCCACTCAGCATTTACATCACACCAACCCTTATTCTGGATCTGAAGCAGTCATGGTAGCTGATGGAAGTTTCCTGCCTATTACCCATACAGGCTCTGCAGTGATCGTTTCTTCATCAGGTACGATACCCTTAAATGATGTTCTTGTGTGTCCTGATATTGCAAAATCATTTCTCTCGGTTTCTAAGGTTACGAAACATAATCCTTGTTCCTTTAAGTTTGATTGTGATGGGGTTATTTTTAAAAACAAGGTCACCAAGAGACTAATAATGTTGAGAAGAAATAGTGAGGGTCTTTACACGTTGAAAGATTCAGGAGATTCAAAGGCTCAAGTGTTCTTCTCGTCCAGGCAACAATCTACAAGTGATCTAATTTGGCATCAAAGACTGGGTCATCCGAATGCTCAAGTTCTTCAACAACTAGTTTATGCAAAATCTATTTCTATTAATAAAAATACCAGTCTGATGTCTGAGTCATGTCGACTTTGGAAGAGCACTAGATTATATTTTTCTGCTTCTGAGTTTGTTGCTTCTAGACCATTACAAAGAGTACACTGTGATCTTTGGGGTCCCTCTCCAGTTGTCTCTGTACAAGGTTTCATATATTATGTAATATTTTGGTCAAGATATTGTTGGTTTTATCCATTGAAGCACAAGTATGATTTATACTCAGTATTAATCAATTTTCAGAAACTAGTGGAGAATCAGTTTAAAACAAAAATTGAAACGTTTCAGTGTGATTGAGGTGGAGAGTTTACAAGCAATCGATTTCTTTTCCATCTCTCAGGTCATGGTATTCAACAACTTGTATCCTGCCCTCACACACCACAACATAATGGTTTGGTTGAAAGAAAGCACAAACTTTTGGTTGAATTGGGATTATCAATGATGTTTGAAAGTAAAATGCCTCACAAGTATTGGGTAGAAGCTCTGTATTTACAACAAATTTTATGGTCAATCTTCTCCCTACGACTGCATTAGCCTCCAGTGAATCTCCTCATCAAAGGTTATATGGTCACGCACCTGAATACTCAGCACTCAGAACTTTTGGTTGTGCCTGTTATCCCACCTTGAGAGATTATGCTGTCAATAAATTTGATCCAAGATCCTTGAAGTGTGTATTCTCGGCTACAATGCTCGATACAAAGGTTACAAATGCTTGTATCCACCAACTGGAAGGGTGTATATAAACATACACGTTCTTTTTGATGAAGAGGTGTTTCCCTTTCAAGATTCCTACAACTCATTTCAGACTAATAATGGCACAAGTCTGCATGATGCTTGGCTTAAAGGTCCTACATCTTCTGTCTCAAGACAAAATGATATCTATGGTCTTTCTCCTTCTGTTTCATTATCTCCACCTGCAGTTGATACTCCAGTTACACCTACAGTTCCCTCTGAGACAGTTTTATCTTCAATTTCACTGCTGCAGACTTTCCTCCTCTTCCTGGTACGACTGAGGCATCACAAATTCATGTTACTCCTCTCTTGATGACACCATGAATGACTACTACTAGTGAAGGTGAATGTTCTGAGCGTACAACTTGATTAAATCATGTTCCTATAGGCGACAACATTCAATCTTCATCAAGTGGGATAGTCATCTGCTCGGAATATCCATCTACAGCTCAAAACAACGTCAATGCTCAAGCCAGCTCTATCTCTGCAAATTCACAACACGCTATGGTTACAAGATCTAAAGTATGAATTCACAAACCAAATCCACGTTATGCTCTTATGACTCATAAGGTAGCTTACCCTAAACCAAAAACAGTGTATGCTGCTTTGAAAGATCCCGACTGGACTGATGCGTTGAATGAAGAGTATGGAAGCCAAGAACATGGTCTTTAGTTCCACATACACCATATATGCATGTTCTTAGAAGCAAATGGGGTTTTAGAACCAAATTAAATGCTGATTGAACACTTAATAGACTTAAGGCTCGACTTGTTGCTCATGGATTTAGTCACGAAGAAGGTATAAACTACGTGGAGACATATAGTCCAGTAGTTAGGACGGCTACAGTAAGAGCTGTGCTCAATGCTGCAGCAGTAATGGGCTGGGACATAAAGCAAATGGATGTAAAAAATGTTTTTTTGCATGGAGACCTCATTGAGACAGTCTGCATGAAGCAACCTGCTGGATTTATTGACAAATCAAGACCAAATCATGTATGTCTCCTTCATAAAGCTCTCTATGGTCTCAAACAAGCTCCAACAGCTTGGTTTGATAAGTTTAGTACCTTTTTGCTCGAGTTTGGATTCATCAGCAGTAAACCAGACTCATCCCTCTTTGTTTATGCTTATAGCGATAACATCATCTTTATTTTACTTTACGTTGACGATATGGTCATCACAGGGAATGACTCAGTAACACTTAAGAAGCTTCTTGAAGAGCTCAACAAGCAGTTTAGAGTGAAAGATCTGGGAAAGATGGCTTATTTCCTGGCTATTCAGGCTCAATTTCATTCTGAAGGATTGTTCTTGTCTCAACAAAAGTACGTAGAGGATCTCTTGGTTGTTGCAGGACTCAGTGACTGTGCTCCAACGCCTACAGCATTACCTTTACAGCCATACAACACGCCAAATCAGAACCAGCCCTTCTCAAATCCAACATACTTCCGGAGTTTAGCTGGTAAATTACAGTATCTTACTCTTACTAGACCTGACATCTAATATGCAGTGAACTTTGTTTGTCAGAAAATGCATGCCCCTACTGAATATGACTTTCATCTTCTGAAGAGACTGTTAAGTTATGTCAAAAGTACTGTCACAATGGGTACTTCATTCAACAAAAACTCCGATTTCACTTTAAGAGCTTACAGTGACTGGGCTGGATGCCCCATCACACGACGATCAACTGGTGGATTTTGTACTTTCTTGGGGAGTAATCTCATTTCCTGGAGCTCCCACAAGCAAGAAACTGTACCTAAGAGTTCTACAGAAGCAGAATACAGGTCTCAGTCAGATACTGCATCAGAATTGACTTGGATCGGATCAATACTGCGTGAGCTTGGAATTCCAATTCATTCCACTCCTGAAATGTATTGTGATAACCTCTCTGCCGTCTACTTGTCAGTAAATCCAGTCTTCCACAAACGATCCAAGCATTTTGAAACCCATCACCATTATATATGGGAAAGAGTAGCTCTCGGCATAGTTGTGGTAAAACACATCCCCTCTCATCTGCAAGTTGCTGACATATTCACTAAGTCACTACCGGTTGCTGCATTCTCTTCACTAAGGTTCAAACTTGGCGTCGCTACTCCACCAACGCCAAGTTTGAGGGAGGCTATTAACATCACAGCTCAAAACGATGTCATCTCATCTGTTTCAGCTATTGGATATGTGAGTGGGCCTGAGAAACAACAACAGAGCTTGGGCCAGAAGATATGGAAGCCCAAGACTATACAACCCATCTCGCAGTAACGACCATCAGAGACAGAGGAACACGACAAACAACCTGCAAAATTGAAGGACATAACCATGAAGCTCACGACAAATTCAGTCAAAATTCAAAACATATTTGATGCTCTCTCGATATTATTCCAATGATTGGAGCTGCCTTAAGATGACGACAAGTATCACTAGGATTTATGTGTGCTCTATTCAATCTCATGTATAAATAAGCAATGTCGACGTAACAGTCTTTAAACAGTCAAATAATGAAATAAGATTCAGCTTCACAAAATCTATCAAATTTTTCTATTCCTTTCAAGCCGTTCACCATTCATCAACTAGGCCCTAAACAATCTAATCATACTTAATTACAATTGATATGCAAATAAGAGATTGACAGAAATATACAGCTCGTCTTGATAATTAGGAGATCCTCATCCTCTCCGTGATTTTCGTCAATAGAAGATGCCGCAAGATATAACTCCAAATACACTCCGAGATATCCGTTTAGCACAAAAATGCTTGTTCTTGTAATACTGTATATTTTCTGTCTTATAGGTTAGATCCGTTTTTTTTTGTTTTTTTTTATCAATAGAAGAAATGACGTTTGTGAGAGAAGAAAAAGATCGAGTGTGGTGAACTGGTGATCAGTCAATTACTAGGTTTCCATAAATGAATGAAGAGTCATTCGAAGTCATTAAAAGTCTCAACACTAAACCTTTACGCATTTAAATTGGTGAAATTATATTGATTATTACTCCCCAACTAACATTTTTCATATATATGTTTACTTTTGGGTGCTTTTTTATTTGTTTTATTATGTTCATTTATTCTTATTTTGTTTTACTTACAAAAATAGATATTTTAACAAACCTTAATTTTCAAAATATGGTACAAAATAACAAATTCTATGGTTAAGTTGATACAAAGAAGATATGATGGTTCTCTGTATCAAATCTTCATCTAGGGAAGTCTTCTTGTTTCCCATATACACTTTTTCTCAAACATGTTACAAATAACACAGAATTGATAGGCACTTTTCTCGCCTATTAAGACTTGCTTTTACGTATACATGTAGAGTCCTATAGCTTCTGGATAAAGGAAAGAACGAGATCGGTATGTACAGAGAAGAGTTGTGTGTCCAAGAATAGCTGTTCCCATCATAACATCAAAGCCATATAATTAGCAAACTCGAGTCTTTATCAAACTATTTGGATATTAAGAAGGGACTCTCTCACCTTCATGAATGGGCGATGGCGACTAGGAAACGAGTCGATGAAGCTTTCCTTTAAGAGAAGCGACACCTGAAAGAAAGAAAATACCAATATACATTGCGTGCTGTCTAAAGTTAGATACATCATCTACAGAGGATGGCAAAACATGTTATTCATTCTAAAACTGTGGAATGGGACATGAGAATAAACGCTTCTAGGCTGGAAATCTTTTGAATGGTAGATGAAAAAACAAACCTTATCATTGTTGGATTGCACATTTGTTATAGTGTGTGACTGCAGATTAGAGCAAAGAGAATCCAGGTACAACCGTAAGACACTCAGGAAGCCTTTTGCAGCTTCCACCTTTGGATAATTAAAAACATGTGAAACACATTTGATGACAAGTGGTTAGAAATAGCATGCGACATGGCAAATCTCCAGAGCAAAGAGAGAGAGAGAGAGAGAGTCGGAGACCTGCACATCAGTACATTCATATACTGGTCTTTTCTTTGCTAGATAGTTTTCTCCGACAAGCTTTGAGTGATAAGGACTCAGCGCATTATATAAGTCTCGATACTGAGGCAGCTGAGGAATACTTGGTGACTTAACCTGAAATGTCATTAGAAATATAGACCGTGAACATGTCAACATTATTGACCAAGGAAAATACAAGTTGTTCTATCAATAAATCATATGAAGAAGGGACTCGGAATATATGAAGCTTTGTTACCAAAAATGTGATTACTAAGAACGATATTTTGTTTTTTCAGAAGAACATGAAAAGCACCGGTAACTTGATCATATTAGCAGAAGATAATAAGGGAAAAGGTAGAGACTGACCTGGTTCTTAATAATATCCACGACGATAACATTTGTTAGTTTCGACTGAACTTCGCTTGTTTTATTCTTTACCCCAACCTAGAATGAGCATAGCTTGTTAAGCAACATAAATAATTATGATATGGATATTACAACACCGGAATCATCTTCACAAACTCACTATGTAAGGGACTGGGGCATCCAAAAATTCCAGCATATCATCTGGCAAAACCTGGAAATCAAGACCAGCCATTAGTCGTATTTGGGTTACCTACAGATTCTCAGTGAAGACATAAGAGGAAAACAGGATGATACCGGCATTAAAAGGCTCTGCCACCGAAAGGGACGGATCACTGGGATAATTGATAGAACTGATGCAGCTAAGATTCCCTATGTATATCACATAGAACACAGAACAACCCGAATTATTATATTATAAAGAGGAAGATGCAATATTTAAAGATTATAACAGTAGACTGAATAGATGATGTCACAGGCTATATGCTTTACCAAATTGGAGCAAATAAATACAATCTGTTTCTCAAGCAGTGCTCCTGCTAGGATCATCAAGACCTGCAAAGAAAGAATTATCAGAATTTAAGGTAATTCTGTCCAAATGAAGGAACTACTATTGGTAGAAAATCAATCACAGTAGCTATCAGAAGTTGAGGTAATCAGATTAAGAACGCATTATCATCATCATAAGAAACACTGCAACTTGGAGTCCACAGAGTTCCACCATATAACGCATATGGAAACCATATGAGACCACCAGAAAAAGGGAATATAGATTACTAGAGATCATTAGGCATGATAATATATGTTATATATATATATATATATATATCTTGTGTATATAAGAATCAGCATCAGAGAAACTACATAGTCAGGTCATCATGAAAAGAAAATATTGAAAAGCAAGAAATCACATTGTCAAGTCGCAGTGATCCACATAATGAAGCGACAGCCCATGTTGACAGTGAAGCTGCTTCTTCCTCAGCCATGAGCGCAGTGTGTGCCTGAAGACCAAGGAAGACACGAGTTTCTGGATAGTCATATATAGGTTTCCGGATGTTATAAAATGCAACAAAATTGTATGATTGTAAAATACAATTGGGTTAGTACCTCCGTGAGTTCTAGACTAGTGCTGCATGGTCTTAGGTCAATTGTCGATCCGGGAGTATGCAACGCCGCTTCATCGGGTCTATGATACGCGACTGGATGAAGATGCTCCAAAGGATGAAATGTAATAGTTGAACCTCTTGCCGGGCATTTTAATTGGTAATACTCACCTAGTATCTGCAACGATCCATTCTTTTTGGACTGAAAGAAATTTGTTAAGTTTGAGTGTTAGGAGCATGATGATGGCAAACACAACATAGGAAACTTCCATGATACCAAAATAGACAAACCTTTACCCACTCAAGGATATCAAGATTACTGCTTGTATCATCTTGACCAGAAAAGGATGCTTTATCTGTCTCAGTATCATCTCCATTGGTCCTAAAATGCCTCTTCTCGCAGGGAGTACCCTGAAAGCTGCAAAAAGCAAGTTATATGATACGAAAAGTTCGCCAACCACTAATGCACTGTAATTAAGGTTTCGGCTCACAGTATTCTTCCAATCTACAGTAAATGCTTTGGAAATATGATCAACAAGGTCAGAGTTAACAATGTCAGTACTATTAAGCCATAGAGTTTGATGAAAGACAATCCAAAAATCTGAAAACAGATTTAGGCAATATTTTTTATGTATATAGTTATACGTATTTAATCAACAGACAGGTCAAGGGATTGCTTGTTATGCGACTTAACAGATGAAGGAAGGGGGCTAGGATCTAAATAAGGGCACCGAAGAAGGGGGCTAGGATCTGGTAAACAACTATCTCTGCTTTGCTTAATACTTGGCATCGTATCGTCAGCTTCGGCGACATGGTTGTTAGACCCTGCAAAACACAGCTCGGTTCCTTTTGCAACTGTCTCAACTTTCTGATTCGCCTCACATGTCCCATTATCTGAGATTTCATCAGCTTCATGGAGTTCTGAAACTGCTTCACCAGTTTGTTCTTTTGTGTCCCCAGAGTCTCTATGTTGGGATGGTGACTCATTTAAGCTTTCTTCATTACTTAAATCTGTTGGGGGTTCTAAAGATGCACAACTAATGCCACTCATCAAATGCTCCAGTCTTTCTTCCAAGAAGATGCTACATCAGAAAGAGTATCAGCGTGAGCATTTCAGAAAGAGAAATTTGCAAAAGGGAGAATTTAGCCACAAGATATATCGTCTCCATGAATCAAGGCATTTCTTCAAATATACAAGTTAACTTCTTTTTTTTTGGCATGCATAAATAAAAAAATAAAGCATGTGCCATGATATATTCTGTTTATGTCACACTAGAATAACCTGGATTGCATGAAGGCAAAAAGATCTCAGAAGCGAGTCCATACACACCTATTTAATACAGCGAAATGCAATTCAAAAAACGGCAGCCTGGTAAGGATGCAGTAGCATCTGCGAGTTGTCATAACATAGCGACTTAATGATGAGCAAGCAGGTTGTTTATCCAAAACCGTGGAAAGCAATCTGGACGGTTTGTTCACTATTTCTTCCACTAGTATGCAACATCCATACAAAGTCGAATTATCAGCAACCTGAAGCGGAAAACATCACAGAAATGACTCATCCAAATTAAAAAGCTATAATGTAATAGAGGTTTAAAACAAAAGAGATAGTTTGGCCACGATGATGCTTACCTGTAACCTAAATACAAATGAAAGGTCACTAGGTCTAAGATGTTCCTGCAAAGTTAGCATCCCCGTTTTTAAATTAGTGTATGCTTTCGTATATAAATCTTAGCTTTGGGAGCTGAAAATGATACAGTGATGAAATCCACGATATTTCCCTAATAGTACAAAGATCAATCTTTACATCTACACTCCACATCAGGCAAATACCTGACTGAGAATGATCTCACTCAACTCGCTCATGGAAGGAGTTCTCTCAACAGCATGGACCTGAAACCATTAGTCACCAGCATGAACTTAAGAAACAAGTAAAAGTGTATAAAATACGTATTTTTAACACATATACACAGTAAATCATCAAGGGTAATGTGTAACAGAAATATTTAACCCATAGAGAGAGAGAGAGAGAGAGAGATCTACTGGAGTCAAGAAAAAACTACTAACACTTTAAAAGACCATCAAAGCTGAGTGAATCCAAAGTGTCTGGTACATACTAGCGAAGTTTCATATGTCGAGAAGCAACAAAAAAATTTAAAGAATGACCACCATGCGCTAATACTAGACGATGCATTATGAGGACTTTTCAGCTCAGAACTGTGAGACATTTTTTTAGAAAGTTAACATATGCTTTCTAAACCAGTTTCAGATTAACGGGCTGAGAACGAAATGAGGAAAACTGAATTAAGTACCTCAATGCCTCCAGGAAAGCAAAATGAATGAAGATCCTTGTATTTAATTGGAGGCTGCTTATCGGGAGGGTACACAAGTAAGACCTGAAAATAAAGGCTATACTTAGCAGCTTGCAGATGAGAAAATATATCTATATAAAAAAAACGATACCTCACCTGAGGTTCGAGAGTTGGTTCTACACGGGAATGATTTTGAGATACCAGCGCACTTCGCAATCTCCCAGACGAGCCTTCAGATTTCCGTGCAATGTACTGCGTTTCAAGTGCTTGAATATCACAATTAGGATGAAGTCCAACCACAACAACGCTTTCAAAAAGCCTCGAGGGATCGTTTAGTGGTTTATGATCCTGTTTGAGACAAGTTAGAGACAACAATGTTTATAGATTCATCATTCATGATTTTCCGTTGAAAAATAAATGTAGTTGCTTCTCCATTAAAGTGATTGATAGTTCAACTTCCAAAACACGTACCAAATATTGGACCTGAATTTTCGCCCATTGACGCTTTTGGCTGGTCAAAACCTCAGGATTGTACAATATATTCTTGGTTTTAGGAGTTTCATAGAAGTTTTTGACCGCTCTCGACACCTGCCTCTGCAGCCTTTCCAGAGGGCTATCACCGGATTCATCTTTCGATGAAAAGACTACAGAAGGCTTTGGAGGGTTTATCGCAGAGGCAGCAGCAGCAAAGGCCATTGCAACATCTTCTGAGGTCTGCGTGAAAAACGAAGCTCCCCAGCTCGGACTACCACTTCCTTCCTCATCCTTGGCCATAACTTTACTTCACTGCAAGATAATGAGTAGTATTAGTGACCACAATAATAGTGTTAAATTCATCTGAAAAGCTTTCATAATACTAAACAGAGACCATTGCTTAAACTTAAAAAGAATTATGTTTTTTTCTTCTTCTTTTATCTATACATGGTCTAATTTGAGTCAAACAAGATAGATACTGATAACTGAAGATAACTCGAAGACAGTGATGGGTAATGAATTAGAGATTCTCTTCATTCCATTGCAATAAAATCACAAGCAATTTCACATTTTCAAGTGTTTGATTAATAATTAGAAGAACATAAAGGACTGAAATTTTAGATCCATCTGTTCAAACACAGTCAATTCTGAAAACTTAAACCAAAAATAAGATCGGAAGGTGAAATTAAGAGAACAAAAACAAAAACCAAAAACAGACATGTAATATTAATTGCAAAATTATCGTAATTCTCTCACTCAGACACACAAAAAACACAAAAGATAATCTATGACAAGCTTAAGGAACTAAAGTAATCAGACATAATAAAAATAAACGAAGATAAGAAAAAAGGTAAAGAAGATCTCTCACCTATAACTTAAGGTAAGCAGAAACTTTATTTTTATTTTTAAAACGGATAGCATCCATGGAGGAAGGAGAAGAAATGAAACGCTTGAGGAAAAATTGAAACGGAAATTACAAAGGAAAAAAAATGAAATTAATTTGTTCAGAAGAAAAGAAGAGGAACTTTATGATGATGATGATGATGATGATGATGATGATGATGATGATGATGATGATGATGATGATGATGATGATGATGATGATGATGATGATGATGATGATGATGATGATGATGATGATGATGATGATGATGATGATGATGATGATGATGATGATGAAAAAGATGAATCCTCGTGGATCTTCAGAAAAAAAAAAAAAAAAGGTTGCGGAAGACAAAGGGACCATCGTCTAGTATACCACTCTCCTCAAAATTTAATCACAAATTTCCCTCTGTAGTGAAATGTCGATTTTACCCTTAATGAATGGTTGTATAGGTTAAGTAGAATTAAATTGGTAAGAGGACAAGGAAAAACACGGGAGCTCAGTGGTTACGAGTTCCATGCGCGTCACCTGCGTGCGCGCGACCGGGGTTCGAACCCCTTCTACGCGGTATAACTAGGGAATACTGACGGTGATATTTCATTTAAAACAGCTTAAGAGTATTTTTGTCTTTTCACTTAAAGAGAAGAGTATTGTGATTAAGTTAGGACAGTGATAGTTAGAATTTTTCACATAGTGGTATTTGGGGTGATAATCCGAAGACAGAAACGCCGGCCAGTTTATTTTCTTCTTGAAATATCTCTGAGGGAAAGTAAGTTGTCGTTTTGTGTCGTGTGTCACTAATAATAATGTGTATTTTCTTTTCTTTTTTTGCTTCGACTACTTTTCATTATTTTTTGTTTTTGTTTTTTTTTGGCAAAATATCTCTATCTCTAAATTTCTATAACATTATTTGAAAGAGATTAATCTTTTATTTATCGTGTTTATGTTTATTTCCACAAAGTCAATAATAAAAAGAGTATTTGCAACAAATGCTATTAAATAAAAACAAAATTAAGACTCATTTTTTCTTATTATTGTTCACATTAAAAAAAACTTTCTCACCCTCATCTCTACCAACTAATTACTTTTGTTTTTTCTCTCTCATTCATTGTTCCACGGCGAATAAGATTTTAAAAGTCGTCGTAAAATCGTCGCAAAATTGGGACGAAAAGTTTCGTTGTAAAATCGTCGCTAATTAGCGATGATTTACAGACGATTACCGACAAAGTTACGACGATTATCAAAATCGTCGTAAAATCGTTGTAACTTAGCGACGATTTACCGGGGTTTATATAAAATGTTGTAATATCGTCGTAAAATTACCGACGAATTAGCAAAGATTATTATAAGTTGAACTTTACATCGATTTCCCGACGATTAATGAGTTAGGTGAGCACGTTTAAGTTCACGGTGTACGGTTAGGTAAACATGTTTAAAGTCGTTGTAAAATCGATGTAAACATGTTTAGAATCGTTGTTAAATCGATATAAAATCGTAGGTAATTCGATGGTAACGAAAAAAAAATCTATATATAGTTGCCAACTTCATAATAAAAATTTCATATTCAGAAACATTTATTTCTTTCTGACCCAAAAAAAATGTCAATATACGAAATTAGAAGATGGATGTATAATCGTTTTGATTCGGAGGGATCGCTAACAAATGAGTTCAGTGATGGGGTGGAGGGATTCATGCATCAGGCAGGAAGTATACATAATACGATTATCAATGGTAAGATGTATTGTCCTTGTGCCAGATGCTTGAATAGGAAATTTATCATTATCTCGAAGGTGTGGTCACATATATTAAATAGAGGGTTTATGCCGCATTATTATATATGGTATTATCATGGAGAGGGTCATGGGGGAAATGCAGCTAGTAGTAGTAGCAATTATCAAGCATCGAATTTTGATGAGTCAAATAATTTTAATCAATTTGATGATCATGCGGAGCAGCATGGTGAAGATAATGATAAGATTCATGACATGGTTACAGATGCATTTCATGAAACAGTAAGTACATTTGCACATGATTATCATGATGAGGAACCCAATCTAGATGCAAATTTTTTTTATGATATACTAGATGCTGCAAATCAGCCACTCTACGTTGGATGTAGAGAAGGACATTCTAAATTGTCGTTGGCGGCTAGGATGATGACTATTAAAACTGATCATAACTTAGCTGATGTTTGCATGGATTACTGGGCTGATTTGATTAAAGAGTATTTGCCAGAGGACAATTTAGCTGCTGAAACTTACTATGAGATACAGAAGCTGGTTTATAGTATTGGGTTGCCTTCTGAGATGATAGATGTCTGTGTTGACAATTGCATGCTTTTTTGGAAAGATGATGATAAGTTGCAGGAATGTCGATTTTGCCATAAGCCAAGATATAAGCCGCAAGGTACTGGTCGGAGTAAGGTACCGTTCCAGCGGATGTGGTACCTTCCTATAACTGATAGATTAAAAAGAATGTATCAGTCTGAGAGGACAGCTGCATCAATGAGATGGCATGCAGATCATTTGCAGACAGATGGGGAGGTTACTCATCCTTCAGATGCAAAAGCGTGGAAATACTTTAAGACGGTACATCCAGACTTTGCTAGAGAGAAATGTAATGTGTATCTTGGTCTTTGCACATATAGATTTAGTCCATTTGGTATGTCTGGTAGGCAATATTCTTTATGGGCAGTAATCCTAACGCCTTACAACCTTCCTCAAGATATGTGCATGCAAAGGGAATTTTTATTCTTGAGTATTTTAGTACCAGGTCCGAAGCATCCGAAGTGTTCCCTTGATGTGTTTTTACAGCCTCTGATAGAGGAATTGGAGCAGTTGTGGTATACCAGGGTTCGAACATATGATTTTGCAAGGAAAACAAATTTTACAATCCGTGCGGTGCTTATGTGGACAATAAGCGACTTCCCTGCTTACAGGATGTTATCAGGTTGGACTACGCATGGGCGATTATCTTGTCCATATTGTCTTAATCTGACAGATGCGTTTCAATTGAAACATGGTCGGAAAACAAGTTGGTTTGATTGTCACCGCCGATTTCTACCGATTCACCATGCATATCGAAGAAATAAGCGGTTGTTTAGAAAGAACAAAGCTGTTCGTGTTCCTCCTCCTGTTTATATATCCGGGGAAGATCTAGAAGCAGAAATTGATCATTATGGTGCATTGGAAACAGTCAATCGTGGTGGAAATTGGCACACTCCAGCTAATATGCTGGATGGATATGGGGAGCATCACAGTTGGCATAAGAAAAGCATATTCTGGAAGCTTCCGTATTGGAAGGATCATTTGCTTAGACACAATTTGGATGTCATGCACATTGAGAAAAACTTTTTTGATAACATCATGCATACAGTGTTAAACGTGTGTGAAAGGACTAAAGACAGTGGTAAGTCAAGGTTAGACTTGCCTGATCTTTGTTGTCGGAATGAGTTACATATTACAAGCAATGGGAAGCATCTGTCCCCATATTTTGATTGGGTGCGGAAAAAAAGTCAGCTTTGTTCAAATGGGCGACATCTGATGTGAAGTTTCCGGACGGATACGTATCTAATCTAGCTAAATGTGTTGAGAAAGGACAAAAGTTTTCCGGGATGAAGAGTCATGATTGTCACGTCTTTATGCAAAGACTACTTCCTTTCGCATTTGCTGAAATTCTACCAGGAAATGTACACGAAGCAATTGCAGGTATATAAATTTAAATTTATCACATATTGCGAATTTAAGATTTTATATAATTAATATATATATATATAAAATGGAAAATTATAATTATTACCTTATATATCATGTGATTGTTATTGTAGGCATTAGAGCGTTTTTCGGGATCTTTGTACCCGCACTTTGTCAGAAGATGTTATTGCACAACTTGATACTAGTATACCTATTTTGTTGTGCAACATGGAGAAAATATTTTCCCCAGCCTTCTTTGATGTTATGGAATATCTACCTATTCATCTCCCTCACGAAGCAGAACTTGGGGGACCTGTGCAGTATCTATGGATGTACCCATTCGAGCGATTCATGGGACATTTGAAGCGGAAGGCTAAAAATCTAGCCAAAGTTGAAGGCTCAATAGTAGCAGAAAGTTTAACAGAAGAAACTTCTCACTTCACGGGGTACTATTTTGGGTCGAAGGTTCGCACATGGAAAAGGGCAGCACGGCGATATGATGATGGAGGTGTAGGCCGAACATATGCTAATGAAGGTGTTCCAAATATCTTTTCTTCAATCGGTCAATTATGTGGAAGAGTGAAGTTAGTTTGGTTTGCCAATGAAAAAGACCATCATAGTGCACAAACGTATATCCTCTTAAATTGCGCAGAAGTTAGTCAATTTGAGACGTAAATGTATAAACATATATACATATATATGGCTAAATTATATGCTAGCTTTATACCAATTACGATATGTATCTTAATTACAATTGTAAATACTTTTGTATGCAGTGAATTTGTTAGAAAGGTTCGAGAAGTCATTGAAGGAATCTCAGACGATGAAATCAACAAGCGTAAAGATCAACATTTTGCCCCGTGGTTGAATACGAAAGTACGTAAAAATTTAAGTGATCTGATTAATTACTAACTTGGACAATTAACCTAATACATATTTTGATTACTTTTGTAAATTAATTAATGATATAGGTCAAGTATTGGGATACCGCATATCCACTATGGTTCCATGAGTTAATCAAAGGCCCCATATCGAAAATAACGAGTGCACCCATGTATTTCACACGCGGATATATATTTCATACATTCAAATACGATAATCAAAGAGCTACTGCCAACTACGGGGTATGTGTGCGGGGCGAAATAGATATTTATGGAGTGTTGCAAGATATAATTGAAGTTGAGTACCCCGGTTGCTTAGGTTTGAAATGCGTTATGTTCAAATGCGACTGGTTCGATCCAACAGTTGATCGATGCGTCCGTAAAAACAAATTTGGGGCAGTAGATGTCAACCAATCGCGACGTTACAATAAGTATGAGCCATTTATCCTAGCATCACATGCAGAACAAGTCAGCTTTGTTCCATATCCGCGAGTTCGCACCACCCGTATCTCTTGGTTATCAGTTATAAAAGTTTCTCCAAGGGATCGAATTGTGGGGGTTGAGGATCTACCAATGCAGCAAGATCATTGCTCTGATATGCCATAACTAAATGAGAGCACTGATGACATCCTTCTGATAGATCCTCAAAACAGGCAAGTTGAATATCTCCCAGACGATACAGATGAAGAAGATGAGGAAGATGAGTTCGAAGAAAGTGATGAACCAGATGATCAAGAAACGGATGTGTCTTCTTCCGAAAATGAATCAGAGTGACCGCGCTAGCTAGTAATTATTGTGAATTTAATGTATTAATATAATATTGTGATCGAGTAATTATTGTGAAATTTAAGTGATTTGATTTCTATGAAATGCCCTAAACCCCAAACTTGATCTCATCTCCGATATCCACTCATTTTCCGTCGTAGGTGCGGCGATTAATAAATTACAAGACATATGTGTCTATGTGTCTTGTAATTTATTAATTGCCCCAACTACGGCGGAAAATGAGCAGTGATCGGTCTGGTGGCTTCGGCCAGACGGACAATCGCTCATTAAAACGGCCGTATCTAACGAACCACATATCCTAATGACCAGGAACCACCTCCTGTAGTTAGATAACACATTGGGCTACAACATTTATGAAGACTTCCGAGGTTAAATAGGAACGGAAGGCCTCCGTCCAGCCACATCCTTCCGGCGTCTCGGATGGACTTTGCATCCTTGGTGCTTCTGCGGGGAATACCGATGTCACTCATCGGTACAATAACTCGGTATTAAGGAGATTTTCCTCCTGTGTCAATACCAACTTGTTGTACCGACTTGTGACGTCGGTATTTCTGTGAAGGAGTCATACCGAGGTGTTGTACCGACTTGTGACATCGGTGTTGAAGAAACCGTCTCGGCTAGACGGACATGTCTCCAGTAAAACGGCCATATCTTCCACACCACAAGTCCAAATCCCCTGATTCTACTTCCAGTAGCTAGCTAACTCACTTCTCTACAGGTTTAATGAAGGTTATCCAAGCTTATTCATAACGGAGGGCCTCAGTCCAGCCACATCTTTCCGGTGTATCGGATGGACCTTGCACTCTACTTTGGTCCAACTCTCCAAATAAACCCAAATTGCCTCCAATCAACTAGAAAGTACTCCAAAAACATGCAAGAACTCACTAGACCTAATGAAATATGTCCTAATCTCTAAATGAGACCTAAATACAAGACAAAACCATGATTATGCATGTAATTGACACAAAACTCTAAGTGAAATGCATGCTAAAACATGCAATATATGAGTATATCAAACTTCTAGTGGGAATTTTCTAGGCTAGATTTTGATTGATGTAGTTTGATGGTTATGGTTTAGAAGGACGGTCTCCGAGATTTCTAGTTCCCTATGATTTTTGTTTGATCATTTCCAAGCTTAAGTTTTATCTTGTTTGAGGACAAACAAGGTTTAAGTCTGGGGTGTGATAACACCATATTTTTACCCGTTTTACTATCTATTTAAAAACTCTTTAATAAGTGCTTCACTCGCTTATCTATGTTTTATTACGGTTTTTGCATATTTGTAGTTTCAAGACTCTTTTCATCTTACTTAGGCAAAAATGTTTCAAATTGGAGAAAAAACCAGATTTTCGGCTAAGAGTCAAACTGTCAGAAGTTCAACCCTCAAAGAAGACCTTCTCACCGTCTGATCCAGCCCAATTTTGGAGATACTCAAGAAGGACCAGCTACCTTTCCACTCCAAGTAATTTGAGGACGATCCAACGGTTCAATCAAAAGATACATAAAGAACAAAACGTCCCAGTTCACCACTCCCAAAAGATCTCCACCCGCGGCCAAACACCAGTTCGCCACACCTGTAGAGCACGGACCCGCGGCCAGAGCCCAGTGCGCCACTCCTGGAAGGCTCGCACCCGCAGCCATTCTCTGTTTTGACCCCTAGACCCGTTTTAAGACCCGAGCTAATCCCGTCACTTATTAATAAAACCCTAAGTGTTTCCCGATGAATAAAGAAGCTATATAAGCTCGTTTTAGGTCACTATAAAGGGGCAGCTCGTTTTTAGACAGAAGAAAAGGGAGAAAAGGAGGCAACACCGAAGGAGAGAGAGGAGGCGGAAGGGGATCATCATTCGATCTCCGTCTTCATCCGTGTTATTCGTTCTTCACTTCTTATCTTTTTAATTCTGCAATATTTTATTACTTCTGTGATGTTTTGCTACAGTATGATTGAGTAGTTCCCGAGTTGGGTTTAAACGGATTTTTCAAAGGGTATTTCATGGTTTAATTTGATGATGTGTTTGATTTAGGGTTTCAAACTTCTATGAGTTCTTCGTTTATTCTTATTCGTTAATGCATGATTCTTTGTTCCACTTAGAGTCTGATCCTATGTTGAATTAGATTCGCGGAAGTGTTTTCTAATTGCTTGAACTAGAATGAAACGAGCAATTTTTCTATAAGAGACGGAAGCTACTTATAGAGTATTGTGAGCGATGACGAATCCTAAACGAAATAATGTGTTACCTCATTCGCGGCCAGAAACGAAAGCTACTGGTTGAGTTGGTCAGTAACAGTTGGTTAGGATCACGGTAGCCACCTAATCATACATTCGTGATTCGAGTTCAAGAATTTTCATAGTTGGTTACCTCTATCATTTATTTTTACATCATTTTTAGCCATTAATCCCTGCGAATACCCTTAAGCCCAGCGTTTAGTTTAATTGATTACCACCTCGTTTATTCCACCGTCTAGTTTAGATTCTAGTGATACAAAACCAACTCCAATTTAATTATTTGCGTTCCAATTCGATTTAAGTATCTGATTGATTCGTACCGAAACAACAAAATCTGTGTGGTTTGACCCCTAATTACTACAACGCACATATGTGCACTTGCAGACAGTTAGGGTTATAAATATAAAACCTGAAGCTTAGTTATAATATGTACGCATCAGTTTTCCTTCGGATCGTTGGGGACCTATCAAGCAGTGACAACTACTTCGCCCAACCAGTTGATGCATCCAATAAAGAAGGTATATATCCATTTGCAAAATGTACTACGGCCATGCGAATGTTAGCATATGGTGTGGCGGCCGATGCGGTTGATGAATTCATCAAAATAGTAGGGACCTGCAAAGAATTTTGCATGTTAGTGAGATGTGAGGGTTCCCGGCGATGATTGGGAGTGTTGATTGCATACACTGGGTATGGGAAAATTGTCATACAGTGTGGAAATGTCAATTTACTCAGGGAGATAAGGCAACCACCACTGTTATTCTTGAAGCAGTTGCATCTCATGATATATGGATATGGCTTGCCTTTTTTGGATGTATGGGCACCTTGAACGATATAAATGTTCTAGACCGTTCACCAGTGTCCGATGATGTTGAACAAGAAAATACTCCAAGAGTGAACTTCTTCGTGAACCAACGTCTGTATAATATGGTGTACTATCTATCTGACTGTGTCTATCCTTCTTATCCGACTTTCGTCAAATCAATTAGACTTCCTCAGAGTGAACCAAACAAGTTATTTGCACAACGTCAAGAGGAATGTCGGAAGGACATCGAACATGCATTTGGAGTGTTGCAGGCTCGATTTCAAATCATTCGCTAACCAGCTCACATGTGGGACATAGCCGATTTGGCTATCATCATGAGGTCATGTATCATATTGCATAATATAATTGTTGAGGATGAACGAGGTACATATGTTCAACATTGGACCGATTATGATCAATCTGAGGCAAGTGGGTCTAGTACACTGCAACCATTCTCGATCGAGATGCTACATGCATTTGCAAATCATGTGCGTGCTAGATCCGAGTTGTGTGATTCAAATGTACATCACGAATTGCAAGCAGATATAGTCAAACACATAAGGGCAAAATTTGGAATGTTTTGTGATTAAAAAGATTTTAAAGTCTCTCTGTGTGATTAAGAACTTTATTGTTTATGAGTTGAGTCTATTGTACTAATTAAGTTGTGTGGATTTTATTAGTTGTGTTGTGTGATTATTCGTGTATTGTATTACGTTTTAAGTTTTTCATAATTATTTTTGTTTTAATAGTGACTAGCTATCTCTATTTCTCGTTTTTATTACTTGCAAAAAAAAGAATGTATTTATAAATATAAATTAAAAAGAATTTTTGTTTAAAAAAAATTTAACTTTTAAGTATTTTAATTTAATTTCATTGAGAATTGTTATTAATTTTTAATCACAAATACAAAAACATAAAAGAAAATAAGAATATGAAATAAAAATAGTGGGGTATAGTGTTAAATTTTATTAAACAAAAGTGAAAGAGAAAATAATGTCGAGTCTTAAAAGGGAAAAAGAAGGTGTTGAATTTGTAAACCATTGCACATAGTGTAAGAAGAAGAGATTGTCGACAAAGAGAAGAAGGAGACTTACCTTTGCCGCCGACCAGCTCAGACCACCGCCGAACCACCACAACGAGCCCAGCCGCTGCCACTGATCATGCTGAGACCACCGCAACACCGTCTTCGCGTCATGCCCTTGTGCCCGTGAGGAGATCACGCCGTGAGTCCACACCAAGCCGACGACTCCTCGAATCCATCGTCATTCTCCAGCTCTGATCTGCTCCCACCGTTGTTGACGCGAGCCTACGGAAGAAACCCAATGAAGCGGCACTCTAAGGACGGTAACGGATAATCCTTGACTCCTTAAAGCCGTGAAGCAAGATCCTAAGGTATATCAAACCTTAGTCCCAAAAATTACTTAAGACGATTCCAACGAACGAGGCGGTGGACTCCTTGGCTAATAAACTCGCGGAGCTAGATCTTAAGGTATATGAAACCTTAATCCCCAAACTCACTTAGAGACGAATCTAAAAACTCGGGATAAGGAATGGCTGCGTTAAGTGTTGATGAAGAACACTTAATAAACCGAGAAGATTCGCTTGGCAAAACTCACCAAGAAAATCGAAAAGTTCACAAGGAACAAAAGAGAATGCTCTATAAAAAAGAAGAAAAGATATTTGATTGATGATTTGAAAATGAGAGATTACATGAGTTTATATAGAGAAATAAGTGGGGAAAAACAAGGAAGAAATTGTGGAAAACAATGCCTAGGGAAGTAGCAAAGACTAATAAAGACTTGGACCAAAGACTTTGACTTGTTGACTATGAAGAATGACCCTTGGCATGCCCATGGTCGAAATTGCTCTTACCCATGGAAGAAGTTGGGCCAAAATGGTGGTGTAAGCCCAATGCCTCATTAAAACCCCTTATGGAAAACCCATTGGGACAAAACCATAAGTAGGAAAAAGAGTACATCAAACCTACACCTTGGGCCGAACCTCAATCTCCATGTTGAGCCATAATCATGTTGAAAACGTGATGTGGTTGATGATTGTCTTGCTTGGTCCAAACGTCCTCGAGTAATCGACGAACAGCTCCGTTAAATCTTCGAGACGTTTCCCGGGTCATGGGACCAACGGGAATATCTAAAGGATCCTCGGCAATAAGCTCTGGTTCAAGCTCAAGTTCCGTGATGCTTTCCATGCTCGCATCAACCCCTCCCTCTTGAAAAGGATTTGTCCTCAAATCCGCATCATCTGCCACAAAGGGAACTAAATCAGAAACATTGAAGCTTGAATTCACGTTATACTTACCTTGAAGATCAAGTCGGTAAGCATTGTCGCCGATTCGTTGAACTATCTCGAACGGACCATCAATCCTTGGCATAAGTTTTGATTTCCTTGCTTCCGGGAACCGTTCTTTCCATAAGTGAAGCCACACTTTGTCGCCTACGTTGAAGACGAGTTTGCGCCTTCCTTTGTTGGCTTTCCTTGCATATTGCTTGGTCTTCTCCTCCATGTTTAGCCGAGATTTTTCATGGATCTGTTTGACAAGATCAGCTTTCTTTTTCCCGTCCATGCTAACTCTTTCACTCAAAGGCAACGGGATTAGATCCAAAGGAGATAACGGGTTAAAGCCGTAAACAATTTGAAAAGGAGAAAACTTAGTAGCCGAATGAATGGAATGATTGTATGCAAATTTAACATGTGGTAAAAAATCTTCCCAAGTTTTCAAGTTCCTCTTAATCAAAGCACGCAAAAGAGTGGACAAGGTTCGATTAACTACTTCCGTTTGACCATCGGTTTGTGGGTGACAAGTGGTTGAAAACAACAACTTAGTACTTAGTTTAGACCAAAGAGTCTTCCAAAAGTAGCTCAGAAATTTCGTGTCCCTATCCGAAACAATAGTTCTAGGCATCCCATGCAAACGAACTACCTCCCTAAAGAACAAATCAGCTATATGTGATGCATCGTCCGTCTTGTGACATGCAATGAAATGAGCCATTTTCGAAAATCTATCTACCACAACAAAGATAGAATCCTTTCCAGTTCTAGTCCTAGGCAAACGAAGCACGAAATCCATAGAAATATTATTCCAAGGATGAGTAGGAATGGGTAAAGGAGTATACAAACCGTGCGGTTGAACCTTGGACTTGGCATGTTTGCAAGTTACACACCTTCCGCAAATTCGTTCCACGTCCCTCCTCATGTGCGGCCAATAAAAATTCTCTAGCATCACTTGAAGTGTCTTGGCAACTCAAAATGCCCCATCAAGCCGCCTCCGTGAGATTCCCTAACAAACAAATCTCGAAGATAGCAATTAGGCACACACAAACGGTTATCAAAGAAGAGGAAACCGTCTTGCCTATAGTAGCGGCATGAAGCAAACTTTTCACAAGCCTTATATACTTCTCCAAAATCAGTATCGGTCTCATAAAGCTCTTTAAGTTGTTCAAAGCCCAACAACTTAGCTTCCAAAGTAGAGAGTAAGACGTACCTTCGGGATAACGCACCCGCAACAACATTTTCCTTACCTTGCTTGTACTTGATGACGTAAGGGAATGTTTCTATGAACTCAACCCACCGAGCATGCCTCTTGTTGAGTTTCTGTTGGCCTTTCAACTGCTTTAGTGACTCGTGGTCGGTGTGAATCACGAACTCCTTTGGCCATAAGTAGTGCTGCCATGTCTGCAAAGCCCGGACCAAAGCGTAAAGCTCCTTGTCGTAAGTTGGGTAATTCAGAGTAGCTCCTCCAAGCTTCTCACTAAAAAAGGCAATGGGTCTCTTGTCTTGCATCAAAACAGCTCCAATACCTACACCAGAAGCATCGCACTCGATTTCAAACGTTTTAAGAAAGTTAGGAAAAGCTAAAAGGGGTGCATTAGTAAGCTTCTCTTTTAAAGATTGGAATGCCGCCTCTTGTGCTTCGGCCCATTTAAATCCGACATCATTATTGATCACTTAGGTTAGTGGGGCGGCTATGGTGCTAAAGTCCTTCACAAAACGCCGATAGAAGCCGGCAAGGCCATGGAAGCTCCGAACTTCGCCAACCGTCTTTGGACTAGGCCATTCACAGATTGCCTTCACCTTCTCCTCGTCAACCTTAATGCCCTGTGCACTCACAACAAAGCCTAGAAAAATAAGATTATCTGTGCAAAACGTGCATTTCTTTAAGTTGGCAAAAAATTGTTCTTGCCTAAGAACTTCTAGAACCGATTTCAAATGCCCTATATGATCATCTAGGTTTTTGCTAAAAACTAAGATTTCATCAAAGTAAACAACCACGAAAATGCCTATGAATGCTCTTAAGACATGATTCATTAATCTCATGAAAGTACTGGGCGCGTTGGTTAACCCAAAAGGCATTACAAGCCATGCTTAGTTTTGAATGCTGTTTTCCACTCATCACCTTCTTTCATACAAATTTGGTGGTAACCACTCTTAAGATCTATCTTAGAAAACACACATGAACCATGCAATTCATCTAGCATGTCATCTAAGCGAGGGATAGGGTGGCGATACTTTACCGTGATGTTGTTGATTGCTCGGCAATCAACACACATGCGCCAAGTGCCATCTTTCTTTGGCACAAGCAGAACTGGTACCGCGCACAGGCTCATGCTCTCTCGGATATGTCCCTTATCCATGAGCTCGCCAACTTGCCTTTGCAACTCCTTTGTCTCCACGGGATTGGTCCGATAAGCAGGTCGGTTCGGAAGTGAAGCTCCGGGGACAAAGTCAATATGATGTTCTATTCCTCGAATAGGTGGTAAACCGCAAGGGCTTTCGTCGGGGAAAACATCATCGAAATCCTGCAAAAGAGAAATAATTTTGCTCGGAGGTTCCAGCTCAAGATTAGTTAAACTCAAAAGAGTTTCTTTGTAAACAAGCAAGAGCATTGGTGCATTAGAATATAGAGCCTTTTTGATCTCACCCGTCCTCACAAAGAAATTGGACTGTCTCACGGGTTTACCCTCACAGGCCTTTTTCTTGGGTTCTCTCGGACTCTCTTTTTCTTTTGAGTGAGAAGTGTTTAGGGGATCGCTCAAAGTGTTTACCTTTCACTGCTCAAGGGACAATTGATCTTGGTAGATCTCTTGCGGTGTCAAAGGGACAAGAGTGATTTTCTTTC
This sequence comes from Eutrema japonicum, assembly GCA_030161315.1. Classification (NCBI taxonomy): domain Eukaryota; kingdom Viridiplantae; phylum Streptophyta; class Magnoliopsida; order Brassicales; family Brassicaceae; genus Eutrema; species Eutrema japonicum. Next base: position 41,617,803 of record BSQW01000011.1, read on the forward strand.
CTTTGAAGTCGAACGTGTGTTCGTTGGTGTATCCGTCATGAACCACTTTGCGGTCATACTGCCACGGCCTTCACAAAAGAATATGTCCCACCTCCATTTGTTGCACATCACACAACACTTCGTCTTCGTATTTACCAAGAGACAACGAAAACTTAACTTGCTTGGTTACCTTCAGATTTTGATCGTTCAGCCATCGAAGGGAATAGGGTCGGGGATGTCTAAGTGTTTGGAGCTTGAGTTTCTCCACCATGGTCGTGCTTGCCATGTTCGTACAACTCCCGCCATCAATGATAAGACTGCAGACTTTGCCATTCACCACGCACCTTGTGTGAAACAGATTTTCACGTTGCTCCTCCTCTTTACCTTTTTCTTGCACCACTAGTGCCCTCCTTGTAACCAAAAGGTCTCCTCTAACCGCATATTCCTCGTGATCCTCTAGAGATTGGTTAGAATCTGATTCTTCCTCCTCGGTCTCTATCTCGCCGTTCTCCTTGAGTATCATGGATCTTTGGTCCGGAAATTTATTGGCATAGTGACCCTTCCCATGGCACCTATAACACTCAATGTCACGATTTTTCACGTTAGAACTTTCGGCTTTACCTCGGTAGTCGTGGCCAATAGCGATTGGTTTTGTCTCCAACTTCTGTTTCGAATCCGATTTTGGCCTAAAGCTCGGCTTATCCTCCTTTGGCTTCGAGTTGGATCCAAAACTTGGGCGCGAAATGCTCTTTCTCTTGAGCTGATGCTCTACCAAGATCGCCTTATGCAACATTTCGTCAATGTTCGCATAACTTTGCATCTCGAGCCGATCTTGAATATCGCGGTTAAAACCCGACAGAAATCTTGCCATGGTCGCATCTCCGTGTTCCTCGACGTCGGCCTTCATCATGAGTGTTTCCATCTCTTGGAAATAATCCTCCACGTTTTTACTTCCTTGGACAAGTCGCCTCAAATTTTGATGAAGCTCACGGTGATAGTGACTTGGTACGAACCGTCTCCTCATGATCATTGTCATCTCATCCTAAGTGGCAACGGGACGTTCTCCATTACGTCTCCTATTGGTCACCAATTGATCCCACCTGTTAATAACATAACCATAGAATTCGGTTGCGGCTAACATTATCTTTTTGTCCTCGGTGTAATTTTGGCAATCGAAGACAAGCTCGATCTTCTTCTCCCATTCTAGAAAGGCATCGGGATTGTTCTTGCCATAGAACGGTGGAATTTTCAGTTTAAGTCCTCCAAGGTCATTTCGAGTCTCCCTTCGTCTTGGTCTCCGTCCGGATCCACTAGATGAGTGTCCGTTTTGAAGATAGTAGTTATCTTCGCCATTGGGATCTTGTCTTGCCCGTTCTCTCCTCCTTCTTCCCGGTTCCTCACGGCCCTCATTATCCTCGGGATTGTTGTTTACGGGATTGACATTGGCGGCTCCCGTAATTTCTCCTTGCGCCGGTTGTGCTTCGAGTCGAACCAACCTTTCGTTTATTACTCCCAACATCCGAGTAAATTCCGTCAACATTGTTTGGACGTTAGGCGCGGGTGGGGTAGTGGTTCCGCCAGTTGATCCGTCGTCCGACATTGTACCTCGTAAAATAAAGCAAACACATTAGTAAAATTTTCCTCACAAGTGTTTCTCTCAAAATGTTTCACTCCTCTACTCTCAAAAGGTCCTCACACAAAGAGATTCTCAAGAGTTCCTATAGAACTAATCGAAGTAACTTGATGTGAATTCCACAAGCAACCAAACGATAAATCAAAGGTGAAAGATAGAAAGAAAAGAATGAAACAACCAGACTTCTTTTTTTTCTTTTTTCTTTTTTTTTAACAAACAATTTTTTTTTTGTACAGGTTACGAAAATTACAAAAGAAAAGATAGAAAAGATAGAAGATGAATAGATAGAAAAATGATACGATAGATAGATATTACCGAATCCTCAGAGGGTGCTCTGATACCACTTGACGCGAGCCTACGGAAGAAACCCAATGAAGCGGCACTCTAAGGGCGGTAACGGATAATCCTTGACTCCTTAAAACCGTGAAGCAAGATCCTAAGGTATATCAAACCTTAGTCCCAAAACTTACTTAAGACGATTCCAACGAACGAGGCGGTGGACTCCTTGGCTAATAAACTTGCGGAGCTAGATCTTAAAGTATATGAAACCTTAATCCCCAAACTCACTTAGAGACGAATCTACAAACTCGGGATAAGGAATGGCTGCGTTAAGTGTTGATGAAGAACACTTAATAAACCGAAAAGATTCGCTTGGCAAAACTCACCAAAAAAATCGAAAAGTTCACAAGGAACAAAAGAGAATGCTCTCAAAAAAAGAAGAAAAGATATTTGATTGATGATTTAAAAATGAGAGATTACATGAGTTTATATAGAGAAATAAGTGGGGAAAAACAAGGAAGAAATTGTGGAAAACAATGCCTAGGGAAGTAGCAAAGACTAATAAAGACTTGGACCAAAAACTTTGACTACTTTGACTTGTTGACTATGAAGAATGACCCTTGGCATGCCCATGGTCGATATTGCTCTTGCCCATGGAAGAAGTTGGGCCAAAATGGTGGTGTAAGCCCAATGCCTCATTAAAACCCCTTATGGAAAACCCATTGGGATAAAACCATAAGTAGGAACAAGAGTACATCAAACATACACCTTGGGCCGAACCTCAATCTCCATGTTGAGCCATGATCATGTTGAAAACGTGATGTGGTTGATGATTGTCTTGCTTCGTCCAAACGTCCTCGAGTAATCGACGAACAACTCCGTTAAATCTTCGAGACGTTTCCCGGGTCATGGGACCAACGGAAATATCTAAAGGATCCTCGCACTACAAGAATACACTCGATTTCCGACGGGTATATTGGTCAGAAAACGGTCGGAAAACGTCTTTCCCGACGAATTTCCGACCAATTTGGCCCGTCGGAACTATCGCGTCGGAAATCAAATATGGTCGGAAATTGGTCGGTAATTCCCGACAGATTCCCGACCAGACCATTCCCGACCATTTACCGACGCTAAATATCACCCGACGATTTACCGACTAAAGTCCGATGCGCCCATTCCCGACCAAATACCGACCAGACTAAGTTCCGACCACATTCCGACCATAATAATACCCGACGATTTACCGACAAAGTCCGATGACCTTGTTTCCGACCAAATGCCGACGTTTCTTATTTCCGACCAAATTCCGACCTTTCTAATTTCCGACCAAATTCCGACATTTCTAATTCCTGACCAAATACCGACCAGACTAAGTTCCGACCAAATTACGACCATAATAATACCCGACGATTTACCGACAAAAGTCCGATGACCTTTTTCCGACCAAATGCCGACGTTTTTAATTTCCGACCAAATTCCGACCTTTCTAATTTCCGACCAAATTCCGACAAAATATATTATTTTAAAATTATTTTAAAAATTATGAATATTGATTAATTTAATTCAATTGAAAATAAATTTATTCGAAAATGAAAATGAAAATTAATATTAATATTAAACATTAAAATTAATATTAAACATTAAAATATTTGAAGATAAAATAGTTTAGAAATAAGAAAAAGTGTTTTTAAAACATTAAACATTAACATTATTAAACATTTGCATATCCGGATTCGGATCCCGTTCCCGGGTAATCCGGAAACTTCGCTCTCATCCAAGACGACATGCTAGCGATATCTGACCTCGCCTCCGAAAGCTCATCTTGCGTGGCACCTAACTTGAATTCGGTGTCCGTTTCGCCGCCTCCAAAGCTTCTACTTTGGACTTGAGCTCTTCATTCTGCTTGATGAGATCTTCAGAGAAAAAAGAACCAGAAGAAGACCCGTCGTCCATAAACGGGATCGTACCCAAACCGCCGCGACGTCGCCCTTTTTTATCAAGGGGAAATTCCTGTATAAAATATAAATAAATTAGAACATAATAAAATTATAATGTAAAACTATAAGAAAAAAAACTTACGTTCATAACGAGTTGGTTGACCGCTTCCCGCGACATCTCGAAGGAGGAGGAGGAGTCACCTTGTGACTGTTGGGTCAGCTCGATGTCGGTCTTCTGCTTCGTCACGTTCTCGTAGATCTCCCTTATGAGGGGATCCTGAATAATCCCGGTTGTCTTGTTCGTGTGGCACCTCTTCATTAAGTCCAAATGATTCGGACGCACACCTCCGATCTCATTAGTCTATAAAAACAAATAAATTTAAATATGAATAAATAATTTAATAATTAATTAAGTAGAGAAAACAATGTAAACAATAAAAGATTACCATTTGAATTTCTCGGGTCTGGAAGCTGCTCGATCCGGAGTTGTGGATGTATTGGCCCTTCCCGTTGCGCTCACTCTTTCGGTTTCCCGAATTAGTCTTCGAGAGTTTCTCTGTCTCCGGTTGTTGCCAATATGGTCCGTAGTGATTCCAAACCTCCAAATTCAAGCCTTTCGGCTTGTCTGCCCCTTTCCTCCACTTTTTCTTCCACTCGTTCATGTGTCTCTTGAACGGCGTACTCGCTTCCTTCATAAATAAGTTTTCCACCGTGACAGTATGAGAAGGATGCCATGTAAACTCTTGCTACGAAATCATAAATAAAAATGCTTAGCAAAATATTAAAAAAAATACTTATAAATATAAGAAAAATATAGTAATTGACAACTTACCGCAAATTGTCTAAACCAAATTTGCTTCTCATCATACGGGACTTCTGAAAACTTCTTGTACGGTTTGTCGAGGATCGAATGGAACATCCTCATAATGGCGTTGCTAATCCCGTTGTTCGATATACCAAACCTACAAAAAAGGATAAACTATAAACAATTTGATATTAAATATATATATATATATATATGAACTAAAGGTTTTTACCATGTCGATCTTCCAACGAGATTTGGATCAAGCCGGATGTGCAAGTCCCGGCCCGGTTGTTGGACTAACTCATCGATGGTCATGATTCGAGGAGCTTGACTCTGCGACTCTGGGATAGTCGATGCGGCCGGACTTGGTGGTTCTGCCCCTCGAGTCGAACCACCGGTACGTGGAGGTTGTTGCATCCCTTGAGACGAACCACCGATGCTCAAGTTCGCGAAACCATTGTAAGACCTTAACAAAAACGCAAAATTTGCTAGATATTAAACGCAAAATTATAAAAAATTTATGAAAAAGAGTAATAATAAATTTATTAATTATGCAAAAGTAATGAAAACGTTATTTTATACAAATGATAAAATTAAAAAAATCAACGTAGTCTTAAAAATATCTTAGATTTAAAAACGTTTTATATACATGATTTTTATAACATTTAAAAAATATATTTTTGTATTTTTAATCTAAAAATTATCTATTCATAAAAAAAATCCAAAAAATCCAAAAAATCCAAAAATCCAATTGTATAAAATGTTTTTCATAAATCCAAAAAATCTAATTAAACCAAAAAATCCAAATTTTTTTGAAAAACACTATGTGTAAACAACAAATCCAAAAATTATAATCTAACAACAAATCCTACAAATCTAACCCACAAATCTCACAAATCTAACCACAAATCATAAGAACTAACATCATAATCTCCAATCTACCCACAAAACTCAAGCTAAAAAAACTAACATCCTAATCTTCAAATCCCAACAACAGCAACCACATATCTCAAAAACACTTACATGGTGAGAAGATGTCGGCGGCGGTGGAGGAGGGAAGGCGGCTCCGGCGGTCGGCGGCTTCGGCGGACGGCTGCTCCGGCGGACGGATCAAGCTCCGGCGATCTACAAACCAAGAGAAGGAAAAACAATTAGGAGAAGAAAATAGGAAGAGAAGACGGAGAGAAGAGAAGGAAGAGGAAGAGGGAGAGAAGAGAAGGAAGAGGGACACTTACCGGCGAGAGCTCAGGCGGTGATGGTCGGCGGAGAGAGAGAATCGGAGAGAGAGGAGAGATCGAAGAAATGAAGAAGACGATGCGGCACAGGTATTTAGATCTAGGTATGGTCGGAATTCGGTCGGTTTTAGAAAAATACAAAACCGTCCAAATATTTCATTTACCGGTTAATTTTCGCGGGTTTTATTTCAGCATGGTCGGAAATCGGTCGGTATTTCCGACCAATTTCCGACCATACTGAGCATTTATTCATAATATTGCATGTCGCGGATTGATATATTGTTAACACTTGGCATTTGTTTCGAAAAAATTACATTGGTCGGAAATTAGTCGTACAGACCTCCCTTTTCCACTAAGCCTTCCAATTTCTGCAAAAATATTTGGGACATAGACCGGATACAACGATTTTTCTCCTCCATCATCATGACGTGCAGGTCGTCTACTTTTAGTCTTCACCGAAGATGGAAAGTAGTAGCTAGCAAAGTTGGATGCTTCTTCATTCACGCTCTGTGCAACAATAGAACCCTCGACTCTTGCAAGATTTTTCACCTTCTTCTTTAGGTGGAGCATATATCGCTCAAACGGATACATCCATCGATATTGAACTAGCCCACCAAGTCTTGCTTCCCTAGGGAGATGAATCGGAAGATGTTCCATAACATCGAAAAATGCTGGTGGAAATATTTTCTCGAGGTTGCATAGGAGAGCCGGTATCTTCTCCTCCAAATTTCGGATACCGTCTGCTGTAAGTGATCTCGTGCATAAATCCCGAAAGAAAGCACCTATCCATGCATAAATGATAAATAAAATTAGTAAAATTTAGACAATTTAGATAAATTTAGTAAAATTTAGATATAATTTTGTAAATTATAAATGTACCTGCAATAGATCCCTGGACGTTTCTAGGAAGAAGACCGGCAAAGGCAAATGGAAGGAGGCGTTGCATGATAACGTGACAATCATGACTCTTCAACCCTGAAAACTTCCCTTCTCCAATATTAACGCAATTACGAAGGTTAGATTCGTATCCGTCTGGGAATTGAACACTATGCGTAATCCAGTCGAAGAACACCTCCTTTGAAGGCTCATCCAAACGGAAAGCGGGGGCCAGAGATTTTCCGTTCGCCATTATATGGAGTTCCTTCCGAGAACAAATTTCTGGCAAGTCCAATCTGGCCTTCAAATTATCTTTCGTCTTCCCTTGCACATTTAGAACAGTATTCATGATGTTGTCAAAAAAGTTTTTTTCAATGTGCATGACATCGAGATTATGGCGCAGCAGATGGTTCTTCCAATATGGCAAATCCCAAAAAATACTCCTCTTGTTCCAATTGTGGTACTCGCCACAACCATCTACGGGAAAATGACCATTACCACCACATGAAACCGTCTTCTCAACACCAAAATCTCTCAACTGAGTGATGATGTTATTCCCATCCGGCTCAGGAGGTGGACCATCAAAAACTTTTTTGTTATTCTTAAACAATGTCGTGCTCCGACGATATGGATGATCATGTGGCAGAAATCGTCGATGACAATCGAACCAAGAAGTCTTTCGTCCGTGCTTCAATTGGAACGCATCAGTGTTATCTTGACAATACTGTCACGCCAACCTTCCATGAGTCGACCATCCAGATAGCATACCAAATGCTGGACAATCACTTATGGTCCACATAAGTACCGCACGCATCGTGAAATTCTGTTCGAGAGAAACATCGAACGCTTGCATACCATCTTTCCATAACATTTTCAACTCATAAATTAATGGCTGCAAGAAAATATCAAGGGATCTCTTAGGATGCTCCGGTCCGGGGACAAGAATCGTGAGGAACAAAAACTCTCGTTTCATGCACAAACTAGGCGGCAAATTGTAAGGTGTGACAATTACTGGCCACAATGAATATTGCCTCCCATGTTTCCCAAAAGGGTTGAATCCATCTGTAGATAACCCGAGGTATATGTTACTTGGCTCAGCCGCAAAACTAGGATACACCTCTTGAAAATGTTTCCACGCTTCTGCATCTGAAGGATGCGCAATCTCTCCATCTGAGTTATGTTCTGCATGCCATCTCATAGCTCCTGCCGTGCGCTCGGATTGATATAACCTCTTCAACCTATCTGTTAACGGCAAATACCACATCCGTTTATGTGGAACTGGTACTCTTCCACCCGTTTCCTGATACCGAGGTTTCCCACAAAAACGACACTTGCGACGGTTTTCGTCCTTTCTCCAGTATATCATACAATTGTCGATGCACACATCTATCATCTGATACGGCAATCCAAGACCAGCTACAAGTTTCTGAACCTCGTAGTATGAAGCCGGTGAGAGATTATCTTCAGGTAAAATATCTTTCACAAAATCAGCTATCGCATCCACACAATCCTCTGCCAAGTTGAAATCGGTCTTTATTGTCATCAACCTGCTTGCAGTTGATAAAGGCGATATTCCCTCTCTACATCCTTCGTATAGTGGATGCTTAGCTGCATCTAGCATATCAAAAAACTTCCGAGCTTTTAAATTAGGTTCTTCTATTGTAATACCATCTGGAACATACGATGCTACGTTTTCGCGATACGCATCATTCACCATCTGAACGTTTGCATCTACTTCCGGTGTTGGTTCCTCTATAATTCTACCCGAATAATTAAAACCACTACAATGATATTGCACCATTGCATCAGTTTCTCCATGCGTATACCAAATCTTATAACTCGGCATTAACCCATTCCTATAAAGATGCTTCCATACTTCCCCAACAGAGACTAATCTTGAACCATGTCTCCTTGACGTACCGCAAACATCTTGAACCATGTCTCCTTGACGTGTGGAGGAAGCTGGGTAAAATTGGTATGAGGCTCGATAAAATAGGACTTGATGATGTCGGAAACGGTGCGTCCAACTTTGGATTCAACTCCAAACCTGAAACAAAAAATTGTAAAATTTTGAATTGTTAGAAATAAATATAAATATGTAATAATAAATGTAAAAAATATATATTTATATATATTACCATTACGACCCGTCAGTATGATCCGGATCTAATCTTTTAAGCCTATGACGGCCCGGCTGTGCAAGCAAATCAAGAACCGTCATGTGTGCATATGGGGCCGGGGCATGGCCTCCAGGTTGCGGAATCTGAGGTGGTTGTGGAGGCGGCGGAGCACTCTGTGTTTGCGTCACCGGGACGAAATCCGTCTCTGTAGCCTCAGAAGACACGGGCAACCCGGTACCCGAAGCATCACCAATCTCTCTCAAAAACTGAGCGTAATGTGCACGACGCTGGCCCATCTGCATAAAAATGAAAAAAAATTACTATCTATAAACATCCGGGCAGGCTGCTATTTTTTCTAATTTGATTCCGTTTCTACCGACCTAAATTGTTCCATTTTTATCTATACTAATTAATTAAAAATATTAAAAAACAATTTACCTTTTTCGCAAGGAATTCGCAAGGAAGTTAGGAGGATTTTTTTGTGATTTGTTTGTAATTGAATGAAGAAATTCTGAGCGTGTATATATAGGATTAGTTGTCGTCGCTAAATCGACGCTAATTAGCGACGATTTAGCGACGAATCGTCGCTATATCGAGGCAATCAAACCGTAGCTAATTCGTCGCTAACTTTGCAACGATTTTGTGACATTCATACACGCGGGAGTTTAATTGACCGACACGCGGTAAATTTTATGACAATTCGTTGCTAAATCGTCGCAAATTTGCATCGATTTTGTGACATTCATAGTTTGCGACGATTTAGCCACGATTAGTATCAATTCGTTGCTAAATCGTCGCAACTTTGCATCGATTTTGTGACATTCATAGTTTGCAACGATTTAGCCACGATTAGTATCAATTCGTTGCTAAATCGTCGCCACTCTGCATCGATTTTGTAACATTTTATTTTGCAACGAATTAGTGAAGATATTTGTAAAATCTGTTTTAGGGTTTAGGGTATAGGTACAAAATTGTAACGTCGATTGCAACATTCCAGAAACAACTTGACATGTTTACTATAAATCCAAATTCATGAAATTATCAATAAGTTCATCGATATTGAAAAATAAGTAAAACATATAGTTTGCGTATATGTTAGATTATTAATACAATGATTCAGTTTGTGGATATTATTGTGATTGATCGAGTTTTAATTTCCGGACAATTCTCTAAAGTCACGATCAATTTCATTGAAAGATGCATAATAAAATGAGATGGTAATATTTTAGGGTTTAGGGTTTAAGATTTAGGGTTTATGGACGAATCGTGGCTAAATCGTCGCAAATTTGCATCGATTTTGTAACATTCTTATTTTGCGACGATTTAGCCACGATTAGTATTAAGTCGTTGCTAAATCATCGCTAAGTTTGCAACGAATTAGTGAGGATATTTGTAAAATCTGTTTTAGGGTTTAGGGTATAGGTACAAAATTATAACGTCGATTGCAACATTCCAGAAACAACTTTACATGTTTACCATAAATCCAAAATCATGAAATTATCAATAAATTCATCGAGATTGAAAAATAAGTAAAACAGAGAGTTTGCGTACATGTTAGATTATTAATACAATGATTCAGTTTGTGGATATTACTGTGATTGACCGATTTTTCATTTTCGGACAATTCTCTAAAGTCACGATCAATTTCATTGAAAGATGCATAATACAATGAGATGGTAATATGTTAGGGTTTAGGGTTTAGGGCAAAGGGTTAAGGTTTAGGGTTTATGGACGAATCGTGGCTAAATCATCGCAAATTTGCATCGATTTTGTAACATTCATATTTTGCGACGATTTAGCCACGATTAGTCATAATTCATTGCTAAATCGTTCAAATATTGCAACGATTTTGTGACAATCACAATTAGCGACGATTTAGCGACTATTCCTTTGAAATCCCCTAAACCCCAAACTAAATCCCATTTCCGATCACCACTCATTTCCCGCCGTTGTTGAGGCAATTAATAAATTACATGACACATATACACATATGTCTCGTAATTTATTAATCGCCTCACCTACGGCGGAAAATGAATGGAGATCAGAGATGGAATTTAGTTTGGGGTTTAGGGGATTTCATAGAAATCATATCACTTAAATTTCACACTAATTACTCGATCACAATATTATATTAATACATTAAATTCACAATAATTATTAGCTAGCGCGGTCACTCTGATTCATTTTCGGACGAAGAGTAGTACACATCCGTTTCTTGATCATCTGGTTCATCACTTTCTTCTTCCTCATCTTCCTCATCTTCTTCCTCTGTATCGTCTGGGAGATATTCAACTTTCCTGTTTTGAGGATCTATCAAAAGGATGTCTTCATTGCTCTCATTTAGTTCTGGCATATCAGAGCAATGATCTTGTTGCATTGGTAGTTCCTCATCAACCCCCACAATTCGACCCCTCGGAGAAACTTTTATAACTGATAACCATGAGATACGGGTGGTGCGAACTCGCGGATATGGAACAAAGCTGACTTGTTCTGCTTGTGATGCTAGGATAAATGGCTCATACTTATTGTAACGTCGTGATTGGTTGACATCTACTGCCCCAAATTTGTTTTTACGGACGCCTCGATCAACTGTTGGATCGAACCAGTCGCATTTGAACAGAACGCATTTCAAACCTAAGCAACCAGGGTACTCAACTTCAATTATGTCTTGCAACACTCCATAAAAATCTATTTCGCCCCGCACACATACCCCGTAGTTGGCAGTAGCTATTTGATTTCCGTATTGGAATGTATGAAATATATATCCGCGTGTGCAATACATGGGTGCACTCGTTATCTTCGATATGGAGCCTTTTATTAACTCATGGAACCAGAGTGGATATGCGGTATCCCCGTACTCGACCTATATCATTAATTAATTTAATTAAACAAGTAATCAAAATATGTATTAGGTTAATTGTCCAAGTTAGTAATTAATCAGATCACTTAAAATTTTACGTACTTGCGTCTTCAACCACGGGGCAAAATGTTGATCTTTACGCTTGTTGATTTCATCGTCTGAGATTCCTTCAATGAATTCTCGGACTTGTCTAACAAATTCACTGCATACAAAAGTATTTGTAATTGGTATAAAGCTAGCATATATATAATTTAGCCATATATATAAGACGTATGTTTATACACTTACGTCTCAAATTGACTAACTGTTTCGCAATTTAAGAGGATATACGTTTGTGCACTATGATGGTCTTTTTCATTGGCAAACCAAACTGACTTCACACTTCCACATAATCGATCGATTGAAGAAAAGATATCTGGGACACCTTCATTAACATATGTTCGGCCTACACCTCCATCATCATATCGCCGTGATGCCCTTTTCCGTGTGCGAACCTTCGAGCCAAAATAGTACCCCGTGAAGTGAGAAGTTTCTTCTGTTAAACTTCCTGCTACTATTGAGCCTTCAACTTTGGCTAGATTTTTAGCCTTCCGCTTCAAATGTCCCATGAATCGCTCGAATGGGTACATCCATCGATACTGCACAGGTCCCCCAAGTTCTGCTTCGTGAGGTAGATGAATAGGTAGATGTTCCATAACATCAAAAAAGGTTGGGGGAAATATGTTCTCCATGTTGCACAACAAAATAGGAATACTAGCATCAAGTTGTGCAATAACATCTTCTGACAAAGTACGGGTACAAAGATCCCGAAAAAACCCTCCAATGCCTACAATAACAATCACATGATATATAAGGTAATATAATGTTAATTTTCCATTTCATATATATATATATATATATATATATATATATATATATATATATATATATTAATTATATAAAATCTTAAATTCTCAATTAATATGTGATTAGTTTAAATTTATATACCTATAATTGCTTCGTGTACATTTCCTGGTAGAAGTTCAACAAATGCAAAAGGAAGTAGTCGTTGCATAAAGACGTGACAGTCATGACTCTTCATCCCGGAAAACTTTTGGCCATTCTCAACACATTTAGCTAAATTAGATACGTACCCGTCCGGGAACTTCACATCAGATGTCGCCCATTTGAACAAAGCTGACTTTTCTTCCGCACCCACTCGAAATATGGGAACATGTGCTTTCCCATTGCTTGTATTATGTAACTCATTCTGACAACAAAGATCAGGCAAGTCTAACCTTGACTTACCGCTGTCTTTAGTCCTTCCACGCACGTTTAACAATGTATGCATGATGTTATCAAAAAAGTTTTTCTCAATGTGCATGACATCCAAATTGTGTCTAAGCAAATGATCCTTCCAATACGGAAGCTTCCAGAATATGCTTTTTTATGCCAATTGTGATGCTCCCCATATCCATCCGGATTATTAGCTAGAGTGTGCCAATTTCCACCACGATTGACTGTTTCCAATGCACCATAATGATCAATTTCTGCTTCTAGATCTTCCCCGGAAATATAAACAGGAGGAGGAACACGAACAGTTTTGTTCTTTCTAAACAACCGCTTATTTCTTCGATATGCATGATGAATCGGTAGAAATCGGCGGTGACAATCAAACCAACTTGTTTTCCGACCATGTTTCAATTGAAACACATCTGTCCGATTGAGACAATATGGACAAGACAATCGCCCATGCGTAGTCCAACCTGATAACATCCCGTAAGCAGGGAAGTCGCTTATTGTCCACATAAGCACCGCACGCATTGTAAAAATGTTTTTCTTTGCAAAATCATATGTTCGAGCCCCGGTATACCACAACTGCTCCAATTCCTCTATCAGAGGCTGCAAAAACACATCAAGGGAACGCTTCGGATGCTTCGGACCTGGTACTAAAATACTCAAGAATAAAAATTCCCTTTGCATGCACATAACTGGGGGAAGGTTGTAAGGCGTTAGGATTACTGGCCATAAAGAATATTGCCTACCAGACATACCAAATGGACTAAATTCATCTGTGCAAAGACCAAGATACACATTACGTTTCTCTCTAGCAAAGTCTGGATGTACCGTCTTAAAGTGTTTCCACGCTTTTGCATCTGAAGGATGAGTAACCTCCTCATCTGTTTGCAAATGATCTGCATGCCATCTCATCGATGCAGCTGTCCTCTCAGACTGATACATTCTTTTTAATCTATCAGTTATAGGAAGGTACCACATCCGCTGGAACGGTACCTTACTCCAACCAGTACCTTGCGGCTTATATCTTGGCTTATGGCAACATCGACATTCCTGCAACTTATCATCATCTTTCCAAAAAAGCATGCAATTGTCAACACAGACATCTATCATCTCAGAAGGCAACCCAAGACTATAAACCAGCTTCTGTATCTCATAGTAAGTTTCAGCAGCTAAATTGTCCTCTGGCAAATACTCTTTAATCAAATCAGCCCAATCATCCATGCAAACCTCAGCTAAGTTATGATCAGTTTTAATAGTCATCATCCTAGCCGCCAACGATAATTTAGAATGTCCTTCTCTACATCCATCGTAGAGTGGCTGATTTGCAGCATCTAGCATATCATAAAAAAAATTTGCATTTAGATTGGGTTCCTCATCATGATGATCATGTGCAAATGTACTTACGGTTTCATGAAATGCATCTGTAACCATGTCATGAATCCTATCATTATCTTCACCATGCTGCTCCGCATGATCATCAAATTGATTAAAATTATTTGACTCATCAAAATTCGATGCTTGATAATTGCTACTACTACTAGCTGCATTTCCCCCATGACCCTCACCATGATAATACCATATATAGTAATGCGGCATAAACCCTCTATTTAATATATGCGACCACACCTTCGAGATAATGATAAATTTCCTATTCAAGCATCTGGCACAAGGACAGTACATCTTACCACTGATAATCGTATTATGTATACTTCCTGCCTGATGCATGAATCCCTCCACCCCATCACTGAACTCATTTGTTAGTGATCCCTCTGAATCAAGACGATTATACATCCATCTTCTAATTTCGTATATTGACATTTTTTGTTGGTCAGAAAGAAGTAAATGTTTTTGAATATGAAATTTTTATTATGAAGTTGGCCACTATATATAGATTTTTATTTTCATTACCATCGAATTACCTACAATTTTACATCGATTTCACATCGATTTTACAACGAATCTAAAAATGTTTACATCGACTTTACAACGACATTAAACATGTTTACCTAACCGAACACCGTGAACTTAAAACGTGCTCACCTAACTGATTAATCGTTGGGAAATCGATGTAAAGTTCAAATTATAATAATCATTGCTAATTCGTGGGTAATTTTTCGACGATATTATAACGTTTTATATAAACCTCGGTAAATCATCGCTAAGTTACAACGATTTTACGACAATTTTGATAATCGTCGTAATGTCGTCGGTAATCGTTGTAAAATCGTCGCTAATTAGCGACGATTTTACAACGAAAATTTTAGTCCCAATTTTGCGACGATTTTACGACGTCTTTAAGAATCGTCGTAAAGTCGTCGCAAAAACGACTGCAATTTGCAACGAAATAAAATCGTCGCAAAAAATCGTTGCAAAATGCATGTTTTCTTGTAGTGATTGGCATGTGTAGATTTGATGAGCTAGCTCTTTCATGAAGATGAACTTCTCAAACCCAATGTTGTCGAAGATTGTGACAACATCTTCGAGAATGCCCATTCTTTCAAGCACCTCTGGGTCTAGAAACCTCATTTGCTTAAAGTCCATTTCCATGAACTTGTTGAAATACTCAACGGCGGACGGAGCCTTATCCATTTCCTTTCTCTTCTTCTCCTTAACCGTGGTTGAAGCTTCCAAAGCCACACCCTTTCCTTTCTCATTTGCCGTGGCTCTCTTCTTAGGCTTAGAGCCTGAGGTGACTTTACTTGTTCCAACTCGGACTAAGACCTCCTTTCCTTGTGAATTTGCCTTCACTCTTGCCATTTCCTACATGTTCTCAAACATCCATTTAAATCAAAATATTTTGCCAAGAGAATTCAAGAAGCAAAATTTAGAGGAGATAATCAAATTGAGAAATTGCCTTATAAAATCAAATTAATCTAGAAAGAATTATTCAAATTATCTAGATTAGATGCTCTTTTTCAAGAAAATTGCAAGAGAGGAGTTAGCCTTGAAGAACATATTTTCATAAACCCCAATTCTCTTTCAAAAGTTTCTCAATTAAATGCACAAATTACTCATTAACCCTAATCCCAAGGTTCCAATCCAATATGCTATCTATTTACAAAGATAAAAATGACTAACAAAAAGTTTGGGTTTTTTCTAACTATGGAGATGATGAATCTTGCATGAAATACCTTGGGATCTTGTGCTTATATGGTCAAAAAAATGGTGAATGCACAAAATAGAGTGAAGGATGAGTCTAGAGCAGCTTGAATTTCGATTTTTGAGTGAGAGATGAGAGAGTTATGAGCAAATGAAGATGAGAGAAGAGGAAGATTTTGCTTATCCTTTAGGAGAGAGGGAGAGATGCGGTCGGGTCGGGTCGATTGAAACGGGTCGAGACACCGGGCGGACCTCTGGGTATTAGATCTACTTTGACTGGTCAAAGGTTTCCAATTTTTGAAATTCAAAAATTTTCAACCGCCCCCCTTTGGGAAGGTCGGATTTGCGGGGGGGTTCCAAGAAAATCCCTGGTCCAGGACCGACCCAATTCGACCTTGCTGATGGAGCGAGGTCTAGATTTCCTCCAAAATTCCTAACAACCTATAATCACTTGGCAAGAAGATCAAAATGAACTAACAAAACAAATAAAGAGAGATATATACAATGATAAGCTTGGGGTGTCTCCGAAGAGCACTTTGTTTAACGTCACTAAGTTCGACGTTTGTTACCGTCCTCAAGCTAGAGGGACATCATCGAGGGGGATCGATCCTCCCTTTTCGACGATTTGATTTGCTCGGTAGAGTTTGAGCCTTTGGCCATTCGAAATGAAATCTTGGCCGTCCTTGTTAACAAGCACCACGGCTCCATACGGCCTTACTTCTTTAACCTCAAACGGACCCGACCACCTTGACTTGAGTTTCCCGGGAAAGAGCTTCAACCGGGAATTGAATATCAACACTAGGTCCCCAACCTTGAAATCCTTGTGCACTATCCTCTTGTCGTGTAATGCTTTGGTCCTCTCCTTGTAGATTCTCGAGCTCTCGTAGGCTTCGAGCCTAGTCTCCTCTAACTCTTGAAGTTGAATCAATCGCCTCTCTTGTGCGGTCTTGATGTCGAAGTTAAGTAGCTTCACCGCCCATAGGGCCTTGTATTCCAACTCAACCGGTAGATGGCATGACTTCCCATAAAGCAAGTTAAATGGTGTAGTCCCTATAGGTGTTTTAAAGGCGGTCCGGTATGCCCATAAAGCATCATCTAACTTGTTGGCCCAATCCTTCCTTGAAACCCCAACCGTCTTCTCAAGTATGGCTTTGATTTGCCGATTGGACACTTCTAATTGGCCACTCGTTTGAGGATGATAAGGTGTTGCTACCTTATGCTTCACACCATGCTTCTTAAGTAAGCTTTCAAACACCTTGTTGATGAAATGACTACCTCCATCACTAATGACTACCCTTGGAACTCCGAACCTTGGGAAAATGATGGATTTGAATAATTTTAGAAAGACCTTGGCATCGTTGGTTGGGCTTGCAATGGCTTCCACCCATTTGGAGACGTAATCGACCGCCACCAATATGTATTGGTTACCATATGATGACGGGAAAGGTCCCATAAAGTCGATGCCCCACACGTCAAACATTTCCACCACAAGGATTGGGTTTTGGGGCATTTCATCTCTCCTCCCAATATTACCTTTCCTTTGGCATGCATCACATATGGAGACAAAGAGGTGTGCATCTTTGAATAATGAAGGCCACCAAAAACCGGATTGCAAGACCTTTGTAGCGGTTTTGTAGGATGCATGATGCCCGCCATACCTTGACCCGTGACAATGGAGTAGGATCCCTTGGACTTCTTCTTCCGCCACGCATTTTCTATACAACCTATCCGAGCATAACTTGTATAAGTAGGGCTCGTCCCAATAGTATCTAGTCACGTCGTGGAAGAATTTTTTCTTCTTATATCCATCGAAAGGCGGTTCCTTCCCGCATACTAGGTAGTTCACTAGATCCACAAACCATGGTAGTCTCTCGTCTTGTAATTCATTAGCACTCTCTAGTCCTTGCACGGCTTCAACCCCTTTCTTCAAGACGCCAACTACCATGAGACTCTCCTCGGGGAGCTTATCATCAATTGGGACAAGGTCTTCAATCCTCATTCTAGACAAGTGATCCGGGACCCCATTCTCTATTCCCTTTTTGTCAACTATCTCCAAGTCAAACTTTTGTAGAAGCAAGATCCAACGGAGTAGCCTTGGCTTGGTGTCTTTCTTATCATGAATGTATCTCAAAGCTGCGTGATCGGTGTAGACAATCACTTTCGACCCCATAACATAAGACCTGAATTTCTCCATTGCAAAGACAACGGCTAGCAACTCCTTTTCCGTTGTGGCATATCGGGCTTGAGTGTCATCTAAGGTCCTACTTGCATAGTAGATGACATTGGTTCTCTTGTCCTTCCTTTGGCCCAAGACCGCTCCAACCGCGTAGTCACTAGCATCACACATGATCTCGACCTTGCTGATGGAGCGAGGTCTAGATTTCCTCCAAAATTCCTAACAACCTATAATCACTTGGCAAGAAGATCAAAATGAACTAACAAAACAAATAAAGAGAGATATATACAATGATAAGCTTGGGGTGTCTCCGAAGAGCACTTTGTTTAACGTCACTAAGTTCGACGTTTGTTACCGTCCTCAAGCTAGAGGGACATCATCGAGGGGGATCGATCCTCCCTTTTCGACGATTTGATTTGCTCGGTAGAGTTTGAGCCTTTGGCCATTCGAAATGAAATCTTGGCCGTCCTTGTTAACAAGCACCACGGCTCCATACGGCCTTACTTCTTTAACCTCAAACGGACCCGACCACCTTGACTTGAGTTTCCCGGGAAAGAGCTTCAACCGGGAATTGAATATCAACACTAGGTCCCCAACCTTGAAATCCTTGTGCACTATCCTCTTGTCGTGTAATGCTTTGGTCCTCTCCTTGTAGATTCTCGAGCTCTCGTAGGCTTCGAGCCTAGTCTCCTCTAACTCTTGAAGTTGAATCAATCGCCTCTCTTGTGCGGTCTTGATGTCGAAGTTAAGTAGCTTCACCGCCCATAGGGCCTTGTATTCCAACTCAACCGGTAGATGGCATGACTTCCCATAAAGCAAGTTAAATGGTGTAGTCCCTATAGGTGTTTTAAAGGCGGTCCGGTATGCCCATAAAGCATCATCTAACTTGTTGGCCCAATCCTTCCTTGAAACCCCAACCGTCTTCTCAAGTATGGCTTTGATTTGCCGATTGGACACTTCTAATTGGCCACTCGTTTGAGGATGATAAGGTGTTGCTACCTTATGCTTCACACCATGCTTCTTAAGTAAGCTTTCAAACACCTTGTTGATGAAATGACTACCTCCATCACTAATGACTACCCTTGGAACTCCGAACCTTGGGAAAATGATGGATTTGAATAATTTTAGAAAGACCTTGGCATCGTTGGTTGGGCTTGCAATGGCTTCCACCCATTTGGAGACGTAATCGACCGCCACCAATATGTATTGGTTACCATATGATGACGGGAAAGGTCCCATAAAGTCGATGCCCCACACGTCAAACATTTCCACCACAAGGATTGGGTTTTGGGGCATTTCATCTCTCCTCCCAATATTACCTTTCCTTTGGCATGCATCACATATGGAGACAAAGAGGTGTGCATCTTTGAATAATGAAGGCCACCAAAAACCGGATTGCAAGACCTTTGTAGCGGTTTTGTAGGATGCATGATGCCCGCCATACCTTGACCCGTGACAATGGAGTAGGATCCCTTGGACTTCTTCTTCCGCCACGCATTTTCTATACAACCTATCCGAGCATAACTTGTATAAGTAGGGCTCGTCCCAATAGTATCTAGTCACGTCGTGGAAGAATTTTTTCTTCTTATATCCATCGAAAGGCGGTTCCTTCCCGCATACTAGGTAGTTCACTAGATCCACAAACCATGGTAGTCTCTCGTCTTGTAATTCATTAGCACTCTCTAGTCCTTGCACGGCTTCAACCCCTTTCTTCAAGACGCCAACTACCATGAGACTCTCCTCGGGGAGCTTATCATCAATTGGGACAAGGTCTTCAATCCTCATTCTAGACAAGTGATCCGGGACCCCATTCTCTATTCCCTTTTTGTCAACTATCTCCAAGTCAAACTTTTGTAGAAGCAAGATCCAACGGAGTAGCCTTGGCTTGGTGTCTTTCTTATCATGAATGTATCTCAAAGCTGCGTGATCGGTGTAGACAATCACTTTCGACCCCATAACATAAGACCTGAATTTCTCCATTGCAAAGACAACGGCTAGCAACTCCTTTTCCGTTGTGGCATATCGGGCTTGAGTGTCATCTAAGGTCCTACTTGCATAGTAGATGACATTGGTTCTCTTGTCCTTCCTTTGGCCCAAGACCGCTCCAACCGCGTAGTCACTAGCATCACACATGATCTCGAAAGGGAGGTCCCAATCCGGAGCTTGAACAATGGGAGCACTGACCAACGCCTTCTTGATCTCTAGAAAAGCTACCATACATTCCTCATCAACCACGAACTCAACCTCCTTGCAAAGTAGCCTTGTAAGAGGACTTGTGATCCTTGAAAAATCTTTGATGAATCTTCGGTAGAACCCCGCATGACCCAAGAAAGATCGGATGTCCTTGAACGACTTAGGCGGCTCCAATCTAACCATCACCTTGATCTTGGCCTTGTCTACCTCAATCCCTTTCTCGGATATCTTATGCCCAAGCACAATTCCTTCTCGCACCATGAAGTGGCATTTCTCCCAGTTTAGCACCATGTTTGCTTCTTCGCACCTTTGTAAGACCCTACAAAGGTTGGACAAACAAACACAAAAAGAAGACCCATACACGGAGAAGTCGTCCATGAAGACTTCTACCATGTCTTCAAGAAGGTCAGAGAAAATGGACATCATGCAACGTTGGAATGTTGCGGGAGCATTGCACAACCCAAACGGCATCCTTCGATATGCGAAGGTGCCGTAAGGGCACATGAAGGTTGTTTTCTCTTGGTCATTCGGGTGTATGGGTATTTGAAAGAAACCCGAATAACCGTCTAGAAAGCAATATAATGGATGATTAGCTAGATGTTCAACCATTTGATCTATAAAAGGTAACGGAAAATGATCCTTACGAGTGGATGAATTCAACTTCCTATAGTCAATGCACATTCTATGCCCGGTTATTGTCCTAGTAGGTATCATTTCATCCTTTTCATTTTTAACAACCGTTATCCCCCCTTTCTTAGGCACACAATGAACCGGTGAGACCCAAGTACTATCCGATATTGGGTAGATAATGCCCGCGTCTAAAAGCTTAAGAATCTCTCTCTTTACAACATCTTTCAAATTAGGATTCAACCTTCTTTGATGTTCAATAGAGGTCCTTGATTCATCCTCTAAATGGATTCTATGCGTGCACAAACTAGGGGAAATAACCTTGATATCATCCAAAGAATAGCCAATTGCTCTCCTATATTTCCTAAGTTCTACAAGAAGGGAAGATAGTTCATTCTCATCTAGACTCGTATTCACAATAACCGGGTAAGACTCGTTGGGACCTAAGAATGCATACCTTAGTCCAGCGGGAAGTTGCTTTAGGTCCACCTTTGGGGCTTTGAGCTCGCTACAATCGTCCTCCTCAAGACTAGACTTACCCTTGCTAGTCTCTTCAACGGCTAAAACAAACTTCCCTTGGACCGTGCCAGCCCTTAAACCATCTTGAACCTCGGCACTACGAACATCCAACTCAAAAAACGGCGTATCTTTGCCGACCGGCTTGTGCAAGTCCAAGAGTAGCTCGTACCCTTGACTCTCTTTACTCAAGAACCCATGATCACCACGCTCCTTAGTCAAAACCACTTCCAAACCGTCCTCTATTCTCATCTCCTCAAGCAATTCATCGGCTAGCTCATCCATGGTCTCTATGTAGAAACATTGGCCATCTATGGTGGGTTTCTTCATTACCTTGTTGATATCGAACTCAAGGATCTCTCCTTTACCCAAATGGAGATCTATTTTGCCTCTCCTCACGTCGATTATCGCTCCCGCGGTTTCTAGGAATGGTCTACCAAAGATAAGAGGGTCTTTTGGTTCCTCATCCATTTCAAGAACTACAAAGTCTGTGGGGACAATGAAATCCTTCACCACAATGGGAAGATCTTCAAGCAAACCAATAGGAACCCTCACGCTCCTATCCGCCAATATCAGGGAGATGTTGCATGCCTTGTAGCGTGTGAAGCCTAGTCTCTTGGCTACCGAAAATGGCATGAGGCTTACACTTGCTCCAAGATCACACAAACAATGGTTGAAAGCTAGAGGACCAAGTGCACAAGGTAGGGTACATGATCCCGGATCTCCTAGCTTCTTTGGTACCATCTTCGTTTATATGATGGCGCTACACTCGTGAGTTAGAATGACCATGGACTCCATTTCCTTAGCTCTCTCATTCACGGCATCTTTCAAGAATTTGGCGTATTGAGGGACAAGCAAGAAGGCATCAACCAAGGGCATTGTGAGTTCTACCTTCTCCATTTGCCTATCAAAGATGGCTTTATACTTGTCCATAAGTTGCTTCTTGAACCGCCCGGGAAAGGTTAGTTTAGGAACGTATGGCTTAGGAACGAATACATTCTTCTTCGATTTCTCTTGAGCAACAACAACCCTAGGCTTGTCCTTCTCTACTTCTTCAACCTTGTCTTGCTCTCTCACTACCTCATCTTCAACCAACTCGTCATCTTCTTGAAGTTCCACCCCCCCCACTTTGTTTCTCAATGTCCGCATTGAGAGTAGAAGGAGCTTCTCTTGGAGGCAAAACCGTGCCACTTCTCAAGGGGATGGCGTTTACATACTCCTTAGGATTGGCTTCGAATTTGCCCGGGAGTTGACCTTGTGGTCGCGAAGAAGAAGCAACACATTTGTTCTCCATGTATTTTACCTTGGAGTTCAAAGCTTCAATCTTTGTGTTGAGGTCGTTGTAAAAGCAATCCACCCGCGTATTGATCTCCGCTTGTCCCTTGAGTAATTGTTGGAACATGGAGCTCAAATCAAACTATTGCGGTTTAGACGAAGTTGCTTGACTTTGGGGCATAAACCCTTGTTGTTGCCCTTGAAAACCGGGTGGAGCTTTGGGTTGAAAGCTACCTTGGTTACCTTGGAATCGGTTTCTTGGGACAAAGCTTTGTTGGTTGGTACTAGAAGCTTGGCTTTGAGGTTGAAATTGCTTTTGTGGGGCTCCTTGAGCTTGATTAGGTTGCGGAGGGTAGACTTGGTCTTGTGGATTTTTCACATTTGTGTTCCGGTAAGAGAAGTTGGGGTGGTTCCTATAGTTTTGGTTGAACCCTTGTTTTTGGTAATTCCCTTGGTTTTGGTAGTTCCCTTGGTTCCCCATGTAGTTCACCTCCTCTTGGGTGTTCATGTCCACGTTCTCTTCTTGATAGTAACCTTGGTTCTCATCATAAGCATCCACAAAGTTTACCGTATTTTGGGAAGACACTAGGAGTTTATCAATCAAGTTGGCTTGCTTGTCCAACTTGTCGTTGAGAGCTTTCATGTCTTTGGCCCGCTTGTTCTCATCAAAATCGCTAGTGGTCCTTGTGGCGCGGTCATAGTCGTCGCCATAGGTACCGTCACTTTGGGCCAAGTTCTCAACAAGCTCCATTGCTTCCTCAACATCTTTAGCTAAGAAGTTTCCGTTAGATGCCGTGTCAAGTAGCATACGGATCTTAGGTAAAGCACCTCGGTAGAGGGTGCTTAGGAGAGCGTTGCTAAAGCCGTGATGTGGGCATTGAGAAGTGTAGCTTCTAAATCGCTCCCAAGCCTCGTTGAAAGACTCATTGGACCGTTGTGTGAAGCTAGATATCTCATTGCGAAGTTTGGCGGTTCTAGACGGTGAGAAGAATTTGGCTAGAAACGCCCTTTTGCAATCATCCCATGAAGTAATAGATCCTTGAGGCAAGGTCTTTTCCCATTGGTGAGCCTTGTCACCTAAAGAGAACGGGAAGAGACGAAGCTTGAAACCATCTTCGGAGACCCCATTGATCTTAGTGAGACCACATATCCGGTCAAATTGGTCAATGTGATGTAGAGGATCCATGGAACTTGTTAGCTTGAACCATGTTGATTAGCACGGGTTTGACCTCAAAGTTGTTGTTTTCCACCGGTGGAGCTTGAATGCCTTGCCGGTTTTGGTGAGCATTAGCGACATCACCCTCTCCAACAACGTGTCTAGCTCTTGGTGGATGGTTGGGACGGTTTGGTTGGTAATGGTTTCCATTGCCACCACCTCCTTGGTTGTTGCCATTCCCACCATTCCTTTGGTGGGGAATGTTCTTATGAACGTTCCCGAGTGGAATATTATGAAGATCTTCCATATCGTTACCAACTTCTTCTTGAACTCTCCCTCGGTTTCGTCTTGCTTTTGAACCTCTCTCAAGTTGATCAATGTCGTCCCTAGGTTCTACTAGGTTAGTATTGCCATGGGAACGGGTATGCATGACCTATAGAGAGAAAGAACACTAGGAAGCAAAGAAGGTTAGTAACTTGGTAGCAAATAATACTTAAGCTCACTAAGAACCTAAATCTCAATGTTAAAACAAATCTCAATACGGAAACGGCTCCAAATTGATACAATATATTTCGGTATCTCAAGGTATCAATACCCTCTAACCGATGTAGTAAGAGGTTATCGAATCCAATATTGGAAAATAGTCCTAAACACTAAGAATGCAAGGATCATAAGTAAATTAAGCTAAGCAAGGTAGTTTATGATTGTGTATCCGAATTCAAATAAACAAAAGCAATACTAAATGAGTTGTAAATCAAATAACAAAGGCGAATCAAGAGATAGGGTAATCGACTTGGGGTTACTAATGCATGATCCAATGTGTTCTTTCACTCAACAAGTTATCCCTAGGTATTAGATCTCTAATCTTGATTAGTTCTTTCTCAAGCAACTAATCACTATGCTAATTATCAAATCCATTAGCAAACCGTCGTTTGTGGATTATCAATTGACAAGCATTAAGAATATAATCAAGATCAACCAAAGATATGCCCTAGACAACTAATCTCTTAGGCTATGAGCATAAAACCTTTGAATAATTTATCAAGGCATTTCATCAAACACTTGGTGTGCAATGAAATGCCTATCATCTAAATCCACTTCATCAAGCTAGATTTAGCATTAAGAGCATTAAACAAAGAGGGGGTATAAGATAATCTATCACTAAACACCTTAGATCATGCATCAAATCATCCTAATCTATCCCATCTCAAGATTCTAAGAAGACTACTCAAGATCCATAAAAAGCCCCTCAAAATCGATTTGGATAGGAGAGGTTTTCATGGATGAATCTTGAATAGATAAGATAGAAAGAAGATTAGATGGAAGGAATCAATGAAAACAAAGACTTAATTGCATAAAAAGTAGAAGATCCTCTCTTACAAATCCAAGAACACTCTCAAAAGGGGCAAGGGTTTCTAGGACAAAAGAAAGCATAAGTGGTAAAAATTAGGTAAAGTTGTGTTTATAGTGAATAGTGCTCGACCGGGTCGACCCGGAACAAACCGAGTTCCGACCCGGCCGAGTTGGATCTTTTTGGGCAAGAAATCCTAACCGCCCGGAGCTAACTGAGGTGATGGGGGTTGGTTATGGTCTTGGTCTTTAAGGACCGACCTCGTCTTGGTCGGCTGGAAATGTGAACGTTGGTCGGTCTTTCGTCCTGGGCTAAGACCGAGTGAAAACGACCGCATGGAATCGGGCCGGTCAAGATGCTGAGGGACGAAAGCACGCTAAGGCATGAGGGGTTCTTTGCTGGCTTGCGGACCGTGCTTCGTCGGGACGGTCGGATTTCCTCCTACGGGCCGGTCCAGATCCATGTCCCAGGACCGGTCAAAACGGACCGAGCTGATTGAGGTCGGTCGGATTTTCCCCCGGGGGGGGGGGATTTTTAGCCGAGGGCCGCGCTTCTTCGGGTCAGTCAGATTTCCTCCTTCGGGCCGGTCCAGATCCCTGTCCCAGGACCGGCATAAACAGACCGAGCTGATTGAGGTCGGTCGGATTGGGCGAGCCAAGACTCCAATTCCGCGCTAAGTCCTCCTCCGCATCCGTAGTTGAACATGCTCGAGCCTCGGTACTTCCCGAACATCTCTGAACCATTCCAAAGTACCTAGAATAGACTCCAAAACATGCAAGACACTCTAAGACCTAGTGCAAAACGTCATATTCTCTAAAAAAGACCAAAACATGCATGAAAGACTTAGATATGCACGAATGTAACTCGAGATGCAAAGTGAAATGTATGTTATGAGCACTAAAATGAGAGGATATCAGTTTTATAGAGGTGTTGTCTAAGAGACATCAGAAGAGGAATCGGGACAAGGTTCCCAAATCACACTAAGTTTATGTGTAGAGACATTTTTGGCTGGAATGTACGTGATTTAAATAAAGTTGGTCACCGTACAAGTTTAAAAAAGTGGTTTAAGCAGCATAGACCTATTTTGGGGGGGCTCTTGGAGACCCATGTAAAGCAGCACAAGCAAAGGAAGTTCATAAATTCTATATTTCTGAGCTGATTTTTTGAAGATAACTATGGTTTTTCGGAATTGGGGAAAATATGGATTCTTTGGCATCCCAGTGTCAGGGTCTCTATCATTTCCAAATCGTTACAATTGGTGACCTGTGAGGTGAAGCTCCCAGATTACCAAAACCTTGGTGTCATATCTTTTGCGTATGCTACAAATGAGGAAGCAATCCAAAAATTGCTTTGGGAGGAGTTAGTGAGCTTAGCGTCTCATCATAGTGTTTTGGGGAAAGCTTGGGCGACAATAGGGGATTTCAACCAGGTTCTCAATTCTGATGAGCACTCTTCATCTCCAGGGCTTAATGTTGACAGAAAAATTAGAGAGTTCAGAGAGTGTTTGTTGGATGCAGGCCTATCAGATTTACCTTTCAGAGGGTGCACGTTCACTTGGTGGAATCCGATTGCCAAGAACTTGGACATAATGGTTGTGAATGATGATTGGAATACTCAATTCCCCACTTCTTTGGGCTGGTTTGGAGAGCCAGATTTCTCGGACCACTCTTCTTGTAGCATCGGTCTAAATCAGTCGTTACAAAGGCATAAAAGAGATTTCAAGTTCTATAATTATCTTCTCCAAAACCAGGAGTTCATTCCACTGGTTGGTAACATCTGGTACTCCATAAATGTGGTTGGCTCAGCCATGTTTAGAGTATCGAAAAAACTCAAGGGGTTGAAAAATAGCATTCGGTCTTTTTGCAGAACAAACTATTTTGATTTGGAGAAGAGAACAGAGGAAGCTCATGAGATTCTCATAAATCTCCAAGTGCAAATGCTGAGTACTCCAAGCACTACCTTTGCTGAGCAAGAATCTGAAGTGGAAAGGAAGTGGTTGATTTTAGCAAGGGCTGAGGAGTCTTTCCTTTGTCAAAGAGCCAGAATCACGTGGCTTAAAGAGGGAGACTGCAACTCGGCATATTTTCACAGAATGATGGCTGCGAGATATAGCTTAAATCACATTCATTATCTAGTGGATTCAAATGGGGCTCGTTTTGATGCTCAGGTGGATATTCAATCCCATTGTGTGCAACACTTTTCAGAGCTTCTGGGTGGCGAAGTGAGCCCCTGCTTGTTTGCACAATGAGACATTTCTGCCTTGCTGGATTTCAGTTGCTCGCAGGTCCAAATGGAGTATCTTGAAGCTGATTTTTCTGTAGAGGATATAAAGAGCTTTTTTTATTTGCCCAAAAACAAAACAAGCGGCCCTGATGGCTTCGGCAGAGTTTTTCACTGGATGTTGGAGTGTAGTGGGAACAGAAGTGGTGGAAGCTGTTCAAGAGTTCTTCAGATCGGATAAGTTGTTGAAGCAGTGAAATTCAACAACTATTGTTATGATCCCAAAATCTACAAATGCGTCTTGCACGGCAGATTTCAGACCTATCTCCTGCCTTAACACCTTATACAAGGTGATTTCTAAGCTTATGTCTGAGATATTTTAATCACTACTCCAATCAGTAATCTCCCACACTCAATCAGCATTTATGCCAGGTCGACTACTTGCGGAGAATGTCCTTCTTGCCGCTGAAATCGTCCAGGGCTATAACCGCAAGAATATTGATCCCCGAGGCATGTTGAAGGTAGATCTTCGCAAGGCTTTTGACTCAGTAAGATGGGACTTTGTGCTTGCATCTTTGAGGGGCTTGGGCATCTCTGAAAATTTTGTTAAATGGATATCAGAATGCATCTCAACCCTAACTTTCTCAGTTTCGGTTACTGGTCATTCAAGTGGTTTCTTTAAAAGTACAAAGGGCTTAAGGCAAGGAGACCCGCTTTCTCCTTATCTCTTCGTCTTAACAATGGAGGTTTTCTCCCATCTTCTCAAAGCTCGTTATGCTTCCACTACAAGAAAACACAGTTTTTGTGACCAACTTTTGTGACTCTTTTTTTGTCGCAAAAAAGTGGGACGAAAGTGTGACTAATTTGCGACCACTTTGCGACTACTCGCAATGCAGTGGAAAAACAGTCGCAAATTAACGACGACACAGAGGAGTCACAAAAGGGTCTCAAATTTGAGACTGTTTAAGGACTTGCAAAAGTAGTCCCAAATTTGTGACTGATTTGCTTCGGTTTAGCAACTCCACTCGATTTGTTTTAAATAAACATCAAATAATATACAAAAAAAATTCTAAACCCTAAACCATCAAATAATATACAAAACATCAAATAAATAAACATCAAATAATATACAAAAAAATTCAACACTTACAATCCTAAATTATAAACCCTAAACCTCTAACCCTTAAAATAAACTCTAAATCTTAAATTGTAAAATATATTTTTGAACAGCTATTACCCAAAATAATTGTAAAGTGATATTCAAACCTTATATATTCTTAAAGTTTAGGGTTTAGGGTAACATGTACACTAGTTTGCAAACCCAGTTTTTGTGACCAATTTGAGACTAATTTTAGACTAATTTTTAATAGTATTCACAAAATAGTCCCAAATTTGGGACTAAT
This sequence comes from Eutrema japonicum, assembly GCA_030161315.1. NCBI lineage: Eukaryota > Viridiplantae > Streptophyta > Magnoliopsida > Brassicales > Brassicaceae > Eutrema > Eutrema japonicum. The sequence goes on from BSQW01000011.1 coordinate 41,646,821, forward strand.
TTGCAATTCCACTTGATTTTGTTTTTTAGAAATCAATAAATTCTAAACTCAAACCACAAATCCTTAATCATAAACCCTAAACCTCTAACCCTTAATCATAAACTTGATCTAAATCTTAAATTGTAAACAAAATTTTACACATAAATATCAAATAATATACAAAAAAATTCAACATTTACAATTTTTTTTAATATGATCATTTTATAAATCCTAAATTCTAAACCCTAAACCTCTAACCCTTAATCATAAACTATAAATCTTAAATTGTAAACTAGATCTTACACATAAACATCAAATAATAAACAAAAAAATATAACACTTACAAAAATTTCAATATAATCATAACATCTACTAAGTGTTACATGTGTTTTATAAGGAATGATTTTGAAAGATAAAAATTATCTCAAAATTTATTTATTTTTAAGTTTGAACATATTTTTGAACTGCTATATACACAAAATCATTGTAAAGTCATATTCAAACTTTCTAGGTTCTTAAAGTTTAGGGTTTAGGGTAAAGATTTTTTATTGTCACAAAATAGTCACAAATTTGCGACCGTTTAGCAACCCCAGTCGATTTTTTTAATAGTAGTCACAAAAGAGTTACAAATTTGTGACTAATTTGCGACCAAATGACAAAAATAATTATTTTTTTTAATTGATTTTTCTCCTTCTCTTCCGACGGTCTCCTGGAGATAGAGGAATTTGTGTCCAGATCTTAGGTCAGTCTCAGATAGAGGAATTTGTGTCCAGATCTTAGGTCAGTCTCGTCACGTTCTCTTCACTCACCGGTAAGTTCCAACCTCCACCGCCGGTGTCTTCGCCGTTTTTTTGTTGGTTTTTGATATTTAAACGCTTGTTCATTCTAGTGTGTTGAAGGTACTCCAGATCCGTGTTTCTGCGGCGCCGGAGGAGCAGATCCGCCGGCGAGGCTTCGGAATTTGTCGCCGAGACAAGGGCGTCGGAATTTGTTGCCGTGAAGCTTCATCTCGGAGGAGGGTGAGGAGGTGGCGGCTTCATCTCGGAGAAGGAGGAGGAGGCAGCGGCTTCATCTCGGAGAAGGAGGAGGCGGCGGCTTCATCTCGGAGAAGAGGAGGAGACTCGCCGTGAAGCTTCATCTCGGAGAAGAGGATGAGGCGGCGGCGATTTCAACCTCTTTCTTTTTTTTTTCTTTTTTCTTTTTTTTAATTTTAATTTTTGTAATTAATTAATTTACTAAATAAAATAATTTGTTTTTTGAATTTGTTTTTGTTTTTGTTTTAATTTGTTTTTAAGAAGTAGTCACAAAATCAGTCTCTAATTTAGGACTGATATTATAGTCACATATCAGTCACAAATTTGCGACCATTTTATTTATCGACCAAATATTTGCTACTACTGTTTTTGATCCCAAAATGGTCGCAAATGAGTCATTTGTGACCATTTTGAGACTCTTTTGGTAGTCGCAAAAACTGTGTTTTCTTGTAGTGTTCAGGTCAGATCCTGTACCATCCTAACACATCTGAGTTGGAAATTTCTCATATTATGTTTGCAGACGATGTGATGATTTTCTTCAACGGGAATAGTTCATCACTCCATGGTATTAGTGAAGCTTTAGAAGATTTTGCTAGCTGGTCGGGGTTGTGTATGAACCAGAACAAAACTCAGTTGTTCCATGCATGGTTGAACCAGAGTGATTCCACTGCTATTGCTAGCTCTGGATTCCCGAGTGGTTCATTCCCTATTCGTTATCTGGGCTTGCCACTGATGTACCGTAAACTGAAAATCTCTGAGTACTCTCCTTTAATTCAAAAGATTGCTGGAAGATTCAGAACTTGGGCAGTGCTATCTCTCTCATTTGCTGGTAGACTACAACTGATCTCATCGGTCATTGCTGGCACGGTAAATTTCTGGATCACAACTTTTATCTTACCGCGAGGTTGCATCAGAAAAATTGAATCACTATGTTCTAGATTCATGTGGTCAGGTTCTATTGATGGAAAATTTATGGCTAAGGTTGCTTGGGCCAGAGTTTTCTTACCGAAAAAGAAGGTGGTTTGGGGCTGCGTCGCTTCTCCAGTTGGAACACTACTCTTTGCTTGCGCCTTATCTGGCTATTGTTCTCAAAGAGTGGATCGTTATGGATTGCTTGGCACAAAAATCTGCATCTCAGAAACTCTAGTTTTTGGGTTTTGGAGGAACGTACAAGTGATTCATGGAGCTGGAAATCTCTCCTAAAGCTCAGAAATTTAGCTGAAAACTTTGTGAAGTGCAGTGTGGGCAATGGAGTTCTAGCAAGCTTTTGGTATTATAGTTGGACTCCTCTTGGGCCTTTTTTAAAGTTGTTGGGAGATGAAGGTCCTCGAAGTAGATGTATCCCTTTGAGCGTAATAGTGGCGGATGCTTGCAACCATCGGGGTTGGACATTTGCAAATCCAAGATCTGATTCTGCCATAGCTCTTCACAGTCATTTGACAACCATTGCTTTGCCAAGTAGGTCAAATCAGGAGGATTTGTTTTGCTGGGTTGTTGATGGAGTAAAGTGTAGGGGCTTCTCTTCAAAGTTAACTTGGGAAGCATTGAGGCCTAGAGAAGAGGTCAAGGATTGGTGCAACTTGTTTGGTTCAAGGGAGCCATTCCGAAACAAGCTTTTACAATGTGGACAACAAACCTTAATCGCTTGCCTATGAAATCGCGTTTGGCATCCTGGGGAATGATGATCCCGACCAATTGTTGTCTTTGCTCTGCTTTTGATGAAACTAGAGATCACTTTTTTCTGCACTGTGAGTTTACCAAAGATATTTGGCAATCAATTAAGCAGAGGATAGGTATTTCCGCTACAGATTTCCAATCGTGGCCAGATCTTCTGGCATGGATGAAGCGCATGAGAGATAACTCACTAGCCCGGCTTCGGAAGCTAGCTTCACATGCTCTGATTTACAGTGTTTGGCGGGAGAGAAACAACATGTTTTTTAACCTTTGCTCCCTTCCTTCTTCTCAGATTTTCTCAGAGATTGATAGATCTATCAGGAATTCGATAACTGCAAGAAGACACCGGCGACATTTTGGAAACTTAATGCTCCTCTGGCTTCGTTGAGTATAGACTAAAATCTACACTAATCTCATTTGCTACCATGTTTTTTCTTTATTTTTGCCGTGGTAACAAAACTTTGAATCAGTTTTTGTAAAACTTCTTTCATTAATATAATATTTACAGTTTGGCAAAAAAAAAAAAATTAACCTAATTTAAAATTTAACCTATAAAACACACATGTACATGTGAGCTTTCCGATACATGTATTCCGGTGAATGTATGTTTGTTAGTGTATTTTACCATGTAAATTCATTTTTTGTGAGGGTATTTATATATTAATTTAGTTGGAATGTGTTATCATATATCGGACTATACTTGGTGTAGTTAGCAAATATTTTGTTCAAAAAAATAAGTTTGGGTCCATTCGGGTCTAACCAGATGAACACCAGAGTAGTGACCAGATTGATGGTCATGGTGTTAGTCACATAACTTATATTTGTTAGTGCATATCACCATGCAAATCTATTTTTTGATGTAGGTACGAATACATTGTGTAGCTTTCAATCATTTTTCCTTCGTGGAAAATGAGACCACCTATTAACAGCTACAAAACCTCGCCACGGAAAATGAGAGAACTTTCACTGGCAATCGTTAAAAACATTCAGTTGGTGATAATTTAACACGATCTATTCAAAGGTTACATATTATAAAGAATTTTTCCTCTCTTAGTTTGTAGAACTTTTTAATTGCGAACCGGATAAATTTACAATCCGCCCAAAAGATCAATCAATCGATAGCCGAATTATGTTTTTTTAACCACAAATTTTTAGTGGCTAATTGGTGGCCACTAACAACTAGGCGGTCAAATCCATGGACAAAACCACGTATTTAAAACCAAATTTGTTGCTAGTTAGCTACGATTGATGGGACATGGCATGTTTTGTTGTGCAAGTTATATCTACAACTTGAAGAGTTTATTGATTATGTTCAGACATGAGAATATCAATGGATTGTTATTTGTATAATCTCTCCCTTTCATCAAAAAACTGGAAAAAAAAGAGAGAAGAGAACAAAAATTTGCAGCAATATATATTCTATGTTATTATTAATGCGTGTAAAAGAACAAAAAGTTGATTGAGTTAAATAAAACAAAAAATGACAAATCGTATTTGTTACAAACAATGAATCCTATTTTGTTTACCCACTTCCACAAATCTCCATGGCATAGCTGAGGCCGAACTTTGTTGGTAGAATTTGTCTTTGAGGATGAACATTTCAGAACATACCACCAATGGAGTTTCCAGTAAAGATTACTGTCTCCGTAGTTTCTCAAATTTTGTCTTTGAAACCATTTTCTCAAAATCTTGAGATTTGGTAATCATATCATCTTCTCTGGCTTCAGGAGACAAACAAATCACAATCCCTTTCTTCTTTTTTTTAGACTAATAAAAATTACCAGAAACGCATCCTCATGTATGTTTATGTCCGTCGCGTCCTACTGTCTTCTTCTGTAGTCTCGCAAATACACCCGGGAAGAGGATTCGCATAGAAACTCTCTTCCAGCTTCGGGAACTCCCCGGATTCTCTGTTATATGGAGCTCCATTTCGGTCTTTGTGAAGCTTTTTTACTTTGGAACTGAACTTTTTCCAAGAAATTTTCCCTTCATCCAATGCATCAACAAGTTTGACAAAGCTCATCCTGCATCGGAAAACAAAAAAGGTGTGACTAAAATGATAACTTTATATTACAAACTTAGTGAGGGGTATTCGGGAGCATTTACTTGTCTGGATTTATGGTTTTTTTGAAGTTCTCGAATCGTCTGTGACCTTGAACCGCTTTTGCCATGTTCCCATCGTAAGTGTAGAGAAATACCTCGCTTTGAAGTGCAACAATATAATCTAAACCAGCCAACATATTCTGGTGGTTATTAAAAGGCTCTAGCTCTTCTTTGGTGGCAAGAGTTGAATGTGAGAAAATGTTCGGGAAGTCTGTGTTGAGAGGATCCATGCTTCCGTTTCCATAAGCTTCACCAGCTACGAGGTAAATCCGGGAGCTGGACAGGAAATCTAATGCCCTCAGCAAAAGCGAGGTTTCCCTCGGAGTCAAGGGACAACCACCTTCCAATCTTCTCTCTGTTCCGTTTATTTCTTTTTCCTTCCAGTGACTAACCTCATACCGCATCTGCCGTAATTCTTCGTCCTCTTCAGCTGTCAAACTATGACTGCAGCCTGTGAAAGCCAGCATATCTTTCTCGTACCTGTAGAGGATGATATACTTGTAATGAACCGCAAACTACATATAGGGATTTTTCAGTATTTACATGGGCTAGATGATGTGACAAAACGACAAAGCTACTTGCCTTAAATGAAGAGCAAGGTAAGGACCTCTGTTCTGCCTCATTCTAGAAACTAGAACGTTTCCCAGTTCCTCTATTGGAGCTGAATATTTCAGCGCCCTGTAATTTACTCGGCAACGAAGCTTTTGTACAGAATCAGGCAGGTCATTGTTAGCGAGCCGGGAATCAGTGTGAGTTAAGTACATTACGATATGCTGTTTCAACAACGGAAGGACCTCTTTCTTGTAGTAACCAACCTGTAACAAGGAAAAAAAATTATTGACCGAGCATATTCTTGAAAACAATTGTATGCAAATATTAGTGAGTCAAGGGCTCCAATAATAACCAAATATCAAGAGAGCATTCTTGACCTTAGACCACGATATAGGTGTCTTAACGAAGGGCTCAATTCCAGCTAATTCTGATGGCAGCGACTCAACTATGTGAATATCATCCTTCAACTCCTCAATGAAGTGTTTCCAATCAAATAGATCCTTAAAGCCACTGGAAACACGGTGGAATAAGGATATAAGCTAAGAGAAGATCATAAAACGAACTGAAAGTCAGTCATCTATTATGACTTTAATTACTTTTCTTTAATATGATAAGAACATATATATAAGCTGTTTAATTACCAAAACTTCTTTCATTAGATGAAATCTACAGAAATAACCTGTCATCTGCCCAATATGAGCTGTGGTCAAGTGAGGGAAGAACTAAAGTTGCCTTCATAATTTTAGCCACTGCAACCATATCACATATCTGCATTCTAAAAATGGTTAAACGCATCAGCCTAGAACTTATAAACAGAAGATAACTTCAGAAACATTGAGAAAACACAAAAGCCTGACCCCAAATCTCATTTGGTTTAGTCCTCCATTAGCATTTATGAGAAGGTAGCCATTCGTATTAGCAGCTAACTCTGAATATAACATATATACATATGATAAGAACTTAAAAGCCAAATACCAAGAACTGCAGAACAAAACAAAACAAAAAATGCTACTAACAGGAGAAATAGTTTATATTTTCCAAGGGCATACTTTTGCGAGTCCTTAAACTGTCAATGCACTGCGAGAAATTTCCACTCTCGGGTTTTTCCCAGACACCTGAATACTGAACAAAGAATTAAACAACACCAAGATTTCAAGATTCACGAAGCCATAAATACAATCCACAAGAAAGCTTGTGCCCAATGAAGCAGTGGAAGAAAATACACATACTCGGAGCTAATAAGACTTACTTCAACCACACTGTTTTGGTCACCCACCACGCCTGAAGCAACCATAAGCAAAGTTGGATCAACATCATGTCCTCCATCTTTATAGATATAATCATGGGAGCTATGATCTAGTAGATTTACTCGAGGAATCGAGTCCTAGAAGAAATTACCAAAGTTATGTCAGATGTTTAATCTTCTTCTCCCCCACAAAATTTTCAACCAGAGAAACACTATTTAGCATCATAAATGTGAAGATCTTAAATCAAGCAGGCAATTTTGGATATTGATGAAGCACAAAACGCAATTTCAGTTTGAGAAGGAACCTGATCCGAAGCTGCATCATCAATGGCAGATCCAAACCAACCAGTAGCACAAATCTTCAAAACACCCATAAACAAACACACACCACAAAACGCGAAAAACATCCAATGGCCAAGTTTCTTCCTCTCTCTCAAACTAAAATCCGAAACCACCGATCCCATCGGCTTCCTCAACAAGCCTTTCACAACTCTTTCCCTCAACTGACCATACGTCTGATGCTTTCTATTAATCGCAGACTCAAACGCAGCACTCGGATCTAAACCCGAACCAGAAGCGATCTCTGATCTAGGTGAGTTAAGCTGGAGATCGATCTCGTGGTGAACTCTCAAGGTGGAGTGATTCGTGCCGGTGCTATTATCGCCGGCGTGAGTGTTGTTGCTGCTGCTGCCTCCGGAGGCGCCGCGTTTGAAAGATTGAGCACGGCGTGTCATGGGACCGGAGAATCGTGGGCTATTGACATGTTGAGGGACGCCATCGCCACCGTCGTGGTGGTGGAGGTGGTGGCCCATTTCAAGCTCTTCTTCGATTGTTGCTATCTTTTATGAGAAACGGAGAAGATGATAAAATAATGCTGCTCCTTCTTTGCGCTTATCTTCCACAATTTCAATTCTTTTTTCTCTCTTTTCAAGCAATTTCTACATATTCAAGTGGGAACTGAGATTTGAGAGAATTTTTTCGCGTTTCGTTAGTATCACTAAATTTTTTTTTTATATATAAAAAATACTCTAAAATAACACAATTTTTTTTTTTTTCATTTCAAATCTAGAATACTAAATTTAAAATTCCGAATTATAAATTTAAAATTAAATTAAATATTTGGGGTGTATTCATCATTCTAACATTTGGAGTTATTTGTATTAAAATCACAAATCCTATGTTATTTAAATATAAATTTAAAAAAGCTTTTTAAAATTTCATGTTATTAAACTAGTGATTTGTAAATGAATTTTAAAATCCACTATTATTGAAAATATTTTAAGTAGTGGATTTTATGGGACTTTTAGTAATTTGAAGATGTTTTGGTGGAGTTTCTTAGTTAAAAAATAAAAATCTAAATCTTATGGTTTTATGTAAGATTTCATATAAATGAAAAACAAATAATAACAATTTTTTTTTGATGATTTATGGGTAAATTCTAAACTCATGAAGAGGCCCAGACTAATCTCCTGGGGATGTATCACCAACGGGTTAAGCGTACAATTGGGTTTGCAAATGTGGCCTAGACATTAACCTCATATCTCATTTGGCCACAAAGGAGATAATTTGTTTTTAGGGAGAGCTGTCAACTCATTTTCAGAAGTTCACTACCACTGGACCACCACCCTTGTGGTTAAGTAAATAATATAAAAACTCATTATGTTTGGGTTCAGTCCCAAAAAACTCTGTTTCTCATAATAAATAAATAATAACAATTTACCAAATTAACTCAAATCATCTAAAAACTCATTATGTTTGGGTTAAGTGTTTCTAATTTAATGTTTTTCATATTAAAAAAAAATTTAGATTATTTTATTATTAAATTTATGATATTATTGTTATTTTTAACTAGTGATGTCAAATTTAGAATAAAAGTTTGAAAATGTATTATTTTGATCAATTTACTTTTTTATATATTTCATGGAATATTTTGATTGAAGGAGAATACAAAAAAAACGGAGAAGCAAATACGAGTTGCCAAGCTGTGACCAAGAAAAAAAATAGAGTATCAGCTGCTGCCAAGCTGTTCCAATATATACATGTTGCTAATTTTTTTTTTTTTATTGTCTTACAAGCTTTGTTTTATTCTTTAAAACAATACTGAGACAAAATTCAGATTATCTAGTAATTAAAATTTTTTATAGTGACACATAAGCACTTTATCTTTCTTTTTAGTGGGATTAAACAAATAAGTAGTGGATCCGAATCAGTTCTGTAATAGTAATATATATATATATATATATATATATAAAGTTAGCTTTCATCTTTTTTTATGATGTCATTTTACCCTCTATCTAAGCAATAAACATTAAAAAAAAACATATACACATAAAACAAAAAAGATCCAAAAAAAACTCAAACATAAAAAAATATTCCAAAATATACATAAATCGGTGCTGTCAATTTCAGTCACTATCCGTGAGTTTCGCCCCGTTTAATCCATCGTCGGTCGGATGCGGTCAAAAAAATTTAAGGTTTTTATTATTTATTATTTAAATATTTGCATGTTACCTGCGGATACCCGCAAATTCAAGCGGGGCGGATGCGGGTCGAACAAAAAATTAATCCGTGTGGGGCGGATCTAGCGGGGCAAGTTTGACCTGCTTGATAGGCCTAATTAGAATCCAACATAAAACACGATTAAAAAGAATGATGTTAAAAAAAATACGATTAAAAATAATATAAAAATAGAAAATAAAATAAAATAAAGAACCACGCAATATTAAACTGTTAGAAACAGTTCCATTAACTCCAAAACCAAGAAAATAAAATACTATTACACAATCAAAAAAAAAATTAAAAAAAAGTGGACCACGTCTGCGCATAATATCTATACATCTAACATATTAAAAAAAAAACAGAAAATTGTCTTAAAACTAAAACTTCAAAAGTAGCTCAAATTCCTTCATTCATTAATATTAAAGGAAAACATATTCTACAAGGGGTTCAACAAATAGTTTTTAGTTGAAACAAAAGAAAAAAAAATTATGCAAAGAAACTTTAAATTGTTAAGATTTTCCCTTAAAAAACCCAACTAATTACATGAAATTGACCAACAAAAGAAAAAAAATAAGTAAAAATGTGTACTATTCAGTAAACAAATACATATAAAATCATAAAATTAAGAAATTAAGAAAATAAACCAAAAAATAAAAAATACACATATTTTAAACTGATAGAGACAATTCAATTAACTATCAGATTCAAAAAATAAAATAATAGACAATAAAAATTGTTTAGAAAAATTGTTTACGACGCCCGCACGTAATGCGGATCACACCCTAATAATAACTAAAATGGGATTTAGAGAATAGGGGTGGACAAAAAAACCGATTCAAACCAAATCAATATCTAATCCAAATTATTCAGTTAAATTTTAAATTAACTTGAACGATTAAATCGAACGAACCAATAAACTAATATAGTTCTTTTAATAATTTAATTAATTATATTAATCATATATTTCTATTAACTTTTCGCCGTTTTTACCACGTTTGTTTTTCTTTTTTCTTTTCTCTTTTCTCAATATAATTATTTGAAAATACATTTTAAAATATAATTTTCGTTGAACCAATCCAGATAAGGACTAAAAGACTTTGAACTAAACGTTTAAAAACATCAATCATGTTTCCATTGAAAAATAAAAAGATCATATCGCTTCTTTTTTTTTTCTCTTTTGTTATTATAGTAGTTTTCGTCATATCGCTTATTCTTCTTCTATATTTTTGTGTTTCATAAATTGATTTTTTTAATTGAACTAAACTAAAACCAAACCAAACTCAAACTGATCCAAACTAACTATGGTTGAGTTCAGTCAGATTTTTATCAAAACTGAATTAACCGAACCGAACTATAAACCCGAACTGAATCTGAATTTGAATCCCCCATTCATTTCACATAGAAACTCATCACTAGTGTTCTTGATATAATTTATTATTACTTAAAAAAAAATATTGAACTATCAACAAGAAAAAAGACTTGTGTACTTTGTGGACCATCCAATAGATGTCCACATATCACAATCTCCAAAGTCTATGGTTTCTCTGGAATATTACCAATTGTATTTGTGCGATTCACAAATGAAAGCACAAAAATAATGGGAGTTTTGGTTGAATTCGTGGAGGTTATGGGTTGCATTCATGGTTACATTCTTGAACATCATGATGGAACAAACATGAATGAAATACACAAAACTTTTGTGGTTGATGTCCGCTTTGGGAACATGGATCCACTACAAGAAAACATGTGTATTTCCGACGGCAATTCCGACGGCAATAATTCCGTCGGATATTTCCGACGACTTTCCGACGGATTTCCGACTAACTTCTCATCCGTCGGAAATCCGTCGGAAATCCGTCGGAATTCCGTCGGAAATATTAACCCGTCGGAAATCCGTCGGAAATTCCGACGGATTTCCGACGACAATAATCCGTCGGACACTTTTCGACAGATTTCCGACGACTTTTTGACGAATTCTGATGTTGCCGACATACTGCCGACGGATTTCCGACGACGTTCATCCGTCGGAAATTTCCGACGGATTTCCGACTGATTGCCGACGGATTTCCGACAGATGCCGACATGGTTGCCGACATGGTTGCCGACATAGTTGCCGACATCGATAATATCTACTTTATATCCGTCGGAAATCCGTCGAAAAATGCACAAAATTTTCCTTATAAAAACGTTTCCACGCTTCATTTATAATCACAAAAAAAAAAATATCTGTTATCTAATTCCTTACGAAAATGTCTTCTTCAAATCCTTATAATTATTTTCGATCATGGATGGACAAGCCTCATCAAATTCCGGACACGGGCCTAGTTACGGAGGAATTCAAAAAAGGTCTACAGGAATTCATGGCATTTGCGGGTATGCAGAAGAAAGCAAAAAAAACCGGTAAAATCTATTGCCCTTGTACCAATTGTGGGAATCGTAGATTTATCGTGATAGATGAAGTATGGTCACACTTGTATTGTCATGGGTTTATGTCGGGTTACAAGATTTGGTATTATCATGGAGAAAATGATACAATGGTGGATAATTATGCTAGTACTAGTGAACATTATATTGGGGATAACACTAGCTTAGAAGAACCCGCAATGGAAGAACAAAGTACTGTAGGTCATGTTCAGATGGTGAACGATGCATTTCGTGAAAGTATACCATCGGTTGCTGAGTATGGAGATAGGGGAGAAGAACCTAATTTAGAAGCTCGGAGATTCTTTGATATGTTAGACGCTGCTAAACATCCGTTATATGATGGGTGTAGAGGTGAACATTCCCCTTTATCAAATGCAACAAGGATGATGGGTATAAAGACGGATTTCAATTTGAGTGAGGAGTGCGTGGATGCAATCGCTGATTTTGTGAAAGAAATTTTGCCAGAAGATAATCTTGCACCGGCATCATACTATGAGATACAGAAACTTGTTCAAGGTCTAGGATTGCCGTATCAGATGATAGATGTATGCATAGACAACTGTATGCTCTACTGGAGAGAGGACGCAGATCGTACGACATGTCGTTTTTGTCGCAAACCTCGGTATAAGGAAACAGGTGGAAGAGTGCCAGTGCCATATAAACGGATGTGGTATTTACCGTTAATAGAGAGATTGAAGAGGTTATATCAGTCAGAGCGCACAGCAGGAGCAATGAGATGGCATGCAGAGCATACAACAGATGGACAAATCGCCCATCCGTCAGATGCAGGAGCATGGAAACATTTTCAATCCATTTATCCCAGCTTTGCGTTTGAGGCAAGGAACGTATACCTTGGATTATGTACCGATGGTTTTAGCCCTTTTGGGAAGCACGGCAGAAAATATTCTTTGTGGCCAGTAATTGTAACACCTTACAATTTGCCGCCATCTTTGTGCATGCGAAGGGAGTTCTTGTTCCTTAGCATTCTCGTTCCTGGACCAGAGCATCCGAAGAGATCACTTGATGTGTTTTTGCAACCATTGATTTATGAGCTGCGAATGTTATGGGACCAAGGTATTGAAGCGTTTGATGTTTCTTGTCACCAAAATTTCATCATGCGGTCGGTACTTTTGTGGACTATTAGCGATTTTCCAGCATATGGCATGTTATCAGGATGGACAACGCACGGAAGGTTATCGTGCCCGTACTGTCAAGATAACACTGATGCGTTCCAATTGAAGCACGGACGGAAAACGTCTTGGTTTGATTGTCATAGGCGATACCTACCTAGCGATCATCCTTATCGTCGGAGCACCACATTGTTTAGGAAGAACCGGAAAGTATTTGACGGTCCTCCTCCTGAGTTAGATGGTGAGTATTTGTTGACTCAGTTTAGAGATTTTGGTGCAGAGAGGACCGTTGATTGTGGTGGTAACGGACATCATCCTGTTGATGGTTGTGGCAACGTTCATAATTGGCACAAGAGGAGCATTTTCTGGGATTTGCCTTATTGGAAGAACCATCTTTTGAGGCATAATCTGGATGTCATGCACATTGAGAATAATTTTTTCGACAACATTATGAACACCGTTCTCAATGTCAAAGGGAAGACGAAGGACAATCTGAAGTCTAGATTGGACTTGCCAGACATTTGTTCTCGTAGAGCACTACATGTGACAGGGAACGGGAAGCCTCCGGTCCCGGCTTTTCGTTTCGATGAACCTTCAAAGGCCGAGTTTTTTTACTGGATTACCGAAAGTGTTAGATTCCCGGACGGATACGCATCTAACCTTCGGAACTGCGTTGATCATGGAGAAGGGAAGTTTACAGGGATGAAGAGTCATGATTGTCATGTGGTGATACAGCGCCTCCTTCCATTTGCCTTTGCATGTCTTCTACCACGTAATGTCCACGAAGCAATTGCAGGTACAATCATGAAATTATTTATTTACTACTTTATACAATATATACTTCATTATTTAATTATTCATTTGTTATCCATATATTGAAGGGATTGGTGCCTTTTTCCGAGATATATGTTCTCGCTCTCTTACATCAGACGGTATCCGCAATCTTGGGGCTAATATACCTGTAATCCTTTGCAATTTGGAGAAGATATTTCCTCCTTCATTCTTTGATGTTATGGAACATTTAACAATTCATCTCCCTCGAGAAGCAGAGCTTGGGGGCCCGGTTCAGTAACGTTGGATGTATCCTTTCGAACGGTATATGTTACATCTAAAGAAGAAGGTGAAAAATTTGAGTCGAGTGGAGGGTTCTATCGTCGCACAGACCATCAATGAAGAAACCTCACATTTTGCCGAGTCCTACTTTCCATCACAAGTCAAAACAAAGAGTCGTAGAGCAGCTCGACATGATGACGGAGGCGTCCTACCTTTCTATCCGGTCGATGTACCTCATATATTTTTACAGATTGGATGACTTAGTGGAAAAGGCAAGAAGAGGAGACTTTCACCACAAGAGCGAGAGCATTTGCATATGTATATTCTCACAAACTGCGACGGAGTTGATGAATATGAGACGTATTATATATTGAACTTAATTTTTAATTACTTATTGGGTTCTTGATTATATATATATGTACTAACGTGATAATTGTTTCAATCTCACAGGATGTATATGGCTTATCAACGTTTTGCATTTCCTGACAAAACAGAGGACGAGCTAATCGAGCTCAAACAGGAAGAGTTCGGACGTTGGTTAAGAGATTATGTAAGTCTTTTAATTGCCTTGTTTTTAGCAATCATCATATGTAATGAAAGATTTAATTATTTGAAGTATTTTTATTTTAATTGTGCAGGTGACGACAGAGAAGGCTAACGGACAAACATTTCCCACGTGGTTAGAAGAAATTGTGAGATTTCCACTAGCAACCGTGCAGTCACATGTGATGTATAGCACACGGGGGTACGCTTTTAAGATTCTTCGGGATGATAGGAGTGCGACAACTTCAGATTACGGTGTATCAACTCAGTCAGGTGATCTTGTATACTATGGTGTCGTACGTGAGATTTTCGATGTTCAGTACCCGGGAATGCTCGGTCTAAGATGTGTTGCATTTTTATGCGACTGGAACGACCCATTAGTAGGAAGCGGTGTGCGACACGACCAATTTGGTGTTACATCATTACATAGCAGAAGAAAACTCCAGAGATACGAGCCATTTGTACTTGCATCACAAGCAGACCAGGTTTGTATTTCTTTTACGTTAATTTTTAATTTAGTTTTGTTGCATTCCCGTGGTTAAATTTGTACATGGTGTAGGTATGCTACATTCCCTATCCGCGGGTGACAAACAAGCAAGACCCGTGGGTTACAGTCACATCGATAAACCCGAGAGGTAGAGTTCATGGGATGTCTGATCATGAACCCCTCCAACAAAGCTCCGTAGGTTTGGGTTCAATCGAGCATTCCCTTGAGGTCGACCTTGTCGTTGATTTCACCATACAGTCAGACGATCGAGTATTTGAGGATTCAGAAGAAGAATTTGACGAATTTGGGGAACCTTCCGATTCAGGAGAATCAGATTACTCATCATCGGATTGACAGTAGTTTTAATTATAAAATTTGCACCGTAAAATATGTACATATATTTGAACTAGAATTGTAATGTGTAATATATCAGTTATGTCGAAATTTTATAAAGTTAGACATTTGGTTACAAGGTTAACATATATTATAATTTCTATATAAATTCTATATAACACATTTTCTTGATGTATATACAAGGTTAACCTATTTTGTATACATCATACAAGTGTTTGTAAACTTTTGCCACAAAAAAAAACCTATACCCTATACCCTAAACAAGATTTTTGAATATCCGTCGGAAATTTCCGACGGATTTCCGACGGATTGAGTTGAATCCGTCGAAAATCCGTTGGAAAATTCCGACGGATTTCTGACGGAGTCAGCTGCCTCAGATAAAAAGGTTTTATCCGAGGCAGCTGACTCCGTCGGAAATCCGTCGGAATTTTCCGACGGATTTCCGACGGATATTCAAAAATCTTGTTTAGGGTATAGGGTATAGGTTTTTTTTGTGTGGCAAAAGTTTACAAACACTTGTATGATGTATATAAAATAGGTTAACCTTGTATATACATCAAGAAAATGTGTTATATAGAATTTATAAATTTTGATGGAAGTGTTTGTATAAGTTATAGTATTAGATATAGTTGATTTATGAGAAATGATATGTTTTGATGTTGTATAATTTTTAAACTAATGCAAAGCCTTTAATATTGATGAACTTAATATATATATTGAATGAAACATGTAAATAACATGTCCCTAAATCATATAAAGAAACCCTAAACCCTAAACCCCAAATATACCCTAATTCCGTCGGAATTCCGTCGTAAATTTCCGACGGATCTGAAAAATTAGACACGTGCTTGTTGACTGACTAATCGACAAACATGCAAGGAATATACCTTATGCGTCGGAAATCCGTCGAAATTTTCCGACGGATTTCCGACGGATATGAAAAATTAGACACGTGCTTGTTGACTGACTAATCGACAAATATGCAAGGAATATACCTTATCCGTCGGAAATTTCCGACGGATTTCCGACGGACTTTGATATTTTCGAGACCGCGGGAATATCAACCGCGTAAATGAAATTATTTTTCGAAATCCGACGGACATCAAATTATATCGACGAAACGTAAGTTTTTTTCCTTCTTTCTCTCTTCTTCCTCTCTCTCTTCCGTCGCTTCTTCTCCCTCTTCTCTCTTCTTCTTCCTTACCGAAAATCTGTTCTTCTCCCTCTTCTCTTCTTCTTCTTCACAATTTCAATTTTAATCTTCAATTCATCAACTCCTTTTCAACAAAACCATGTAAGTTTAATCAATTCCTTTAATTTTTTTTTATATCATGTTAGTTTTAGGGAATATATTAGTTAGGTTGTTAGAATTCTATTTATGTGAATTGTTAAGTGGTTATAATAGAATTTGTTATTTAGAATAATATTAGTGTTAGGGTTTATGTGTTTAGATTGTTGATTTAGAATTGTTAGATCTAGAAAACAAATTTTTGATCTTGTTTTATTTTCTAAAAATATTAAAATCGTTTTTAGATCTTGTTTTATTTTCTAAAAATATTTTAAAAACGTTTCTAGATATTGTTTGAATTTTTTAAAATATTGTTTAAGTAATAAAAACGTTTAGACAATATTTGTATATATTAAAAACGTTTTAAAAATATTTATATATATTTAAGTTGATGTTAAAATATTTTTTTAATAATAAAAACGTTTTTATAATATGTGTATATATTAAAATCGTTTATTGTATTTTTTAACTAATAAAAACGTTTTTAAAATATTTTTATATATTTAAGTTGATGTTAAAATATTTTTTAATAATAAAAACCTTTTTCAAATATTATTTTAGAAATAAAATCGTTTTAAATATTTTTTATAGTAATAAAACGTTTTCTAAATATTTTTATATATTAAAACTGATTTTAAAATATTTTAGCAAATTTTGAAAATTTTTGAAAATTTTGAATTTTAGTAAACTTTGAATTTTTCGGAAAATTTGAATTTTTCCTAAATTTATTTGCTGAAATTTCAAAAAATTTGGTAACTTTTGAATTTTTTGTTAATTTACTAACAATTTTACCGTTTTCCGCAGGGATCACGACGATGTTCTTCAGTTGGGAGGCGGCAACCAAGGACGCCGTTTTCGGAGTTCTCGGTGTACGCCTCCTCCGGGACCAACGAGCTCGAGAACTCACATCCCTGATTCCCAGCAATCCGCTGCTCGGAGCCACATTGAGATCGAGGAGCTAGTCCGGCAGCCTAACCGGGGC
This sequence comes from Eutrema japonicum, assembly GCA_030161315.1. Lineage (NCBI taxonomy): Eukaryota > Viridiplantae > Streptophyta > Magnoliopsida > Brassicales > Brassicaceae > Eutrema > Eutrema japonicum. Next base: position 41,664,169 of record BSQW01000011.1, read on the forward strand.
CATTGCATTCGACTCGACCTGAAGTTTGAGGACGGCACTTGGTAAGAAATTTTTTGTACATTATTTCAACTTATTTAGATTTTTAAACTTAATATATTTATATCTTTTCATAATGTTTTCAGGTTTAAGCTGTCGACTCAGATCACCAAGGCGATATTACGGATGCTCCACAACATGTTGGACAAACCGTACGAGAAGTATTCGGACATGCCTACCGAGGAGAAAGACGTGTGGCACCGGACTTTCGCGGTAAGTTATTTATTGATATATTATTTATTTTGAATTTCATTTTGTCAATTTTTCTTTTTGATATGTAACATATTTTTTTTTAAAATTGTAGCAAGAGTTCACGTGGGACTCTCATCATACGCGCAAAGTCATTGACACATTCGACAAGTATGCCGCAAACTCGTACTCGAAGCACATGTACGAGTGGAAGCAGAAGTGGAAGCACAACAAAGACAAGCCGAATGACCTTGACGACGACGTCTGGAAGGGCTTCTGTGAGTACTGGAGTAGGCCTGCGACGAAAAAGACCTCCGAGCAACAGTCGAAGAACCGAAATAGCCAACGAGGCGGGAAAGGGGTCTACATCCACAACGCGGGCGCAAAGACCATCGAACGGGAAGCGATGGAAATGGTAAGTTTAATTTAAATTTTTTATTGTTAATTCTGTTTTTTATATTTATTTAACTTAACAAATTTTTTCAGGCGAGAGAATCTGGTTCCGAACCCGATTATCTTCAACTCATCGAGAATAGACACACCAACAAGAAAACCGGTCAGATACATGACTTGGGGATGCGGGATGTTGTCGAGAAGAGCAAGAAGACGAAGCTGGACCGTGAACTATCATCGCAGCTCACTATCGAAGGATCGACGTCCTCGAACTCTTTGTCCCGGGAAGAGATAAACCAGATTGTACTTGAGGTAAGTTTTAATTTCATTTCGTTTTTTTTTATTTTCGTTATTTATTTATTATCGGTTTTAATTATTCGCAGCAAACCCGGCAAGTGAAAGGTCGATTCGCTGGGTTAGGCACCCTTCCGACCCAGGAATCTTCTTCCTCGCTTCCTCGTTATCCTTCGGAGTACCGGGTAGAAATCGAGAGGCTCACCCAAACGGTGAAAGACCGTGACCAGCAGGTTGAAGAGCTACGGACGGAGCAACAGACTACCAACAAGAAGCTCTCCTGCTTGGAGAAGATGATGGAAAAATGCTTCCCGCATATGTTTCGGGATAATAATCCCGACGACGGAGATTCTCCAACCGTTTAAATATTTGCTTTTAATGCTTTTTTTTTGAACAATTTATTTTAATGTGTAATGAATTTTTTAATTTTGTTTAATGAATTTATATATTTATTATTTCTATTTTTAATTTATATTTCAAATTTATATAATTTTAATATATAAATTTCAAAAAATAAATAATTAAATAAAATTCAAAATACCAATTCCGTCGGAAAACCGTCGGAATAAGTTACTGTAACATCCCGATTTCTTGTATATGCGGAGAGGCTTATAAGAATTGATTTGGCTATCTATGACACCAAAGTGCACTTAGCTTTTCCGATCACTTGCCCGAAAGAACTCCAGAGTTAAGTGTGCTTGAGCTGGAGTAGTCTAAGGATGGGTGACCTTCCGGGAAATGATTCGCGGTATCGTGTGAGTGAGGACAAAACACGGGGAAATATCACGTGGTGATTGCAGGGTCAGTAAACAAGTATTACAAGCCTCCCGGACTAACGCACCGGCCGTCGGACAAGGGTGGGGCCCACGGGCCGAGAGAAGGCATGGGGCCCACGGGCCGAGAGAAGGCATGGGGCCCACAGGTAGGGGTGGTCGGGGCGTTATAGTTACCGTCGTAAATCCGTCGGAACCTATTTCCGACGAAGAACCGACGGACTTCCGAGACAACTTCCGATCAAATTATCCGTCGTAACTCCGTCGAAAATAGTTACCGTCGGAAATCCGTCAGAAATATCTTCCGACGGATTTACGACGGACTTCCGACAAATTCATTCGATCACCATCCGTCGGAAATTCTGTCGGTAATATATCCGTCGGAAATCCGTCGGAACGTACGCGGTCGGAAATCCGTCGGAAATGTCTGACGGCTTTCCGACGGCACAAATTCGTCGGAAGTCCGTCGGAAATTACCGACGGATTTCCGACGGCATTTCCGACTGAATATCCGTCGGAGTATCCGTCGGAACGTACGCGGTCGGAAATCCGTCGGAAATGTCTGACGGCTTTCCGACGGCACAAATCCGTCGGAAATTTCCGACGGATTCCGACGGAAACCATATTTCCGACGAACTGTAACCGACAGCTTAAATCCGTCGGAAATCCGTCGGAAAAGACCCTTTCCGACGGATTTCCGACGGATTTGACCGTCGGAAATATCCTTGTTTTCTTGTAGTGATCGTAAACAAGAAAACATGCTTGTTCGAGTAGAAGAAAATGGTATAACTCACATTGTTCATGTTGACCATGAAATGTATTTCTCCAATGAGGGACAAAGCTACAACTTTTGCAGTTCATATTGGTTAAAGTTGAAGAAAAAATTGTGACAATATAGCTTTCTCTCCGGAATGTGTCAACTATGTGGCACAAATTGATCCCAATATTGATATTGCTTTTTGAGAAGTTTGAAAATGAAAAAACTTAATGAATACCATTTGGATTTAAGAAAAACAGTTGCCATTTAGGTTAAACGCAATGTTCTTAAGATAACTATTAGTTCATTGGATCGACTTTATATATATTTTGGACAATCCTATAGAATTTTGGATAACTTGATGTGTATGACCATCTATAACTTGGGATTTTGGCGCCTTGTAGTGCGGCCATACATTCTCATAGTCATTTGGAGTATAAAAAACATAAAAAGCAAGTACGAATATTGTACATTACTAAATGCATCGTTTGAAATTTGATCTTTTGTTTTTTTTGTCTCTTTTTTGTCTAGAGTGATTTGAATCATGCATTATTTAAAGCATATTACATAAGAAAACCAAAAAATAAAAAAAAATGATTGTTTTTTCAAAAATCCGAAAAGTCATGTAGCTTTACATGTGTCATTCTTTTTTTTTTTTAGAATTGAGTCTAAAACATATTAGGTTGCGATCATGTGCATGAGAACTACATCTTAAAGGTTTGTGCTTAGCTTTCACTGTGATTTTCTTTATAATGCTCTTATATTTTTTAAACGATCTTGAAAAATATATCGCCTTGTTGATGTTTGCTTCATTGATGCCAACTTCCTGATTATTAGACATGAATGAATCTTAATTATTTTACTTATGGGCTTGAGATTGTGTCAGCCATAGTTGTTGAATCATTTTGGTTTCTTTGCAGTTGTTCTCCGGAGAACTCAAAATCAAGTTTGACCGAACGAAGAAGATCTTACTCTGATTTTACAAGCCCAATACCTTTATTGATCGGTTGGTATCTCTTTTGTTTTGTTCGACTTCCACTAACATAGGAAATAAAAATGCAGGGTCAATGCCTTGATATGTGTGAGCATGCATAATGAGTTTGTGATATCTTCATGTTGGAAAAAACAAACGCGCAACGGCGCAACGGAATAAAGTTTTTCCAGCACTTATGTGAGTCTATGAAAAAAATATTTAAACGATGACAGAAAATAAATGAGACGATAAATTATTTTACGTGGAAAACCTCCTCGATGTGAGGAGTAAAAACCATGGGACCCTACTCCACTCAAAATCCACTATCAACAATGTATTTGAGTTACAACCACGTCCTCCCTGTTCCACAAGAACAGATCAAGTGACCGAGGCTCCAAAGAGCAATCTCCAACACAAGAACTCAACAAGAGAGCAATACACGAGCTTATAAATGTGCAGTCACAAACGACTCTAAGTTCACTAGGATTCCAGCCACCAAATCAGATCTCCACCGTATAAATCCTAGATAAACGAGTTAACAACACCGCTTAAAATTTTCAGCTCAATCAGAGAAGAACTCACAATCGGAGTTCCCAAACACTCAAGACAGCACCCGATGAAAAATGGAAATCGCATGCAGCGAACAGCCACGCTAAAACCCAGATATCTGACAAACCAACCGTTGAAACGTAAATCCCACCGGTGAATCCCAAGACCACTGAGTCGCAAAGCTTCCCCAAAGTGTCAGCCAGATCGGAGCACTGATAAACCTCCAAACGTTGCTTTGAACAAAACCTGACATAACTGTTTTTCTTCTTCTCTTGATTCCGAATGTTGACTATCTTCTCTTAGTTTCTCTCTACACAAAAATTAGATTAAGAGTAATATTTATACTCTCTAATAACCCTAAGCCCAATAACAATTTCATGGATTAATATATGGCCCAAGTCCATGTTTGGTTTTCTTTCAACCAAACCCATGGTTTCCCCACAAGGAGTAACACCAACAAACTTCCCCTCCGACTAGGTGGAGGAAACAGCCATCCCAGCTATCTCTCGGCAAACTTCAAGCTTCCCTCTCGGCAATGACTTCGTCATCATATCAGCTCCATTATCATCCGTATGAACTTTCGCAAGTTCCACTTCCTTAGAAGCAACCACATCACGTATCCAATGATACCTCCTGTCAATGTGTTTCGAACGCGAATGAAATGTAGAGTTCTTCCCGAGATAAATGACGCTCTGACTATCATAAAGCAACACATATTTATCTTGCTTGAAACCAATCTCCTCAAGAAAATTATTCATCCACAACAACTCTTTACAAGCTCCCGTTGCGGCTATAAACTCAGCTTCAGTGGTAGAAAGTGCAACACACTTTTGCAACCTTGATTGCCATGCAACAACTCCTCCTGCAAATGTTACCAAATAACCCGAAGTAGACTTCCTGGAATCAATATCCCCAGCCATATCAGCATCAGTATAACTAACAAGCAATGGCTTATCACCTCTGATATGCTTGGTTTTTACCGCTTTCTAACGTATATTTTAATATTTCTTTCAATTGTTTTATCAAGTCAAAGTCCGTTTTAGAGTCTTTTAGTCTTCTATTTAGATATCTCAGGTAAAAAGGAATTCAAGGATGAAATTGGAGTCACGAGGGCAAAAACGCACGAAACCGTGAAGAAAGAGCCAGTATCGGTTGATACCAGTGGAACAGGTCGATACCACCCCTACCCGAGAGGTCGGCATCGATCGATGCTGAAGAAGACGGGTCGATGCTACCCTTATCCGAGGGGTCAGTATCGATCGATACTGAAGAAGATGGGTCGATGCTACCCTTACCGAGAGGTCAGCATCGACCGATACTGAAGAAGACGGGTCGATGCTACAACTACTCGAGAGGTCAGCATCGACCGATGCCAAAGGAGACGGGTCGATGCTACCCCTACCCGAGAGGTCAGCATCGACCGATGCTAAGCTGGTATCGACCGATACCAGCTGACGAGAAGAAGAAAGGAAACTTCTGTTTTCCTTATTTTGCCCGGGGAACTTCCTGTTTCGACCTAATTCGACCTAGACCTATATATACTCTATTTTTAGCCTCTTGGAGGCAGCCACCTTTTGTTCTATTCAGAATTTTTGCTATTGAATCATTGTAACCTTTGGAGAAGAATCTCTGCATATATTGAGAAGAATTCTAAACCCTTTCTCTCTTTATTTATATTATGATTTTTTCATCTCTTTGCTTGTTCTTCGTTACTATGTCTGAGTATTTCCATAGTTTGGTTAGAGATTTCAAGGGGATCCATGAGTCATTGAATTAGACACATATATGGATTTATCTTTTGTGGTTTTCGCTTATTGTTGTGTTTATTGCTTAGACTTGAGCTGACCGCTAGGTTTATGAAATAGGGCTTAATCTAATAGCGCGGAAGTGTGAAGATTGCTAGAAAGAACATAAGCGAGCGAATCACCTAGTAGCGCGAAAGTGTATTAGGTTGATTCGTGAACATATCGAACTTGCTCGTTAAGGCTAATCTAGAATTCTATGAGCACGGAAGTGGATTATGATGCTAGGTTTAGTAACCATGAGCACGAAAGTGGATTGGTTAGGTATTTATGTTTGAGTTTGAAACTTGCTTTTAATTATTCCCTTAATAGTTGTCTAATTTATGATCTCTGGATTCCTGCGAATAAACCCTCGACCTAATGCCTTTCCTTTATTGAATTTACATCGTTTAAATTGCTCTTGTTACTTCTTCTAAAACAAACTATATTTCTGTCTTAGCTTAATTTCATAATTGTGAGAATAGTAGTATAACTTTGGTCTCTGTGGATTCGATCCTAAAGTGTTGTATTGACAACCGTTATGATTGCGGTAGTGTGAACTTTAGTTTTAATTAACTGAGTGAAAACACTTAAATCAACCTCCAAAGGTAAGCTTCAAACTAGAAATCCCTCGAAGATATCTCAAAATCCACTTCACAGCATTCCAATGTTCTCTTCCAGGATTGGAAAGAAAACGACTAACTCTACCAAAAGCCTGAGCTAAATTTGGTCTTGTACAAACCATAGCATACATCAAGCTACCAACTGCAGAAGTATATGGAACACGTGCCATACCTTCCTTCTCCGAATCTGTACTCGGACTCTGTTAACTGCTCAATCTAAAGTGTGTAGCAAGAGGAGTGCTTACCACTTTAGATTTGTCGATGTGAAACCTTTGAAGCACTTTCTCAATGTACTTCTCCTGAGACAAGTGAATCAACCTCTCACATCTATCTCTGATAATTCTTATAACAAGAATCTGTTTCGTTGGGCCCAAATCTTTCATGGCAAAGGACTTGTTAAGATGCTTCTTCAACTCCTGAATTCTGCTCAATTTCCTGTCTACAATCAACATATCGTCAACATACAACAACAAGATGACAAAATCATCATCATCAAACACCTGCACAAACACACAGTGATCAGAAGTAGTCTCTTTATACCCATGCTCCCCCATAACAGACTTAAACTTCTTGTACCACTGCCTTGGTGCTTGTTTTAATCCATAAAAGCTTTTCTTCAAGCGGCAAACTAAATCCTCTTTGACCTTTGTCACAAAGCCTTCCGGTTGTACCATGTAAATCTCTTCCTCCAAATCACCATGAAGGAAAGCCGTCTTTATATCCATTTGCTCAACCTCTAGATCAAGACTCGCTGCTAATCCAAGTACAACCCGAATGGATGAAATCTTCACAACAGGAGAAAAGATTTCATCATAATCAATTCCCTTCTTTTGGCTGAATCCTTTCAAAATCAATCTAGCCTTGTATCGAGGCTGCAAACTATTTTCTTCATACTTAATCATATACACCCACTTATTAAGCAATGCTTTTTTACCGTTAGGCAACTTCACCAAATCAAACGTGTCGTTCTCATCAAAAGAACCCATCTCATCTCCCATGGCATCCAACCATATATCCTTGTGTTAATCTTCCAAAGCTTTATCAAAGCTCTCAGGTTCTCCCCCATCAGTAAGTAATACATACTCACTAGGATCATACCTTGTCGACGGTTTTAGACCTCTCTCAGATCTTCTAACAAAAGGTGTGTTCTCGATACTTGGTGTTCCATCATGATCGTCACCATGACCACCAATACCGTCATCATTATGTGCGAGAGCATCTGTACCAAATGTATCAACATCAACCTCTAATATATCATGGTTTTTACCCGTTTTAGGCCATGATATAAGTCCTTTTTATAGAGTCTTTCTAGCATTTTGGAGTCTTTTAGAGTCTTTTCAGGTTTTAGGTACGTTTGGAGAATAATTGGAGATATCGAAGCATTTTGGAACATTTTGGAGCCAAGCAGAAATCATGTAGCTGAGACACCGATTTGATGCATTAGTATCAATCGATACACTTATGGTATCGATCGATACCCGTCGAAGAAACAGAAGGATCGCGACTTTTATGAAGATTTGAGAAACTGCAAATCGCCCCAGAAGACTTTATTATTTACAAGAAGCCCCAAAACGGGACTTAGGTTATTTATTAGGATTTTCAACCACTTTTGTGAGCTATGCTTTATTTTACTTTGGTTTTGTGAGAGAGGTTTTGGAGGGAGACAAGTCTGAAACTCTGTTCGTCCGAGAGAATATTTCGAACCCTTGTTTTACTCTTTTCTTTATTATTTATTCAAGTATATATTCAGTCATGTTTATTGTTGCAATTTACATGTCTGAGTAGATCTTCTATTAGGTTTATCTCATAAGGGATTTCTTTGAATGCTATGTTGAATTGTTGATTAGGGTTCATAATCTGAATTAGTTCTTTGCCTTAGGTTGTTCTCAAAGCTAATTCTAGATTGATCACCTGGAACTTAGATCTTAGGTTAATCGATTTGGCACGAGAGTGCAATTGAGAAACTTGATAGAACTTAGGGTGAGAAAAATAACTATTCGCAAAGAGATTTGGTTTAGTTGTTTTGTGAACAAATCAAACTTGAACTAAAAGCTGGTTTAGACTTTATGATTCGCAAATAGATTTGGAATTCTAGGATTTAGACTTAGATAATTCTCGCAACGAGAGTTGGTTAATTATACTTTAGTGATTTGAGTTCAAGAACCGTGCTTAACCTGAACCCTGATTAGTTAGTTTAATTGCATTCATTGATTTTCTGAGAAATACCCTGAACCTATCTTTCTCCCAATCGAATCACAACTTGTTTAATTTACGTATTTACTTTCAATTCCATTGATAACTTAGCTTAATTTTCATATATACAATCTATTGTGTGTTTTCTTGAGTCTCTGTGGATTCGACCCCTAAGTATTACAATCGACAAAGCTTTAGTACTTATATGATATTAATTTGAGTTTATCAAATTTGGCGCCATTGCCAGGGAATTCAATTCGCCATTAGATTTTAGTTTGAGAAATTCGACTAAGTTCGACCAATATCGATCGACACCTTAGTGGTATCGGTCGATACCTGTCGTGAATTTTTGTGTTACTTACGTTCTTGAATTTTGTGTTTCAGGTGCATGCCTATTCGTAAAACTAGGAGGAACAAGAACACTCCGCTAGTTAGTCTGTCAAACGATCAGCTAGCACTTTTGGAACGCGCAAACAGAAAAGCAAAGAAGCCAGCAAAGATGAACAACAATCCAGTGGTTTTGGTTCAAGATGAAGCTGGTGCTTACAGAGACCAAGATGGTCAATTGTGCAATGCGAGAGGGCAACGATTGGATGGAGAAGGGAACATCATTCCACCTCCTGCTGTTGTCGAAGAGATTGTCGCAGGGAATGCTGTGATCAATCGTGGTAGAACAATTGGTGAGTACAACAGGCCTGATCAGTTCTACGCCAATCGTTCTGCGATTCGCCATCCTACTTTTCAGAGAAACAACTTTGAGCTGAAGCCTGCTTACTACACTCTTATGGGTCAACACCCTTTCCATGGTCTTTCCAATGAACACCCTATGGATCACATTGAGAGGTTAAAGGATTTGGTTACAAGCATCAAATGCGATGGAGTATCCTATGATTACCTCTTCTGTAAGCTCTTCCCATACTTTCTTGGTGGGGATGCAGCTTATTGGCTGAAGTAGTTACCAGCTGGGTCACTGACTACTTGGGAAGAGACTAAGAATGCATTCCTCAACAATTTCTATGATGATGCACGATCCGAGGAGCTCAGGAATAAGATTTATCTGTTTTCTCAGGGACCGGTTGAGGCATTCAAGGCTGCTTGGCTCAGATTTCGGTCATATCAGAGGGATTGTCCACATCATGGGTTCACTAATGTTCAGCTGCTAGGTCTTTTCTTCAGGGGGATTGATTGGAGGTACCATATGGCTTTGGATACTGCAAGCAATGGAAATTTCAACACCATGTATCATGAGGACGCTAATTTGCTGATTGAGAATTTGGCATCTAGCAATAGTACCAAGAATGCAGACATGGAGCGCAAGAAGCTAGTTGGTGGCATGGAAGGTTCACAGATTGCTGAGGTTCAAGCCAAGTTAGATTCTATGCACAATTTGTTGATGGGCAAGACGATAATGGATGTTCACTTTGCAGATGATGTTAAGGTATTCAGTGAGGATGAAGTGGAAGATGTTAACTACATTGGTGGATCTGGTTTTCAAGGTCAGAAAAATCAATATCAGAATAACAACAGAAACTTCAACCACAATGCTCAGCAAGGAGGATCGAATCAGTTTGTCCAGAAACCATTCCATAACAGTGGGTATACCAGGAACTATGAGAATTCATTTTATCAACCTATACCTGCTAAGATTCCAGATAGCAAGATTGAGTCTATGTTTGAACAGCTTGTTCAAGGACAGCAGAAGCTAACTGTGGATTTCAACGGGAAGATTGATGTCCTGTACAATGATCTGAGTGGAAGGATCGACGCTATTAATATTCAGCAGAAGAAGCTGGAAACTCAGATTGCTTAGACCTCAGAGGCTGTAAAAAGGCAAGAAGGTTGTCTTCCAGGGAAAGGAGAAAACCCAAGGGCACACATCAATGCAATCACCTTGAGGAGTGGAAAGTAGGTCAATCTAGGATTGAAAATTGGCCAAGCTGCAGATATTTTTGTCGATCTTGACGATGAGGATTCTGAAATCGCCCCAGTATCGATCGACACTATCCAATATCGATCGACACATGTCAAGATACTTTCACGGGACAAATAAAAGCCCAGTGTATCGATCGATACCACTCCTGTATCGATCGACACTGATCCTGTAGTCGAATCAACACCTAAGGTTTCGAAGGAAGCACCTAATGTAGTTGCAGAAAGAGTTTACACACCGAGGATACGTTATCCCATGGATACTAAGAAGACTAAGAAGGAGGTAGAAGACTCTAGATGCAAGGCAATCATGGATAAGTTGATTGTTGAACTTCTTTTTATCGATGCTATCAAGACTTCTCCAGCTTTCAGAAGATATGTTAAGAGGATGGTATCAAGCAATGTGAACCTTGAGGATGGTGTTATGATGATCTCTCATGAGTGCAGCACGATCTTGACCAACAGGATCCCGAAGAAGCTGTCAGATCCAGGGAGTTTTGTGTTGGATTGTACAATCTTCACAGAAAGGTTCAAACGTTCTCTTTGCGACCTTGGTTTAAGTGTGAATCTCATGCCATACTCGGTTGTTAAAAGGATGGGGATGACAGACTTCACAGCCACAAGGATCTCCCTGATACTTGCTGATCGCTCTGTTCGACTCCCAAAAGGAGTACTTGAAGACGTCCCGATTAAGATTGGAAATTGTTTAATCCCGATTGATTTCATTGTCCTGGAGTATGATGCAGAGCTCAGAGACCCTCTTATCTTGGGAAGGCCATTCCTAGTAATAGCTGGTGCTTTGATTGATTGCAGGAATGGGAAGATCGCTCTTAACATCAGTGATTTGGTCATGACTTTCCACATGGAGAAGATGATGAAGAAACCAACCATCGATGGTCAGACTTTCTTTGTAGATACCTTTAGTGACATTGCTAAAGAGTACTTCCTGGAGATGCATCCTGAGGATCCCCTAGAGAGAGCGTTGGTTTGTTCAGCTGAGTCAGAGTTTTAATTGGATGATTTTGCTGCTGGATACTCGAAGATACTCGATACAACACCACCAGTATCGATTGATACTCCCTGGTATCGGTCGATACCCTGCGACCAGAAAGGGAGTTGGCCGATAGTTCTAGGCAAGCTTTTGGGCTTGGAGATTGGAGTGAGGAGAAAGCTCCTAAGGTGGAACTCAAGCCACTTCCTGCGAATCTGAGGTATGATTTTCTTGGTCCTAATTCCACATACCCAGTGATTATTAATGCTTCTTTGAACAACGCAGAGATTACCTTACTGCTCAGTAAGCTGCGCAAGTATCGCAAAGCTCTTGGCTATTCTCTTGATGACATTTCAGGTATAGCACCGGACCTGTGAATGCATAGGATTCATCTTGAGGACGAGTCAAAGGTTTCGATTGAGCATCAGAAGAGACTGAATCCAAACCTGAGAGAAGTGGTTAAGAAAGAGGTCATGAAACTCTTGGATGCAGGGTTATCTATGCTATCTCGGACAGTTCTTGGGTTAGTCCAGTGCACGTTGTTCCAAAGAAAGGAGGGATGACCGTGGTGAAGAATGAGAAGGATGAGATGATTCCTACTAGGACTATCACTAGGCATCGAATGTGCATTGACTACAGGAAGTTGAATGCAACCACAAGGAAAGATCACTTCCCATTGCCATTCATTGACCAGATGTTGGAGAGGTTGGCTAGTCATCCCTACTACTGTTTCCTCGATGGATATTCAGGTTTCTTCCATATCCCGATACATCCAGATGACCAAGGGAAAACGACTTTTACATGTCCTTATGGCACATTCGCATACAGGAGAATGCCATTTGGACTGTGTAATGCCCCAACCACCTTCCCGAGATGCATGATGTCTATATTCACAGACATGATTGAAGATTTTATGGAGGTGTTCATGGATGATTTTTCGGTGTACGAATCATCATTCAAGGACTGTTTGGCTAATTTGTGCAAGGTGTTACAGAGGTGTGAAAAGAAACACTTGGTCCTTAATTGGGAAAAGTGTCACTTTATGGTTCAGGATGGCATCGTGCTTGGGCACAAGGTTTCTGAAGCTGTGATCGAAGTTGACAAAGCCAAGATTCAGGTCATGACAAGCCTCCAACCACCGACTTCTGTGAAGGATATTCGAAGTTTCCTTGAACATGATGGGTTTTTATAGAAGGTTCATCAAGGACTTCTCCAAGCTAGCACGCCCACTCACAACCCTATTATGCAAGGAGATCATATTCAACTTAACACCTGAGTGTCTTGCAGCTTTTGAGGAGATTAAAAAGGCATTGGTGAGTGCTCCTATTGTGGAACCTCCTGATTGGACTCTGCCTTTTGAGATCTTGTGCGACGCTAGTGATTTTGCTGTTGGATCAGTTCTAGGATAGAGAAAGGATAGGAAGCTGCACGTTATCTAATATGCCAGCAAGACATTGGACGATGCTCAGAGGAATTACAGCACCACAGAGAAAGAACTACTTGCAGTTGTTTTCTCCTTTGAGAAATTTCGATCCTACCTGATTGGGAGTAAAATGATTGTTCATACTTATCATGCTGCTCTCAAATATCTGATGCAGAATAAGGATCTCAAGCCTCGCCTTTGTCGTTGGGTCCTTTTGCTCTAAGGTTTTGATATCGAGGTTAAGGACAAGAAGGGAACATAGAACGGGGTTGCGGACCATCTTTCGAGGATTCACATCGATGCAGACGTGCCTATTAATGATCAACTACCAGAGGAGTCTATTTACTTCATTGAAACTGAGTTTCAAATGGGTTTTACCGAAACTATGCAATTCCCACGAATTGCAGGTTTTGGTATCGATCGACACTCCCCTAGTGTCGGTCGATACCCGACGATTTCCATACCTGTTTTGACCGTTGAACACCTTGGTGCTTCTGAAGAGTATATAGTTGCTGCAGCTGATTCTGATCAACCATGGTTCGCTGATATTACTAACTACCTCGCTGTAGATGCAGAGCCAAAGCACCTCAAGAAATATGACAAGAAGAAGTTTATGCGAGACATAAGGCGATTCTTTTGGGATGAACCTTACCTGTACAAGCACTGTTCTGATGGTATCTACATGAGATGCATTGCTGAGTCAGAGGTACCTAATGTTTTGTTTCATTGTCATGGATCTGAGTATGCTGGACACTTTGCTACTTTCAAGACAGTGTCCAAGGTTCTTCAAGCAGGCTTCTGGTGGCCTACTATGTTTAAGGATGCTCATGTCTTCGTTTCGCAATGCGATGCATGTCAGAGGAGAGGGAAGATCAATAAGAAACACGAGATGCCTCAGAATTTCATCCTTGAGGTTGAGATTTTTGATTGTTGGGGCATCGATTTTATGGGTCCTTTTCCTTCGTCATATAAAAACAGGTACATCTTGGTTGTTGTGAACTATGTATCTAAGTGGGTGGAAGCAATTGCTAGTCCCACCAATGATTCTTCTGTGGTCCTTAAGCTGTTCAAGAGTATCATTTTCCCTCGATTTGGAGTACCTCGAATTGTTATAAGTGATGGTGGTTCTCACTTTATTAACAAGGTCTTCGAGAAGATGCTGAAGAAGCATGGTGTGAATCATCGTGTAGCTACTCCTTATCATCCTCAGACTAGTGGGAAAGTTGAGGTTTCCAACAGACAGATCAAGAAGATTCTGGAAAAGACTGTGGGTACTACTAGGAAAGATTGGTCTGCAAGGCTGGATGATGCACTGTGGGATTACAGTACCGCTTTCAAGACACCACTTGGGGCTACACCGTTTCACTTGCTATATGGGAAAGCGTTTCACATTCCGGTTGAAATCGAACATAAGGCAACATGGGCTAAAAAGATGATGAATTTCGACATCAAGTCTGCTGCTGAGAAGCGATTGATTCAGCTGAATGAGCTGGATGAGATTAGGCACAATGCCTATGAAAACTCAAAGATGTACAAAGGGAGGACCAAGGCATATCATGACAAAAAGATCCTCTCTAGACACTTTGAACCCAATGACCAGGTACTCTTGTATAACTCTCTTTTGCATCTGTTTCCTGGTAAATTGCGATCTCGTTGGTCAGGTCCTTTCACAGTCAAGGAAGTTTGACAGCATGGTGCAATTGTCCTGACAAATCCTTCAGGCGAAGAGTTCACTGTCAATGGACAAAAGGTGAAACACTATTTTCGGAGCACCGAGATTCCAGAAGGACACATAATGCCTCTGGATGATGCACCCTCTGCCTGAATGGCGGTATAGTCAAACTAATGGCGTTAAACGAGCGCTGAGTGGGAGGCAACCCATTGGTAAGTCTGTACATATGAGTCTTTTATTTTTCTATTTTTTGTTTTGTGTTTTGCTGTGTCACGTGGATCAGATTCGGGGGCTCAATATCGATCGACACCACTTAGTATCGGTCGATACCGGTTTTAAACGCAAATATCCAGGACCGACTCCCGTGTATCGATCGATACCACTTATGGTATCGATCGATACCACCACCCATGTAAGTTTCCTTATAAACCCTACGGGATTTCCTTTCTTCCGCATTAGCCTCCATCGACCGATACAACAACAAACTTTCCACAAATCACCAAATCTTTGTTTCTTCACGGAATTGAGTGATTCAAGGGCCTATTCTTGTTGGATTTTCGTGTTTATTCTCGTTAGCTCACCCTCTCACTCGATCTACAAGGTATGAAACACGAATCTCCTCTTTTTCAATCTGTGACCAACAGTTAGGTTTTTGATTTCTAGCCCTTAGAACTCCTTGTGTTGGACGAATACCACTATAGATTGTGTTGTTATAGGACTAGTCAGAACCCGCCTTATGCTTAATTGCCATTAGTTTCGACTTTTGAAATTTTTGGATTGTGGATCTGTTCGTGCAGTTCGCGATTTGTTGAGTATCGATCGATACCACCTGGTATCGGTCGATACTCAGTACATTCCTTGACTGTTTTTGCTTGAGAGATTCTAGTTCGGAATAGCAGAGTATCGATCGATACCCTGATGGTGTCAATCGATACCCTGTGGGCAGTGATGGAATTCCGAGTAAATTATTGCTGATTGTTGCTGTATTGTGGATTTGGTGCTTATTCTATGTTTGATGTGTTCTTTGTCTTTGATTGCAGATGTCTACCCGAAAGAGAACACGTACGGATGATGCATCAAGCTCCAACCCGCATCCAAAGGAATTCCACTCGTTTTAACGTGTAAAAATCTGGGATGGTTTACATTGGCGGAGAGGTGCAGTGACCGGTTGCCTAGGCAACAACTACTACAGAGTGCAGATTGATGGAGCGTCAGAACATATTGAGCTTCCGCACACTTTTCTGCGCGACATTCCACCACCAGTGGCATCGCCATCACAACCACGAGCTGCTCCCGCTGATCCTGTGGTTCCTACTGCCACAAGTCGAGGTCCTTGGCCTAAGAGGAACGAGAAGACCAAGATTCTTTGAAACAGAGTTTGGGAAGGAACAGATAGGGAGACTGCTGAGAGTGACGACTGCGTCTACATGCCTATCTCTGATTCTTGGGATGACTATGACACGTTGTTCTACAACGCATGGTAGGACGTTGACGTACAGACCACTCGGTTTGTTGACCCTCACACCATGCGTCGTTTAGGTATCGACAGGGAACTCGGGCGTCTGATTGAAAAGATTGGCTTGGGTACTATGCCTCTGAGGCAATATGATCTGTTCCCTGACTTGGTGCGATAGTTCCTCGCGACAGTTCGCGTCTACTATCAGGATGAGGTTCTTAAGGACGCGCAGGAAGGTACCATGACCTTCATGATTCGCGGAGTGAGATACAGATCGCCACTCCCAGATCTCTGCGACATCTATGGTTTCATCAGGGACTTCAGGAAGGTTGCTCTGCCTACTCAGTTTCTCGATGTGCAGGTTTTCTGGGAGCATTTCGGGAACGGAGCCTATTACTCCAAGACTTCCACTCAGATGGATGTGCGCCATCCTGTTCTGCGCTGCCTGGTTAGGATTTTGAGCAACACTATCTTATGCAAGATGGAGCCTA
The DNA here is from genome assembly GCA_030161315.1 of Eutrema japonicum. NCBI lineage: Eukaryota > Viridiplantae > Streptophyta > Magnoliopsida > Brassicales > Brassicaceae > Eutrema > Eutrema japonicum. The sequence continues at coordinate 41,680,692 of BSQW01000011.1, forward strand.
ACAAGATGCGGCTGTCTGAGCTTATTCTGTTCTCCATGGCTATTGGAGATATCATTGATGACGAGAACTATGAGTGGCCTAAGCTTGACCTCGAGGTCAACCTAGGGGCAATCTTTACACATCACCTGGTCTCTCTGAAGACCAAACCCTTTGTGGATGCCGCTCGCGGTGCAGCTCGGAAGACCGAGACAGCGGGTAGTCTTCTTACTCCTATCTTCCAGCACTTCAGTATTAACACAGCGAGCTGTTCGATAGTCACCAGACGCACTGTTATGGATGAGAGACATCTGCAGAACCTTAGGTGGTTAAAACCTGAGCGACGTTGGTGTTTCTCCAACACATGTGGGGATTTTCTGATTCAGCTCCCCAACAGAGGGCTGACGGACATTGGTGATGATCCCGATCAGCTGCGTTTTGAGCCTGATCCGAGCCTATTGATTGTTTCACCTCTCACTCGCCGGGGCCGCAGCTCTTCTACTAGCGTACCTGCTGCTGCTGAGGATGAACCGGTACCTGACCTTGCTGGAGGTTGATCTCGACGTGGATGCCATCCTCCATCTTCTGCGCGTAATTTTCCTCCACCACCTGCGATTCCCATGGAGCAAGATGCCTTTCTTGTGTTGGAGAGTCTCCAGAGAATCTGGAACCATATTTCACGTTGTGGCTGCATCCGTCCTCCTAGCCCACGCTCACGTTCAGGCGAAGGACCGTCTCATACTGCTGGAGATGATGACTCTAATGAGGATTAGTCCTCTCCTTTATTTGGTTCACGTTTTCTTTTTCTTTTTATTTTCTTTTGAATTTTTGAATTTTATGTCTGCATTTTCTTTTGATTTTGAACTTTGTGGATCTATGATCTTTTGTTGCATCTGACTTGTGTTTGAGTGATTTAACAGTGCTAACAATAAGACTTGAATCGTTTGACACAAAATCGGGAGTAACATTTGACCCATTGTCGCTGATCTGAGAACCTTTGTCAACTTACGCCTGGTATCGATCAATACCAGGCCGTGTGTCGGTCGATACCGAAGGTCCATTCCGGTAACTTCTTGTTCTTCATGATTCCACTCTGTTCTTTTGCTTTCTTTCACCAACCTTAGGCTAGATTACACTGGGGACAGTGTTGTTCAAGTCTGGGGGAGGTAGTTGCTGACAATGTTTTTGTTTTTCTTAGAGTCCGTCGTTTTTGAGTCAAAATTTGTTTTATTGAGTCAAAACATGTTGGAGAAAATGATCTTTTTCTTGACTCTATTGTTCTAACTTTGCTTTTAAGTGACCATTGCTACAGAATCAGTATTAGATCGACTAATGAAAAATCCAAAGGCTGACCAGTTAACTAGAAGACACTCATGTTTCCAGCAAAATTTTTTAAATCCTGAGCCAAAATTTTTGCACTTCATCGATGTGATTGATGTCCATAGAGCTTGATTCCTCATTCGTATCTAACAAAGGAACCCACGTGTTTAAAGTAATGGTATTTATCTCCCTGTTACAAGTTAATAAATAAGATGCATTAAAAGATGAAATAATTAGGGTTAGGAAAATTTCCAGCGATCCCATTATTCTACTTCAGAGGGAATGATCACACAAAGGTGGAAGCGAGGTTAGGAAAATTTTCTGCGATACCATTATTCGCATACACCTTTGATTACTTTTGAAGAAAGAACCGGGGATTCGGTGGCAAACACCATCAATACTTGCGTTACCTTTAATAAGTATATGCGAGAGAGTATAATAAGAAATAAGTCTGGGGGAGAGAAAATAATACCAGAAAGTGTGAAAATGGATGGTTTATTGTCATGATATTGTATGGGAAAGAATCTAGAATGTTCTTGGTATTAATCACATACATGAAACTGGCGATGATGAGCTTGATTGAACGGTGCTGTGAAATAATGTGTGTAGTCTGGGAAGCTGTGAATGTCTGCGGAGAAGTACATGGTGGTTAGATTTGAAACTGGTTACGTGATATGTGAAGCACTAAAGAAAAGGGTCATCGCAATGTTTCAAGAACATGTGAGTCTCCTAGTTTTTCAAACTTCTGTCTCTGGTTTAGTTTTCTGTTTTGCTTGAGGGCAAGCAAATGCTAAGTCTGGGGGAGTTGATATATCATGGTTTTTACCCATTTTAGGCCATGATATAAGTCCTTTTTATAGAGTCTTTCTAGCATTTTGGAGTCTTTTGAGGTTTTAAGTAAGTTTGGAGCATTATTGGAGATACTGAGGCATTTTGGAGCTTTTTGGAGCCAAGCAGAGATCTTGTAGCTGAGACACCGATTTGATGCCTGAGTATCGATCGATACACTTATGGTATCGATCGATACCCATCGAAGAGACAGAAGGATCGCGACTTTTATGAAGATTTGAGAAACTGCAAATTGCCCCAGAAGACTTTATTATTTACAAGAAGCCCCAGAACGTGACTTAGGATATTTATTAGGTTTTTCAGCCACTTTGATGGCTATGCTTTATTTTACTTTGGTTTTGTGAGAGAGCTTTTGGAGGGAGACAAGTCTGAAACTCTATTCGTCCGAGAGAAGATTTCGAACCCTTGTTTTACTCTCTTCTTTATTATTTTTTCAAGTATTTATTCAGTCATGTTTATTGTTGCAATTTCCATGTCTAAGTAGATCTTCTCATAAGGGATTTCTTTGAATGCTAGGTTGAATTGATTAGGGTTCATAATATGAATTAGTTCTTTGCCTTAGGTTTTTCTCAAAGCTAATTCTAGATTGATCACCTAGAACTTAGATCTTAGGTTAATCGATTTGGCACGAGAGTGCAATTGAGAAACTTGATAGAACTTAGGGTGAGCAAAATAACTATTCCCAAAGAGATTTGGTTTAGTTGTTTTGTGAACAAATCAAATTTGAACTAAATGCTGGTTTAGACTTTAGGATTCACAAAGAGATTTGAAATTCTAAGATTTAGACTTAGATAATTCTCGCAACGAGAATTGGTTAATTATACTTTAGTGTTTTGAGTTCAAGAACCGTGTTTAACCTGAACCATGATTAGTTAGTTTAATTGCATTCATTGATTTCCTGAGAAATACCATGAACCTATCTTTCTCCCAATCGAATCACAACTTGTTTAATTTACGTATTTGCTTACAATTCCATTGATCACTTAGCTTAATTTTCATCTATACAATATATTGTGTGTTTTCTTGAGTCTCTGTGGATTCTACCCCTAAGTATTACAATCGACAAAGCTTTAGTACTTATAGGGTATTAATTTGAGCTTATCAACCTCACCCTCGGCTTGACCGTGGACCGATGTAGAAGGACCAACCTCTGAATCAATCAAACTCTCAAAATTCTGAGATAGTTTTCCGGACTTGTCAATGTCCTTAATAGTTTGATCTTCCATGAACACAACATCTCTGCTTCTAATGAGCTTCTTCTCAACGGGATCGTAAAATCTGTATCCAAACTCATCCTGACCATAACCAATGAACACACATTGTCGCGACTTCATCTCAAGCTTCAACCTTTCATCTTTGTGAATATGCACAAATGCCTTGCACCCAAAAACCCTCAAATGACCATAAGAAACATCATTACCGGTCCAAACTCTCTCTGGGATATCACCCTACAATGGAGCACTTGGTAACAAGTTCAAGACATGAACAACTGAGCTCAAAGTTTCACCCCAGAAAGTCATAGCCAAGCCTGACTGTGAAATCAAACATCTCATTCTCTCGACAATCGTCCTGTTTATCCTCTCAGCCAACCCATTCAACCGTGGAGTGTTAGGCGGTGTAAATTGATGCCTAATACCATGTTCCTTGCAATAAGTATCAAATGGTCCAGAATACTCACCACCATTATCACTGCGGATACACTTCAACTTCTTTCTCGTCTGTCTCTCAACCAATGCCACAAAATGCTTGAAATATCCCAAAACTTGATCTTTAGTCTTCATAGTGTAAATCCATAACTTCCTAGAATGACCATCAATGAATGTCACGAAATATGATGCACCACCAATAGATTTCGTCTTCATTGGATCACACACATCTTAATGCACCATATCAAGTATCTCAGGTTACATAGAGGGTCCATAAGACTTGAAAGAGACCCTGTGTTGTTTCTCCGCAAGACAATGCACACACTTCTGTAAGTGCAAACCGGAGATCCCTGGAATGGACTCCTTCTTAGACAAAACATACAATCCTTTCTCACTCATGTGACCGAGTCTCTTATGCCACAACTTCATGGCATCATCATTCTCCATTGCATTAACAATGTCTTTGGAGGCCTTAGCCTGCATCCAATAGAAAAATGAAGACTTATCACCTCGAGCCACAACCATAGAACCCCGTGAAAGTTTCCATTTACCAACACCGAATAAACTATAGAAACCCTCATCATCAAGTCTTCTTGAAGAAATCAAGTTTAACCAAATATCTGGAACATGCTTAACTCCCTTAAGCACAAGTATAGTACCAGTACTAGTCTCCAACCAAATATCACCAATGCCAACAACCTGAGCCAAACCATCATTACCCATCTTCACAGAACCATAACTACCTGAAGTATAGGTAGTGAACAAATCCCGCTGTGATGTAGCATGAGTAGTATTGGCATGCAACATTAATGGCATCACTCTCATGCAGAATTAGAAATTGATCGTCAGTGATTGTCACCCGATCTTCACCATCTCCTTGCTGCTTCTTGTCCCTTTTCAACTTCCAGCAATATTTTTTCGTGTGCCCTTTCTTATGACAATAACGGCACTCCATATTCGCAAATCTATTAGACTTGCTCCTGCTCCTATTCTTATCTTTCTTTGGCTCTCTATGTGTACTCCTCCCCCTTGACTCATAAACCAATACATCTGAACGCGAGGAACTAGCATTTGATTGCCTTCTTGTTTCCTCATTCAAGACACCGTTCTTCACTAAGTCCATCGAAATAGCACCATCCGACGCGGAGTTACAAAGAGACATCCTAAACACTTCCCAAGAATCTGGTAATGTACCAAGAAGCCATAAACCGTGAATCTCATCCTCAAACTTGATTCCCATGTAAGAAAGTTTATTGAGCAACCCCTGAAATGCATTCAAGTGATCCGTCATCGGAGTTCCCTCCTCATACCTCAGCTCAATCAACTTCTTGATCATGTACATCTTATTATTCCCGGTGTTCCGAGCATATAATTGCTCCAGCTTCAACCACAAAGAATGTGCATTAATCTCATTTTCAATATGATGCAGCACATTATCATCTACCCACTACCTGATCGAACCACACACTTGGCGATGCAGTAACGTCCACTCATCATCGGTTTTATTATCAGGTTTCATTTCCTGAAAGACCGAAAGATGAAATTCCTTCACAAAAAGTAAATCTTCCATCTTGCCTTTCCATAGATGATAATTAGCACCATTCAAGCTTATCATTCTGCCCATATTTTCCATCGCTGACACAAGCAAACCAATAACCCAAAGTTATAAGAAAATCCAAAGCTCTCGAACCCAAAGCTCTGATACCACTTTGTTGGGGGAAAAAACGCGCAACGGCGCAGCGGAATAAAGTTCTCCCCGCACTTGTGTGAGCCTGTGAGAAAATATATCTAATCTTTTGGTTGAACCAATTGACCAATACACGTTTTGAAACTAACAAAATACTCGATAGGTTGGACGAATATTGATTGTGGCATGTTTGTTCAAAAATCCGTTTCTGTATATAAGAAAAACAAAAATTGTTGTTTTATTACATTAAATACGTTAACCGATTTTTTAAATATAAAAACGTTCTTTACATTATCATGCAGATTTCCCTAAATAACTAGATCAATTCTTTAAAAAAATCCAAACCTCAACTGCAATATTGTAAAAAAACGTTATTAACATTGTTACTACTATCATATATAAACAAGGCCAATTTAAGATTTTTGTTTCAAAAGTTATCTACACTTTTTCCTTTAAAAAATATAAATCCCATATTTTCCCAAAAAAACCTATTCATGTCCTTCTAATCCCAACATCTTACTCGCCTTTTGCCCTAAATCTATGTTCCAGTCATCGTCAACACATCGCAGATTTGGTGTTTATCAGGCAACAACTTCCCATCGCATGTATCAGCATATAACAATATTTTGTGATTTGAAAATACTATAATGTGCTTTTCGATTATTCTTTACAAATTAACCACTGTAAATTTCACCACAAAATCATTTATATTTATCCGCCTAATCTAGAATCACCGTATAACTTCAATTTACGTCTTTCGTTTAACCACAATACTACCATTAATGTTTCATCACCCGATAACGTTTGCACATTTTTCACCAATGTTAAATAATGGCATTTTGTAAATTTATATATTAAAAATGGTCTTATAATGATAGCTAATCTTTTAGCCCCTGAAACCTATTTGGCCATTTTTTCTTAAACTTGATTCAACTATTTCTCAACACATATTGTTCTTTCTATTTATTGTACAAAGTGGTTTTACGAACGCTAGTATAAAACGTTTCCTTCTATTTTCGCCACAAATGTATTTCATAAACTTGTTCTCAATATTTGATTATGTCATTCTCCGCCCAAAAAATATTTTCAAGTCAATATTTTGTCAAAATTATCACCTTGTTTTCGGTGACTAAAATTAATTATTTTGTGTTTTTTCCTACGTAAACTTAGTTGTACATTTTTCATATTAAACTTTATTATGCGTTTATCCGTGAATAATTGATATCGCAATAATTCAGAAATGAACTGATTGGTATTGTTGTGTCAACATAATTTATCCTGTCATTTTTGTTAATGAATAAAACACCTTGTACTACCATTTTTCTCAAACATCAAAACTAGCTTTTTCATTGCAAAAATTAATATTTATAACGCTAAAATAAAAGCAAACCTCTGATTTTAAACATGAAATCGTGATCCATTTAGTTTCTACATACAAAATATATTAAATTTGATTTACATTCAACATTTCGATTTTGACATTTTTCGCCTTAAGCTTATTTTGCAGTTATAGCTTTTATAAAATTTATGGTACTTATCCACTACTAATTAGAACTGGCAATTTTAAGGCTATTTTAGCAACAAAAAAAAATTATCTACAAATATTAGTTATATGACTATTTCAGTTATATAATCACTGAAACACATAATATAACCCAAAAAGTCATTTGCTCATCCCCGATAATATGATTTATAATTCACATGTAGTTAATATCTAATAATTATACGCACTTTTTAAAATATGTACACATTTTTAAAATTCATAAATACGTTATTCGTCTACACTCAAATCACCTGTAAAATCTGTCACATTTGTTGCTTTTCGTTTTTTATAGAGAAAATAAATTTCAATTACCGCATGCGTTTACAATTAACTTACTCTGTACTTCCTGATATTCATATATATAACCAGAATTTGCCCCTTAACGCCATTAAACAAAATACTATCCGAATTATGATTTAACTCTTCTTGTTTTTTTATCTTCTTTTTACCTCCAATTACTAAAAAATATCCGAATTATAATTTTTATTTTAATATAAATTTCTAAATACGACTTATATTTACATATAATTTTAGATTTTTATAGTTCTCTTTATACGTGCCCTTACCCAATCAGGTTATACTTAGGTTTATACTTCTCTTTATGTGTGCCATGTTATGGTGTGTAGATTAAATTTTAACATCGTCGCTTTTTTCTTCTAAATGTTTTTTCATCAACTGTTCATAAACTTATTATCAAACTAACATTGTTTGACCATTTCACACATATTCCCGTAAACTCTTCTATCACGTCAACACTTCCATATCTATATTTTCCAAAATTATCCCATATGGCTTATCATCATAAATAATATACATCCCAAAATTTTATCAATATATAGACCATATATATGCCATCCCAAAATATAAGTAGCTTTTATTAAAAGTTATTTCAATATAAATGAAAAGTGGAATATCTTTTGTTTCATCTATACAATTGAGATCATCTCCACCTGACTTATCCACCACTCTAAGTAAAACGCAATCAGACACTACAAAATATTAACTTATGCTTGCATTATAATTGTAATAGATACTGTATGCAAACAAAAATAAAAAAAACGCTTCTTGATTTCATATATTCATCAACCCAACACTGCTTCCACATACTTAACTCGTAAGAAGAAGAGTTTGATACTAAAATAAGTCATAACATTTTAAGAGCATAATGAACACAAAATGAGCATATTCCACGTTACAAAACATTCACTACACTTACCCATAGCGTCTCCTTCACAGCTGTAGGAAGGTATAGAAAATTCTATATCCCATGTAAATGATCCTAATGGGATAGGATTCATTCTTCCTATTATTGATTCTATGTGCTCTGCTAGCTCTATGGCCATATTCATGTTTTCCCACCATTTCAGCTTCGTTATTGTCTCATACCCTCTCTCAAACTTCCCGCTGGTGAGAAGAAGCATTCCTAATGTGTAGACAGTCACATCCAACCCCATGTCACAACTTTGGACCATATCTATAGCAGAGGAAATATTACCTTCAACGAAAACCATGCGGAGTCCTTCCAAGAGGAGTGCTGTTTTGTTTCCAGCAGCTACACACTTGTTGAAGAAAAGTCTGAAGACTGAGCCCCTTGCAATCATCTCTATATTGCCAAACATCTCGTCGATGTTAGCTTTTTGTAGAACTTTTGTGCTTTCAACGTGGAGAAACCCCTCCTTTCCAGCAGCAATGAACGGTCCTAGGTCTCTGAAACTTCCTTCTCCTACAAGTTCCACGATGTAACTTATCAGCTCTGGTGGTAAACAAGTGGTCATTGTTGAATTAATTTTATACTCCGCCATTTTGTTACCAACATAATCATGTTTTTTTTCGTCCTACTTATTTATATAGGTGTATGCATTCATAAACTGATTCCAATTTGTTTATTAATTTTTATTTCACGTTTCTCATTTACGCCTCGCCTCATAACCATAAGTTTGAACTACTGTTTATGTGTGTCTCGGGCGACACCATAATTACATATTTATACCAGCTCGTGTGGATGGAATACATTAAATGTTATACATATTATATCGAAGATTTATTTTTATGGCTGACTCATCGGTTATTCATTTCATCCTTGCACATAAATTTGCAACAAAACATATGACTCACATTAATAGTTCCTTCAAATACAGACTTAACATTTAATGAAACCAAATACAAATACATAATTTAAACGGGAACAACATTGTTGGAATAGTGAATTTATGAGAATGCCATCATCCTCATTGAATGAAACCAAAAGAAACACAGCATACACTTACCCCGATTTCCTACTGGACAATCGCAACCTGGGTCTGCCACTGAAATAGTGCTCCAGAAGGTCTGTACTTTAGGGGGATTCATTTGCTTGATTGCTTCAATGACGGTCTCCCTAATCTGGTACCACCACTCTATATCCGATTCATACCATGCCCCATGTCTGTAGATGAAATCCATACCGCCAAAGAAGTCACCACCATTGATTTTCATCATTTCCCTTGTGTACTTTGTGTATGGACAAAACTGGCAGTCACCTCGTTCAACCATTGTAATAGCTTCAACAATATTACCTTCGTTGAATGCTATGCGCAACCCCTCAAGCAGATAAGCCATTTTGTTACCTGCAGTCAAACACTTTAAAAATAATGGACGGTAAGTAGATCCAACGCAAACCTTTTCAGCCCCAGCCAAGAACTCTGTTATATTAGCTTCAAGAAGAACTTTTGGTGATGTTGCTGCTATATATGCACGCTTGCTCATTCGAATTAGCCCTCCTAGCGCCAAAACATTTTCTTTGGCCACGATTTTTGCTATCTTATTATACACTTCTTCTGGTAAATCGGGACTCATTGGTTTATGGTTGGACATTTTCTACTGGGTATCTCCTCGAAAGCAAGACGGAATATATACAATGCATTTATTTCACAAGACGAAACATTTTTGGCGCCATGTGGTTAACGTATCACGTACACATTACACCTTTTATCAATTCGTTAATATGTCTTTGGTAAAATATATTTTTAAATTTATGAAATTTTATTAATAGATGTTTAATCTTACGTTTATCATAAAATATAGTACTTTTACTCTTTCAAATCTATACTTTATATTTACATGGCTTTCTACTTCCTCCTACAATGCTAGCTACTTGCTTTTCGAGACTTCTCTGGTCACAAATTTTATAAATTTTGTCCACTGTTGCGTATTCTTATAAAATTTAATAATAATTAATTTCTTCATAATCTGTTTTGCCGATAAGTCCCATCTTACTTTTATATTTCCTTCGCTTTACACTGTCACCAGTTGAAAATAGTATTTATAGATATTATTATATTTATTTCCCATATTCATCATTTATATCACATCAAAAGTGTATATTAGCTATCCATGTACCCGTTCTATTATCTCTCCACTTTCATATATATATATATATATTCAACGAAAGTTATTGTTTTGTCTTCGGTTTGTTATAGTTATATGTGTTACCCATAAACCGTTCCGTACATACTTACTGTTAATTCATAAATTGATTTCACACACTCCAATATAGGCCAAAATCAAAACTTCATATTTCATTGTCAATATCTAAATTGTTAATTCTTCTAAGAGCATCTCCAACCAGAAACACCATTTTGGTGTTTAATTTACATCAATTTCGTTTAAGTTGGTGTAATAGAATACCTTGCAATATTATCTCTGTAATCATATCATGCGATAAATGCATATATATTGTATTCTATTGTAACTTTACAACATATTAAAATTTCATACGTTAAAGGAACACTTTCATCTAATAATAAAAACACTACTTCGTAAACATAATGAAACACCAATATTTTAAGATAAAGCACACCATCCCAGCATATTCCACGGTAGAAAGCATTGATGACATTTTTCTATATCGTTTCCTTCACAGCTGCAACATGGTATTGGAAATTCTGTACACCATGCAAACGACCCCCTGCGCCTAGGATTCATTCCATCAATTGTTTCTTCAATTATCGATGCAATTGTAGTAGCTTTTGCCATGTTCTCCCACCATCTCAGTTTCTTTAGTATCGCATACCCTTCATCAAAATATCCAGAACATAACTGAAACATTTCCAGTGTATAGACAGACGTATTCATCTGAATCCATGTCACCATTTCGCACTATATCTAGGCCTGAAAAAATATTACCGTCTACAAAAGCTATCCGCAACCCTTCCAAAAGTTGAGCCGTTTTTTTCCTTGAAGTCACACACTTCTCGAAAAAGGGTCTGAAAGGCGATCCTCTTTCGATCATCCAAACATTTGTTACCATTTCGGTAATGTTTGCTTTTTGTAAAACCTTCGTTTTTTCAACCGGGAGCATGTCATCTTTCCCCGCAAAAATGAAAGGTGCGAGGTACCTGAATCCATTTTTTGCAGCTCGTTCCACGATGATGCTCAGCAATTCCTCCGGTAGTGAAGATGGCATTGCTGGGCTTTTTTTATGACCCTCGCTTTAGTTTTAGATATCTCACACCCTTACTTATTCTCCTACCCACTTTATATATGTCTAACCGTTTCTACATTGCTTTAAATTTTAATTATTATATTATACGTATACCGATTTATTGGTTTTTTGCATGTTTGCAACATCATTAAACACTTTATATAATGTACCTTTAATTTCATAATTTCATGTGTTCCATCCATGCTTAAAATACAATATTCACTTCAAATAATGTGATATAATGCACAACATTTTACAAAGTGATTTCATTACCTCGCCATTAAATCATACCTATTTCTCCTATTATCCCGTGTTTGGTTCCTATAGAGTACTTAAAAAATCTCTTTCTAAGTGAATATTGTATTGTTATATATATTTGTAAAACTTTAAATCATGAATGTAATGATCTCTTCTAGAATGAAATAACCATACTTTATGGGGCACTTTATATTACTATAAATTGGTGTCATCTGTTATGAATTCAAACAATTTTTATTACCAAACAAGGGATTTGGTGATGTTAATTAGTGATTTAAAACCGTTTAAACGTTGACATTGAAAGTCTGCAGGACAACGAATATATAGTTTTAATTTATCTCTGATATTCGTTTCTATATTTATCTTTTTTTTAGTAGCCACTTTCGTCATGGCTCTGGTATGTATGATGTTCACATCATGTTGTATTTGTTACGTTGTTTTGGCATTATATTTGTGTTCGTCCATTCCATTTTAGGGTTTACAATTTTTATCGTATATGTCATCTCGTTTACTCTAATATAAATTAATTACATTTGGTTGATTTATCATTTACTAGGGTTTGATTTTATGGTATATGATTTTTAATCCACTAATTATGGGTCATTCATCCATCACTTCCTTACAAAGTTTAGATTAAAGTGTTTATTCTTTTTGGCTGATTATAATCTCATGATATCAACTATTGTTTGGATTAAACCATTTAAAAATATATCTAGTACAAAATTGCAAATAACAACATTTATTGTCGCCTTTTGTCCTTAAAAAGCGATTTTATACGTTGTCCACCCCAAAATATATAAATGATTTTTCTTAACGTGATCGTTATCCTCCTATTAAGAAATCTAATTTTGGTGTTTCTCCTTAAATCCATTTTTGTCATCTGCAAATAATATGGTTAATATCAATTAATAAATACCCTTAAATAGCTCAAACTTTACTTTTAGCTCCAAAACTAGCACCCTCAATTATAAATCCCAAATCTAGCACAAATAATTATGTACAAATACTTTTTTCTCCAAAATAAATTTTAATAAAATTTAACATTATGTTTGGGTACGCTAATTCCAATTTATGGTTTAGTTTTTTCCCATAAAAAATGATTTTATATCATTTTAATATTACATTTGTGCTAATATTTTCAAACTTTTAGTTATTATTGTCATTTTTAACTAGTGATGCTAAATGTGGAACAGAAATTTAAAACTTTGCTATTTTGATCAATTGCCCATATTAATTTTGTTACAATAAATAATTTTCCTCTTTTGCACACTAAAAACAAACTGTTTTTTGAAGTGGAAAATTTCTCTAGTATCAAAGTTAAATACGGTTCTACTATTTTTTATGTTTACATGATGTTCTTTTTGTTACGTTTTGACGATATTTTATTTGGTTTTGTAAATTACAAACAATGGTATATATTTACGACTTCAAAGTATAACTGACAACAGTATGCAAACATTGGGTTTTATAATCGGAACTGATATTTCTCTTACGGATAACATACTATATACTTATTAGTTTATTTTCACTAATAATTTATTAGGGTTTAATTTTCCTTTTAAGAAATCTAAATAGCACAAAATTTTCCTTTTAAAATAGCACAAAAATTACTTTTATCCCCAAAACTAGCACACTAAATTAAAAATCCCGAATATAGCACAAATAATTATGTAAAAGACTTGTTTTCCCAAAATAAATTTAAAAATAAAATTAAAAATTATATTTGGGTTCACTATTTCCAATTTAGGGTTTAGTTTTTTCCCATTAAGAAATGATTTAATATCCTTTTAATATTAAATTTGTGCTATTATTGTCATAATTTGTGCTCTTATTTTCATTTTTAACTTGTGATGCTAAATGTGGAAAAACTTAAATTTTTTTCTATTTTTTTCAAGGGCAAATTGCTGTTTTTACACCAAAATTTTCTTTTTTGACAAAAATACACCGTCGTTTCAATCAAATGCTGCGCTACACTTTTGGGGGTGAAAAATTACAGTTACCCCTTATGACCAAACAAAAAACGCGAAACAGCTATTACCATTTTAACCTTCGCGACATGTCAGACTTCTATAGAGGTTTGAAAATTAGACTCTAATAGAGGTCTGATTGATTTCTCTTACCAGACTTCTCTCAGACGTATTCGAGAAGTCTGATACAGATTAAAATAGTAAATTTAAATTTAAATTTTTTTAAAATATATTTTTTAAAAACTTTTTTCAACAATAATTAAATATAGACAATTTTGATGTATATGAATTAATATTTTATAAAATTGAATCAAATTAAACAAGGTTAGTTAATTATGCATATACCTCAAAAAATATCAGACTTCTACGAGAAGTCTGATACAGATTTAATTAGTAAATTTAAATTTAAAAATTGTATAAAAATTTTTTTTTTAAAATTTCTTATACATAAATTAAATATAGACGATTGTGAAGTATTAAAATTAAATTTCGTAAAATTGAATCAAATTAAAAATATGTAAGGCAAAGTAGGTTGTAAACCTCAAAACATGCTTTGTAATGGAAACATTTACATATATAACTTTGGGGTTAGATTCATGGTTTACCAAATTTATATTTAAAATTTTAAATTTGCACATATGTGTTGTAATGTGCATATATTTCACGAATTTGATGCTTCCTTGAAGTTTTGTTTTAATTTTGTCACTCATAAGTGCTAAATATTAGATTTAGGATTACTCAGACTTCTCGGAGAAGTCTGGGAGAATCGGGGTTTCTCAGACTTCTCAGAGAAGTCTGAAACGTATTTAATTTGAAAATTTAAATTTAAAAAATATTAAAAATTTAGTTTTTAGAAATTTTGACTACATAAATTACACATACTCATTGTTGCTGTATATAAATTAAAAGTACATAAAATTTAATCAAATTGAATCATTGGAGATGAATTTGGATCTAAACACAAGTTTGCGGTTTCTCAGACTTCTCCGAGAAGTCTGAATTGTATTTAATATAAAAATTTAAATTAAAAAAATAATTATAAAAATTTTCATACAATTTTTTGAAACATAAATTAAACATAATCATTGTAGATGTATATAAATTTAAATTACATAAAAGTTAGTCAAAATGAGTGAGTATGAGATAAATTTGGATCTAAATACCATGTAGGTAAGAGTTTACGGTTTACGGGCTCAATATTTGTTGGATTAGGGTTCAAAGTTTGCCCTTGGAGTGTAATTAACTATAAAAGAGTGTAAATATCGAGTTATATATTGCATTGTGCAAATAACAAAGAAAACAAGAGTTTTGTCTATGTTCGACATATGAAGTTGGATATCCTGTTCTTATCTGTAGGATTAGATTGAGAGTTTCTAAATTTTTAATTCATAATGTTTTTTTTACATATACTGGTTAGTTTGTGACTAAGTTAAACGAGTTTGATGTTTGTTATAAGTTTTCTAAATAATATGATGGTATTTAAGTAGTAATTATCAAGTATAGGGTTTATCAGACTGCCATTTCAGTCTGATCATGTCCATGGTTTATCAGACTTCTTGATGAAGACATGTGAATTAACCTGAAATAAGTTACCCTACTTGTGATTTTACCCCCCATATATAAACTAAAGTTACCAACCCTAATCTGTAAAAGTCATTATCGACTATCTCTCTCTAAAACAGGAAGAATCTCTCTCTCTCTAAACTCTCTCAAACATCTCTCCGGAAACCCTCGCCGCCACCGCCATCGCCACCGCCACCGCCGTCGTCAGCTTCTTCAGTCTGGTAATTACCTCTCCTTTTTCGTGTCTCCTTACCAGTCCCTCCATCTATCTCTCTTCATCTTTTAATCACAACTCTATTTTCTTTGCAACTGAGTTAAGCTTCCTAGAAACAAGTTTTTCGCCTTCTTTTTTCATGTTCTTTGCCTAGATCTAAACAAACATATGGGTTTTTAATTAATTCCGTTTTAGATCTACAAGATAGAAGTCTATTTTTCTATGTTTTTTTCTTAGATCTAAACAAACAACTAGATTTAATTATTTTTCTCGGTTTATTTTTCTCGTATGGTATCTAAACAAACAGATTGATTTTTTACTTTTCCCATCTAGATCTAAATGGTATTTCCTAATCTGAATCTTTTATCAAACAAAAGTTCTAGTTCTGGTATGTATTTTGATGTTTGGTTGTATTCAGTCCAAAAAAAACTTGAAAAATACTATATTAGAAGTCTGGAAGTGAATTAGACTCGATACGAAGTCTGATACTAGACTTGATCTGCATTAGACTCGATTAGAAGTCTGAAAGTATACTTTCATTTAATTAGACTCTGTTAGAAGTCTGAAATTTGACCTAGTTGTATACCAAAAATTGAACCAACTAGTTTTAAGTTTTAACCTACCCAAAAAATATATCCCATATATAAAAGGTATTTCACTCACGAAAATACATTGTTGGAAAAAAAAACTAGCCGTTTCTCTCGTGGCGATATCCTCCTCGTCGCCGATTTCCTCGTCGCCGCTGAATTTCTCGTTGGTCGTCGGCTCAAAACGGTAACTCTTTTTCCCTCTTCCTGTGTCGTCCTCTTTTCGCCGCCGACGAAAACTCTCTCAAGATCTGCTTGTCGCCGCCGGTTGCCTCTCCTCGCCACTGGATTTCACGTGTTGCTGGCGTGAAACGGTAAGCGGTCGTTACTCCTCTCTTCCTCTTCTCGCTGCTGAAGAAAACCCTAATAAGATTTTTTTTTCTTTGAAGATCTGCTTGCCAACGCCGGATTTCACGTGTTTCCGCCGCCAGATACTCTTCTCTCACCATCTGGCGAGCCATTGTACTCTTTTAGTTCTTTCTTTGCATTTCTCAGTGATCAAATCTTGGTTTTTGATGTTTATTGTTTGCTAAATCTTGGTTTTTGAAGCCTCTTTGTTGATATAGAACACATGATGATTTCAAGCCTACACATATCATAGTACATCTTTTCCTTTTAGTATCTTATACTTTATGCTCAGATTCATCATTTGCATCATGTATCCAGTTAGTGTAAGACCCTGCAAGATTCCAATGCCATCTTTCTTTTCTGAAATTTTGCTTTTGCAGTGAAACCCTCCTCATATTCTTTCTTCCTCAAGTTCTGAACTTTTTATTGTCGCTTCCTCAGGTTCATATCTTATTACACTCTTCTCTGGCTTCTTATAATCTTGTGAACTCATGTTTCAACTATCTAACATACTATATATAACTCCTCAGCTTGTTGGAATTGTGAAATCGTCTCCCGAGGTAACCATCTTTGTGTCCTTACCTTTTGTAGATTGATTAAAGAATAGACGCATCACTCATCTTGTCTTTTGGAATATCCAGGTTTGATACTGTAAGCGGATTACTGACCGGAACAAAAGATGGGACACTCATCAATGTTTACTTGAGGTTATTTGGTCCTAAATCAGAAAAGTCTCTTTGCATCCATATTCTCGTATTCCAGGTAGTTCTCTGTTATATGTTCATCACCATTTTTACATAATGAAAATTATCGATACTGGTTTTGTGATAATATGTTTTGTTTCTACTACAGGCTCTAGCGTGCGCCTTCTGTTTCATACTTTATGGAGTATGCTATTTATAAGATAAACTATAGGCCTATAACTAACTTCATTGTCTGATAGACTCTACGAATGTAGTGGATGATTGAGTCACCAAGAGCTTGTGAAGACAACAAAAGGAAATAGAAAGTGCCGGTATAGACTGAAATAGTGTTTAGTCCCAATGGGATGTGTTGGTGTGTACGAAAAACTCATTTTCTGTGTTATACAATTTGTTTTGATTTAAGGGCAAATGGTTAGAATTTTTGTAATACCAAATCTACTATCTCTTGTCTTGTTTTATTGATCATGTAATGCAAATTGAATATACCGTTTGAAATAGTTCCCAAATCAGCTTGTAAACAATTAGTAACAGAACATAGAAACAATTCAAAGCAGAACTTAAAAACAATTTCTTAAGATAACATCTATAACAGACTTCTGTTACCTTACAACGTTACCAACATTTCGAGTTCTCGCCAAGTATCAAGTCTATAAGGATAAAACACAAGTTTTCATCACTATAAGGATAAAACACATAAGCTTCTAATGATATGATAACTCCACCAACTCGGTTTTCTTGTCCAGCATATAATCATCTTGTACCATCTCAACAAGTTCACAATATGTAGAACGATTGCCCAAAGTGATAAACCGCCCTCCTTTGAGAGTATCCACCACAAAATGCCAAATCTGGTCTCTCACAACCCATTCACCAAAATTAACAGGTAGATGCACCATTATCTGTAAAAATAATCATGAAAAAACAACATTAGCGATCTTAATGGAAATATCAGACTTCTTCACGAAGTCTGATTCTATTAGCTACAATGCCAGAATCATTAAAAAAATTATTTAAAAATAATTACCAAAATTAAGCATGTAAAACTAAAGCACGAGGAACATATACAACTAACACACATATAAAAAATTTAAAATCAACGAAATTCATCACAAATATACAAAAAACGGTTTTAAAACATTTGTCAATCCAGACTGCCAAAGAAGTCTAAAAAACAATACGTCATACCTCTATGGCAGTCCGAAAAAGAGGGTATTTTTGCAATTAGAATGTTACAAAGCAGACTGCGGATGCCGTCTGACGAAAAGTTATCAAAGCAGACTTCTATCGCAGTCTGACAAAAAGGGTATTTTTGCAATTGACCCAAACATTGACTTTTTTGTCAGACTGCATTAGATGTCTGATAAAAAGAAAAAGGCATTTCTGCAATTGACCGAAATTTTGACTTTTTTGTCAGACTTCTCATGCAGTCGGAAAATATTATGGGGTAGTTTTGCAATTGACCGAAATTTGACTTTCGTTCCCAGACTTCCAGCGCAGTCTGAAGAAATTCGTTAGACTGCGATAGAAGTCTGAAAAAAATTGGTGTATTTTTTGCGTTAACCAAAATCTTCGATATCAGACTTCTTTAGCAGTCTGACGGATTTCATCATTTTCAGACTGCCTTAGAAGTCTGAAATTTTTTCCCTCCTATTCAGACTGCCATAGAAGTCTGATACTTTTCCCCCATTTTGGTCAACGTTTGAAAATTTTCGGTCAATTACTACCAGTACCCTGTTTTTTTCAGACTTCTGATTCCGTCTGAAAAAACAGCCAACTTCCGGTCAAAGTCACTCATTTTTCCGTCATACTGGATTTGAAGTCTGAATAAAAAGTGAAGTTTTCGGTCAATTGCAAAACTACCCTATGCCTCGATTAGAGGATTTTTCTTGATTTTTTTTGTTTTCAAAGAAAATTACCAGACTTCAATTTTAATCTGAGTATTTAAAAGTTAATTGCAAAACTACCCTCTCGTTGACCATATGGGTTTCATCAGACTTCTAAAGCAGTCTGAGTATACAACTCAGATCTGAAAATCGATGATATGCAAAAATTCGTACCTATATCCGTTTGGAGTTTGTTTTCACCCTCGTCGAGCGCCCATAACGTCTAATATCACCGAAATCCCCCAAGCCCAGTAGTGTTTTGCCGTTTTTATGCCATAATTTTCGATTTCAGAACGTTTGAATCGGAAAATCAGTGGGAAAATGGGAGAAATCGGAGAGAGAAGTCGCGATAAGTGTTTACGAGCTATATTCTTAAGCTTTAATGGCGGAAAAACGGGTTAGTTACTGCATTAACTCGTCGACGATGGTGGTTGTCGTGGAGGTTGAGAATTGATGGCAATGGCATTTCCGTAATTAAGTTAGATCTGAAATTTTTTTTGTCTTTTGAAAAAAATGTTAGACTCTAACAGCAGTCTGAGTAATGGCATTTTCGTGAATACCCAGATTCTTAAAGGGTAATTCGTGGGATTCTGAAAAAGAAGATAGGAATGGGGTATTTTTGCAAAAAAACATTTGTTCAATTGCCCATATTATTTTTGTAACAATAAATAATTCTCATATTTTGCACAATACAAAACAAACTTTTTTCTTTTAGTTTTCATTTCGCTATTATCAAAATTAAATACTGTTCTACTATTTTCTATGTTTACATGATGTTCTTTTTGGTATCTTTTCACGACATTATTTTTGGTTTTGTCAATTACAAACAATGGTATATATTTACGACTTCATAGTATAACTGACAACAGTATACAAACATTGGGTTTGTTTATCAGAACAGATATTTCTCTTACGGACAACATATTGTATACTTATTAGTTTGGGTTCAGTAATCATTTATTAGGGTTTAATTTTGCTTTTAATAAATCTAAATTGCACAAAAGTTTCCAATTAAAAGAGCACAAAAATTACTTTTAGCTCCAAAACTACCACCCTAAATTAAAAAAATTCGAATATAGCACAAATAATTATATAAAAATACTTGTTTCCTCAAAATAATTTTTTAAAAAATTATACATTATGTTTGGGTTCACTATTTATAATTTAGGGCTTAGTTTTTTCCATTAAAAATGATTTAATATCCTTTTAATATTAAATTTGTGCTATTATTCTAAAAAATGTGCTATTATTTTCATTTTTAACTAGTGATGTTAAATGTGTAACAAAATTTAAAAATTTGATATTTTGTTCATTTGTCCATATTAATTTTGTAACAATAACTAATTCTCATCTTTTGCACAATACAAAACAAACTGTTTTTTTTAGTTTCCATTTCGCTATTATCAAAGTTAAATAAGGTTCTACTATTTTGTAAATTTTCATGATGTTGTTTTTGGTACGTTTTGACGACATTATATTTGGTTTTGTAATTTACAAACAATGGTATATATTTACAACTTCCAATTATAACTAACAACAGTATACAAACATTGGGTTTGTTAATCGGAACAGATATTTCTCTTACGGATAACATACTGTATACTTATTAGTTTGGGTTCACTAATCATTTATTAGGGTTTAATTTTTCTATTAAGAAATCTAAATAGCACAAAAGTTTCCTATTAAAATAGCACAAAAATTACTTTTATGTCCAAAACTAGCACACTAAATTAAAATATGCGAATATAGCACAAATAATTATGTAAAAATACTTGTTTCCCCATAATAATTTTCAAACATAAATAAACATTATGTTTGGGTTCACTATTTACAATTTATGGTTTATTTTTTTCCCATTAAAAATGATTTTTTGTCCTTTTAATATTAAATTTGTGCTATTATTGTCAAAAAATGTGTTATTATTTTCATTTTTAACTAGTGATGCTAAATGTGGAACAAAAATTTTAAAATTTTCTATTTTGTTCAATTGCCCATATTAATTTTGTAACAATAAATAATTCTCATCTTTTGCACAATACAAAACAAACTGTTTTTCTTTGTTTCCATTTCGCTATTATCAAAGTTAATAGCGATTCTACTATTTTGTATGTTTACATGATGTTCTTTTTGTTACGTTTTGACGATATTATATTTGGTTTTGTAAATTACAAACAATGGTATATATTTACAACTTCAAATTATAACTGACAATAGTTTACAAACATTGGGTTTGTTAATCGGAACATATATTTCTCTTACCGATAACATACTGTATACTTATTAGTTTGGGTTCACTAATCATTTATTAGGGTTTAATTTTCATCGTATATCATTTCGATACTTGGTTCTGGATAGGTAAATAATGAAATAAGTTTATCGTTTAGTTTATTGCGTTTTGGGTTTAATTTGCTATTTGCAGATTTGTAACTCTTATTATCATTTTCCCTGTACCATTTTTTCTTTTATTCTTTCGATATTGTTTGTTCCAAAATGTACTACCATACCCTAAATGTACGACACATGTATGTGAGAATCAAAAATCCTGTAATCCGCAATTACTGTATACTTATTAGTTTCGTGTAAGGACTCATTTCTATGGTTTAAATTTAATAGTATACCGTTTCGATATATGGTTCGGTATAAGTAAATAATCAGAACATAAGGTTATCATTTATTTGTTAATTGGGTTTTGGGTTTAATTTGCTATTTGCATATTTTAAAATTTTATTCGCATATTATACCTGTACCCTTTTTATCTCTTATTCTTTCGACATTGTTTCTTCTGAATGTACGAGACATGTATGTCAGATTGGACGAGACGTTTACGCCGATCGACCGTGTTGATGTCACATTAGAGTCGTTGTGATACGACATGCAAATGCTAATTTTGTTATTTTGTATATTATATTTCGTAACTACGTATTAAGAAATATATTAATAGATGCGAAATGATGAGTTAGGCGTTCACAAATGAGCTATTACAGTCCATGAAAAGGAAAACATTTAAGTTGACACCAAAAGAAGAAATAAAGTAATGAGAAATATGATATGCTAAAAGGCTAGTACAAATAAATTACCGTGTGTTCACTAAATCATTTAGGCATTATATTTGGGTTGGTGCATTCTGTGTGTTCACTAAATCATTTATGGTTTTCAATTTTTATCCTTTAAATATTCTCGATTAACGTACTATACTTTATTTACCTTGGGTTCACTAATAATTTCTTAGGGTTTAGTTTTCTCTTATATAGTTTATAATCCACTCAGTTGGTGTCAATCATCCAAATTAATTATCATATTTTTGTTGGCTGATTATAATCTCATCAGCTGAACTATTGATTGTATTAACCAATTTACATCTATTTCTATTGTCAAAATTGCAATTAAAAGCATTCCCTTCGTGTTTTGTGCTTAAAAACGGTGGTTATACGTTTTCCCATCCAATGTGTTTTATAATCGCCACTTATATTTATCTTACAGATAACATACTGCACATTTAATAATTTGGGTAAACTAATCATTTATTATGGTTAAGTTTTCATCTTACACTGTTTCTATACTTAGTTCTTGGTCAGTGAATATTAACATAGGTTTATCGGTTTAATTTCATAGTGAAATTTGAATATTTAAAATTTTTCTTCCTGTGTATCCTGTACCATTGTAAAAACTTATTAAGTAATTCATTTTTTTAACAGATGGCATTGTAGTCATGCTACAACTGTACACCAATCAGGACAATTTAGCTTCTTCCATCTGTTCAGTTTGTTACAAAATATACGGTCCAACATACCCTCGATTTTCGAGACATATGTGTCAGACTGGATGAAATTTTTACCCTCGAATGACTGTATGGATGTCACATTAGAGTCGTTGTCATTAGACTAATTAAAGAAAATTGTTGTTATGGGCAAAGAAATGTATAGTAAAGGGACAAATTGAAATTTTTTTTAATATACCAAAATTGTAGTGATTGATGTACAGAAACTAGCATTTGAAAATACATTTTCAATTTTGTTATTTTTCTTCTACTATCATCATTACTTTTCTTCTCTTCTTTTGATGTCGACACCTCATTTTTTCCCCTTCTCCTGTTCTCACTCACTGTTACATCTATGAAAATGTAATATTTTTGAAGAATACACTTGTCGCTATTCTACATATTACTTGTCGGAAATAATTTATCCACTTTACTAATTAAAACTGAAATATTAATATACAATGACATAAAGTTACCTTGCAGACGTTTCTCTGCAATTTCCTGTATACTCGTATGACCACTTGTTTTCGTTTTTTTGTTCTTACGTAAATGCGTCTTTCTCAAACCTTATTACGTTTATGTTGTTTATTGTGGCAACTCTTTTAGTTTAATCCCTTGATTTTTCAGATGTTGATCATGATACCTAAATTATGTCCCTCTGTTAATTATTTTTATTATGTTTATTCTGTAATTTATCGTTCTTACCATTATTATATCATAATAATGATCCTCATATAAATTTCTAAATTTATATCTATATGATAAATATAGTTTAAAAACTTCAACAATTATATCCAATATATTACAAAGTTACTTCTATTTTAAACATACAATTTATTTAAGATTATTAGTTGTTTAACATGTTTTCCATCATAAAAGCACGAACGACTTATCATTATCGAACATTACATAAGGAAATCTATAATAATTTATGATAACATACACATAGATATTGCATTCCAAACAACAAAGCACTCTTTACATGTCCCCATGTCAACGCCATCACACTTGCATTTTGGCACTGAAATTTCCATAACAAATCTGAATGTGGCTTTTCCTCTTGGATTCATCGATGCAATTGTTGCTTTTACCTCTTCCCCAACCAACGTTGCACCTTCAATATCATCGCACCAATTCCATTTCTGCAACGTTAAGGTACCTGCATCGTATTCCCCAACACATACTTGCAGCATTCTTAAAGCGTAGACGGCATGTTCGTTGGTCATGTCGCATTGTTCCATCATCTTTAAGGCGTTTTTAAATTGACAAAAACCGAATGCCAAACACATGCCTTCCACGAGCAAAGCTGTTTTATTACCAGCTTCTAAACATCGTTTGAAAAATTCTCTAAACCCAGACCCCTCGCATACTTTCGATGCATTACCTATAAGTTCATCCAGGTTCACGATGGCAAAGACCTTCTTCTGATCCATCCTTTCATTCCATTCTTTACTTGTTCGTAATATCCCTCCTAGATTTTTGAACCCTGTGACTGCCACCCGGTTAATTATGTCCTCTTTAAGCTCACCAAGCAAATATTCAATCTTCATTGTGTACACGTTTCCAATAGTCCTCTCTAATTTTCTTACATTCGTCATTGAAATTACATGTTCCTATACTCCCAATCAATCCCTTTTATATAGACGATTTATTGTTAGCTTCACACCTTCTTCTTTCTCCCACATACACATGTACTTTATTTATAAACATGTACGTGCTTAATTTATTGTATTTTAATTAATTTTCGTTTGTTAACACGTAATCATGTCGCACTTGCAAATTTTTGATGTTTTATTTATTTTATATTAAGCATCATTTCCTTTGTTTTTACCAAATATTTAAGCTTTTCTAAAGTGTTTAACATTTATATGTCAAATTATGAAGTTATAAGCAATATGACCTTACAAATGATGAACGTTTAATGAAATCTTTATAAAACAAACTTAATAAGATTTTCAAATTTCTGTCAGCATGATTGATGATTTTTTATGTACAGTTCACATAAGTCTGAATATAATATACAGTAAGTAAGAATTTATGAAAAGAAGAGAATAATGATTAACTACGGCAAGTAGACTAACAGTCTATAAATATTAAATTTGGGCTTAGTGAAAGTAGTACTGGAAGAGTGAATATTTAAGCCAGTCAATACGGTGGATACAGTGATTGATAGTGACAACGTAAACTATGGCATGTACACGATGAGTGCTGTGGATGTGTAGGTGTCTTCAAATGACTGAAAAAGTAGACGTCAATAAAACATTATATAAGATTTTTTTTGGAAAATATGATTTTGTAGAACCGCTGATGTTCTGTGTAGTTTGTAATATAGATATGACATTTGTATATGTCATAATGTCATTTAACACATTTGAATGGGTTACATAAAAAGTTGGTTGATTATCCAAAAATAACTGCCTAAGACTATGTCCACCATCAAAAAAATATGTCCCGATTTACCAGAGGATGTGTATATGATGATAGCAAAATTTGCTGTGATAGAAGATTTTAGGTCGCCTGGTGGGCTAATGGGTCTTAGTAAGAGTGCTTACGCAGCTGCGACTGCGCCAGAGGTTCTTCAGGCTGCTAATATGCGTGGTTTCCTTTTCGGTGATGATAAAGTTTGTCTTGGCTCGCCATACAGACCTTATTTCAGAAAGTGCGTGGACTCAGGAAACCCACTGGCCTGTTTGCTAGAGGACTTGCGCATCGCATTCAACGAGGGTAATATTCTCCGAGGTTTGGCGATGATTGAACGTGGAGAGTGCGAACTTTGTCCCTATACAATGTACACAACAACGATGCTGAAGATCAATGGAGGGGATTTCTTTGGTGTGTTTGATGCCATCGTTAGGGACATGTATAGGGATGACTCCTATGTTATTTGGTGGTGTGAGATCGGTGACACGGTAATCGAAGCCGTTAGGCAAATGAATCCACCGAAGGGGCATGATTCGAGCTCCAAATCCACTTTGCTCGTGTATTGTGGGTAATCGTGGAAAATGCGTGTTGTGTTTTCTGTGGTTCCATTCAATGAGGATGATGCTTTACTCCTAAACAATGTATGGTGACCATGTAATAAGGATAGCGATATTTGGCTAAGTAGCCTTGTATGTTATAAGACTAATAGTTGATTTGTCGTCAATGCAATGTATGGCTTATGCTCTACCAATATGATTATTTCTGTTAATTAAAGTTATGTTTGTAATTTGGTCTTATAAGATAAGTAGACACGATTGTTAATCTAAATGTGTATTATTATATTTAAACAATTATTTATTTTAGTCACATATTCAAAATTGATGTGGACGACATACATTTCTCTTATCCACCCATTTAAACAACTTTATCTATTGTTTTTTTTTCAATTTGATTAATATCTTCCTCGTTAATCCCCCTTTTACACAATTTTCTTACTTGTATTTTCATTCTATACTTATCAATCAAATCAGTGTCGTCTAATTTCATATTTAATAATTCTTTATATCTAATACCTTCATAACCATTACATCAATGTCACAATCTTTTTGTACATTTGTTTAAAATAAAATTTATTTATCCTAAATGTGATTATGTATAGGATGTGTAATACATGTGTCATTACAGAAATTATACATATTCCCCCTACCCACTATGTCACAAAAAACGCATTATCTAATGTGCATATATATTGCGATTGACCGAGTGTTTTAATTTTTCAATTAATCGTACATATCATTTAAATGTGTATTGTGGTTATAATGAATATTCTTCATATAAAATGTAGGGAACATACTTATTGCCTTACCTTCATCTGCAATGCTTTCTTGTTTACTTCTTACTGATCTTTCTTGGTGATTTAAACTTCTGTTAATTCTCTCTGCTTATGTTTCCAAATAACCCGTACATTTAATTTTGATATGTATTGTGGTTGTCACCATAATGAATGTTCCTCATATCATTCCCATTATTCCTATTCCTATCTATGGACCCGCCATGGTCATACACTCTTTCTCGCCTTTTTCCTATCAAGTTGTTTCAACGATTTCATTAACGCATTCTCTTTCTCCTTCGATTCATGAATTTTTCAATGATCTTAAACATCTTAACATATCATCTCCACATCGCACTGTTTTTCTTTCATATCTAAATGAAAAAATCCCCAATGATGTGTATCTCGAAGGTCTCCGCCTATCTACAGTGAATCATGATGTAGATTCAGCCCTGAAGGTTCTCCTTACAATGTCTTCGAAATCAGTTCACGTTTCGCCTCTTGTTCCTATTCTATATCTTTGCTCGGTAAACTACTACATGGCAATGTCCCATGTATGGCAGTTTTGGACCCACTATTCTTCAATCGAAAGTGCTACTGTTGTTGGTGAAACCATCATTTCTCATGTGCACCAGCTCTGTCCGTCTTCATCCTCTTCTTATGCTGAATCATGGTCTTGCTTTTATAAGCCACAATGCCGTAAAGATGTTACTCAAGACCATCTCTGCCGAAATTGCTTCATATATTATTATCTTAAATTTGTAGATTCATGCTAATTTATGTATAACCCACTTTTTATATTTTTGTAGCTTCATTTTTGTTTTATTAATCATATTTCTTATATTTATAAATATTGTGTTATCCAGTATTGTTAATATCCACTAATTTTTATTTCCGATCATGTTTTAAAGGCTTGAAAAACTTAGTCTAGAACAAAATAATCAAACAACTTTAAACATAAAGTCTGGGATTTTAAATCATAACACGTTCATACATGACATCTACCATCCGAAGTACATCCATCATCGTACACATTTTAAGATAATTCGCATAAGCCTAACATATACCAAATCACATAACACTCGGGACACTTACCCATATAATCCGGGTCGCAGGTACATCCAAGGATGGGAAATTCGATAACCCATGCAAAAGATCCGCTTCGTCTTGGATTCATATCGACGATAGTAAGATGCACTAAATCAGCTAAAGCGGTTGCTTTCGGAATATTCTCCCACCACTTAAGCCTCTTCAATGTTTCATAGCCGTTCGGAAAATTTCCGCTGCAGATCTGTAGCATTCCTAAGGCGTACACAGTTTCACTCTTTTCCATGTCTCCTTGTCGAACAATCTCAATGGCCGTTACCACTTGACCATCTACGAATGCCAGTCGTAGTGCCTCTAGCACTAGTGCCTCCAGCACTAGTGCCGTCTTGTTACCTGCATCGATCCACTTTTTCAAGAAAGGTCGGAATGGTGAATCCTGGCGCACCATCTCCCTGTTTCCGTACATCTCATCCAAGTTCGCTTTCTGAAAAACTGTGGTGGTCTCTACAAGGCTTATGCCATATTTGCCAGCAACTATGAGTGGTGCTAAGTTCCGGAACCCTCCATCTGCAACGTGTTCCACTATGATGTTCATCACATCTCTCTTTATTTTCCTCACCATTACTAATTTTTGTTTCTTTTCAATTTTTATTTGTTATGTGTGGATGTACATCTTGGACCCTTTTTTATATTGAATAAAGTTCTCAAACCACTTCACTTTCTCCTATTTATTATTATGTGAATTTGTGATTATGTGTTTTAAAACTTTCGTCTATTAAAAATTAAAGTTAAAAGTATGTGGCTCTTGCCGGTTAAAATAATTTTACCATTTCCTATTTTGTATGTATCGATCACAATTTATATCTTACCCTTTTTAACATTTAACTATACACATATAATTCTGGTGGACGTTGACGGTTTCAAATTTATTTGTACTTATATTATAACATACATTTATATGATATTACACTATCGTGTATGGAACATTGTTTTTTCAAGCCAGAGACTACAATAACTTTATCTATATTCTTCAGGCCATCATCGTCTTCCTTGTCTTCCTCTTTCACGATAGCTAGGAGTACTCCATCATCCTCATCGCATGAAACCACAAGAAACAACAGGCGCACCTTCCCCGATTTCTCGGTAGACACTGGCATAGAGGGTCCGCCACTCTAATGGTTTTCCAAAATGTTTGTGCCCTAGGTGGGTTCATTTGCTTGACAGCTTCGATAATTGTCCCACTAATTCGACACATCCATTGTACATAAGAATCCTCCCAGTATACGTCTTTCATTAGCACATTCCAGCCCCCAAAGAAATCGCCCCCATTGATCCTTAGCATTGCTATTTTAAATCTGCTGTAGGGACAAGTGTGGATTGACCCTCTCTCTATCATTAAAATAGCTTCGACCAGGTTACCATTGTTGAATACGATCTGTAATCTTCAAGCAAATAAGCCATTGGGTTTCCTATTTCAAGGCATTTAAAGAAAAAACGTCGACATGGAGAATTTAGACAAACTTTCCATGTCGTTGTAAGTAGTTCGGTAATATTAGCTTCTTTTAGGACTTCTGGAGCTATGCAAGCCTCGTACACAATTTTGTTAACTCTCATCAGGCCACCGAGGAAACGATAGTCTTCTTTCGCTAAAATATTAGCAATTTTTGTATATACTTCAATTGGAAGTTCCACCATTGTTCCTGCAACTTTTAATAGGTCGTCTTTATGTGCGTTGCACATATTTATATCCGAGTATTCCTTCTCCATTGTAATGAATTATTTCAATTCTACCACTATGGTTTTGTTAACGTCATTGGCGGTCCCACCAAATTCAATATATGCTTCTAATTTTCCTATTTGTTTTTCCATTTCATTGACATATTTAAAAAAATTACGTTACTCTCTCGTTTATAATATCACCAATATTTCTAATGAGGACTGTAAAATATTGTTCGCTTTATATCCATTTATGGTTTTTTTAGTATATTTAGCTCAACTTTGCCGTATTATGTATTGCTTGTTTGTAGCTACATTCTATCATTTTGGTCTATTCATAACTTTTCACAAATTACTACAGAAAAATATCGTTTCTATACAAACATTAGTCAGATTTTTAAAAAACATTATATTATGAGTAATTTGTTGTTTATTAATGTCTTAAATCTGTAACCATAAATCCAAAATATTATTAATTTTCCTACTTTTTCTTTACTAATAATATAAAATTTTATTGTCATACAATTCGGCATATTATCACACATATTATTTCTGATAATGTATGCTCTGTTTTTAGTCATCCATCAACCATCAACCATCCTCTTTTAGTTCTGACATGGGTTGAAAATTTAACCTTCTTTTTATTATATATCATCAAATCGTACTCCCTATTTAGTTTTGTATCACATCATTACTCTATGTCTACCCTTAGACCATTTACAATGAGGTTGCTGAAAAAATAAATTCAACTGTTTAATAGATGCAATGAGGATGTTGAAAATAAATTAAAGCACATATATGCCAAATATTCGCCATTTGCTTTGTAATTGCTCCTCGGTATTCTCCATATATGGCATATATACGCGGATTTATATATCCTGTTATATAGCTAAAACACTAATTATATGGTCCACTAAGTCATTCCGTTACATACTTAATTTCCATTTTATTGAAGTTATCTAATAGTTTTATTAGTTACCTACAAATTAAAGTTCAAGTTATATACACATATAACAGTACACAAATAGATTAAGAGTGCCGTGTTAACGTTTACACCTGCATAACTTATAAGAAATACTGTTTCAAATAAGTTTTATACATACAACTTTTAAGTTAACGTACGCCAACCCAACATGTACCACGCTACAAAACATTCACTACACTTTCCCATTTCATCTTCTTCACATCTGCAATCTGGTTTAGGAAATTCGATATCCCACGAAAAAATTCCCACTGGCCTAGGATTCATTTGTTCTATCGTTGCTTATATACGATCAGCTAGCTCTAATGATCAGTCCATGTTTTCCCACCATCGCAGTTTCATTAGTGTCTCATAGCCTTCATCAAACTGTCTCGTGCATAAGAGAAGCATCCCTAACGTGTACAGATAAAAATCTGATTCCGTGTCACCATTTCGTACCATATCTATAGCAGATAAAGCGTTACCGTCAATGAATGCCATCAACCCCTCCAAAATGACTGCTGTTTTCTTTCCAGCGGCTAGACATCTGTTGAAGAAAGGTCTGAATATGGACCCCCTTGCTACCATCTCAACATTTGAAAACATTTCATTAATGTTAGCATTTTTAAGATCAGTCATGCTTTCAACGTGGACCAATCCGTCCTTTCCAGCAACAATGAATGGTGCTAGGTTTCTGAAATCGTCTTCTGCCACACGTTCCACGATATTATTAATCAGCTATGCCGGTAAAGAAGAGTTCGTTGTTCGATCCTTTACACTATTTCTCTTCCTTGCCAACTTTAAAAAATATTTGTTTGAGTATAACTTCCTTATTTATAGATGTAAAGAAGATCCTAACTTTATTCTCTTTTATTTGCTAATTTTTTACTTAGTCATGTTACTAGTTTAATTTATAAAGCAACGACGAATATTCTTCAATAAGAAGATGTATTAATCTCTCGTCACATGTGAACCAGCCACCCAAATCGTGTCATATTCACATCAAAATTGTGTGGATGGAATATATGAAGTATAACAAATAATATCCCACTCGACGAGCGTAAAATTTTGTTTCCGCCGTCCAATCATATCGCGCTCTTCGAAAACATATAATCTGTTTTTCTCATGCATTAAAAATAATTGTTACTAGTGTTTTTTGCAGATACATTTTGTCAGACATATAAGTGGCACGCGTTTCTCTTAGATATATTCCCTCTTTTCAACTTTGGTATTGTCTTCTCTTGTCACCCCTTCGCTTTAATTCAAATATCAAATTATTATTGTACATGTTCCTTCGTCTACCTTTATACACATGACCATGTAAAATACATTTTAAAGTATGTGACCCATTACTGATTTTGTTGAAATGTGATTAATATTGCAGCGCGTATAACATAATTTCACGCAAGATATTACAGTGTTTATCTCAATAAAACTACATTGGTTGATGGAAAATTAATATATCAAACATTGGTGGTTAATTTCTAAACATTGCTTTTCTGTTGTCGTTATACAAAATAGATACTACCTTGTTTTGAATTTGTAGCAAATATAAGTTTTCGTTTACAACATTGTCATAACGATCCAATATTTATTTAATATACTTAGATTTTACAACAAAAGACACAAATGTATTGCATTCCACACAATAAAACACTCCTTACATCTACCCATCTGAACACCCTCACGGTCGCAATTTGGAACTGGTAGCTCCATTACATATCGAAAACTGGCTTTGCAGATTAGATTCATTGTTGATATTGTTGTTCTTATCTCTTATGCGACCATATTAGCACCATCAATATCATCCCACCATTTCCATTTACTCATGGTTCCCATTCCATCATCATAGTAACCAACACATATTTGCAACATTCCGTAACCGTACACAGCATGTTTGTTGGACATGTCACATTGATCCATCATTTGCAATGCGTTATCTATGTCTCCTAAGGTAACTGCCAAACACAAGCCTTCCAAAAAAATGCAGTTTTATTAGAAGCTAATAAACACCTTTCAAAATAACTTCGATAGGGAGACCCAACTAAAACCTTTAAACCGTTTCCATGAAGCTCATCTAGGTTGACGATTTCGAAGACCTTCTTTTCCTCCACTCATTCTTTCCATTCCCTCGATGCTCATATTATCCCACCTAGATTATTCAGACCATTAATCGCCAGTCGCTTGACGATTGTTTCTTTAATTTCATCCGGCAAATCATTTAGCTCTACAGATAAAGAGTTACATACTCTGCTACAAGTTTTTTTCCCATGCGACATTGAAACTCTCAACTTTCATTTCAATCGGATTAACACCTTTATATAATTACTATACACTTGCTCCTCACCATCTTTTCATTCAAACTGAAACAACTGCCACTTGTTTATATATTCACAATATTTAGCTACTTATTATACCACTATCTTCTGTCTCTCTTGTAATATCAAAATCAACACATGAATCAATCACATTAACTATATATACATAAATTATATCTACAAATAGGTTCAGATAGACGTATGTTCTCATATTTTATAATAATGTGAGTTTAATTTTAATTAAGAGAAAGAATATATGCATTAAAATAAATGATGTCTATACAAACATATTATACATAATTTATTTGAATTTTTATTTTACATGGGCATTCAGGACGACTTTTATGTCCCTTCCACACTGCTTTTACAAGTCATTTCAGAACGTCTTTAATGTCATGACAGTTCGCTTGATGGTTTGGACATAAAATGTACTCGGTTTACTAACATATCGGTTAGATGCGAATTTTCAGTGTCTGCTTTTGTATAAAAAACTGTCAGTTACGTAATTAATATATATTGGGTTTACAGTACATCAAATGTCCTATCGTTATTTTTCCCCAGACAATCGAGTAGTCGTCCGACATGGATGAGTTCAAAACAGTTTCTAGCCTGGATTTTCGCAGTAGGAGATGTCGCATTCGGGTGAAGGTCCTGAGAATTTGGAAGAGCCTTTGTTTCTTCGGTCAGACTCTTGAGATGATTCTCTCCGATGCTAAGGTTTTTATTCTTTCGTTTCGTTTTGTTTCGTTTGTTTTCCATTTTTATTCATTTCAAAGATTATCGTACATAAACCTGTTGTTTATGTTTTGTTACTATTTCTAGGGAACTCGTATTTGGGCAACTGATATGCCCGATGAAGTACATGGATTCGAGCGTATTTTAAGACAAAACTCTTGGTACGCAGTCTTTGGTTTCAATGTTAAAATTAATTTGGCGCTGGTTAGAACAACTGACCACGAGTTCCGTCTCGAATTCCGACCTTATACACTTGTCTGCCCTATTTGCCCTACTTCTTACAATATGTTTCTTTGGTCATCTCGACTTTCTGATGTCGTTATTCGACAAGAAAAACCTGAGATCTTGGTTGGTAAGAACTTGTTGTTATCGAATGCCTAATTTTTTAATACTTATGTTCCTTTTTTGTTTTGTCTAAACTGTGTTTCATTTAAATAGTTGTTATTGGTACTGTATTGAGGATGGGAGATTTATTTGATAATTTCAATGACGCGTATGTCAATGACATGTGTCACCTTCGATTCGAGCTTCTCGATGTGAGGTACATTGATTATCTGATATATGTGTACCGGACACACATAACCAAAATTAACTTCATCTTTCATTTCATGTTACGGTATTTATGCATTGGGTCTTTTGCACTGAATTATATAGGAGAGAGACAGTCCTTCCGTGTATTGTCTGGGGGACTTTGGCTAGGGAATTCTATGATGTGTATCAGCGGAATACAAGTGAATTAAATGTGTGCGTTATAAGGTATTGGAAAATAACGAAAGGCCAAGGAGTGGAAAAAATCGGATTGTCTTGCATTGTTATCCACCGTGTTCTGATTTTTTGTTTGATCCAGTCGACATCGAAGTCAATGAGTTTAGGTAAGGGGGGTTTTCCCGTTTCTGTCAAATATTATTGGATTTTACGTTTTTTGCATTTTCCACTATTAGTTTATCTAATTCGCCGAAAATTTGTGTATGCAGGGCTGTTCGTCAGAGGTTGTGATGTGGACGTGGATGTCCACCAAATTCGGTTATTTATTTGCTACAACTTCTGTGTAGACTTATGTTTAGTCTATTTCAATTTGTATTGCTACATTTACTGTATTTGTTATCAGGTGTGTGGATATATAACTAAGTATATTTTGTTTCAACAACCTTTTCTATTATATTTGGGTTACTTGCATTTGTTTTTGTTCGAATGCATGTGTGATATCATATATTTATTTCATCTAAGCAGTTATATTTACTAACATATAATCCTGCTGTGAATCGAAGTAAAGATAACAAGTAGCAGTACTGGAGATTTATTATTAATTATGCTTCTTTATATATAAAACACCTTGTTTTAGTGTTATGAGACTTTGCTTGAAAGACATCATATGTAACTCAACAAACCGGTTTTATCTTCGGAGTTGTTGTTCGTGCTGTTTTTTTCCCTAATATGTTCACAATATTGTTTGTTACCCACTACTATTGATACACAGCAAGTATGATATATTTAACTTTGTTCTTTGATTTACCTAATTGGTGTTATTAATTTTAATTACTTCATAACGTTTAAAAATTGGATATGTTGATTTTTTTTCAATTTACTACTATTTGTCTAATTTAGCGATCAAATATGTGTACAATAAACAGGAGTTACATTACGATAACCAAATAACTATTTCATTCAACTTCTTAACAAACGGAGACATATATTATTCTTCAACAGACATTAATACTACATAAACTTAGACTGACGTGTTGACATATTATCACGACTCTAAAACTGAACACATTTTTACAGGATACAATAGACTAATCAACTGAAACATTCTTTCTTAATTTGAATCGCCATCTCGTCCTATTATTTAAACTAATGACCATTTATTATCTAACAAAGAAAACTGAAACAGTTAACCATTAGGAACATAATAGTTATATGTGGAAAACCATTAGAAGTTCTTATTTCGCACTTACCCTCTGCCCTCTTATCGCATTCTACCTTTAATCAGTCTTTACTAAAATATATTCCCCCCCCCCCACTAGCCATGCCTAGTCACTTCTTGTACTTGCAAGTCACACGGTTGTGTCCAGTGTTATTGCATCTCCCACACTTATTTGTTGACTTTTGTTTCTTCTCTTTTCCTTGGCACTACATAGAAAAAATTAGTTTTCTTTTGTTGATGCTCGACTCAAATATACACTAATATGATTAAACAAACATATTATAAAATCTTGTTACTTTTACTTTACCTTGAATTCACCCACCGAAGGTATTCTCCTTTTCTTCCTTCTTCCCGGTAAAACTCGGACAATCGGGGGTAACAGCTTCACACTTGTTATTATTGGCGATATTGTTTCATCTCTGGGCTCTGGCACGGGAATAAGTTTACCTGAGTAGGCTTCCTTAAAGTTGCTAAGCATGTAGTGGTCTCATACAAACTGCGTTGTTGGTATGTCCTTTCTTCTTGAAAAAGCAACCGCATGTGTACAAGGGATGTGTAGTTTCTCAAATGCCTTGCAAGTACAAGTCTTTTTCTCCAAGTCAACGTAATATTTGCTACCATTCTTCTCAACAACATGAGCTGACCAGTCTGATACAATGGATATTTCATAGCTCTATGGATCATTAAGCATCCCGCTTAAATGTTTATCAATATTGGGTGTTACCTTTGATTTGTGGGTCTTCGCGATTTTCTTTCTCATACAAAACCAGCGCATCATAACTGCTTGAATGTACTCCACCATTGATATGATGGGATATCATTTTGCTCTCTCTAGCACAACGTTGAGGGACTCGGCAACGTTAGTACTCATTAAATTGTACCTTTCTCCTTTGCAATGCCCTCTGCTCCAGTGCTCAAAACCTATTTCTTCAAGGTATTCACCGTAAGTCCCATTTTGTTTCGCTATTTCTCTTAATGCATCCAAGAAGTCACCCCTTCTAAACACCCTTGCTGCCATTCCCACCAGATTTGACAAACCTTTACCTTTAAAACGGCTAGCAACATTTCGCTCCAGGTGAACATGGCAACATCCATGGCCTACATTTTGGAAACACTTAACTATTCCTTTTGCAATTGACTTGTGGCGGTCTGACACAAAATAAAGGTTTTTTGTAGACCCTATAACCGTTGCCAAATTATCAAAAAATCATTGCCAAGAAGCGTCGTTTTCATTGTCTACCACTGCAAACGCAATGGGGAAGATTTGGAAGTTACCATCTTGCATGCTAGCTGTCAGCAAGACACCTTTGAATTTACCAGTCAAATGGGTACCATCCACAACTACAACATGTCGAAGATGTAAAAAACCTTCCATCGAGGCACCCATGCTAAAAAAAGGGTACTTGAATCTTTTTGCACCATCACCCACTTCCAAAGTCTCCATGTTAGCAACTGTCCCTGGATTATATTTCTTAAATAGATGGAGGTAAAATGGAAGTAAACCATAACTTCCTTCCTCGGAGCCTTGTGTCATATCAAGTGCAAGCTCACGTCCACACCATCCCTTCCAGTATGAAATAGTTACATGTATTTCTTCCAACATCAAGTCTGGGAGATCCCGTGCCCGTGGTCCTACTTTACCATTCCCAAACTTAGACTTCATCAATTCCGAAATAACTTTGGCGGTTGCGTGTTTGCTATACTGTGATCTTGAAATAATGTCGCACTGGTGTTCAAGGTGTGCCTTTTTAATTTCAAAATAATCGGAGTTTGGAAGCTGCTTAACAAGGACATACCACTCAAATATTGGGTCAATGCAAGAAACAACTACTTTATGCTTCGTAGACTTCAGCAGTTTGAAATGAAATAGCCTTTTGATAGCATAAATTGCTAATGTCAATTGACATTCATTCTTAGACTTGAATAATCTCCCTTTATATATTGCATCCTCTGTATTTGCAATATCAACATCACCAAGGTCCTTTGTAACAACACTGAATTCGTCAAACACGGATGTAGCATCGGTCACGTAATATCCTTCATCGTCTCTGATTTCAGCATATATATTTTGAAGTGTTAGCGACAAATAACCTTCCCCGCTAGATTTGTAAATGCCAGTGCCTATTGAATTAGTTTTTTCCTGCGTTTCTAGTACACATTGTGCTGAGAAGTTGTTTTCTTCGTTATTGCATTCAGTTGATACTTCGTCTGCGTCAGGACCATATTCCTTGTTTATTATATCGGTCCACTTGTCGTAGTCATACTCATCTGACTCGTCTTCGTACTCTTCCCCACTAGTCCCATCCTCTAATTCTACCCCATCAACATCATTACCGTTTGTAGTTATCTCCTCTACATCTTCGTTACTTTCACTTGACGTATCTTTGTATTCTTGTTTATCATCTTCATAAGATATGTCTCTGTCACCATCTGCCAAGCTGATAACTCTTTCTTCCAAAACGTCCAAAACGTTTCCCTGACTACTTGGTATTCCACCTTCTTCGTCATCAGTACATACAAAGTTGTCTTTGTTTCGTACCGTCTCCGTTAAACAAGAAGATGCCTTCTCGAAGCTATGAAGAAGACATTTTCTTGATTTTTTTTTTCTTTTCATTTTCGAAGTAGTAGTCTTCCATTATACTGGATACATCCTTTCTTGGCCTAGCGCTCCATCTTACAGGCTTAGGCGACTCATCTGACGGATCAAAAGTTAAAGTAAGATTACCTCTTGGAGTTACAAGAGGACTTTTATCCATTGATATATTGCCGCCGTGTGGTTGTTGAATCGGTGACACTGATCTGTAAGATTCTCCCAATGGTTTGTCCTCCTTGCTTTTTCCAACAACTTTAAATGGAGTAATCATGCCATATACTGTCTTTTCCTTGTCTTGCACAATGTTTACTCCGACCATGTTCTTGCCATTAGTATTTTCAATTGGAGAAATTGATCTCGGTAATGCACCCACTTCGCGGCTTTCAAGTCCTTTTCCAACAACCCTAAATGGGGTTTGCATGACAGTTAAAGGAGTTTCATCTCTTGGCTCAGAATCTTGTCCAAAAGATACAAACAAATTGACGCTTTTATCAAACTTCCTTATCTGGCAGAAATTCTTCAGGCCCACATCAGTAGTGAATGCAACTGGAAGGTTGCGTGAACCTGATAGAACGAACATACCAGATGGAACCCAATATGTGATGGCTACCGGAACACTGCCGACAACATTAAACTCAGTGAGAATACAAGCAAGTATCTTCGTATATTTGGAACGACATGCACTAATATCTATGCAGCTCCCCATTCTTCCTTTATCTATAACGAAGTCCCATGTACCATTACTTCCACAGCTCCACTCCCCACACAATAACTTAGCCATTCCGCTCAAACCCCACTATGCAGTTGTACCATTACTTCCACAGCTCCGCTCCCCACACAAGTCCCATGTACCATTACTTCCACAGCTCCACTCCCCACACAATAACTTAGCCATTCCGCTCAAACCCCACTATGCAGTTGTACCATTACTTCCACAGCTCCGCTCCCCACACAAGTCCCATGTACCATTACTTTCGGCTGTCAAACCTGAGCCATTCCGCTCCCACAATGCTAGCGTGGCTGAGTACAGGAACATAGGTAAAGACAAAGCCAACGGAAAATTTGTTCCCAAGAAAGGTGGACACAATAAATTTGATCCTTCATCATCGATTGCCTTTAAGAGGGAAGCTCCCACAAAGAACTTCGTTGGGCACTGCACCTACTGCAACAAAAAGGGGCACATAGCTGCAGAATGCCGCAGCAAGCTGAGAGATTCCAAAGCTCAAGCTAACCTTACTGAAGCTGATCTCTGTGCGGTGGTCACAGAAGTGAACATGGCTGAGGGGAATCCCAAGACGTGGTGGTATGACACTGGTGCAACCACTCACATCTGCATTGACAGAGACCAGTTCTTCACCTACAAAAAGAGCAAGAACGATGCTCGCCTACTGATGGGGAATGTGTCTCAATCCAAGATTGAAGGCATTGGCAACGTGGTCTTGAAGATGACTTCTGGCAAGGAACTCACCTTGACCAACGTGAAGCACGTGCCATACATGAAGAAGAACCTTATCTCTGGGACCATGATGAACAAGCATGGTTTCGGAATCAGCTTTAAGGCTGACCACCTGATCTTAAGGAAACATGGGGTTTTTATTGGGGAGGGTTTTGTTAAGGAGGATCTGATCAAAATGTGTGTAATGACAGTCCTCAAAAATGATGTAACCCCTTCCAGTTCAATTAATAAGAATGCATCTTCATACTTGGTTGAGCCTTTCGATATTTGGCATGAACGGTTAGGGCATGTGAATTATAAATCTATTAAAAGATTGATTAATTTGAATCTAATCCCAAAATGCAAAATAAGTAAAAATAAATGTGAGACATGCGTACAAGCAAACCTCACGAAAACTCCATCACCTCGTTTCGAACGAACCACCGAAACTCTAGGTCTAATACACACAGATTTGTGCGCCTTAAAATTCGTTCAAACTAGAGGAGGTAAAAAGTATTTTGTAACTTTCATAGATGATTACACAAAATACTGCTACGTATACTTACTACGTAGTAAAGATGAAGTCTTGGAAAAATTCAAAGAATATAAAATTAAAGTTGAAAATCAACTCGGAAAAACTATTAAAATAGTTAAAAGTGATAGAGGAGGTGAATACGATGGACCTTTTAATGTTTTTTGTCAAGAAAAAGGCATTATACATCAGACCACTACTCCCTACTCACCAGAATCTAACGGAGTTGCGGAACGAAAAAACCGAACTCTGAAAGAAAGTATGAATGCAATGTTGCAGGAATCTGGGCTACCCCAGAATCTGTGGGGGGGGGGGGGCGCTTCTCGCCACAAACTATAACCTCAACAAAATATCGCACAAAGTTACTGGCAACACGCCATATGAACTCTGAAAAGGTAACGTACCTTCGTACAAATACCTGAAAGTGTGGGGGTGCCTAGCAAAAGTCGCAGTACCACCTCCTAAAAAGGTCTCAATTGGACCTAAAACCGTTGACTGTATTTTCATTGGATATGCACACAACAGTAGTGTTTACCGGTTTCTGGTTCACAAATAAGACATACCGGATATCCATGTAAATACAATAATGGAATCAAGGAACGCGTCTTTCTTTGAACACATCTTTCCGTGAAAGGATAAACAAAATCTAAAACGCACTCGGGAAGAGAAAAACACTACCACCTCTATAAATGAGGCTTGTACTTCTAGCGTTTCAGTAACCAAAACAGATGAAGAAAATGAACCTAGACGAAGCAAAAGAGCTCGTAAAAAAAATATTTCGGTTCTGACTTATTGATGGTCTTTCTCACAGAGAATGAACGAAGAACATTTACTAAAACTATGACTACATCTGACGCAACTTTTTGGAAGGAAGCCATCAACAGTAAGTTCGACTCCATTCAGCAAAATCATACATATGAAATAACTGATTTACCTGAAGGGTTTAAACCACTAGGGTGTAAAGGGATCTTCAAAACAAAATTGAAGACTTATGGCTCAATTGATAAGTACAAGGCCATACTTGTGGTGCAAGGATTCCGACAAAAAGAAGGTATGGATTTCTTTGACACCTATTCTCCAGTAATGAGAATAACTTCAATCCGAATGCTTATTGGGATTGCAGCCTTAAGAAATTTAGAAATCCATCAAATCGATGATAAAACTGCTTTTCTAAACGGTGAATTAGAAGAGGAGATATATATGAAACAACCCGAAAGATTTGTAGTCCCGGGACAAGAACACAAAGTCTATAGACTTGTGAAATCATTATACAGACTTAAACAAGCTCCAAACAATGACATGAAAAATTTGACAACACAATGATGTCAAATGGCTTCAGCATCAACGAATGTGATAAATGCATCTACATAAAAACTACTCCTAGTGGGTATATATTACTATGCTTGTACATAGATGACATGCTAATTATTGGCAGCAATAATGACATTATCCAACAAACTAAGAAAATGTTTAGTGGAAAGTTTGACATGAAAGACATGAGTCTTGCAGATGTCATTCTCGGGATTAAAATCACAAGAACTTCCGACGGAATCACTCTGTCTCAAGCTCACTATGCTGAAAAAACTTCTTGAACGGTTTAAAAACTATTAAAATGGGACCGCAAAAACTCCAGTTGACTCCCAACTTCACTTGACTAAAAATTCAGGTGAAGCTGTGTCACAAGTAGAGTATGCACGGGTAATTGGTAGTCTTATGTACTTAACCAATTGTACTAGACCCGATCAAGCACATGCGTTAAACGTACTAAGTCGATACACAAGTAATCCAGGTCACAAACACTGGAAAGCCATAACTAGAGTACTAAACTACGTACGATACACTAAAAGTTATGGGCTGCACTATGGGAAAGAACCCGCAGTTTTGGAAGGATACAGTGACGCAAACTGGATATCAGATTCCAAAAACTCGAAATCCACAAGTGGATATATCTTCATCCTTGGAGGTGCATCAGTATCTTGGAAATCTTCCAAACAAACTCTACTGGCAAGATCAACCATGGAGTCAGAATTCATTGCTTTAGACAAAGCAGCAGAAGAAGCTGAATGGCTTCAGAATTTCTTGGAAGATATTCCAATGTGGGAGAAACCAGTACCGGCATTACGTGTACACTGTGATAGCCAATCAGCTATCGCCCGTGCACTGAATAATCTCTATAATGGTAAATCACGTCATATAAGAAGACGACATAAAACTATTAGAAGCTTGATCATAACTGGCGTAATCACCATAGATTGTGTCAAATCGGCTGAAAACCTAGCAGATTCATTTACTAAAGGTTTAGCACGTGATCAAGTTGAAAAATCATCAACGGGAATGGGTTTAAAGCCTATAACATAACGATGGTGTTTGATGGAAATCCCACATACGTGACTGGGGATCCCAATATGTAAGGTTCAAAAGGACAACTAAATCAAACAAAATCTAATACAAGCACTGAAAGACTTCTCGTCTCTACTCAGTTCCCAAGATGATAAACATTGCTTACATACATTTACTTATTGTATGTATAAAAGAATAAGCATAGCTTTTAATGATAAGACCATCGCTTTGATATATCAGTGGAGTATCACATATACTTCTTAAAATAAAGACTACTAGAAAATCACCTAGTGAGTGTGAAATGGGGCCGTTTCTAAGAGAATCTAACAGGCTATATTCTCCAAGTTCACTCATGATCAACCAGGCAAGTTCAATGCCAAAATGAACACAATAGAGAACTAAGTTATACGAGAAAATGAAACTGGGTTATACCTGTAGTCTTAGGTCTACATAATAATCCAGGTGGTTCAAGACATCATGTTCACCTCCTGGCAAAGTAAACCCGACATATATTAACAATGAGTGGTTCAAGTCTGAAACACGCTACCATCTCAAACACAGTGATTTTTTGCCTATACTCTCGAAAGTCTATCTAGTCTAGTCAAGTCTAGTTTATCGAGCCAGTCTAGTCTCCATGCATTTAGAGTAATTTCTATTCATGTGGGGGATTGTTGGACCAAAACTTAATAAAGCCTTATTAAGTTGTGTTAAATGTGAAAAGAAATAGCCCATGGCTAAGTAAATGAAAATTGCAATTTCCCACATCGAAAAGCAATGAGAAAAACCTCTAATATAAATAAGAGGAAACATTAGTCTAGGTTCAAAAAACTTATAGGAAACCAAGGGACTCCACGCGCGCGCCGCCGCCGCTGCCAGACCGGACCGGACCGGGCTCATGTCTTTGGTCTTTTGTTTTTGGTCTTGGGTCTTGGGTCTTGGGTCTTGGGTCTTGGGTCTTGGGCCACAAAAAGATGTTCTTTTTGGGCCGCGTGTTGGTTATCTATTTTGGCCCAAA
Source organism: Eutrema japonicum (assembly GCA_030161315.1). Lineage (NCBI taxonomy): Eukaryota > Viridiplantae > Streptophyta > Magnoliopsida > Brassicales > Brassicaceae > Eutrema > Eutrema japonicum. The sequence goes on from BSQW01000011.1 coordinate 41,723,823, forward strand.
AACGAATTTATCTTGGCTCAAAAACGAATTAAATGGGTCAAAGATTTTCTCCGCAAATCTCGCTCTATTAATTCGCGCGGTCAATCGAGAATCTCGTCCACCATTACTCTGCGAGATCTGATTGGTCAAAGAGCCATAAACGCAGCCTTTAATGCGTTGGCCTCCTCTTCAAGTCTTATGAGACTATAAAAAGAGAGCCTCCTCTTCTCATTTCACTCACTCACTCACAACTCACTTCTCATAAAGAAGAGACACAAAGCTCCTCAATCTCTATCGTCTTTTTCTTCTTATTTAAGAGTAAGTCCGAGAGTATAGCGTAGAACAATAAGTTCGTACATTCTATGATCGGGTGATGCGATCATAGTCTCTAAGTGGTTGTATCCTGCGATTCTTTATCTCATAAAGCCTCCACACTGCGGGAGATATTTAGAATTAAGGAAAGAGATCATCTCGTCTCCGCTTCGTCGTTCTTGTTCTTAATCGTTTTTATGCGTTATTTTTTCGCATTATTATTCGTAATTTATGTATTCGATATTATGCTCCAACACATTCTATAGAAGTAAGTTATGTGATTTAACTTGTCTTGCATTTGAATTTACCATTAATTGTATCTGGGGTGATTTGTGAAAAATCACAAGAATATCAAATCCTCTGTGTTTCTTTATTACAAATTGCATCATCCAAGTAGTTACAATTTACAACACAGCTCCAAGGGTTCCTCAAGTTAGTTATGTGATTTTCCTCTTCATTAAGCTAATGTATTTTGCTTAAACAAGATTTTCTTCATGGTTCATCTTTGGTTTTTTTTTTCTTTTTTTTTTTGGTAAAATGGTTCATCTTTGTTTGTGGGCTCTAAATAAGATTTTTGTGTGGAATTGTTTCATATTACAATTAGTAGACTATATTCTGTGAGATGAGTTACTGATTTGCTTCACATGTGTCTTAGGTCGTAGGAGCAGGGAAAGAAGTTGTGATCACCTTTTACCACGTCTCTGAAGAAGACATTGCAGTTATCTTTTGCAAGTGAAGACTTTACCGTAAAGGTATTTTTCATAACAGAAATTCATATTCATAACAGAGTTTATTGCAGTATATAAGAGGTTGAGTTGGGTCTTGTCTTGTGTCTGGTTTGTGTCTTCTTATACTTTGTGTTTGGTTTGTTTATAACCTTCTTATGCTTTGTATCTTCTTTTGTTGTTGTTTCAGAAAAATGGAAGTTTAAGGTATGCTTTGATTTCATAAATTTAAAATGATGTAAATGAAAGATTTTGCTCTTGCGGAATGAAAGTTTTTGGATTTGTAATACTTGATTCATGTATCCACTGGTAACATATAACCATGGAGTTTAGATAAATAACGTCAAGTCCAAGGTTACAGAGAACCCTAGATGGCGAAGAAAGGTTCTGAAATCAGTGGTGCAGTCCTAATAACATTGATCTGAAGGTTTCTTACAGAATTCATAATCTTGTATTGTTGTATTTTGCACTATCTGGGTTAGGCAATAAACCCATAAATTTTTATAGTAAAATGTCTTTAATATTACATGTCTTTTAAAATTTCCATAACTTAAAAGCCCACAAACTTGTTTTTGTCCACAATTTTGTCCATGGTCTTGGTCACTTTTGGGTTTGGCCTATTTTGGGCTTGCTCGTTTTTGTCCAAAAAAAAATTGTCTAGTTGGACGAGACCATTTGGTCCCAGGCAAGCCCAGTTGACAGCTCTAGTGGCAGCAACAGACGTAGATGCTATCTGAATAGAGAGCTTGCAGAAGAAGTTCAAGGAGAAAATGCTATAATGTTGAAGTATGAAAACATCGGCTGTCCGGAAAAAGTCGAGAAGAAGAGGAATGAATGTGTTTAATGCGGTGAAGGGCATGACTTGATACATTACCGAATAATACCATTATCCTATAGGAAACATTTCTCGGAGAATATAAACAACAATCAGTCCCGTGATACTGTTTTATTATATCGACATTGTCATCAATTTGCTAATCAAGCTAGAGAGAAATACAAGGGAAAAATCTGGTCAAATTATGAAATTTGTTCTTTTGATTAGAGATGTTAAAAAAATATGAAGAAATTAGAAGAGTTGTAGCGGCGCTCGTGCATAATTCGAGCAAAATGCCACAACATCGACAATATCAAATTATTTCACGAAATTATCAATTTTTGACCATTCTGATAACAATGTTGTTATGGATGTTGAATTGTCGAGAAACATTACAGCCGAGGAAACCTTTCACAAGAAAATTTGAAAAAAGCTCAACATATTGGGTTGAGCCATAAGAGAGAAAAACATATTATCGAGAATCTGTTCAAGGAGTCCGGAGAGGATGGAGTTAAAAGTTCTTCGCAAAGATGCCACTTTCAAGCTTCCTCCGAGATTCGTAAGAAGACTCTCTCATATTTTGGTAATGTTGGCTATTAAAACTTTTCCATCTGTCTCTTTTATCAGCGTAGGTGAGACACTCACTTTTCGTTTCGCAGCGTAGCCTAGGGGCCAAAGAAAAGTTGTGCATGTATTTGGCAGTCACTTTTCTTGGACGCTCAAAGCAATCCTTTCGAGTGTGACTCATGTCACCACAAATGTTAAGAAATTAACATAAATTAACACTGTATGTAATTGGCCAAAAAAAAAAACATAATCAAAACTTACTTTTCGAGAATATCAAGGGCATTCCACAACCCTAGTGAGACCATTCAATCCATATCCCTTAGAGCAACATGTTTTCTTGCAAGGCTTATCAAATCCTTTACCCAGATCTTAGAGTGGCGATCATAGGGAGAATCGTATCATTTAACTTTGGGCTTCTCTTCTCCTCACTTTAGGACCACAAAAATTAGGCTAATAAACCTTAGGATCCTTTCTAGAATGAGCTTAAAGGATTTGATACCAATTGTTAAGAATATCCCAAAAATCAGTACTCTTAGGTTGGTGAAGATAAACCTTGCTTCAACGAAACCGTGAAGCTTCGATGTCAAGGGGTGTGGAGTGAAGGGTCACACAAAAGTTGTGGAGTAGCTTCTGATTTACCGTCAATCCTTTGGATATTACACACCAACAAAACGATGAAGAGGAGAATCACTCTCAACTCAAAGAAGAAAAATATAATAAAAAGGTTGATTTTTAGAATGAAATTACAAGGGTTTATAAAGAAAACAAATGAAGAAAATAAAACAACAACAAACTCTCGCCAACTACCTATATTAAAGACATCTCGAAATTCAGACTTTGCATTAAACTCTTAGCTTCATGTGTATGACCTTTGCTCTTCCTTGGGTCGAGTTTTGCTTGTTGGGCTTTAAGTCTTCATCACAAATTGGGCCTGTATCACTTACTAAAGAGATTGAAACATGCACTTATTCAAAGGCCTGGTCGAATTTCATCTTCTTTGGGCTTTAAAATCAGACTTCTTTGTTTGGGCTTGGGCTTGATTTATTCTTCGTGTTTCAAACTTCTTCAAGTAGCCCACGAACTGTTTGAGCAAGCTTGCTATGATCACATCATTAAAAGACCAATAGGATCAGTAAGGGCAAATCAGTCATTTCATCGGAAAACCCTAAACCTAGAAAGCTCACTCCCTTGCTCTATAAATAGAGGAGACACGACTTGGAGGATGTCAGAGGGTCTTGGTGTGGCGTATCCTTGCCGGAATTCTGCTGGAGCCACCACCGTCAAGCCACCTCGAAGAAGAAGCCACCGTAGCCGCCTAGAAGGCAGATTTGACACTTTCTAGCGTAGGATAGAAACGGACATGTAAATTAGATTGGATCGACATAAAACTTGGTGAACGTGTTCCTGACCCTTATATCTAACCATATCCGAAAGCGGATCTCCATTTAGAGTTATGGTCAAAACGTTATTTCCGTTTTTCTAAGACCGATCTATGTAATTAGGATATAAGGATAGCCATATTTGCAAGGCGATTTACCGGTGAACTGTAAAGAATCAGACGCCGATCTTGATACCATTGACAAGATATTTCTCTCATATTTCCAAAACATCCTGAATGGCTCCATTTGGAGGTATTGTTTGAGAGTTATATCTGTTTATTGCAGAGAAGTCAAATCTGTTCAAATTTGATAATATGTTTTCAGTTATGTTTTTCCAGTTTCAAGTGATGATCTTTAGTAGGAAGAAGATTGGTGATGGTTTCCAACAGAGGAAGTGTCAGGGAAGCCACCGGAGTTGACGGAGTCGTCATTGTAGTTCAGTGCAGTCTGTGACTAGCTTTGGTTCTTGTACAAGAAAGAACATAAGCTGTTGAAATATGGGCTAAGTCTGAAACCCATAAAAATGTGTTTAAGTTGAGGTTTTGTGGTGAGGTTTCCGATTGTATCCAAATGAATCGGACCCGATGCATGGCTGATCTGAATAGATCTTGCTACAGGCAAGTCTCCGGACCAAACGCCGCCATCTTACGAGGTAAGTCACAGCCGCCACGTGTGTTACTTCCTGGCCAAGAATCATCTGAGATGACGAAAATCAGTAACCATAATATGTCCTAAAACTTTGTTTTAAACGAAGTTTCCATAAGTGGCGTTTCTCCAACCGCAACCGCTTTGGCCGCTATTTTTCCAATCGCTATTTCCAAGTTTTATTAGATTAGGGTAGGGATATGTTCTGAGTATTCATTAATATTGTATTTAGTTTATTAATGTGCGTAAGGTGACTAGTTGATGAGTGAATGCGTGATGTTAGTTAGTACTTGTTGTGGTTGATGCTTGGGTAGTTCGACATGTGCATCATTTGTAGATGATTTATGTATACATATATATATATAGTTATAAAGTAAAGTTAATATGTGAATTAAAGGAAATATGTTATGTATTAGGATTAATAAATGTGTAAGATGGATATTTATGATGCATAGTAGTATTTAATAGTGGGTGTAAATGCCAATGTTTGAGCGTTGAGTACACGGTTATGACCGTTGTATTCAATATTGTTTGACGGCATACATCGAGGGACTGAATATTGTGAAGTTGTAGTGATCGAGAAGGGGCTAACGAGCCATTGTCAAGCCCAGAATGGGGGTGGTGTACTGTTACTATTATTTGTCAAGCCCGGCATGGGTCGAGGCATGAGAATGAGTACCTTGGGCGGAGGTTCCTTGGGAATATGAAGAGCCAGTCTTAATTGAGGTCTTGCATTAGTTAATATGATTAGTTTCATTTATTCATTGACATTACAATTTAATTTATTGGCTAGCATGTTACCTTATTGGTAAATTAAATATTGTATTGTGAATCTCGTGGGCACTCGTACATACTCTCGCTGAGTAACTTTGTTGCTCACTCCTTTTTCCCTTTTCAGGTAAGATTTAAGGGCGTTTTGGGTTGGAGTGCAAATCAGGTTATTTATTAGGGTTTTCCCCGGGATAGGGTGTCTCAATTTGGTATCAGAGCGTAAGGTTATCCAAACCGGTTTCGACCCGGGCGGCGTTCTGGGACTTTGGTAAAAAAAAAGTTTTACATCGGGTTTCAAATGTTTTCTTATTTTATTTTCTTCAAATTTTTTGGATTTACTTTTCTTTGGGGGTGAGATTGAGGGCATCATCGACTTTGACTTAAGTCATCCTTCTTTGATTCTCTAGGTTGAAGATCAGATCCAAGCATTTTTTCCAGGATGTCAAGACTCCAGCATTGAGAAGATGGAATGGAAACCATGGGAGGTTAGATAATAAGAGTCGCGCAGCGGAAGCATTGGGATGTCACGGTAGAGTTATTTTGAAGGATATGCCAATATTGGTCGAAAATCAAGTGGGGGAGAAGCAACACGCAAATCCCAAGAATGAGTTTGTGACATCCCAAGAATGAGTTTTAGAGCCTATTTTTTTTTTATTAATACCCAAAGGCGAGAACTAACCCTAACTTTCCGAAGAAGAAAACCCTAACTTGAAAAGGAAGCATCATTTTGGACTCGTAATCTTCGAATGAAATCATTTTTAGGCGTGGATCATGCATGCTAAGTTGGGCTTGAGGATAGTTGGGCCAAACATCAAACGAGAGGAAGAGTTTGACCGAAAGAATCATTAGATGAGTGATCGGGCCTGTTTTGGGTTAAGGAAAGCCCACAACCGAAAAGAAGTAATTAAACTCATTTTAGAAGGGATCCTAAGGTTTATTAGCCTAATTTTCGTGGCCCTAAAGTGAGGAGAAGAGAAGCTCAAAGTTAAAAGACCAATAGGATTAGTAAGGGCAAATCAGACATTTCATCGGAAAACCCTAAACTTAGAAAGCTCACTCCCTTGCTCTATAAATAGAAGAGACACGACTTGGAGGATGTCAGAGGGTCTTGGTACAGCGAAGCCTTGCCGAAACTCCGCTGGAACCACCACCGTCGAGCCACCTCGAAGGAGAAGCCACCATAGCCGTCTAGAAGGCAGATTTGACACGTTCTGGCGTAGGAGAGAAACGGACATGCAAATCAGATTGGATCGATATGAAACTTGTTGAACATCTTCTTAAACATTTGATCTAAGTATATCCGAAAGCGGATCTGCATTTAGAGTTAGAGTCTAAAAGTTATTGCCATTTTCCTTAGACTGATCTGTGTAATTCGGATATACGGATAGCCATATTGAAAGGCGATTTACCTGTGAACCGTAAGGAATCAGATGCCAATATTGGTACCATTGACAAGATCTATCTCTCAGATTTCCATAACATCTTGAATTTCTAGATTTGGAGGTATGGTTTGATAGTTATATCTGTTTTTGCGGAGGAGTCGAATCTGTTCAAATATGAGAATATGTTTTCGGTTATGTTTTTCCAGTTCCAAGTGATGATCTTGAGTGGACGGTTCCGACCGGATCTGAGCAGTAGAAAGCAGATTGGTGATGGTTTCTAATAGAGGAAGTGTCAGGTAAGCCACCGGAGTTGAAGGAGTCGTCATTGGAGTTCAGTACAATCCGTGACTAGCTTTGCTTCTTGCACAAGAAAGAACATAAGCTGTTGAAATTTGGGCTAAGTCTGAAACCCAGAAAACACTGTGTTTAAGTTGAGGTTTTGTGGTGATGTTTCCGATCGCATCCAAGGGAATTGGACCCGATGCGTGGCTGCTCTGAATAGATCTTGTTGCATGCAAGCCTCCGGACCAAACGCCGCCATCTTTCGAGGTAAGCCTCAGCCGTCATGTATGTTAATTCATGGCCTAGAATCATCTGAGTTGACGAAACTCAGAAACCCTAATATGTCCGAAAACCCTGATTTCAAATGCAATTTTCAGAAGTGGCGTTTTTCCAACTGCAACCGCTTTGACCTCTATTTCTCCAATCGCCATTTTCAAGTTTTATTAGATTAAGGTGGGGATATGTTTTGAGTATTCATTAATATTGTATATAGTTTATTAATGTGCGTAAGGTGATTAGTTGAGGAGTGAATGTGTGATGTTAGTTAGTACTTGTTGTGGTTGATGCTTGAGTAGTTCAACATGTGCATCATTCGTAGATGATTTAGGTATATATATATATATATAGTTATAAAGTAAAGTTAATCTGTGAATTGAAGAAAATTAATGGAAAAGGAAATAAGTTATGTATGAGGATTAATAAATGTGTAAGATGGATATTTATGATGCATAGTAGTATTTAACAGTGGGCGTGAATGCCAATGTTTGAGTGTTGAGTACACGGTTGAGACCTTTGTATTCAATATTATTTGACGACCTACAACGAGGGACTGAATATTGTGTAGTTGTAGTGATCGAGAAGGGGCTGACGAGCCATTGTCAAGCCCATAATGGGGGTGGTGGCATCGTTACTATTATTTGTCAATGTGAAGAGTACCTTGGGCGGAAGTTCCTTGGGAATGTGAAGAGTCAGTCTTGACTGAGATTTTGCATTAGTTAATATGATTAGTTGAATTTATTAATTGACATTACAATTTCATTTATTGGCTAGCATGAAATTGGGGGAGTTTTCAACAAGCAAATTTGAGGACGAAATTATTTCAAGTGGGAGAGTTTGTGACATCCCAAGAATGAGTTTTAGGGCCTATTTTTTTTTTTATTAATACCCAAAGGCGAGAACCCTAAACATTTCGACCAAAGAAACCCTAAGCCTTACTTTCTGAAGAAGAAAATCCTAACTTGCAAAGCAAGCAATGTTTCAGACTCTTAATCTTCGAATGAAATCATTTTTGGGCGTGGATCATGCATACTAAGTTGGGATTGAGGATAGTTGGGCCAAACATCAAACGAGAGGAAGAGTTGGACTGAAAGAATCATTAGACGACAAGTCGGGCCAGTTTTGGATTAAGGAAAGCCCACACGGGAAAGAAAATAATTAAGCTTATTCTAAAAAGGATCCTAATGTTTTATTTTTCTAATTTTCGTGGCCCTAAATTGAGGAGAAGAGAAGCCAAAAGATAAAAGACCAATAGGATTAGTAAGGGCAAATCATAGATTTCATCAGAAAACCCTAAACCTAGAAAGCTCACTCCCTTGCTCTATAAATAGATGAGCCACGACTTGGAGGATGTCAGAGGGTCTTGGTTCAGCGAAGCCCTGCCGAAATTCCGCTGTAGCCACCACCGTCGAGCCACCTCCAAAGAGAAGCCAACGTAGCCGCCTAGAAGGCAGATTTGACACGTTATGGCGTAGGAGAGAAACGGACATACAAATAAGATTTGATCCACATGAAACTTGATGAGCGTGTTCCTGACCCTTAGATCTAACCAAATCTGAAAGCGGATCTCCATTTAGAGTTATGGTCTAAAAGTTATTATCGTTTTTCTGAGACCGATATATGTAGTTAGGATCTGCGTATAGCCATATTGCAAGGCGTTGCTCGATTTGGAGTTATGGTTTGAGAGTTATATCTATTTATTGCGGAGGAGTCGAATCTGTTCAAATATGAGAATATGTTTTCAGCTATGTTTTTCCAGTTTCAAGTGATGATCTTGAGTGAACGATTCCGACCGGATTTGAGCATTAGGAAGGAGATCGGTGATGGTTTCCAATAGAGGAAGTGTCTGGGAAGCCACTGGATTTGACGGAGTCGTCATTAGAGTTCATTACAATGTTTTAGACTCTTAATCTTCGAATGAAATCCTTTTTGGGCATGGATCATGCATGCTATGTTGGGATTGAGGATAGTTGGGCCAAACATCAAACGAGAGGAAGAGTTAGACGAGGAGTCGAGCCTGTTTTGGGTTAAAGAAAGCCCACAAGCGAAAGGAAGTAATTAAGCTCATTCTGAAAAGGATTATCAGGTTTATTAGCCTAATTTTCATGGCCCTAAAGTGAGGAGAAGAGAAGCCCAAAGTTAAAAGACCAATAGGATTAGTAAGGGCAAATCAGACATTTCATCGAAAAACCCTAAACCTAGAAAGCTCACTCCCTTGTTCTATAAATATAGGAGCCACAATTTGAGAGGGATTTACTACGGCAAATTGCAAGGGATTTGCAACGGCGTGTAGTTAGGTTGAGTTAGGTGAGGTAGATGGACCACATTTTAAAGAAAAATTCAGTTTCCGTCGCAAAGCCGTAGCAAATTCCTCGCAAATTCTTTTTCCGTTGCAAATTGCCGTAGCAAATACCTCGCAATTTTTTTTGAAATTCTATAAATACAGAATCGTGAGATGAGAGCTCATAGCAAAAAAGAACTTCGATCATAAAAAAAAAGTTTGAGAAATAGATTTTGAGTGGTGGGTATTTAAAAAATGTCTCCGGGGCACGAAATAAACGCATTACGATCATGGATGTACAATCAAAGAGATCCATGGACAGGTGAAGTGACGAAAGAGTTTCGGGACAGGTTGTGAGCATTCATGTACAAGGCGACAAACCAACCATGTGCGACTCGTGACGGTAAAAATTTATGTCCATGTAGAAAGTGCAAGAACACCCAATATGTAAAAATTGATATTGTGAAGAGGCATCTATATAATAGAGGATTTAAGCCAAACTATTATATCTAGTTTTAACATGGGGAAGGTTGTAGTGTTGATGCTGGAAGTAGTAGTACGAGTCATGGCGTTGATCAACCTAGTTATAATTATGGTAATTATAAGTATGGCCATGATCATTTATTCATAAATATTGATGAAGGGTATCAACAGGAAAATAGGTTTCATGATATGGTTAAAGATGCATTTCATGAAAGTACAACTACATTTGCTGATGATAATACTAGGGAAGAACCCAACATAGAAGCAAAGCGTTTTTATGATATGTTAGACGTTGCGAAATAACCCTTATATGATGGATGTAGAGAAGGACAGTCTAAACTGTCATTGGCATCTAGGATGATGACAATTAAAAGTGATCATAACCTAAATAAGATTTGCATGGATTCATGGGCTGAGTTAATTAAAGAGTATTTGCCAGAAGATAATCTTTCCGCTGAGAGTTACTATGAAATACAGAGGTTGGTTGAGGGTCTTGGGTTACCATCAGAAATTATTGATGTATTCATTGACAATTGCATGATTTTCAGGAAAGATGATGATAAGTTGCAGGAATGTCGATTTTGTGGGAAGCTGAGATATCAACCAACTATTGGAAGGACCCGCGTTGCATACCAACGTATGTGGTACTTGCTAATCACTGATAGATTGAAACGGTTATACCAATCAGAAAGGACATCAGCGGCAATAAGATGGCATGCACAACATACCACAGAGGATGGGGGAGGTTACGCATCCGTCAGATGCAAAGGCGTGGAAACACTTTCAGACTGTACATTCAAACTGTACATTCAGACTTTGCTAACGAGATCAGGAATGTCTATCTTGGCTTATTAACCGATTGATTTAGTCCATTTGGTATGTCTGGGAGACAATATTCTCTATGGCATGTCATATTGACGCTATACAATCTTCCTCCGGAAATGTGCATGCAGCGGGAATTTTTGTTCATGAGTATTCTAGTGCCCGGTCCTAAGCATCCGAAGCGATCCCTTGATGTATTCCTCCAACCTTTGATTCATGAGTTGAAACAGTTGTGATATACAAGTGTTCGCACATTCGATTATTCGTAGCAAAGGACCTTCAATATGCGTGATGTGCTATTGTGGACCATTAGTGACTTCCCGGCGTATGGAATGTTATCGGGGTGGACTACGCATGGAAGGTTATCTTGTCCATATTGTCTTGATCGGTCAGAGGCCTTCCAGCTGAAGCATGGAAGGAAACCATGTTGGTTTGACTATCATCGTCGGTTTCTTCCCATGCATCATCCGCATCGAAAGAACAAGAGATTGTTTAGGAAGAACAAGGTCGTGCGTGTTCCCCCCCCCCCCCCCCCCACAGTCTATCTTTCAGTGAATGATTTGTTTGAGCAGATTGATTATTACGGTGCTCAAGAAACATGTAAACGTGGGGGCAATTGGCACACTAAGGTAAACATGCCTGACGGATATAACGTTTCTCACAATTGGCACAAACAAAGTTTTTTTGGGAACTGCCATATTGGAAGGATCTCCTATTATAGCATAACCTTGATGTGATGCATATCGAAATTTTTTTTTCGATAACATCATGAAGCGATTTTGAATGTGCAGGGAAAGGGAAAGACTAAAGACAATATAAAATCAAGATTGGACTTGGCCGAAATATGCGTAAGAAGCGAGTTGCATATTACACAAAACGACAAAATACCGATTCCGACTTTTCGATTGTCTAGGGATGCGAAACGAGCGTTGTTTGACTGTGTTGGTTCATAAGTAAAGTTTGATGATGGATATGTGTCCAAATTCTCAAGATGCATAGAGCAAAGCAATAAATTATCCGGTATGAAGAGCCATGATTGCCATGTATTCATGCTGCGACTACTACCATTTGCATTACTCGAGCTCTTACTGACAACTGTTCACGAAGCAATTGCGGGTAAACAAGTATTTAAATATGTATTTTTAATAATATTTATAAATATTATAATTTTCATATTTAATTACTTATATTATTTGTAGGCATTGGAGTATTTTTCAGGGATCTACGCACTCGAACACTGACTGAGGATGGTATAGCGCAATTACTCAATAATATCCCTGTTTTGTTGTGTAATTTGGGAAAAATATTTCCACCTTCATTTTTTGACGTCATGGAACATCTCCCAATCCACCTACCACATGAAGCAGCTCTTGGGGGGGGGGCCCATGCAATTCCAATGGATGTACCCGTTCGAGCGATTCATGGGACATTTGAAAGGAAATGCCAAAAATCTTGCAAGAGTGGAGGGTTCCATCGTTGCACGTAGTTTGACCGAGGAAACATCTCACTTCACGTCATACTACTTTAGCCCAACCGTCAGAATGAAAAAACCGCACCTAGAAGATATGACGATGGTGGGGTTGCACCTACGTATAACGTTGATGTCCCGGATATCTTTGCCCAAATAGGGAGACTTGCTGGAAAGTTGAAAGAAATTTGGTGGGAAGACCATGAACATTGTCGTGCAGCTCACAATTATATATTGCAAAATTGTGATTTTGTTCAACCGTTTGAGAGGTATTAATTAGCTGCAGTTAACTTACATTTATATAATATATATCTCATTCGTTGTTTAATTACATTCAAAAAAAATTATTGCAGCATATTCGACATGCAGATCCGAGAAGCCTATCCCGGTTTACTTGATAAAGATTATGAGAAGTACAAAGAACGTGACTTTGCTGGATGGTTAAAATACTATGTATGTAAGATAGTCCCGATACATATATACATATATATATATATATATATATATATATATATATATATATATATATATATGTGTGTGATCTATCATTTCATGAATATTTTTAACGTTATTTGTTAAAATTAATTGTTATTCAAACTAGAATCTAACTCGCGCAAATTATAGCGCGGAGTATTGTTTTTTAAGAAATTGTTTTGAAATTTAAGAAAATTGTTTTTATCTAAATTTTACAATATGGCTAACTAATGATTATAGATAAAGTTGTCAATTTGTAATAATTTATCTATTTAACCTATTTTGCAGTGAACAAAAATATTATTCGGGCTAACCTGCAAAAACTTATAATCTTGAAAACATAACTCTTATATGCATAGTTAAATGACTCTAATATTTGTGGTTAGTCTACGAATTCTTTAAAAAAAAATAGTTTTCTTGTGTCTAACTTTTTATAAAATTAGTAAAATATTTTTCAACTTTTGTTTTGATATATATTTTGAATAGATTTTTTTTTAAAATATATATGAATTGATTATTGTTTTAAAATATATAGTTTTAAAAATAATTGAGAAATTAAATAATAAATAACCTCTTTAATGCAAAATATATACTTTCCATATTTTAATCAATAATTTTAAAATACTATTATATCCTTTCCTATTTCAATTATTATTTATTATTTGTAATGACATTTCATGTAATAACTTACAAAATAAAGTTTATTTTTAAAAATGTCTTCTTAAATAATATTATAGAGATAATATATATGTAGGTAATAAATAGATGTGCAAACCAGCCTTTGCCACTATGGTTGCACGAGGTTGTTCAAGAACCATTTACGAAGATCAATACTGCCCCAATGTACTTCATTCACGGATACACATTTCATACATATAAGCATGGCTCTCGAATGTCAACCGCAAATTATGGAATCCATGTGCCAGGTGAAAACGACTACTAGGACGTCTTGCAAGAAATTATAGAAGTCGCATATCCTCCACTTCCGACCGGCTCGATCCAATTAAAGGTGACCGCAATTTTTTTTAAAAAGTTTTTTACTTTGTAAATTAGGTTGTTAGTAATTGGGTTGTTAGATTTGTATTTGAATTAGGATGCATTTAGATTGTTAGATTTAGATTTGTTAGTAATTAGGTTGTTAGATTTGTATTTGAATTATGATGAATTTAGATTGTTAGATTTAGATTTGTTAGTAATTAGGTTGTTAGATTTGTATTTGAATTAGGATGAATTTAGATTAGATAATTACATGATTAGTATGATTTTATATAATGAATTTTATAAAATGATTAGTATGATTGTAATTTTTTTTTGTAATTTGTAAATTGGGATTTTGTAATATATAGATAATTTTATAAAATGATTAGTATAAATTTGGATTTTTTTTTGTAATTTGTAAATAATAATATAATTATCTTTTTCATTTTTTTAGATGTCGGGATTTCGAGTTAATGACTACACTCGATTTCTTTCGATGGGTACTGCATCTACTCCTCCTGTTATTGGAACAAGTTCCAATTCTCAGACGGATTTCACGACTTCTGCTGTTCCTGCGATCGAGGAACCTGCCCCCGCACCGGCTGACCCCGTCCCCATTGATATTGTGATACAACAGCTTCTCGATAGTCCCGGTCATGATAGTCTACCACGGCTCGATCCAAAACGTCCTCTAGGAATGTTATGGTATAATTTTTTTTTCTAATTTATTTATGTTTTTGTTTACAATTACAATCATTTCATTTTAATTTACGATATTTTTTTAATTTCAGGTTTGATAATGACGGAACTGTGGCTGCTCAGATCCGTTCGATCTTTGAAACATATTTCATAGAACCTCATGCCAATTACACGCAAACACCGGACTATATCATTAAACGTTGGTATAAAACGTTTGATGTAAGTTTTCTAAATTTTATCAAAATTTTTTATTATTATTTAATATTATTTTTTATGAATTTAACTTCTTCTTTTTTGTTATAGCAATTGTTTTATTGGGATTTTGCGATTAACGGCGAGGTCCGCAAAACATTTGAGAAGAAGTTGAAGGCTCACAGGTGCGGCCAAGTTGGACGGTGGAAAGAAAAGTGGAAGATTAAAGGCAATGAGTTGAAGCCTAGGTGGATTGATCTGATTGTTTGGAACAGTCTTATTCGATATTGGTTGGATCCGGTGAGCGAGAAGAAGAGTGCTAATAGTCGCAAGGCCCGATACTCTGATCCTGATGGTTACATCACTTATAAGCATCGTTTCGGACAAACCTCGTTTAAAGCACGGGGACGAAAGATAGTAAGGTTTTTTGTTTCTATTTAAATCTTTTATTCGTAATTTAATTTAATCTTATGAATTTATGATCTTTTTTTAGGCGTCAAAGACCGGATCATCAGTTCCGGATTTGTTAGCGTTTCTCGAGGAGACAAAACGGAAACCGGATGGTTCTTTTATCGATGGATGCTCGGAAAAGATCTACAATGATGTCACCTCGCGGCTCGAACTGTTATCTCAGCAAGCCGATACTGATGATCCGGAGAGCATTGCATCTGGCGGACTTACTCCTTTCGTGAAAAACAAGATTTTTGCCGAGGTACGTATTTAAAAATTAAATTGTTGTATTCTATTTAAATATTTATAAAAATATTTATAATATTGGTTTTTTCTTTTTTAGGTTGCTCCCCGCAAAAATGGAGAATTTACGGAGTCGGTTCGCTTCAATCGCAAATTGAAGTTTCTTCTACTTCGGCTTCATCTCGATCCCATGACGATCTACACCAGATCATAACGAGTCAAGACGAGTTGATAATGAGGCCGAGATGATAACGAATCAGGCCGAGAATATTAATTATTGTGATGTCTTCATGGACTACTTTACTGAGAAGGATCCAGCTCTTACGAGTTTTCGTCAAAGCCGTAACCCTTCGGGATATGGAGCCGGAACCAGAACCGGACCGGTCCGTTGTAAACATTTTAAATTTTTTTTGTTTTTTTTTGTTTTATTGTAAAACAATTATGTATTTTTGAATAAAAATTTTAAATAAAATAATTATGTTTTATAATTTAAAAGTAAATTAATTTATTAATTAAAATCTTTAATAACAAATAAACGTCCCTCGCAAATCCATCGCAAATTTGCGAGGGATTTGCGATGACAAGAAACAATTCCCTCGCAAATTTGAGAGGGGTTTGCGACGACCAGAAACAAATCCCTCGCAAATCCATCACAAATTTGCGAGGGATTTGCGACGACAATAAAAAAGTCCCTCGCAAATATTGCGACGACTTTCGCGATGGTCTTGATCCCTCGCAATGTGCGACGATACTTGACCTCGCAACTCCGTAGCAAATTTGCGAGGGAATATTGTCCGTCGCAAATTTGAGACGGAGTTGTGAGGGAAAATGATTTGCGACGAAAAACGGATCCTTGCAATTCCGTCGTTAAACGTGATTTGCTACACATTTGGCCACCGCAAATCGGTTGTTTTTTTTGTAGTGTTGGCAAAAAATAAAGAAGAAGAGAAAGCTAAATATATTTGGATCGTGTCAGTTTATCAATACTCCACACAAACTCCAATCAACAAACATTTTGATAAGTGAAAAGTGTTTGCGTGTCGACTTTCCATAAGATTTAATACTACTATCTTCTTTAATTCTTCACAAAAGTTCAACCAAATCTAAGCAAATCCAAAACCAAAAATAAAAAATCTAAGCAAATCCAAAGCCGAAAACAAAATCTAAGCAAACACAGAAAAATGCAAAAATCATAATAACCAAAATTGGTAGACCAAATAATTGTTACTTCGAGCCTCCTAGTTGAGGATGATCCAACAGTTCAATCAAAATATACATCAAGATAAAGACGTCCAAGTTCACCTGGTGCCAAAGCCCCAACCCACGGTCAAGAGGCAGTTTGCAGCGGCCAGGAAGCTTCGACCCGCGGCCAAGGCATGTTTTGCCGCGGCCAGAGACCCTGGACCCGCGGTGAAAGTAGTTTTGTCCTGGAAGCCCAATTTCAAGGCCCGTTTAATTCATGTCAACATAAAACCCTAAAGACCGGCGAAAGCAGAGCTCAAGACCTATAATTATGTCTTTTAGAGACCAAATTTCGTGTTTTTGCTTTTACACCACTTTTAGTTTTGTTTTGTTCTTACTTTTTGCTCTTAAACTCTTGTTCTTTACTTTTCGAGATTGGTAAACAGGTTTTCTCCGGACATCGTTCTTAAAATCGAGAACCCTCTTTCATCAATCTCCTGTAATTTATTTAATTATGTCTTTTAATTCTATTATGTGTGTGTAGTTTAATAGTTGGGTTTAAAGGGATTATTGAAGGGAATTCTATGTTCGGTAAGGATTTCACTAGGTAAAACCTTAGCCGAATTCTAGAGCTCTTTCTTATAGATCATTGTTAATGCATGAATCTAGCGTCATGAACTAGAGGCTGATTCATATGTGTTAAAGAACCACCATAAGTGTTGAATCTAAATGCCCAAATCGTTCATCTATAAGAGCGTATCGCGTCGTAAGATACAAAAGTATACTTACGGAGTGTCGTGAACCAAGAAGAACCAACGCGAACATCATGATTTTCTGCGCGGCCAGAGATGAAAGCTATTGGTCGAGTATATAGATTGTTGGTGCGTAAGATGTTCGAAAGTAGGCTGCGCCGTTTATTATGTTCAGTTGTGGAGTTAAAATCTATAATCGTGTTACTAAGAGCTTAGGGGTAGTGATTGAAACGACCATACCCTAAGATATCCATGTCGACCTAACACCATTTTATCATAGTTTACCAATCGTTTTCCCGTTTAGTTTATGCCATCGATTTTCTTAGGTTAATTTTCAACCAATTTTTCGTTTTCCGTTCTTTACAATTTTCGTGACAAAACCCTATAAAAAATTATTCTCGTTCTAGACTTCCTTGCTATTCTCTGTCTGAAGTCTCACAGACCAGCTTTCCCTCCTTGTGGATCGATACCTAAAGTACTACAACGCACGCATGTGCACTTGCATAACATTTAGGTTTACAAATTTAAAACCTGAAATTTTGAAATCAATCCGACCGCATCATGTGGCTACTGTGGAAATCGAGTATGAGAAGATTCGAAAGAAGTGATTCCATTGTATGATGCTCACACATGAGAAACAAATGTGTCCAATACTTCAAAATTAGAGAAACAGAGGTGGGACTACAGCTCATAGGCAATCTGAAGCAATAAATACACTCAAACCATATGGTTTTATGCCGACACAGCATCACATAAATTTGGCTGAGCAAATTACGCCTTTATTAGCTCCCAATGTCCCACAACGTTTTGCTCCTCGACCAAATGTGGTAGCGCCTGAGGTTTTTGAGCAGTGAAGATATACATGAGCTTCCCAGATCCAGCTGAATGTATGATACATGAGCAGAGAAAGAATATGACCCTCGATGATCTGACATAAAACCATGCTGCTCAACGATCAATCTTGCGCCTTGAAGCTCCACCAGTTATCTCCATGAATCTTGATAAGGATAAAGGAGATGTCTTTGACTATAGCAATATTGATATAAATCAGAGCGAATGAATACAGCCGGCTATCCCTGAGGTAGATAATTAGATAAGTCAAAGAGAGAAACATGACACATCGAGGAATGTAGAGGATACATATCAAGTGCAGAACCCGAGTGGACAAGTTATGCCTACGATAGGTAATGATCAAAATGCTGGTAACAGTACTCAGGCGACAGCAATAGCTACTGAAATTGCCAGGAATTTAAATACTGGAAGGGAAAAGGAGCCAACAGTCATGGGTGGTCAAGAAAATAAGGAAGGCACATACACGTTCATTCCCATCACCACGTCTACGGATTTTAGTGTGGGATACGTTGAAGTTAGTACTTCGGGTATAAGCGGAAAAAGCAGAAGCTCTAAGAAGCAGACACCGTCGTGGCCCAGAAAGAAGCGGGTAATTAATAAACCAAGGATTCTGGCAAGTACATGCCACGAAAAAGCATAGGAGCACGAAACATAACAACCAGCAAAACGAAAAGATGGAGGCAATTCTGAGGTAGTGTCCAAGTTATCCAAAAAGGCTGAGGGTTTGATGGTTCACCAGAAACCATCCAATTTTCAATGACGATGCTCAGTTGGAACTATCAAGGGTTGAGAAGCGACTTGACAATTCGACGCCTAGAGAAAATGTGTCGTGAGCATTTTCCGAATTTTTTGTTCCTCCTAGAGACTAAAAACTCTAGTGATCACGTGATGAGTTTTTAGAGATCGTTGGGTTACGACCACTATCATTTGGTAAACCCAGTGGGTCTCAGTGGTGCATTAGCGTTGTTTTGGAAGAATTCACATACAATAGAGATTTTGTCATCCGATAACAGATTGATTGATACGAAGGTTAAGGAAGGATCAAAGGAATATTTTATCACTTTTGTTTATGGCGATTCAGTTTGAAACCGCATAAGAGTAGTATGGGACTTGATGTCTGATATAAAGCTAAATAGAGATGATGCGTAGTTTCTAGTAGGGGATTTCAATGAGATTATGAATAACTCAAAGAAGCTTGGTGGCCCGAGTCGTGCTAAATCTAGTTTTATTCCCTTCAGATCGATGGTACGAGATTGCAGGATCAAAGAAACCCCAAGTTCTGGTAATAAATTTTCTTGGGGAGGAATGAGGGAAATTATTAACTCAAATGGGCTGAAGGAAATAGTCTGGATCCAATGCCGACTAGACAGAGCCTTCGGGAACGCAAAATGGTTTCGTCTCTTCCCTCGTACGCATCCATAATACATGAAGAGATGGGGTTCGGATCACAGACATGTATTGACGAGGCTCTCGGGACAGGTGGGAGGGCCTAGTGGATGATTCTAGTTTGATAAACGATGGTGTGCAAAACCTTATTTTACGAAAGTGATTCGCAGAGGATGGATTAGTTGTCGAGGAGATCGTAGCCTTTCAGATCGCATATATGATTGTCGCAAGGAGCTGTCAAAATGGAAATCTTCTGTTAATACGAATTCAAGGAATGAATTGACGAAGTTACAGTGTGAGATTGATGCAGAGAGTTCGAAAATCATACCCGATTTCTCCAAATTACAGGCGCTTAAAATAAACTTGGAGCATACATCTAAAGAGGAGGAGAAGTATTGGAAATTAAAGAGCAAAGAATCCTGGTTAATAGATGGAGATCATAATACGCCCTTCTTCCATGGGAGTGTTAAAGCTCGGCGTATGAAGAATCACATCTATGTTCTACTTGATGATGCTGGGAAAGAACATGACTCGGAGGAGGAGAAAGAAAAAATTGCTAAGAATTATTTTCAAAGCTGTTCAAATCCTCGAATCCAGACAATGTTGAAGAGCTGCTTCAGGGTATGGAACCAAGGGTCACATTGAGTATGAACAAGGAGCTGACTAAAATAGTGACTACGCAAGAGATTCTAAAAGCTGTTAAATCCATTAAAGGAGATAGTGCACCAGGCGTTCTTGCTGTCATTGGGTTCACAAACTCATGGGGCGTTCGTTGCTGGTAGATTGATTTCAGACAATCTACTTATCTCGCACGAGATGATTCATGGATTAGGCACAAATCAGAACTGTAAAGAATATTACATTGCGATCAAAACGGATATGTCAAAAGCTTATGATCGAGTGGAATGGAACTTCTTGGAGGTTTTATTTCATAAGTTGGGTTTTGATCAAATTTGGATTAGCTGGGTCATGGAATGTATACTTACTGTATCGTATACAATCTTATTAATTGGTCAATCACACGGTTTCATTAAACCAGAAAGAGGGATTCGTCAAGGTGATCCACTTTCTCCTTTTCTCTTCATCTTGTGTGCGGAGGCTCTGGTTCACGTCATGAACAGAGCTGAAAAATATGGGAAGATTACTAGTACGAAACTGAACATAATCTCCCCCATCGATTCAACACCTTCTTTTCGCCGATGACAGCCTCATCTTGTGTCGAGCTTCATTAGCGGAATGCTCCGAGTTCATCCATTGCTTAAAGTTGTATGGACCATCATCTGGGCAAGAAATTAATTTTTAGAAACCAGCAGTCATTTATGGAGCTGACATTGATATGTATATGCGTAGAATTATTGCAACCTTGCTCGGTATCGAAAGGAAGGCGGGGAAGGGAAGTATTTGGGGTTACCGGAGTGCTTCAGTGGCTCGAAGGAGAAGTTATTAGCTTTCATCGGAGAAAAGCTTAACAAGAGATTGAATGGATGGTTTGCTAAAACGCTTTCCCTCGGAGGAAAGGAAGTCCTCCTTAAGTCGATTGCTATGGCTCTCCCGGAGTTCTTCAGTGGCTCGAAGGAGAATTCTTGTTTCCGGCTAACCAAATTTCACTTTCAAAAGATCAGAAGTGCGATGAAAAGTTTTTGGTGGAATGCTTGTGAAAAGAGGAACAAAATTCATTGGACCTCATGGAAAGAAATGTGCAAGTCAAAAGCGAAAGGAGGATTGGAATTTCGAGATCTTGATGATTTTAATCAAGCCTAGAAAATTTTCAATGAACCATCATCTCTTCTCAACCGTCGCTATAAATGCATATACTTTGCAACCAAAGAGTTCTTGGATAGTGGTAAAAGATACCGTCCGTCGTATGCGTGGCGGAGCATTGTTTTTGGTCGAGAGTTGCTTAAACGTGGACTGATAAAATCTATTGGGGATGGCTCGAACTCTAAATTCTGGAGTGAAAAATGGATTGTGGATCCTAACCCTCGGTGTCCAAAGAATAGACAATGAACCGACTGGTACCGAACCGAAATTATATCGGTACCTATATGGATCCTAAACATCTCTACCCAAAATACCCGGAACCGATTCGAATACCCGAATGCCAATACCTAAAATTGACATCTCTATTGGATAATAGAGCCACGATTTCTAGATTCTTAAGCTCCAATTGGCATCCTCCTCCTTCAGGTTTCATTAAATTCAACGTGAATGCATTGTGTAGAAATGATATCCATCATAGTGGAGGAGCTTGGATCGCTCGAGAGAGTAATGGTGAGGTGCGATTTCATGCTCGAGACGCTTTTAGACGCTTTTACGAGTTCACCAAATCGAAGCATAGCGGAATTTAGATGTATTATCTGGGCGATGAAGAGTATCATAGATTTGCACCTCTCGGATGCGATCATTGCAATGGATTGCTCATCCTCCTTCGCAGCCATAACTAAACCGGTGTAGTGGCCGAAATATCGAGTCTTCACAGATCAAATTCGAGACATTCAGCAAAGCTTTGACGGTTGCTCATTTGAACTTGAATCGAGTAACTCCAATCGATTGGTAAGGGTAATTGCGCAGAACGTCACACGGGATAGACGACTTCAATCTTATCTTGTATTAGGCGGGCCAGCTTGGCTGCACGAGCTCATAAGGAGAGACATTATGGATATCATTTAGAGGTTCTTAGTGTTAGAACTTGATGATATGTTATCTTTCATTTTTGTCTTTTGGCATTGTTGTTTCTAAACTTGTTCACGCTCTGTTTTGAGCTCACTCAATGAAATCTCAGACGATTTTAAAAAAAAAATTAGATTTAACTAAAGTTATTTTAGTGATAAAATTGACAAAAAACTAAAAAGTTTAGCTCGACAATACTTAAAAATTAAAAATTCACAGTAGCTAATTTTTCCAATTTCTTTTAAACGTGGTAAAATCTGATCGAATATGTTACACTAGGACTTAACCCGCGCTATAATTAGCGCAGTGTAAATATTTTTATAAGAAATTGATGTGATCCAGGATGAACAGCTTGAACCTAAGCTAAGAAGCAAGCATGAACCTGTTGGAGAGCTTGTAGCCGAAGGAAAATCTCCAAAACCAGCTAGTTCGAAGATAGGAGTCAAAGCCAAACGATTCAAGAAAGTATTGGGGAAATTATTCCATCAAGTTGGACTCAACCAGATTGCTTGGGTTAGGATGAAGAAGTTGTTTTCAAACCTTACTGGTTTTGAATATAAGCCCAAGTAGATCAACAAATGGCTAAGTGATTTAATTGTGTTCTTTTCCTTCTCTTTGGTTTTGTCCCAATGGGTTTTCCAAACAGAGGTTTTAATGAGGCAATTAGATCACTTCCAATAAAATCCATTTGTTGATCCAAGCCCATGAAGAATGCAAGAGGAATTTCGACGATAGAAGGGCAAGAGTTCCTTTTTCGAATTCAAACATGTTTTAAATTCTGTGTCATTTTCGAAGGAGAATTATTGTTTTTCTCTCCTTCATGCAAGTTTTTTATTTTTCTTTATATTCCTTGCAATCTCATTTGCGAAAACTATCTAGTATTTTTTTTATCAAAAACCTTTCTTAAGTTCTAGATCCTGTTGATGAGTAATATTCAGCAGAAATTTTCGATTCTTTTGGTGAGTAATATCCTTGAGAATCGATTGAGGAATATCAAGGGCCTTCCGCAACCCTTGTAAGACCATTCAATCCACATCCCTTGAAACAATCTGATTGTTTTCAAGGCTTATCATGTTCTTACCCAGACCGTAGAGTGTGTGATTCAAGAGCACTAACTCGACCAGATCACGGCTAAGGAGCAACAACAAAAGGAAGATCTCATCAAGGCTAAGGAGCATCAAGAAAAGGAATATCTTATCAAGGCTATGGAGCAGCAATAAAAAGAGGATCAAACCAGAGCAATAGTTTTTAAGCAATCTTTGATTATGTTTGATTATAAGGACACTTTCATGAGCTTAACTAACTTTGTACCAGTGCTGCCGAGTGGAATAAATTTTATTTTGTAGGAAGACGTGATCCCTAAATACAACTCAAGGAATTTCCCACTGATCTGTGAAAAGGAGCATCATATCGTCTTTGATCCAGGAGTACCCATTGAAGCATTTTTTGTGACATCCAAAACAAGATAGGTAAGGAAATTGTTGTGCCTAATGCAACGATTCAAAGGTATGCATTTCTTTTTGCTCCTGAATCTAAATTGCTGGAATATGAACACATCAAAGAGCTTTATATGTCAAGTGTTGATTTTAAAGATGTGATTCATTATTGTAAAAAAATTGAGCATAAGAAAATCTTTGGGCATGGAGGATTTCTGTTTGATAAAACGTGTGAACCAAATATAAATGATGTGCTTATGGATTTTGATAGACTCTCTAGGAGAACACACTTCATTTCATATCATGAATTTAGAGAGGCTTCATATGATTTTAGATCATTCGATAAGATGTTTGATATGATCTACATTCTGATTTATAATAAACTATTTGATGATCATGTTAAGTATTTGAAATGTGTTTTCAATGATCTAAATAAGAAACTATTTACAGAAACAAAGAAGTTTGCCTTTTCTGCGTTTGATCTTGTGTTTCAAGTTATTGCTGTGAAAGCACAGGGTATACAGGACGAAGAGCTGAACTTTCATGCACCAAAATCGTGGCTCTTCCATGTTTGGCTTAAGAAGATTGTTGTTCAAGCTGATCTTGAACCGTTCGAGTATTTGAGAAATTAGCAGCAAGTAAACAAGAGACAATGCCGACTGATCTTTGAGCCTGGTGGAAGTTTGTGGATTCTAATCAAGAGAGGACGTTTTCCAGCCCACACAAAGATCAATGCCTACAAGATCTTCTTGCAAGGTAAGTATTTTCTGATTCTAAACTTCAATGATTCTAACTTAGCTCTTTCCCTTGCAGATTGTTCGGATTTGAGGTCAAATCCTTTTCAGGTGGGAGAGGATGATGTGATCCAGGATGAGCAGCTTGAACCTGAGCTAAGAAGCAAGCATGAACTTGTTGGAGAGTTTGTAGCTGAAGGAAAATCTCCAAAACCAGTTAGTTCGAAGATAGGAGCCAAAGCCAAACGATTCAAGAAAGTATTGGGAAAATTATTCCATCAAGTTGGACTCGACCAGATTGTTTGGGCTGGGATGAAGAAGTTGTTTTCAAACCTTACTGGTTTTGAATAGAAGCCCAAGTAGATCAACAAATGGCTAAGTGATTTAATTGTGCTCTTTTCCTCCTCTTTGGTTTTGTCCCAATGGGTTTTCCAAAGAGAGGTTTTTAATGAGACAATTAGATCACTTCCAATAAAACCCATTTGTTGATCCAAGCCCATGAAGAACGCAAGAGGAATTTCGACCATAGAAGGGCAAGAGTCTCTTTTTCGAATTCAAATTTGTTTTAAATTCTGTGTCATTTTCGAAGGAGAGTTATTGTTTTCTCTCTCCTTCATGCAAGTCTTTTGTTTTTCTTTATATTCCTTGTAATCTCATTTGCGAAAACTATCTAGTATTTTTTATCATAAACCTTTCTTAAGTTCTAGATCCTGTTGATGAGTAATATTCAGCAGAAACTTTCGATTCTTTTGGTGAGTAATATCCTTGAGAATCGATTGAAGAATATCAAGGGCCTTCCGCAACCCTTGTGATACCATTCAATCCACATCCCTTGAAACAATCTGATTGTTTTCAAGGCTTATCATGTTCTTATCCAGACCGTAGAGTGTGCGATTCAAGAGCACCCACTCGACCAGATCACGGCTAAGGAGCAACAACAAAAAGAAGATCTCATCAAGGCTAAGGAGCAGCAACAAAAGGAAGATCTTATAAAGGCTATGGAGCAGCAATAAAAAGAGGATCAAACCAGAGCAATAGTTTTTAAGCAATCTTTGATTATTTTCGATTATAAGGACGCTTTCATGAGCTTAACTAACTTTGTACCGTTGCTGCCGAGTAGAATAAATTTTCTTTTGCAGGAAGACGTGATCCCTAAATACAACTCAAAGAATTTCCCACTGATCCGTGAAAAGGAGCATCAGATCGTCTTTGATCCAGGAGTACCCATTGAAGCATTTCTTTGTGACATCCAAAACAAGATAGGTAAGGAAATTGTTGTGCCTAAAGCAACGATTCAAAGGTGATATGATTCTGGATGAGCAGCTCGAACCCGAGCTTGGAACTATGCATGAACCGGTTGGAGTGCTTAGGAGAAGATCTCAATCGATTACTAACCAATCCAAATGTTACTCAAAGATAGGCGCTAAGGCCAAAAGATTCAAATTGGTCTTAGGGAGGTTGTACCATCCAGGGTACTTGGGTCAGGACGTAGAAGATGCATTCAAACCTCCCCGGTTTTGAAATCAGGCCCAAGTAGATCAACATTTGGCTAAGTGAATATTTGTGCTCTTTTCCTTCGTTTCGGTTTTGTCCCAATGGGTTTTCCGAAGCAAGGTTTTTAACGAGGCAAATATTTCACTTCCAAATAAAACCCAAGTGTTGATCTAAGCCCAAGAAAAGCCCACGAAATTCACAAGAAAATGAGCCACAAAATTCAACAAAAATCAAACATATCAAAGGGCAAAGTGGCGTGGATGAGGAAGCTCAAGGGGTTAAGTTTATGTTTAATGAGTCAAAGTCTTTGTTCAAACTTGTTTTTATTTCTTTTGTAATTTTCGAGGTTGTCTAAATGCTGTGCATGCAAACACCTCTTGTTTTCTTTATAATCCCCCTTGTAACCTCATTATCAAATCATCTAGTTTTTGAAATTAAAAATCCCTTTCTCTCTAGATCAAAATTCTCGGTTGTGAGTAATATCAACTGAAATCCTTTGTTTGTTTTTGGTGAGTCATATCCGAAAATAAGCAAAGAGGAATATCAAGGGACTTCCGCACCCCTTGTGAGACCATTCGATCCCCATCCTTTGAAACGACTTGTCGTTTGCAAAGCTTATCCGTTCGTACCCAAACCGTCGAGTGTGCATCCTTGGGAGGAGTGTGTCAAAAGGTATGCTTTTCTTTTTGCTCCTGAATCTACATTGCTGGAATATGAACACATCAAAGAGCTTTATATGTCAACTTTTGATTTTAAAGATGTGATTCATTATTGTAAAAAAATTGAGCATAAGAAAATCTTTGGGCATGGAGGATTTCTGTTTCATAAAACGTGTGAACCAAATATAAATGATGTGCTTATGGATTTTGATAGACTCTCTAAGAGAACACACTTCATTTCATATCATGAATTTAGAGAGGCTTCATATGATTTGAGATCATTCGATAAGATGTTTGATATGATCTACGTCTTCTTATTCTTATTATGGTTGTTATTTTCCTTTTTCTTCATCTTTTTCCTCATTTTCCGAATTATTCTTCACCGGCTTTGTCTTCTCCAAACTTCTCTTTGTTTTTCATCTTCTTCGTCTTTTTCTTCTTCTTCTTTGTCTCTGTTTTTCTCTATCGTCTTTGTCTTCTCCAAGTTCTTATTCTTCTGACTTTTTCCAGTCTCTTTCTTCATCTTCACATTCTTCATCTTTCGATTTTTTTCTTCCTGTGCTTTATCCTTTTGTTTTTCTTCCAATGCTTTTCCTTATTCCACTCCGTCTTCTATGTTCTAGTTTTCTTCTCCGAATTCTTCTTTTTCTCCTTCCAATTATTTTTCTTCTTCTCCAAATTCATTATCTCAATCTTATTTTTTCAACGTCTTGATCTTAACATGAGAACTTATAACATAAAAAGCCTAAAAATGGGAAATGCCACATTATGACGAACTAAAATCCTTCTTTCTTCTAACATTAGACACAAAATTCATTTCTTTATTCTACAATTCAACTCACTACTAAATAAATTTTTTAATACAATGCAAGTTTCAAAGATCCAACATGAAAGTCAATGTTCTAAAAACTTCTTCTTCTTAAAAGTCAATTCAACACATATAATTTAAATTACACTCTAGATATGCTTACTTTTGGTTTATTGTCTTGAAATTCAATGTTCTAAAAACTTCTTCTTCTTAAAAGTCAATGTTCGACTTTAACTCGCCAATTAGATTTATATAGATTCAAATCCAAAATATTATCTAACATAGCCATAAAACCAAAATAAAGAAAAAGCAAACGTTATGATATGTTTTGCTTCTTCTTCCTCTTTTTACTCTTTTCCGTCTTCCTCCTCTTCCTTAAATATAAACTATTATCTAAGATAGCCGTTAAACCAAAAAAAGAAGAAGTAAACGTTCTGATTTCTTTTCTCCTTCCCATTCTTTTCCTTTTTTTGTTCATCATCTTTGTATGCTTCGGCTTATTCATATTCTCCTCCAAATTATATCCCACCATGTGTACTGGTAATTCTTATATAAAGGTCATACATTATATTTTGAAAGTAATTTAGTTCAAAATAGGTAAAATTTTAATTAATTTTTTTACTTTTGACTATTCTAATAAAAGAATGAAGGAAATCTTCAACGTCAAATTAATGTCGTCTAAAACATGGCGACTATAAAAGTACACAATACCACAATGTCCAAACCATCTTTCTTTATCAATGAAATGTGCTCAATGAAAATACTCCGTCGTGACTAAATCCAAACCACGCAGCCAACTTATACGGTTGTAATTTGCACCTGGCAACTTGTAGCCTAAGTTTCTAGATTGTATTATTTCTCTTTTTCTCTTCTTTGATTTCTTCTTCTTCTTGCTCTTGGAATACTTTGGTAATTCCAAACAAATTAATAATAATAAAAAGGAATATTCGTTGTAGTTTAGCTCTGATTGTATTAGGTCTTCCTCCTCCTCCTCATCTTTTCTTTCATTTTCTTCACCGTCTTCGACTTCTATTTGTTCTTCCTCTTATTTTTCTTCTTCTTCTTTTGATTTGTCTGGTTCTTCTTCCTTATTCTTTACCTTTTAGTTTTTTCTTCTTCGTATGGTCCTTATTTTTTTCATGGCCTTCGACTTCTTCTTCTTTTTTTTCCTCTCATTTTTAGTCGTCTGCTTCTTTCTCCCATTTCAACACCTTTGTTTTCTTCTTCCTCTTTTCGGTTTTTTTCTCCAAATTTTTCATCTTCTTATCCTTCATATTCTTCAACATATTATTCTTGTCCTAATTTTTGTTATTCTGATTTCTAATTTTCTTTTCTTCGGTCTTCTTCCTCGTCTTTTCTTTCTTCTTCTTCTTCATCGACTTCGTCTTCTCTTCTCTCTCTTATCCATCTTTTGGATTTTCTTCTTCCTCATCTTTTCCTTCTTCTTTTTCATCGTTTTCGACTTATTTTTCTTCTTTTTCTTCTTCTTCCTTTTATTTATCTTTCGATTTTCTTATTCCGCATCTTTTCTTTCCTCTTCTTCATCGTCTTCGACTTCTACTCCTTCTTCCTCTTCTGATTTGTCTTCTTCTTCTTCTTTCGTATTCGTTTTCATCGTCTTCAACTTCTTATTCTCCGACTTCTTCTTCTTTTCTGCTTTTTATTCGTCTTCTTCTTCCTTCTCCCATCTCAACGCCTTTGACTTCTTTTTCTTCTTCTTACGGTTTTTCTTCTCCAAATTCTTTATCTTCTTCTCCTTCTTATCCTTTAACGTCTTCGTATTTTTAACGTCTTCGTATTTTCCCACTTATTATTACTATTCTTATTCTTATTCTTCTTCTGATTTTTATTTTTCTTTTCTTCGTCTTTTCCTTCTTCTTCTTCATCGTCTTCAACTTCTACTTTTTCTTTTTTGTCTTCTTCTTCCTCTTATATATATCTTACAATTTTCTTATTCCTCATCCTTTTCTTTTATCTTCACCATGGTCTTACTTCTTCTTCCTCTTCTGTTGTGTCTTCTTCTTCTTCCGCTTTTGCATTGTCTTATTCTTCTTCCTCTTCTTTATCTTTTGGTTTTTTTTACTCGTATTTTCCTACTTCTTTTTCATCGCATTTGACGTCTTCTTCATCATCTTTGTATTATCTGAGTTCTTATTCTTCTTCTTTCGGTTTTTATTAGCCTTCTTCATCCTCTTCTTCTTACTTCTCCTTGGTATTCTTTATCTTATCTTTCTCATCTTCACCTTCTTCAACTTTGTCTTCTTCATTTTCGGTTTTATTCATCTTTCGTTTTTTTCTTCTTCTTCTACCGGCTTTTGTCTTCAACTCCAACATCCTCATCTTATTATCCTTGTTATTCTTCACTATTTCGTCCAGCCCATCTTCTTCTTATTCTCCAGGGTTTTATTCGACTTCTTTTTGTCTTCTTTCTCATCTTTTTTTACTTCTTTGTCATCAGCTTCGTCTTCTTCTTTATATTTTTTTCTCTTCTTCTTCTTCTACTTCTTTTTTCTTTTTCTTATTTTTCTTCCACTTATTATTTTTTTTAATTGAGTTTTCTTTCACTTCTTCATCGTCTTCGTCTCCTCCGACTTCTTCTATTTATTTTTTTCTTTTAGTTTTTCTTCATCTTCTTGTTCCCTCTCATTCTTCCTAGTCTTTGTCTTTTCAAAATTCTTACTCTTCGGGGTTTTCTTTCTCTCGTCTTTGTCTTCTTATTCGTTTACTTTCATTCTTCATCGTCTTTGTCTTTTCAAAATTCTTACTCTTCGGGGTTTTCTTTCTCTCATCTTTGTCTTCTTATTCATTTAATTTCAGATATCTTATAAACATACATTTGATTATATAATAAGTATTAATTTTCAGAGCGTAGGTAAACAATCCCAAAATATACATAGTTTACTTTTATTTGATCACATGATATACCTAGATTTTATAATAAGTATTAATTTCCAGAGCTTCGGTAAACAATCCCTTTGCATAAGTGTACATACAATCACAAGGAGCTCCCTGGTTTCTTGACTAATCTTTCGACTTGGTCCAACGGGATGATGCGAGGACTTGGTCCTAGGGGCTGATGCGATGAGTTCAACGACAATAAAGGGCGACAACTGTTCATGTGTTCCAATCCTATACGGACTGGACCATATAGTCAGACACACCCAGCTCCCAGATTTGATCACACAACTGCTACACATTCCGATCGTTACCTCTTGATTTTTGGGGGTTGTTCTCATTCGATCTTCTTCAGTGATCTTCATATCATTGACTTGCAAACTGTAAGAACATTTCTCTTGAATTGTCTATGCCATTTTCATCATATTCTGATGAATTTCTTACACTCATGGCATATGGAGTGGTCACATCCTCATGTTCAGGGAAATGTTGTAACTCCTTGGGTAGGACACGCAGGAATAACCATTGACCAAAACTAGTATATAGTTGGGGGCGGTGATAACAGTACTGTTAAATGCATTTTTGTGCTTCTAGAATTACGTTTCCTCTTGCTTAACACGATTTTGCAGTTAACACTATGCATACACCTCTCCTCTCTAACTCTTTTATTTCATGTACATACATCTGAAGAAAGCTCAGCGTTCGAGAGACAGAATCAGACATTGGTTTATAATACTATTTTTGAGAGTGAGAGAGTGTGGGATATAAGTTTGTTCTTACAAATATTCAGAATCAATTTGTTTGTTATGAATGCTTTTTCTTTCCCCATATTTATTGGAGAAATTACAAATTTATTTTGTTGCTGATAATATTATTTCAGTCTGAAACGTTTAAAACCAATGTTTCCAACTAACAAAGTGCAAGGATCAAATGATGACCGTCGTAAAATAAATAAAAAGTTGTTATGTTCTTATTCCTAGAAGCACAAGCTAGAAATTGTAAAGAGAATTCAAACTACACAAAAACCCTCGAAAGAAAAAATAAAATATTGGGCACCAAAGCACTGCCAAGGTAAAGCCTATATATAATTGGAGAGGTACAAACACTGAAAAAGCTTTAATTTCTTGAGATGATTCAACTTTTGATGCTATCACCGAGCATAGACCATGTTTCCTATTTTGAAGCTAACAGAGAGTAAGAGAACCCATAAACACATAAAGATCAACATAGCTCTTGTCGATGTAGTTCCTCTTGTCTTGCTTCCCAAGGAACTCATCGCATCAGCATGTTGGACCAAGTCAAAAGAAAGGACTTGGTCCACACTATATGACCTGGAATTGACTGCATCCGAGAGTAGAAGATGTGAGTTGAGCTGGCAATAAAGGGCGACAACTGTTCATGTGTTCCAATCCCAATCCTTCGAATGGTTTATTTTTCTTCTTACATGATACGTATTCATCAAAAAGTGTTTTTCTCAACTAAATTCAACATAAGAACGAATAAGTCACATTGTATGGGGAAAAAAAGAAAAAGGAAAGCTGCAACATTGATTATGTTCCTTAGCATACCTGCTACATCAGAACATTATTATCATCCTCAAATGTAGTCTACACATCATAGTCTTCTTTTAAATAACCAACTCGAATTTCTGTTTTCACACCTTGCCCTACAAAAGTTGAACGGCATTCCTTGAAAAAAACATAACATCATTCCATATTCGTCTAAAAGGCAAGCTAAGAAAACACCAAAGATACCAAAGCAAAACAAAGTAAACGCAAAACTCTCAAACCTGCTAACATGATACATAAGAAGCTGATACCTTAAAAGTACAAGAGCGACACATACATTTACACCGGTCCAATATACCAAGAGTTAGATCCACCTACAAAGCAAAAACAAATTTCTTTGATCAATAAGCAACGGAGAACAATGAACAACACTCAAAACCAAGCTAAAATGCAAGCTAAGAAAAAGAAAAAGCACACACCGGACCAAAATAGACAGAGTTAGATCCACCTGCAAAGCAAAAAACAAAATTCAATGATCAATAAGCAACGAAGAACAACAAACAACACTCAAAACCAAGCTAAAAGACAAGCTAAGAAAAAGAAAAATAATACAAAAGTCGTTGAAAATTACAAAGAAAACACTAACAACGTCGTAACAAAGCAAAACGGTACTCGACCTAATTACGAACGTAAAAGCATGTTTGAAATCTTAATATCTTAGAAACTGAAACTAAAAAAATTAAAAAGTAACACCCCAAAAAAATAATTCCTGACATATAAAACGTAACAAACACCAAATCGAAATAAACTAATTAACGTTCCCGCACCGATCAATGATTAAACCCCTCATTGTAAAAGCATTACGAATCAAGCCAAGACTAATATCTGGGCTCGCTAGCTCCCGCTTGGGAGAAAATTTCATCAGAAGACTGGAAGCAGAATCAAAACACCTAGAAGACACTGGCAAATCAACGAACCCATAATACAGAATATCATCGCCTGAACATTCCTCAATCTTGCGACCCAACTCTATGGTACATTCTCCCTCGACCACTTTAGTCTTCCAAAAAACAAACCCAAATAAGCAGCACCTAAAAAAAGAAAAACAAAGAAAGAACATGAAGAATAACCCAAATTAGTTAATCTTTCAGCGATTAAGAAAAATAAACGAATTTCTAAACCAAGGTAAGAGGCAAGATCAAGAAAAACATACGAAAGACGGAAATCAAAACCAAAACACTAACATAAAAAATAAGCAATAGGCACTCTCGGGATGCCCTAAATGCAGCTGAAAATAACCACTAATCACCAATCAGAAAAAGGTAAGAGAAGATTTCGACACCTCGCTTATCTATGAAGATTAACTGAACATTGTAAGACCAAAAAGAAAGAACGATCCCTTTATCACCGACTATGTCACCGTCATATGTATGACCACGAAACGAAATCCCTGAAAATAAAAGTAAACAACAAAACCATTGAATTAGTCAACTATCGAAGAGGTCCAAATAAACAAACATAGATACACTAACACAAGAAACAACGTCAAAACCAAACGATACAATACCTTTGATCACCAAGAGAAGAAATACAACGCTAGAAATACCGGGTTCCAGGGGGTTTTGCATTTCACCAAGGAGAAGAAGAAGGACGAATTTCCCAAAAGTTGTTTCTCAATTTCTACGGATTCTTCAACCAGTGATTTAAGAGATGATCGATGGTTACATGAATCCCTGAAATATAGCTAGAATCTCTATCCTATTCCAGATCTTCGAAGATCCAATCAAACCAAACTGTATTCGATCAGGTTTTCCAAGTGCCAAAGCCATGCTTTAAAACATCAAACTCAAGCAATTCAGATTCGATCCAACGGAATCGAGATCAAAACCACGCAAGGGTTTCAAAACAAAAATACGGTATAGACCCAATTCATAATTGATAAAAAAGCCAAAACTCATCCATCCAAAATATCCATCGAAGCCATGACCACACCATTATTAGAATAGATAGTTTCACCTGATTTCAAAGCTCCAAAGCCAAAAAAAAACATTAATATTCAACCGAGAGATATCTGCGAGTTCATAAGGCGCTAGGATTCCACCTAATAGTCTAATATCAACCGATTTTTGTTCTTCGGCAAAACCCTAGACAAAATAAACGACGGAAAAGCCCAAAAATCGATAATCGGTACGGCAAATTTTGAAATCTACAAAAACTTAATTTAAACTAATAAAAAGGGTTAACCGAGCTTTACGGTTTAGGGTGAATGAGAGAGCTCCATTCCGAAAATTCACTTCTCTTATACTATACTAGTGTGTGATCCTCCCTACGCGCGGACATGAAACATAATTTCTTACAACTTTTAAATTGTTTAATATTATTTTACTTTTATTAATATAGTACTTAATTGAATCGTCTCTAATAGCTTGTAGATTTTTTTTATAAATTTCTTAAATTTAAGTTTATTTATGTGTTTGTTTAGTCGATGATGCACATTTTGACCTTTTTCTCTTTGGTTGTCTATTTATACAATTAGTTGTTTTTTAAAAGTGAAAGTTTTTGTCATTTTAAGTTTTGGGAAGTGCTTATTTTTTTAGTTGGTCTTTGTTATTAGTTATGTATAGATTTGTTGTTTTAACGCAACTCATACGGGTTAGTAAATGGATGGATATTTACTCCGTCTATTAGTACACACATGTGGTGAGTGGTGAGTTTATCGTCGATTTAGGGTCAGATATTGTGTGTAGGGATGGAGATAGTTGCAAAAGATTTTAGGATCGTTAATCTCGTCTTTTTTTATTAATATTGTGTTTTTGTTTTTTTTCCCCCAATTTTTAATATTCTTTCCATTATTGTTTACGTTCGATTTGAATCCTCTTTATTGGTTTTACTTTTTTGAATTTTTTTTAATATCTATCTCCATATATAAGTATACAGGAAAATAGAAATTTAACACACATATAAAAGTTTTGTTACAGCTCAAGCACAACTTCCCAATATGGTGTTTTTGTTTTCCTCCTAAGGATCAAATTAATGTTGTCACGTGATTTTCCAATTGGTTGGAATAACCTTTGGTGTATTTCTATTTTCTTATTACATGTTTGTTGATTTTTTGGATAATATCTTATTACAATGGTACATATAAGAGAAATGTTACACTACAAACCTTATTTATCTGGTGGAACAATCGATATGCCAAAGATGCTCAATGATGAAGTTGTGGAATATTAAGATGGAACCCCTGCAATAGAAGCACATGCTAGCTTTCCTCTGCTTAAGAAATTAATTACAGAGATTGTAGAATTTTATCAGAGTTGACCTTTCATGGAGTTAATACATAGTTTTTAACTTTGTTTTTTTCAATTATGGTGTAGATGGGTAAATATGTTGTATCGTTCTTATCATGGGCAGTTGAACTAAAAATGTTAACTTTGGAAACAAAGGTGTGTGCTTTTTTATGTGTTTGTCCGTTAGTGTGAATATGTGATAATTAATATAAATAAATATGAAACAATTTATATTTGAAGCCCATATTTATATATAGATTTATATTGATTTCAAACCCATAGATTATAAATATGAGATTTTTAAAAGGTTTTTGTGTTTTTTTTCAAAGAAAATGGTTGTTGAGATGGCGGAATGAGGAAAGAGCAAAGTTAACTTTATATATATACTAGAATATGATCAGCGCTACGCGCGGACGTGTTAACTTTTTTTCTTTATATATTTTGTTTTTGATAGTTTAATACTTTACATATATTATTTTCAATATTGTTTTTTCTTATAAAAATAGAAGGTGTTTGTACATTTTTTATCTTTTACGTTTGTTGTCAGTTTATGCAATTAATTTTTTTTTTAAGTTTGTTATTTTGTGTTTTTATAGTAGAAAACATTAAGAATCTCTAATAATGCATTTTTATTTTAATTTATATCAATTAGAGTGTATTAGTTATATATTAATTGCTGTCGCAAAGTTCATCTTTGAAGTAATTACATTAAAGCGTAATGACGGCACCAAAGAGATAAAAATACACTAAATGAGTTGTTTTGTTTTAGAGTTATTACGTAAGGAGGTTGAGAGTTCGGTTCTGAAGCATATGTGGCGGATGTTGGGTTTATCCTTACTTAGAATTAGATATTGTGCTTTGGGATTGAGCTAGTTGCACCAAATTTTAGGTTCATGGCTCTTGTCTTCCTCGAGTAATATTGTGTTTTTTCGTTTTATATTTTTGTTTGTTTTATTTTTAGTATTATTTTCAATATTGTTTATGTACGATTCTAATCCTCATTATTGTGTAAAATATGTTTCTAATTCTTAAGCCTTTTTGTTTCCAATTTTTAAGTAATAAGTCTTCAAGTGTAGATAAATATGATAATATAACATACATATCCAAGTCTTGATTTATTATGATTTTTCTCATATTTTTTATTTATATCTTGTGTCCAGGCCCGGCTCTAGGCAAGTGCTGAAGGTGCAAATGCATAATGACAAATTAAACTCTAAGTTTTGTTTTATGTGGTGTTTAATTTGTATTTGTATTTAGTTGTAATTTTTTTGTGTCTATCAAAATGTGAGAGTTGAAATAAATTACCATATTTTGATATTTAAGCTTATTTTGAAGATGTTGTTTATAAATTAAATTTTAAAAATGTAGTAGATATCAATAAATTTTAATTTTTGTTGAAACTAATTATCAGTATGTTTTTTGTTTTATATGTATAAATAAAATTTATTCATTAATGGTCTTAGTTATGTAATTAAAACCAATTGTTAAAAAAATAAGAATTAAAATGATGTTAAAAATGACCAATTAAAATTTGTCATTTGGATGATGAGGTGGCAATATGAGAAGAGAGAAAATCTGACTTTATATATATAGATATATGATATAGATTGATTATTATTTAAAAATATATAGTAGATATCATCTTTAATACAAAATAAATATTTTTCATATTCTTATCACTAATTGTAAAAGATAATTATATTATTTTCTATTTTAATTATTTTTTATTATTTGTAATGACATTTTATGTACTAACTTACATAATAAAATTTATTTTCAAAAATATATTCTTAAATAATATTATAGAGATATGTTACGATCAATTGTTAATTTATTAGTTTTGTTACTGTTTTGGATAAAATAGGGGATTTGTATATATTTTATCCAAAACAGAACCAAGTCCTAACCAATCAAAACTAAACCAAAAAATTTCAAACTGAACCAAATCGAAATCAAACCGAATCGAACCGAATCGAAATTAAATTCATATGACTACATTATACAAAATTACAAACCAATTTGAGAGACGAGTCGTCGTCGCAACTAAACCCCAAAAAAACCCTGAGAGCCGAAAAAAGGGGCTGGCTTCAGAATTCCCAAGCAAAGGAAAAAGAGAAATGGCCAAAGTCGAGAGCTTGGAAGATTTCGTGAAGGTACATGGAATACTCTTGGCGGCTTCAGGATTGCCGCAGAAACTTTACCGACGTCTCTTCGAGAAACTTGCTTCGGATACTTTTGATGGCGGCGCTCACTTCCAGATCGAACCCTGCGAGGATAATCGGCGACGGAGGCTTGTGCTCACTTCCGAATCTATGCCTAAAGATTCCGACGTCTTCCTTGTCGATCACGCCTGGACCTTTCGTCTTCCCGATGCCTATAAACAGGTGGGTTTCTTGTAACGCCACTCTCACTCTTTAAAAATTGAGACTTTACACTGATTCTAGGAATCAAAATTGAATTTTGGATTGGATATTTGTTGGGTAAATGATAAAGCACTTCATGAAAGTGGGATTGTTTTGAAAATTTTTACTTGCAAATGTTTCATTTATGGTACAAGTTTGAACAATGATTTGTTCTTAGTTACTAGTCAGTATCATTTCATTCGAATGTTCAGTTGAATTCGTTAAAAAAATGTTACAAATTGGTTCTTATAAGTACTTTTACCGTTCTCACTCTTGAAAAAATTGGGTCTTTACACTGATTTCTAGGAATCGAAATTGGATTTTTTGGATTGCAGATTGTTGGGTAAATGATATAGCTTGTGTTGAGTGAGATGGTAAAGTGCTTCATGTAGTAGGATGAAGCTGAGTTTGTTTTCATATTTTACTTGCAAATATATCATTTATGGTAAAAGTTTGATCAATGATATGTCTGCAGTTACCAATCGGTATCGTTTAGTTCTATATAACTTTGGCAATTCAAATGAAAATGTTCAGCGAAATTGTTAAAATTGAAATTACAAGTTCGTTTTTGTAAGCTTGAAATTTGCCTTTTTTCCGTATGTTTTTCTACATCATAGTAACTCTGAGAGTATAATTCACAGGTCCTTTTTGTCAAATACTTTACTTGCAAAAAGTTTCATTTATGATCGTAGTTTGAGCAATGTTATGTTCGTAGTTACCAGTCAGTATCATTTCATTCCATGTAACTTTGGCAATTCAAACAAAAATGGTCAGTCCAATTGTTAAGAAAGTTGCAAATTTGTGTTTGTAGGCTTAACATTTGCTTTTTTCCTTGTGCTTTTCGTCATTATTGTGGTTCTGAGAGCTTAATTCACCGGGTATATTTTTTTTTTTGGGCTACTTCAGCTTCTGGAAATTCCGGGATTGGCTGAGAGGATGTGTTCTTTAATGTGTGTTGACACTGATGTAGAAGGGAAGGCTGGAGAAGAAGAAGAAGAAGTTGCAGAGAATTATGAGGAACTCTCTGTTGATCAGATAATATGCAATGAAATTCGTTATGCAGCGGATAAAGGATATGACTCTTTAAGATGGTTGGAGTTGGAGGGTCTTGGAATAGATGATGACTCGTTGGTGTCCTTGCATTTGCCGAGTAAATTTCAGGCACGCCTTTAGATCTTTCTTCCTTTTCCGTACTTTTCATGCAAGACTTAATCTCAGATGGTGAAGGTTTATTTGCATACCATATTCATATAATCTTCCGCAGACTCGCAGCGACAACTTGAAATGCTTTGAATTTTTCAAAACCTAGATTCTAAAGCTTCTTTGTTGTACTGCTGCCAATTTTTTGTAGGATTTAGTGGCGCTTAGTCTTATTGGGAACAAAATTGAAAGTGCGGATGTGGTTATACAAGAGGTCATGAAGTTTAAGAATCTGAAGGCTTTGTGGCTGAATGACAACCCGGTTCTTCAAGAAAGGTAATTGTGCAATTAAAAAAACACATGGATGGTGGGAATACTACAACACCGCGTTTTTAATGTATTGGTATGATTTTCAGTGAACGTCGGATGGCTGACGAAATACTGCAAGGCTGTCCGAGTCTGGAAATCTACAACTCGCGTTTTACCCCTAATTACGGGTTTTGGGCACTTGGTTTCTGTGGAGATATCTTTGGGAAGGATAATCCTGGTTGTATTCAGCAGAATCGACCCTTGTGCAATGTCACCTCACTTGACCTTTCAAACCGGTCAATACACAATCTAGTCAATAAGGTCAATATCAGAGAAACGGAAATGTAGTTTATTGATCGAAAAGACAACAAGTAACGATGAACGTATCTGTTACAATTTTGTATCCTATAGAAACTCTTGCAAATGCATATCTTTTTTAAGTGTCTGATTTATCTACCTTTACTTTCTTCATTTTCAGGCATTCTCTGTGCACGAGATGCCATTGCTATCTCAACTAAATATCTGTGGGAACCCATTGGATCAGAATTCTGTGGGAGAAGTGTTTGAAGTCTTGAAGCTCTTCCCTTCGCTGTCTTCCTTAGAAGTAATTGTTGGAAGTTGTCTTTACATATTCGGATACAAGTTGAGGTTACTGTACAATGTTAACTAAAATATATTTATGCTGAGATGTGTCCACATGCTACTTCTTGTTTGTAGGTTGACATACCTGGACCTCTTGGAAACAGTGCTGTAGAGATTCTTGAATCTCTACCAAACCTTTCTTTGTTAAATGGCGTTGATACAGCTAAAATATTTGAAAATGGAAAGCATGTTGTTGACTCGATGCTCCAACCACGCCTTCTGGAGCCGAATCCTAAGGATAGTCTTGCTGACCGTGTTCTTGGTGCAATGTGGTTGTATGTGATGACTTATCGCCTGGCAGATGAGGAAAAAATTGATGAAACTTCCTTGTGGTATGAAATGTTTTCCTTTTTCGCTATGCTAGAATAACTGCGGTGATATGTTTGACAGAAGAAAACCTCATGACTGTTTGATATTTTGTGCAGCTTGTATCTACTGTTTATAGGATTCCTAACATTTTCATTTAAAAAGATAAATTTGAGAAATTCAGGAAGGGAATCTAATGCACAAAATATTTAATGATATTGCTATAATGTTTGGACGATTCAAATCCAACCACCAAAACCTGTGGGAGTTTTTAGGCATAACAAATCTGTAGATTTTAGACACATCAATGTTTATTAATATGTTGCGTAAGAGTTTTGTGATTTTTGGATGTTGATGACTTTGAGTGGCAATGATACCTCCTTTTGTAGGTATGTGATGGATGAATTGGGTTCAGCTTTGGGGCATAGCGATGAACCCAACTTCAAAGTGGCTCCTTTCCTTTTCATGCCTTCCGGGAACCTAGACTCTGCTGTGAGGTATAAATTTTCCAATTTTTCCCGTGCTGCTCCACATTAACTTTGTTAATTTCTTGTTGGTGTAGTTTAAAACTGTGAACACTTACTATGTTGGTGTAGTTTAAAACTGTAATGTTGATTGACATGCACATGTTTATTTGGTTTTCAATGTTCCAGCTATTCGATAATGTGGCCTATCGAAAATTCTCAGAAAGGTGATGAGTGCACTCGTGATTTTCTATCTGGTATTGGAGAGGACAAACAGCGGTCTGCCAGGCTCACAGCCTGGTTTCAAACTCCGGAGAACTATTTTGTTCATGTACTTTCCCGGTGTCCCCTTTTGGTTTCTGTTCACTAACAGATTTGTCTTGCTTCCTACCAAGATTTCTGTTCATTAACTGATTCCCTGTTATTGGCTTCCTAGGAATTTGAGAAATACCAACAAAAACTGCAGGCGAAAGCTTATGAGTCTCTACCTTTGAAACCTTCAGTTTCCCGAAGCATACGCCATAGTGATGGGTCTTCTTTGCTGGTACACACGGATCTACCTCAAGTTGAAGAATTTCTGACACGTCCAGAATTTGTGA
Source organism: Eutrema japonicum (assembly GCA_030161315.1). NCBI lineage: Eukaryota > Viridiplantae > Streptophyta > Magnoliopsida > Brassicales > Brassicaceae > Eutrema > Eutrema japonicum. The sequence continues at coordinate 41,764,570 of BSQW01000011.1, forward strand.
TCAGTAAGCGATTTGATACCTCTCTCGTTATATATTCCTAGCTCTCATTGAGAATGGATATACAAAGCAATTTGACTTTGAACTTACGACCAAAGTCCCAGCTTTTTATTTATCTTTGGTCTTTTGGATTGTTCATTTGTTATACACATCAGACAAGTCAAGGTTTTTCTTTGTTGTTCTCTAAGTTGTGTCACTTGCCTGTTTGCAGCAAATGAACCAAAAGATGCACACATCATATGGACGAGTATGCAGGTCGACGAGGAGCTGAAAAAGGCGGTGGGATTAACAGATGACCAATACATAAATCAGTTTCCCTTTGAGGCTTGTCTTGTTATGAAGCATCATCTTGCGGAGACTATTCAAAAGGTAAATTCAGCAGATTATACCATACGTTTCATAATAAAAACTTGTTTATCAAATCTATGTGTTTTGCTATACAGGCTTATGGATCTCCACAATGGTTACAACCTACATACAATCTTGAAACACAGTTGTCACAGTTTATCGGGGACTATTGTGTACGCAAACGTGATCAATTGAACAATTTGTGGATCTTGAAACCGTGGAATATGGCACGGACAATCGACACAAGTATAACCGATAATTTAACTGCTATCATCCGCATGATGGAAACTGGTCCCAAGATCTGCCAGAAGTACATAGAGCACCCTGCTTTGTTCCACGGGAAGAAGTTTGATCTGCGATACATTGTCCTAGTGCGGAGCATTGACCCGCTGGAGATTTACCTGACAGATATTTTCTGGGTAATGCTTATTTCAATCTTTCATAGCAGCCGATATAAGCGATTATTTACGCATATTAGTTAAACAACATATATGTGCTTATTTCAGGTTAGGTTGTCTAACAACCCATATTCATTGGAAAAGCACAGTTTCTTTGAATACGAAACTCACTTCACTGTCATGGTATTTCTTCAGAACACTCTTTCCACATAGTGACTGCAACATAATACATAACAACAACTCATGTCTTCCGTTTCTTATATCCATTCTCTTATGCGTTACAGAACTATGGTCGGAAGTTGAATCATAAGCCCACGGGAGAGTTTGTGAGAGAGTTTGAACAAGAACACAACGGTATATACACTGCATTTTGGTTTGCTTCGTCCATATACATCTTTGTGCATTTCTTTTTTCCTATCAATAACACAATTCTACTCTTAAATAGTTAAATGGCTGGATGATATCCATGAGAAGGTGAAGCAATTGATACGGAAAGTGTTTGAGGCGGCAGCTCTCGCGCATCCGGAGATGCAATCCCCCAATTCTAGGGCCATTTACGGAGTAGATGTAATGCTCGATAGCTCCTTCCAGCCGAAAATCTTGGAGGTTTGTCACTAAAACCACCTGCCATATTAGCTGTTTTCTTCCGTCATAAACAAGAAAACTCAGAACAAACTCTTGTCTATGCTACACAGGTCACATACTGTCCTGACTGCATGAGGGCTTGCACATACGACATGGAAACCATAGATGGAAAAGGTATTGTTAAAGGCCGAGATTTCTTCAATTATGTATTCGGGTGTCTCTTCTTAGATGAGACTGATCATGTGACTCCCTTGTGAGCTCAATAGCCAAGAGAAGATGGATGGTTTAGTTCGAAATTAGAACTGTTTTGATTAAGAACATGTCTTTTTCGTAGTTGTGTACCATGAGAATTTTTACTTTAAACCTTTTCCTTATATGTGGGAGTCGAAACTCACTATATTTGGTTAAGGGATTCAAAGGGAACAAAAGATTCGAAGAACGAAACACGAAAAACATAGATATTAAGATGATATTTTTATTGTTGATTTGATAAGCTTTTTCGATACAAAGAGAAGCTGTTTAGATAAGTTTTTTCGTACAAGAAAGTGATAAGCGGTTTGCTAACGAGATACCAACCAAAAGGTGAACTTAAACTGAGACAGAGATTTTCCTGTAAACCAGAGTATGCTCTGTAAAAAGGATGAAGCAAGATAAATATCTTTCTAGAGGTTATTCGTAAACCTTAAGAAGAATGAATTAAGGCCTAGGAGATGGTACAAGATAAGGACCACCTCTAATGAACCTTGAGTCGTTGCCAAGAACAATGGCATAAAAAAAAGAAGAAGATTAAAAAAAATACTCTCTGATTACTTTTCACAAAATGCCAAAGTTCAGTACATAAAGCAGAAAGCAGCAACAGTCTAACACGTGACTTGTTGGCTGAGAACAAACTGAATACAAACCAAGCTAAACCGAAATTGAACAAGATACATAGACCAATCAACATTTATTTGAAATGTAGTAAAACGATAAGTGTGATATCCACCCTGTTCAAAAACAACCTTGTCCTCAATGTTAAAAGTCTGGGAAATTGGAGATGAAGTCTTGATAAAACTCCCAAGTAGCTTTATCATTAGGGAGCCCCTTCCGTTTGACAAGGATCTTGGTAACGGCTCTGTTTTGGCGGCGATTCATCACAGTTTCCCACTGTGGCAGCGCTGGGGTGGTGGCAGGAGGATTTGGGCAGAGCTTGAGCCGACTCACGTGGAACACGTCATGAATACATACCTCAGCCGGAAGGTCCAATTTGTAAGCAACATGTCCCACTTTGTCGAAGATGCGAAAAGGACCATAAAAACGAGGGGCGACTTTGTGAGGGATCTTACGATTCTTGAGAGAATGCTGGCGATAAGGTTAGAGCTTGAGATACACGTAGTCACCAATTGCAAACACGTGAGATGAGCGATGAGAATCAGCGTGTTGTTTCATACGATTATGGGCACGAAGCAGGTGGAACTTGAGCATCGAGATGATTTCCTCTCGAGAACGGAGAGATTGGTCAACAGTAGCTGAGGAGCTTTCACCAGGTAAGTAAGGAAGGTGAATAGGAGGTGGCTGACCGTAGATGATCTCGAAGGGAGTGCTTTGTATCGCGGAGTGAAAAGTATTATTGGACCACCATTCCGCAAGGGGAAGCCACTTGCTCCAAGTGTGGGGGAGTGTTTGAGGTTATGCAGCGAAGATATGTCTCAAGAGTCTTGTTAGTGACCTCCGTTTACCCGTCGGTTTGAGGATGGTAAGATGTGGAAAACTTGAGCTCAACTCCATGGATCCGAAATAGCTCTTTCCAAACCTCGCTGAGAAACGTTGGGTCACGATCACTGACGAAAACTTAGCATGCCGTGAAGCTTGAAAACATTTTCCAAATAGGCTTGAGCAACATCCAAGGCAGTATAAGGGTGAGAGAGGGCGATGAAATGAGCGTTCTTACTTAATCGATCTATGACCACCAAAATGTAATGCCTGCTTGAAGAAGGAGGGAATCTCTCGATGAAATCCAAACTTATAGATTCCCAAACACAATTGGGGATCGGAAGAGTCTGTAATAAACCTGGTTTTGCTGCTAGATCGTATTTGTTGTGTTGACAGACAGAGCAATTTCAGATGTAGTTCTAAATCTCGACATTCATCTTAGGCCAATAAAACAGAGATTTGATATGTTTCAGTGTGGCATCACGACCTGAATGTCCCCCTACAGCAGAATTATGTAACCATTTAAAGATCTGGAGTTTCAAATCCGCAATGTTCCCAATTACCAGGTTTCCTGTGCGACGCAGTTCATTGTTAACGAAAGAGAATGATGGATGAGAAGATTTATCATGTAGCAGTTCCTTTATAATCTTTTAGAGTGGAGGATCGGATTGCCAAAGGAGCTGAATAGAGTGGAGCAACGTCTGATCCACGGTAGATAGTGTCAAATGCAGCAATTGAGAACCAGACATCTGAGAAAGAGCGTCAACAGCAACATTTTCTTTCCCATGTTTATACTGAATCTCGAAGTTGTATCCCATAAGTTTCGATAACCACATGTGTTGAAATGGAGTAGTAACCTTTTTATCCAGCAAGAACTTGATACTCTTCTGGTCTGTCTTGATGACGAAAGGCATGTGTTCCAAATAAGCGTTCCAGGTGTGGACTGCATGCACCACAACAAGAAGCTCTTTCTCATAAACCGAGAGTGACTGATGATGAGGTCCCAAAGCACCACTAATGAAGCAGATAGGATGGTGATCTTGCATAAGAACTACCCTGATTCCTGTGTTTGACGCTTCAGTTTCGACAACAAAAGGCTTCTCAAAATCTGGTAGAGCTAGTGTTGGTGAAGACGTAAGAGCAGCCTTTAGGGTATCAAAAGCAGTTTGAGCTTTGAGATTCCAAGAGAAACCATCCTTCTTGAGTAGAGAGGTGAATGGTCGAGCAATGATGCTATAACCTCTAATAAACATGCGGTAGTAATTAGCTAACCCCAAGAAACTGCGTAGATGTTTATGTGATGTAAGTGCTGGCTAGTTCTCTATAGCTTCAATCTTCTTTGGGTCGCTACGGACGCCTTGAGCAGAGATGAAGTGACCCAAATACTCAACAACCGTAGCCCCAAATGTACATTTAGACGGTTTCAGGTAAAGCTGTTGTTGTCGAAGAATCCCAAAAACAGTGGCAAGATGCTGTAGATGGAGATCCCAAGTCGAGCTATACACTAGAATATCATCAAAGAGCACCAAAAGGAACTTCCGAGAAACGTCTTGAAACACATGATTCATCAGCCCTTGGAAGGCACAAGGAGAATTAGTGAGGCCAAACGGCATCACAAGATATTCGTAATGACCCGAATGTGTCTTAAAAGCAGTTTTATACACATCTTTGGGAGACATACGCAACTGATGGAAACCAGCCCGCAAATCCAGTTTGTAAAAGTATTGTGAGCCACCCAATTCATCCATGAGATCCTCCAACAAAGGTATGGGATACTTATCTTTAATAGTTTGCTTGTTTAATCCCCGATAGTCCACACACAACAGCCAAGACCCGTCCTTCTTCTTCACGAGCACAATGGGGGATGCATAAGGACTTGAAGTGTATTGTATTATCCCCTGTTGCAACATTTCTTTTACCAGTTTATCAATAACATCCTTTTACAGAGAATAATAACGGTAAGGTCGTTGGTTTATCAGATTTGACCCTGACTCTAGAGGAATCTTGTGATCAAACCAATCTCGAAAAAGAGGAAGATCAGTCGGTGTCACCACAGGAGAAAAGCCGAAGAAAGAAGAAGATTTTACACCGATCCGTCCTGGCTCGGTGCCACATATCAGTGCTAATCCAGCCATTCCCGATCGTCTTCATCCGGACATTCATGAGGACCGAAGCTCCCATCCAAATGACGTGACCCAGCCTTCACCAGCGCCCATCCGGCCATGCAGCAAAGAAGATTAGCACCGATTGTTTGCCCTGATCCAGAGTCGATCGGTGCAAACTCCCAGAACCATAATTATCCAGACCCGACGTGCCTGAAAAACCTGGCTGGACGAAGGGTCTCCAATCCGAATTAGCCTCGGTGGTCTTCACAAAAGTTGTAGCCCAGTGAGTTAGATGTCCACCTTTGAGGTCATTCTGAGCGGTGGTTCGAAAGATACATCAGATTTGGCGGGGACGTGTCCGTATGGCGCCCAAAGGAGTCATGCTCAAAGTTTTTGCACCGACCATTTGTACCTATCCAGGATGGGTCGGTCCAGACCACCATAATCAGAAAAAACCCAGATTTGGCCGGGTCAATACATGGTTTTTTCCGGGTTGACCCGGTCCGCCCAGCAACAATATTTATACTCTAAACCTAATTTTTTAGGAGACATCTCTTTTCTTAAGCAAAAATACGTCTCTTAGTGTGATCTTGGTGATTTGTAAGAGATCTTCTATTTTATTTATGCAATTTAAGCTTTGAATCTTTTAATCTATCTAATCTTTCTTTTATTTAACCTCTCTAATCTCTAATCATGGATTCAATCATCTTCCTTATGGGATTTGAGGGTTTCACCATGATTAGTGAGTAGGTCCTCTTAGAGCTCATGGATAAGGTTGATTATGAGTTTTCTTGTTTGATATATGATGTCTAGTGATTAGATTACATGTTTTCTCTCTTATTTAGGGTTTATAATGCTAGATTAGGCTTGAGAAAGATAATCTAGGTCATAGGAAATTTCATGCACACAAGGTGTTCGATGAAATTCCCCAAGAACTAAATAAGAGGTTTTACTTGCTTAACCTATGAGAGTAGATGTTTAAGGAGTATTAAGAACTAAATCTTAATAAGACTAGGCTTTTATTTACATTATGTTAATGCACATCACTAGGAGCATGTATCTCATCGAGATGATAAATTTTTTCTTGTACATTGTCACTGACTTGTCTTCTTTAGTTCTCTTGTGCTTTCAAAGGTACCGAATCAAAAAAGGGAGAAATGGGAAGACAAGATCAATTAAAGTGTTTGAGGTTGCTAATTACAAAGACGTTCTTGAAGATCTACAACCTCAAGAGGTGGACGACCAAAGAAGCATTTCTCAAGCTCCAAAACCTCAAGAAATGCCACAACTTCAAGAAATAACATGTCCTCAAGAGTTAGCAACAAATCCGACCCAAACTCCAAAGGAAAAGCCAACGGTTGGAAGCTTTTACACTCCTTGTTGTCGTGGATCGAGATATGGGATCCACCCTCCTCCTATTGAATCCAAGGCCTATGAGATCAAAGCAAGCTTGGTTAGGTTGATTCAAGAGTCTAAGTTCTTGGGGACGAAAGTGGAGAACCCCTATGATTACTTGGATTCCTTTGAGAGGTTGTGTGACACGTTTAGAACCGGAGGAGTACCCCATAATAGCATCAAGCTCATCTTGTTTCCGTTTTCTCTTGGAGGAAAAGAAAGCCATTGGGAGAGAACGTTGCCATCTCACTTAGTAAATTCTTGGGATGATTGCAAGGAGATTTTCCTCAACAAGTTCTACTCCACACAAAAAACGGTCCAAACTAGAAGGGACATCTCGACTTTCAAGCAAAGCATCCATGAAAGCTTTCATAAGGCATGGGGAAGACTTAAAGGATATACTCGAGATTGTCCCCATCACGGGTTCAAGAAGGAAGTCATCCTTAGCATCTTCTATTTGTGAGTTGATCAAGAGCACAAATGGACCTTAGATGCGGCTAGAAATGGGCGTTTTACAAACTTCACCGTGGAACAAGGAGAGCTACAAGTGGAGAACTTTGCCCGAAGCGAAGAGAACTATGGTGGTGAGTATGCTCGGGGTACAAGGACCACGAGTACTAATGAGGAGAAAAAGAGAACTAAGGAAATGAAAGCTCTAAACGAAAGAGTGGACAAGCTATCCACATTGATAGACAAGCTCATCAATGCCTCTCTAAATACAACTCACTTTGATGGAGATTTTGATGCCAGTACACGGTTTGAAGAGGATAATGTGGATTTGGGTACACAACAAGACCTTGAAATGAAGGGCATGCTTCAACAACTCCTAACCGGGCAAGCTAATAGAGCAAATGAGTTGAATAAGATGGTGGCCGAGATTCATGACAAGGTTGATTGCTCTTATGATGATCTACACCGAAATGTTGAAACCCTATCTCTAGGATCATGCATTTAGATCATCAAAATACTCGAGGATGTTCCCTTTCTAGTAAACCCATGGAGAATCTCGAAGGAAAAATTAATGAGAGTCTTGGTGAACTTCCTCAATATAAAGAATCGATGGTTGCTAGCAAGGAGAAGGTTGAGGAAAAAGCCATGGTATTAATGACAATTGATGAGCATGAAAAGGCAATTGATGAGATCTCTAACCTTCTCTACGGTTCTGAGGGCGATGATAAAGAAGTGATGGTTTACAAGGATGATGAGGTTGAAGCTCCAAGAGTTGAGCATGTGGGTAGTTGTGCAATAGTAGATGTGGTTTCACCCCCAAAGGTTAGTTTTGAGAAGAATGGATCTTGTAAAGAAAGAACTTTTGGTTATGGTAATGGTAATGAATCCCTTGTATTGGATGGTGTATGTCTAGAATCCCTTTTCCATGCCAACATAGATGATGGGGTTGATAATAGCAAGATTGCAAGGGAGGGATCAAATACCAAGGTCAAGAAGAAGACACCAAGCAAGCTCGTTGAGTCTAAGTCCGAGCTAAGACAACCTCCCACCATGACCTTTACGCCGTGGAAGCATGACGACGGGGTGATCGAATACAAGATCAAATGCAAAGGACGGTCCAAGCCTTTTGCCTCGATAAAAGCCATCCTCACAACGGAGCTCAAAGAGAACGGCGAAGCCGGTCTTCAAGAGGTCATGAGCATGGTCCTCAAACTTGAGCTCAAGAACCCTCCAAGGAGTTCTCACACTCTTCCATCACCCGCCTAAAAGGGTAACCAAAGTCAAACTTAGTGATTTTAAACAAAGTGCACTTGGGAGACATTTCCATGTCTATCATTGTATATATTTTCTTTGCTTTCAAGTTTGATTTTGTGTTTCTAGGGTCTTTTGATGTTTTTGTTGAGTGCTTGCAAGGTTCTCGATGGTCGCACGGTTATAGCAAAGCAACAACGGTGTTCAATGTTGGAGCTCAAGTACCTCTCTTAATAGGTCACTCCACCACTCCCTTTCCCCAATTCCAAGGTATGATTCTCACTCCATTTCATTGTACATTCGCCTTTTTGCATATTTTTGCTTTCTCTTGACTTTTGTTGCACCGAGACGGTGCAATTCAAGTTTGGGGAAGGGGTTAGTGTCACTTGACCTTGTGTTTTGTTTTCTTATTTTTCTCTTTGCATACGTGAGTCTCATTCATAGAAAAATCTCAAAAAATTGAAAATTTTGAACATAAAAAGAAGTATGTTGTTGCATTTCGCATGATTAAGATTGAGTCTAGACGCATATAGGTTTGCACTCACTTGCATTAGGAGAAATGTCCATGTGGAATGTAAACTTAAGAGCTTGAATTAATGCCCTCGTTAGGAGTTTTTTGATACATTTGAGCGATCATGAAGTTAAGGATGATCCATGCTTTGATCTTGCGGGTTGAATGTTTATGTTTTGGTTGAAGTATGCTTTGATTTGATCCCAACTCTATCTAGTGAACTCTAATTTTGACTTGAATTATCATGCTTGTACATTGAAGAGTGGACTCATGGATAACATATACATATTTGAGCTATATTTTCCCTTTTCACCACTCTTGTTAGCTCAAATAGCCGATTCCCACCTTTGGAACGGTTAACCACACCCTAAACCAAACCTTCCTTCGAACCTTCATCTCTTGTGTGTGTCGCGATGCCTAATTTCGAATGAACTTAGCAAAAAATGTTGAGTTTGGGACAACAAGGAGAAGCTTTCATGTAGAATTAGCTCACACATCAATGAGCTAGATATAGGTTAGGATAGATAGGTTGGGAGTTTGGGGTGTTGTTGAAAAGAAAAAGAGAATGTGGAGAAAGCAAAAGATATGTAGATAGGAATGGGGAAAAACAAAAGTTGGATTGGTTTGAAACAAGGAAGTGATTGAGCTCCAAGTGTTGAATTGTAAGGATCTCCAAGTGTGAAAGAAAGAAAAGAGCCAAAATGGCTAAGGCATCCAAATGATGAAATGGAGACAAGTCGTGCAAGCAAAAGAGGAGCTAAAGGAAAAGAAAAGATGAGAAGCCAATCCAATCAAGTTTGAAGAAGAAGTCTCCCGAGTGAAAAGTGATGAGAAGTGCGGGTTTGAGAAGGCAAAAACGCTTTGAAATAAGGGTAGCTAAGGAATGGATCTTGATGGGTTTAGAGATAGGAGTTGGGTTCATATTGGGGAATTGGGTTGATGAAAGTCATCCTTGTATGCATCGGTTGTTCTTTACTCTTAGCATTTTTTCAAAGTTCATTCTTTCGTGAGAGACCCCTTTGCTTCGGAATACCCGCATGATTGAGATCACTTTTATCTCATGACCTTTCCCTAAGCCAAATGAGTTCACTTGATTTGCATAAGCATAATCCACTAATGAACGTAATGAATGTTAAAGAGTTGTGGGTTTAGGAATGCTTGTGAATGCTAAGGCTTAGACCAAATTCGTGTAGCAACGAGTAAGGCTAAAACTTTTAAAGTAAAGATTGTTTGTGCATCATGTAACTACTCTCAATGGCATTGGTTCGAACTGTTTTGTTAATATTCTCGGACTTGATCTCTCACTCCAACCTCTCTCTCTTTGTGTTCTTATTTGTTTGCTTGAGGGCAAGAAAAATAGTAAGTTTGGGGGAGTTGATATTTACATAATTTGCATGTCTTTAGCATGCATATTAGTTAACATTTTAGATCATCCACATGCTAGTTCGTATCTTTCTTTAGCATTTTAGTGTTTATTAGAGTTTAGGGTCTTGCATTTAGGTCCTAATGAGTCTTGCATGTTATGGAGTGATTTCTAGGGCCTTCGAGATGTTTTGATGGAGATTGAAGGCCTTGGAACCTAGCACATCCGACCTTGGGAGCAAGAAGAAGAAGGATAGAAGAAGAAGGGGATTTTCAGAAGATGCACCGACCCATTCTGGATCGGTGCAATGGGTCGGTGTTGAGACAGGAGGAATGCCAATACAAGAAGAAGATTGCACCGACCCATCTTGTCTCGGTGCCATGGGTCGGTACAAACACAGCTTAACTCAACATGAAAGCTCAGAAGATTAGCACCGACCCATTCCCGATCAAGGCCATGGGTCGGTGTTGATCCAGCCATTCCCGGTCGTCTTCATACGGACATTCATGCCGACCAAAGCTCCCATCCGGATGACATGACCCAGCCTTCACCAGCTCCCATCCGGCCATGCAGCAAAGAAGATTAGCACCGATCGTTTTCACCGATCCAGAGTCGATCGGTGCAAACTCCCAAAACCAGATTTATCCAGACCTGACGTGCCTGAAAGACTTGGCTGGACGAAGGGTCTCCAATCCGAATTAGCCTCAGTGGTCTTCGTAAAAGTTGTAGCCCAGTGAGTTAGCTGTCCACAGGAGGTGGTTTGAGTCATTCGGAGCGGTGGTTCGAAAGATACATCGGATTTAGCGGAGATGTGTCCGTCTGGCCCCCAAAGAAGTCATGCTCAAAGTTTTTGCACCGACCATTTGCACCTATCCAGAATGGGTCGGTGCAGATCACCAGAATCAACAAAAACCCATATTTGGCCGGGTCAATATCCGGTTTGTTCCGGGTTGACCCGGTCCGCCCAGCAACAATATTTATACTCTAAACCTGATTTTTTAGGTTCTATCTATTTTCTTAAGAAAAAACCTCTCTAAGTGTGTTTTAGAGTACTTTTGTAAGAGACATCTTGAATTTGAATGCAAGTTTAAGTTTAATTTTCTTAATCTTTCATCTTCCTTAATCTTTTACTCATTTAATGATGGGATTTAACATCTCTCTCATGGGATTTGTTGGGTTCTTCATGATAAGTGAGTATATCACTTTTGGATCATTGGGTTTGGTAGATTAGGGGGTTTCTTTGGTTGATCTTTGATATCTAGGGATTGATTTATCTATTTCCTTTCTTATTTAGAGTTTCTAATGCTAGATTTGGCTTGAGAGAGCTAATCTATAACCAAGGGCATTTCATGCACACAAGGTGTTTGATGAAATGCCCCAATAATCTAAATAAGAGATTTTATTACTTAGCTCATGAGAATAAATGTCTAGGATGAATTTTGGCTTTTGGAACTTGAGTTTAATGTTTGCTAATTACAATTTCACAAAAGATAGTTTGTTCTTGATCTTGTAATTAGTAAAGTGATTAGTGCTAAGAGATTAGATTAATCTTGATTAGTGTTCTAGGCCTAAGGAAATGCTCTTTTGTGATTATGTGGACATCATTGATTAGTTTAAGATCCCCCCCCCCCCCCCCCCAAATCAATTGCCTTGCCCAAAGATCCTCTTTTTAATCATTGTCTTAATATTGCTTAGTTGTTGGTACTTGTTTGCTTTGTTTAATTGAACCATTAGCTTGCTAGATTAAAACTAAAACCATTTGATTTGCTTAGCTTATATAGTTTCTTGGATTCCTAGTGTGTTAGAATCTCACCTCCTTGGTTCGATATCTTAAATACCACAATGACATGAGTGGGATTTGAGTAATTGTTTGTAAAAATCCTACTATCAACAAATTGATGATAGACTTTTGGAGTCTTAATCAATTACTCAAGTCTACTCATATCATTGTAGTACAAGAGGATCAATCCAAGGAGGCACAAAGAAAAACGCACTAGGAATGCAAGAAACTTCTTAAGCTAGAGTAAATGATTTGGATTTTTATATTTTTATGATTTTAAACTAAGAAAGTAAAATGCCAGAAAGAAAACAAAGATAGAAATGTTGGATCATGGATTAAACAAGCAAATAAATTATTAACGATCAAATAATGATGAAAAAGATTCCATTAAACACTATCCTAAACATGGAATTCACAAATATGACTAATCCATTCTCATGGCACTAATCACCTAATTGACATAAACTCTCGTTTGCAATTAGATAATCAATGAGCATTAAACTCCAATTAGTTCACTAATCTCCCTAGACATCAACTCTCATTGGCTAGGATGTGAAAAGCTCACAAAAGGTTTGGTTCAAGCATTTCATCGAACACCTCTCGGGCGTGAAATCCTTAAGCTCTTATTTTGATCTCTCAATCTAAACTCGCCTTAAGATCAACCTATGTGAAGGATCTAACAAGATGCAATCCAAATCATCATCATTCATGACACTAATGCACACAACCTATGCCATTCATTAGGCCTAGAACACTTAAACAAGACTAATACATTCTCATGGTCTTAATCCCTTTGTTAGTCACTTAATTAAGAATCAAATTCTCATTTTTGATTTGATGATTAACAAGCATTAATTAAAAGTTCTCTTAACCAAAATACACCTTAGACATCCATTCTCATGAGCCAAGATATGTAAATCCCTTATTTTGTTCTTTGGGAATTTCATCAAACACTTGGTGTGCATGATTTTCCCTTTGATCTAGATTTAAGTTTCTCAAACTAAATCTAGCATTAAGGACACTAAATAAGGAAAGAAAACAATGATTAAGAACATAAGCAACACAAAGCAATCATCAAACCATCCAAATCAAGCAAAACATGATCCAACAAAAATTCTAAAATCTAATAAACATGAAGAACAAAAGAGAAAGATACATAAAAATAAGAAAATTGCATAAATAAAAGATAGAGTTGAAAACATCTTCTCTAGAGTGGCATTTGTTATGAAGAGCAATCAAAATCCCTCCAAAAGAGAGTTTGGGTCGTGCCCAACCCTTGGGAGAAGAAAACTTAGCCAAACAAAAGGTTTCAAGAGTATTTAAAGGAAAAGGGGGCAAACCGGGTCAACCCGGGACAAACCGGATCTTGACCATGTTAAAACTGGGTCTAAGTGGTCTGTTCTGAATCCATACCGGATGGCTGTACCGTATGAAACAAGTTAGACAGGTCCCTGATAAATCTGATGTATCTTTCAAACTAATGCTCAGAATGACTTGAACCTACCTCTAGAAGACAGCTAACTCAATTAGCTACAATATCTATGAAGACTTTGAAAGCTAAATCCGAGTGTAAGGTCTTCGTTTGGCCTGATCTTTCAGTCGTTTTGGCTTGCTTTGACGAGGATGGAATTGGACTTGTACCGGATGGGATTGAAACGCTATGGAAAGTGATACGATCTTCCCAATTTCGGCTTTTCGAGGGCGGTACTTGGATAATCCTTGATTTCGATTTGGCTCGCGGAGATGGATGATAAGGCGTGAGACAAGTCTCGAAAATCCTTATACCCCAATCTCGACTAAAAACGATCCAAAAGAAATAAGGCGATGGAACTTCGAAAGGTAGAACTCGCGGAGTAAGATGATAAGGCGTGAGAACAAAGTTCCCGAAGATCCTTATGCCCTAGAATCGACTTAGAACACTCCTACAAACCTTAGTCGTGAATGGTATCGTCAAGTGTGGCGGAAGAACACTTGATAAACCGGAAGTGACTATTTGGCTAACCACCAAGTAATCGAAAAGTTCTAAAAGAACAAAGGAGAATCTCTCTCACTTTTAAGAAACAAGTTTTTGATTGAAAAGGTGAATGAATTTCTCAAAGAGATTACATGGTTTATATAGGAAAATAAGAAAAGTGGCCAAAGAGACCATTCTCGAAAATGAAAGAGATTGTGAGGAAAACAATGCCTCAAAAATGAAAACAAATACTAAGACCAAAGACTAGAAATAAAAGAGTTTGACTAGGAATTAAAACAAGGTTGAATAACCCTTGGCCTTCTTTGACTAGTCTCCCTCGGAAATAGTCCCTCGGCAAATCCCTCGAGAAAATCCCTCGGAAATAATCTTGCGATTGGACCGTAAGTGAAAGATGATGGTGATGATGGTGTGCATAACATCATGGTGGAGATTGGGCCAAAAGGTTGATATAAGCCCAAGCCTCATTAAAATCTGAACTTGGTAAACCCAATGGGACAAACCCAAGTCAAGGAAAAATAGTACTTAAACCTATATCATTGGGCCGAACCTCAATCACCAAGATTGGCACGGACCATTTTGAGAATGGTGTTCGGTGGTGGCTCTTCTTCCTTGCTCCAATCGTCCAAAAGTGATCCGCGAGTGTCCTATATGAGCTTGCGGATCCTTGACCTCGTCATTGGTCCTTCGGGTGTGCACATCAAGTCTTTAGGCGTGTCCATGATCGTATCAGAAAGTGTCTTGGTCGGTACTTGCTCCTATCCCAATACCGGATGGCTGTACCTTGTGGAACTGGGTCGGTATGGAGAGAAGAGGGAAGCATGCTGGATGGGATGGAACGGCGTAGCCGGCCAGTTCTAGTCGATGGCTCCTCGCCAGACGGATACACCTTCGATAAAACCACCATATCTCCTTAAATACATGTCTGAATGGCCTCAAATGACTTCCAGTAGACATTTAACTCACTTTGCTACAACTATCATGAAGAGAATTGAGGCTGGATCTGATCGGAGACCCTTTGTTCTGCCAATTCTCTCAGATGCTTTGGATGGACTCTTCCTTCTCTTATGCTCTATAACTCCAAACATCATCAATATGTCTCCAAACACCTAGAATACACTCCAAATGAATGCAAGACTCACTAGGACCTAACGCGAACTATCTAAGCCCTAATTTAGACTAAAACACTAAGAAAACTAAGATAAACACATGCATGAGACCTAAAATTCTAAGCTAAATGCATGCTAAATTGCATAAACAAAAGAAGATCTCTTTTCTTTGGTAAAAATACCTTCCTTTTTAGGGTTCTAAAGGATTGTAAGAGAGATCTTGTTTTGTTTATGCAATTTAAGCTTTGTTTCTTTAATCTTTATCATTTATCTCTTCTTTCTTAATCATTTAATCATCTAACCATGAGATTTAACATGTTCTTGATGGGATTTGTTGGGTTCTTCATGATTAGTGAGTAGGTCCTTTTAGAGCTCATTGATGAGGCTGATTAGGGGTTTTCTTGTTTGATTTATGATGTCTAGTGATTAGATTACATGTTTCCTCTCTTATTTAGGGTTCATAATGCTAGATTAGGCTTGAGAAAGCTAATCTAGATCATAGGGAATTTCATGCACACAAGGTGTTCGATGAAATTCCCGAAGAACTAAATAAGAGGTTTTACTTACTTAACCTATGAGAGTAGATGTTTAAAGAGTATTATGGCCATATGAACATGTAATTAATGCTTGGTAATCAACTTTTCACAAATGAGAGTTTGTTCTTGATTAGTTGATTAACAAAGTGATTAAGACCATGAGAGTGGATTAGTCTTGTTTAAGTGTTCTAGGCTAAAGAAAACATGTTTGATTGTGTGTTTAGACATCATAGGTTAATCATAGAACTCCCCAAAGTCTATAACCTCATCCAAGAGCTTGCCTTTATTAATTTGTTAATCTCGTTTAAGCTTGTTTAGTCTTGTTCATTTGCTTGCTTATATTTGAATCATTAGGTTGCTAGATTAAAACCACTTGATTTGCCTAGCTTATATAGTTTCTTGGATTCCTATTGTGTTAGCCTCTCACCTCCTTGATTCGATATCTTAAATACCACAATGACATTAGTGGGATTTGAGTAATTGATTAGTAAAAATCCTACTATCAATTTGGCGCCGTTGCCGGTGAGGTTTAGCGTTAGCCATTAGGATTTAGATTTTTAATAAGACTAGGCTTTTATTTACATTATGTTAATGCACATCACTAAAAGCATGCATCTCATCGAGATGATAAATTTTTCTTGTACATTGTCACTAACTTGTCTTCCTTAGTTCTCTTGTGCTTTCAACGGTACCGAATCAAAAAAGGAGAAATTGGAAGACAAGATCAATTGTAGTGTTTGAGGTTGTCAATTACAAACACATTCTTGAAGATCTACAACCTCAAGAGGTGGACGACCAAAGAAACATTTCTCAAGTTTTAAAACCTCAAGAAATGCCACAACTTCAAGAAATAAAACGTCCTCAAGAGTTGGCATCAAATCCGACCTAAGCTCCAAAGGACAAGCCAACGGTTGGAAGCTTTGACACTCCTTATTGTCGTGGATCGAGATATGGGATCCACCCTCCTCCAATTAGATCCAAGGCCTATGAGATCAAGGCAAGTTTGGTTAGGTTGATTCAAGAATCTAAGTTCTTGGGGACGAAATTGGAGGACTCCTATGATCATTTGGATTCCTTTGAGAGGTTGTGTGACACGTTTAGAACCGGAGGAGTACCCCATGATAGCATCAAGCTCATCTTGTTTCCGTTTTCTCTTGGAGGAAAAGCAAGCCATTGGGAGAGAACGTTACCATCTCACTTGGTAAATTCTTGGGATGATTGCAAGGAGATTTTCCTTAACAAGTTCTACACCACACAAAGAACGGTCCAAGCTAGAAGGGACATCTCGAATTTCAAGCAAAGTATGCATGCAAGCTTTCATAAGGCATGGGGAATACTTAAAGGATATACTCGAGATTGTCCCCATCACGGGTTCAAGAAGGACGCCATCATTAGCATCTTCTATTTGAGAGTTGATCAAGAGAACAAATGGACCTTAGATGCGGCTAGAAATGGGTGTTTTACAAACCTCACCGTGGAACAAGGAGAGCTACTAGTGGAGAACTTTGCCCAAAGCGAAGAGAACTATGGTGATGAGTATGCTCGGGCTACAAAGACGACGAGTGCTAATAAGAAGCAAAGGAGAACTAAGGAAATGAGAGCTCTAAACGAAAGAGTGGACAAGCAATCCACATTGATAGACAAGCTCATAAATGCCTCTCTAAATTCAACTCACTTTTATGGAGATTTTAATGCCAGTACACGGTTTGAAGAGGATAATGTGGATTTGGGTACACAACAAGACCTTGAAATGAAGAGCATGCTTTAACAACACCTAAATGGGCAAGCTAATAGAGCAAATGAGTTGAATAAGATGGTGGCCGAGATTCATGACAAGGTTCATTGCTCTTATGATGATCTACACCGAAAGGTTGAAGCCCTATCTTCTAGGATCATGCATTTAGACAATCAAAATCCTCAAGGACGTTCCATTTCGAGTAAACTCATGGAGAATCTCGAAGGAAAAATTAATGAGAGACAAGTGGAGGAGCATTTGATTGATGAGAATGAGAAGTCTCTAATAGAGATTGAGGAAGTCAACCACGGCTCTCAATATAAAGAATCGATGGTTGCTAGCAAGGAGAAGGTTGAAGAACAACCGTGGTATTGATGACAATTGATGAGCATGAAAAGACAATTGATGAGATCTCTAATCTTCTCTACGGTTCTGAGGTCGATGATAAAGAGGTGATGGTTTACAAGGATGATGAGGTTAAAGCTCCAAGAGTTGAGCATGTGGGTAATTGTGCAACAATAGATGTGGTTTCACCCCCAAAGGCTAGTTTTGAGAAGAAGGGATCTTGTGAAGAAAGAGCTTTTTTTTATGGGAATGGTAATGGTAATGAACCCCTTGCATTGGATGGTGTATGTATATAATCCCTTTTCCATGCCAACATAGTTGATGCGGTTGATAGTGGCAAGATTGTAAGGGAGGGTTCAAAGACCAAGGTCAAGAAGAAGACACCAAGCAAGTTCGTTTAGTCTAAGTCCGAGCTAAGCCAACCTCCCACCATGACCCTTACGCCGTGGAAGCATGAGGACGGGGTGATCGAATAAAAGATCAAATGCAAAGGACGGTCCAAGCCTTTTGCCTCGATAAAAGCCATCCTAACACCGGAGTTCAAAAAGAAAGGGGAAGCCGGTATTCAAGAGGTCATGAGCACAGTCCTCAAACTTGAGCTCAAGGATCCTCCAAGGAGTTCTCACACTCTTCCATCGCCTGCCAAAAAGGGTAACCAAAGTCAAATTTAGTGACTTTAAGTTGACTTTAAACAAAGTGCAGTTGGGAGACATTCCCATGTCTATCATTGTATATATTCTCTTTGCTTTCAAGTTTGATTTTGTGTTTCTAGGGTCTTTTGATGTTTTTGTTGAGTGGTTGCAAGGTTCTCGATGGTCGCACGGTCATGGCAAAGCAACATCGGTGTTCAATGTCGGAGCTCAAGTGCCTATCCTAATAGGTCACTCCACCACTCCCTTTCCTCCATTCCAAGGTATGATTCGCACTCCATTTCATTGTACATTCATATTTTTGCATATTTTTAGTCTCTCTTGACTTTTGTTGCACCGAGACGGTGCAATTCAAGTTTGGGGGAGGCGTTTGTGTCGTTTGTGTCGTTTGACCTTGTGTTTTGATTTCTTATTTTTCTCTTTGCATACTTGAGTCTCATTCATATAAAAACCATAAAATTTTGAAAATTTTGAACATAAAAAGAAGCATGTAGTTGTATTTCGCATGATTAAGATTGAGTCTAGACGCATATAGGTTCGCACTCACTTGCATTGGGAGGAATGTCCATGTGGAATGTAAACTTAAGAGCTTGAATTAATGCCCTCGTTAGGTGTTCTTTGATGCATTTGAGCGATCACAAAGTTAAGGATGATCCATGCTTTGATCTTGCGGGTTGAATGTTTATGTTTTGGTTGAAGCATGCTTTGATTTGATCCCAACTCTACCTAGTGAACTCTAATCTTGACTTGAATTATCATGCTTGTACATTGAAGAGTGGACTCATGGATACCATACACATATTTGAGATATCTTTTCCCTTTTTACCACTCTTGTTAGCTCAAATAGCCGATTCCCACCTTTGGAACGGGTAACCGCACCCCTAAACCAAAACTTCCTTCATACTTTCATCTCTTGTGTGTGTCGCGAAGCCTAATTTCGAATCAACTTAGCAAAAAGTGTTGAGTTTGGGACTACAAGGAGAAGCTTTCATGTAGAACTAGTTCACGCATCAATGAACTAGACATAGGCTAGGATAGATAGGTTGGGAGTTTGGGGTGTTATTGAAAAGAAAAGAAAAAGAGTGTGGAGAAAGCAAAAGATATGGAGAACGGAATGGGAAAAACAAAAGTTGGATTGGTTTTAAACTAGAAGTGATTTAGCTCCAAGTGTGGAATTGTAAGGATCTCTAAGTGTGAAAGAGAGAAAAGAACCAAAATAGCTAAGACATCCAAAGGATGAAATGGAGACAAGCTAAATCAAAAGAGGAGCCAAAGGAAAAGAAAAGATGAGAAACCAATCCAATCAAACTTGAAGAAGAAGTCCCCTAAGTGAAAAGTGATGAGAAGTGCTGGTTTAAGAAGGCAAAAACGCCTTGAGATAAGGGTAGCTTAGGAATGGATCTTGATGGGTTTAGAAATAAGAGTTGGGTTCATATTGGGGCATTGGGTAGATGAAAGTCATCGTTGTATGCATCGGTGATATGCTCAAATTAATACCCTAAAAATTACTAAAGCAGTTGCTGCAGTAAAGTAGGGGTCGAACACAAGGACTCAGAGAAATCACACAATAGATTGTATAGTATTCAAATCAAGCTAAGCAGTTCAGATGAAAGTAAAAGCAATGAGTAGTAAACGAGTTGTAATTCGATAGGAGAAATATAGGTTCAGGGTTTTTCTCAGGAAATCAATGAAAGCAGGTAAACTAACTAACATGATTCATATTTAGAGCGGTTCTTGAACTCAAATCACTAAGCTATAATTAACCAACTGTCGTTGCGAGAATTATATAAATCTAAATCCTAGGAATTCCAAATCTCTTTGCGAATCCTAAAATCTAAATCAGCTTTTAGATCAGGTTTGATTTGTTCACAAAATAACTAAACCAAATCTCTTTGCAAATAGTTATTTTGGTCACCTAAGGTTCTATCAGGTAATTAATCGCACTGTCGTGCCTAATCAATTATCCTAAGATCTAAGTTCCAGATTCGTCAACCTAAAATTAGCTTTGAACACAACCTATGGTGAAGAACTAATTCAGATGGTGAATCCTAATAACTAATCAACCTAGCATTAAGAGAAAACCCTTATGAGAACCCTGAACCTAAAGTGGATCTACTCAGACATGGAGAATGAAAACAACATGATTGAATAGATCATCAAAGAAATCAATAAAAACCAGAAGTTCAGAGTTGTCTCTCCAAAAACCAAAGTAAGATCCAGAGTAGAATAAAGAATATAACAAAACCTAGAACAAAAGCATAGCCAACAAAGTGGCTGTAAAACCTAATTTAATAGTCTAAACACGAATTGGGGTCTTCTTGTAAATATTAAAGTCTTCTGGGCAAGTTCTGCAATTCTTCAAACTTCATTAAAGTCGCGACTTGTAATCTGCTTCGATGGGTGTCGATCGATGCTTGACGCTTTGATCGGGCACTTAGTCACCAGACTTCAGTTTTGCTCCAGAATGCTCCATAAAACTCCAATATCTCCAATAATGCTCCAAATGTGATAAAACCTGTAAAAGACTCTAAAAGATTCTATAATAGAATAAAGACTCGATAAAACGGACTTATATCATGGCTTAAACAGGGTAAAAACCATGATATATCAACTCCCCCAGACTTAGCCTTTGCTTGCCCTCAAGCAAATAGAAGACTGAACCAGAGAAAGAGTTTTGAAAACGTAGAGACTCACATGTTCATGAAACATTAAAATGACCAATTTCGCAAGAACCCAAATGTTACCTAACCAGCTTTTTGATCTAACCACCATGTATTTCTCCGTAGACATTCGCAACTTCCTAGACTACACACATTATCTCAGAGCATCGTTCGATCAAGCCATCCTCGCCAGTTTCATCGCTGTGGATTAATATCAAGAACCTTCTAGATTCTTCCTCATACAATATCATGACAAGGAACCACCCTTTTTCACACTTTTTGGTATTATTTCTCTCCCCCTGACTTATTTCTTATTATATCTCTTGCGTGTACAAATTAAGGTTCGAGACGCGAGTATTGATGGTGTTTGCCACCGAATCCCCGGTTCTTCCCTCAAAAGTAATCAAAGGTGTAGGCGAATAACGGTATCACAAGAAATTTACCTAACCTCGCTTCCACCTTTGTGTGATCATTTCCTCTGAAGTAGAATAATGGGATCGCAGGAAATTTTCCTAATCCTCTACTCAGAAGAAAATCATTTCATCTTTTAATGCATCTTATTTTTAACTTGTAACAGGGAGAGAAATACCATTATTTTAAAACACATGGGTTCCTTTGTCAGATACGAATGAGGAATCAAGCTCTATAGATACTAACCACATCGATGAAGTGCAAAAATTTGGCTCAGGCTTTAAGGAACTTTGCTGGAAACATTAGTGTCTTCTAGTCAACTGGTCAGCCTTTGGATTTTTCATTAGTCGATCTAGAGCTGATTCTGTAACAATGGTCACTTAGAAGCAATGTCAGATCAAAATATTCAAGAAAAATATCACAGTCTCAGACAAAGTATTGACTCAATAAAACAACGAATGACTCAAAAACGACTGACTCTAAGAAAAACAAAAATAAAGTCAGCGACTTCCTCCCCCAGACTTGAACAACACTGTCCCTAGTGTTATCTATCCTAGAGTTGGTACAAGAAAACAAATGAACTGAGTGGATTATGAAAATCGAAAAATCTTACTAGTATCGATTGACACCAGCCGTATGTTGACACACCGATTTCAAATCAATGGTATCGAGTTGCTTAACCCAGGGAAAGTGATCCAAAGTGTTAGGAGTTAGCACTGTTAGGAACACTCAAAAACATGTTAAAAGCAACGTGGTAGATCAAACACAAATCCAAAAACAAATACTGACATAAGTTCAACAGAAAAGAACAAAAAATAAAAGAAAAAGAAAAAGAAAGAAAAATACAAACGTGAAGATAGAGAAGACTAATCCTGCGTCTCCTCAGAATCACTCTCATGGTCAGCAGCAGCGGTATGTGAAGGTCCAGGTTGGGACGACGGATCAGCATCCGTGTTAGTCGTGCAACAGCAGCGAACAGCAGCCCAGATGCTCTTCATGCTCGCTATCATCAGTCTCTGGAAAGCAGCTGGCTCCATCGGGACGTCGGTGTCCTCAGGCCACTGTGGCTCAGGAATAGGTGGGCAAGATGCAGCCTGTGTACTTCCTCCCCGACGTGAAGTAGATGGTATGTCAGCAGCAGGTAGACGAACCTGTCGTCTAGTCGCAGCAATCGGAGTCAACAGCTCTGCAGGAGGTTCAAAACGAAGATGAGCAGGATCCTCAGATATGTCTGTCAGATCCCTGTCAGATAGCTGCACCAGAAAGCTCCCATCAGATCTATTAAGGATCCACTTCCTCCCGGTCTTCAACCACTTAAGGTTCCTCAGATGTGCCTCATCCATGTACCGACGCGCAGTGACTATAGAGCAGCTCGTAGTACTGATCCTTAGGTGCTGGAAGATAGGTGTCAGAAGACTACCAACTGACTCCTTCTTCGTGCTCGTCCCCGTTAATGGTTTTGTCTTCAGAGATACCAGATGATGCGTGAAAACTCCCCCAAGGTTAACATCCTCAAGCTCAGGCCAATCAAAATCCTGCTCAGGGATAATGTTCCTGACAGCCAGAAACAGAAGCAGAAGCTCAGACACTCTCCTCTTGCTAGGCTCCATCTTGCACAGGAGAGTAGTGCTCAGGATCCTAACGAAACAACGCAGGACCGGATGTCGTATGTCCATCTGAGTGGACGTCTTAGACTCGTAGACACCGTTCCCAAACCATGCCCAAGATCCACGCATGTCAGGATGGGCAGCTGGAAGAGCAATCCTCCTGCGATCCCTTCGAAACCCATAGAGATCACAGAGATCAGGGAATGAAATACGGTACCTCACTCTGCGAGACATGAAGGATAGGCTACCACCCTGTGCGTCTCGCAGAACCTCATCTGAATAGCTAATGCGAGCTATCGCCATAAACTGACGAACCAAGTCTGGGTAGAGGTCATGTTGCTATGTAGCCATGTGACCAAAACCAATCTGCCCAAGCAGACGAGCCAAATCTGTGTCGAGACCCAGCTGATGCAAAGAAAGTCCCTCCACAAACCTGGTAGGCTCGATGGTAACACCCAACACGCGTTATAGAACAGCGTGTCGAAGTCGTCCCACTCCTCAGAAATGGGTCTAAATGCGGTGTCATCACTCAAGGCATACGCCTTCTCCTGTCCATTCCAATCGCGGTGACAAGGGATCCTGGCCTTTTCATTCAGCTTAGGCCAAGGACCTCTGTGTGGGGCTGCAGGAATATCCGTAGCAGATGGGTTAGAGCTCGATGCATCTGCGGTTCTTGCTCGCTTTGGCCTAGATGTCATCTGCAAAAAAAAGACAGAAGGACACAACATAAATCCAAAATCTCGGAGCGAGTCAAGAAAATATGGATCAGCAAACACGGATGGTGTCGATCAATACCAGAGGGTATCGATCGACACCCTACCCAATTTCCAGATCATCCGATTCCCAGATTCCAAATTACCCAAAAGTCCAAATTAAAGGTAAGTGAATGTAAGGCAAGGTTCGAAACTACTCTAGAGCATCTCAGCAAATGACCATTGTCAAGAAAAACAAGTGCTAAAGAGTAAAATCTTACAAACCACAAACCTAAAAATTGGATGGAAAAGATGGAATTTCGAGTACATACCTTTGCTGATCTGAGAAACAAATGCTAGAAGGAGATAGAGAGTGAAAATCTAATGAATCTAGGCACTTGAATCACCAAAATCGGTGAAGAAATGGGAAAATTGCGAATTGAGAGGAATATGGTGTCGGTATCGAACGATGAGGGGTTGTGAGGAAGAAGACAAAACTGTAGGGTTATAAGGAAACTTACCTGGCCGTGGAGCATCGATCGATACCCAGGGGTATCGATCGATACTTGTCGTTTTTAGTCGACACTATCCGGTGTCGATTGCCACCTATGAAAGATTAGTCTCCTCTTTTATGACCCTTGGTATGGATCGACACTGAGTGGTGTCGATCGATACTCGTCGTCAAATCTGCTTCACGTTTGACACAAGACACAAGACACAAAACCAAAAATCAAAAACAAAAGGAAAATACAAACGTATGTACAGACTCACCAGTGGGTTGCCTCCCACTCAGCTCTTGTTTAACGTCACGAGCTTGACTTCACGGACTATCAGTCCGAATGAGAGTGAGAACTTGCAGCGAAACAGGTTCCACAATTAGACATTGCCAACTTCAGAGTTCTGCTCATCATGCAATCCACAACCTCCTTTCCTTTCTCTTTCAGCTCCGAAGTAAGAAGAACTCTAGCCTTAGAGAATGGTTTCGAGGCTCCTTTACATTTCACCTTATATTCAAGTGAATTTCCATCGCAAGGGTTAAAGTCACATGGGGAACATCTTTTGCTCTTTTGTTCGTCCCCTTCTTCTTTGTTGCCTTCGTCTTCTTGATAACTTTCTTGGGGGTGCTAGGCGGTTCGACCTAAACGTCTATGACAGTTGGCTCGTCAGGAGGCTCCTCCAAAAGATCAACTACTAATGTCTCTCCTGTGACAACAGTGAAGCAAGAGACATGTGTGGGAGCTCCTCTAGAGAGAATGACATCATAGTAGACCTCTCCGTCAATGTAAGAGAAAGAGATTCTCTTATTATGCGTGTCTATGATCGCGCCAGCAGTAGCCATAAACGGTCGTCCCAGGAGCAAAGACACCTCAGATCCTTCGCTCATCTCCACAACCTGAAAATTAGTGGGCACCAGACAATCACCTATTTTAACAAGCAAACTATGGATAGTACCGTATGGAGGTGAGGTGGAGGAGTTCGCAAATGTGAGAAGCATCGTAGGTGATCTGATATCAGCCCTTAATCGTTCAGCGATGTCCCGTGATATGACATTGACGCTAGACCCTGAGTCAACGAGAGACTCGTTGAATTCAACTGCAGAGATGGAGCATGGAACAGCGAATTTCCCCGGGTCTTCCCTCTGGGTCAACTGCCTCAGCGGTAGTGACTTGCGTCTTGCCTCGATAAAGAGTACTTCGACCTCTTCCAGAGTTTCTCTGTAATCTTTGAAGTGACTTAGCAGAGGCCAGCCCTCTAGAGCTTCTTCAAAAGTGAACTAGTGGGGTATCCTTCGTACCCTCTTCTCAAAGCCACGCAACTGCTTTGGAGTGATGGGGGCTCGGAGGTGTTGAGGAATAGGATTTAGCTTCTTGGGCTTGCGAAGTCTTTCTTCAATCAAATCAGGTGTCCTATCAATTTATGGCTTAGTCTGCAAGTGGTATCGATTGACACCAGGTAGGGTATCGATAGATACTCGGGGTTCTGACACGTCTCGAGAAAGGATTTTGACTGGTGTCGATCGATACTCTGTGGTGTCGGTCGATGGCGATTCCTGAAGTCTCATCGAAATTTCCTGCACTTAAGGTGATTGCATTGACGTGTGCTCTTGGATTTTCAGTTCTCCCTGGAAGAAAACCCTCTTGCCTTTTCACAGCTTCCGAAGTTTGAGCAATCTGAACTTCCAACTTCTTATGACTCATGCTGAGAGCTTCGATCCTTCCATTCAAGGTAGTGTAAAGATTCTCTAGCTTCCCATTGAAAGTTACTGTCATTTTCTCCTGTCCTTGAACCAGCTGTTCAAGCATAGCTTCAATCTTGCTCTCATGAGTTTTAGTAGGTACATGCTCATAAGAAGAATTCCCATAGTTCCTGGTCTAACCACTATTCTGGGAAGGTTTCTGGTTGAATCCTCCTTGCTGGAAATTGTTGTTAAAATTTCGGTTGTTGTTGAATTGGTTCCTCTGACCCTGAAAACCAGAACCACCAATGTAGTTAACATCCTCTACTTCACTCTCATTGAACACCTCAACATCTTCAGCAAAATGAACGGCCTTCGTTGTCTTGCCCATCAGAAGACTGTGCATAGAATCCAGCTTGGCTTTAACTTCAGAAATCTGCGATCCATCCATGTTCCCATTATGTTTCTTTCGCTCAAGGTCTGCATTTTTGATGCTATTGCTAGACGCAAAATTCTCAATAAGAATATAGGCATCATCTGGATACCTGGTATTGAAATTCCCATTGCTCGAAGCATCCAAAGCCATCTGATACCTCCAATCAATCCCTCTGAAGAAGATACCCAGTAGCTGAACATTAGAGTATCCATGATGTGGGCAATCTCTCTGATACGATCTGAATCTCGTCCAAGCAGCCTTGAACGCCTCAGTAGGTCCTTGAGAAAATTGGGAGATCTTGTTCCTCAGATCCTCGGATCTTGCATCATCATAGAAGTTGTTCAGGAAAGCAGTATTAGTCTCTTCCCAAGAAGTCAGTGATCTAGGAGGTAATTACTTCAGCCAATAAGTCGCTTCTCCACGAAGAGAGTATGGGAAGAGCTTGCAGAAAAGGTAATCATAAGACACCCCATTACTCTTGATGCTAGTGACCAAGTCCTCGAACTTCTCAATATGATCCATGGAATGTTCATTAGGAAGACCATGAAAAGGGTGCTGACCCACAAGAGTGTAGTATGCAGGTTTTAGCTTAAAGTCATTCCTCTGATATGGTGGAGGACGAATCGTTGATCGAATAGCGTAAAACTGATGAGGCCTGTTGTACTCTCCAATTCTTCTACCACGATCAGCCACAACGTTCCCATCGGCATTCCTGATATATCATGGTTTTTACCCTATTTAGGCCATGATATAAGTCCTTTTATAGAGTCTTTTCTTGTGTTTTGGAGTCTTTTAGAGTCTTTCACAGGTTATAGCACGTCTGGAGCTTAATTGGAATTATTGGAGCTTTTCTGGAGCATTCTGGAGCGAGACTGAAGTTTGATGACTAAGAGCCCGATCTGAGCACCGAGCATCGATCGATACCCCCTGGTATCGATCGACACTCATCGAGATTTCATGGGCCGCGACTAATTATGAAGTCTTGGAGAATTGCAAAAGCACCCAGAAGACTTTGATAATTACAAGAAGACCCCAAATCGTGATTTAGGTTATAAATAGGATTTTACAGCCATTGTTTAGGCGAGGCTTTTATTTTCTGTGTTTGATTTTACTTTGGTTTTAGAGAGACAAGTCTGAATCTCCCTTCGTCCGAGATCAGATCTCTAAACCCTTATTTCTATTCTATTGATGATTTATTCAAACATGTTGATTGTTTCATTCTCCATGTCTGAGTAGATCCACCTTAGGTTTAGGGTTTTCTCATAAGGGTTTTCTTTGAATGCTAGGTTAAATATCTTTTAGGATTCACCATCTGAATTATAGTTCTTCGCTTAGGTTGTGTTCATATCTTGTTCTAGATTAGCTACCTAGAATATAAATCTTAGGATAATTGATTAGGTACGAGAGTGCAATTAATTACCTGATAGAACCTAGGTGAGCAAATTGATTATTCGCAAAGAGATTTGGTTTAATTGATTTGTGAACATATCAAACCTGTTGTTAAAGCTGATTTAGACTTTAGGATTCGCAAAGAGATTTGGAATTCCTAGGATTTAGATTTAGATAGTTTTCGCAACGAGAGTTGGTTAGCTATATTTTAGTAATTTGAGTTCAAGAACTGCGCTAAATCTGAATCCTGTTAGTTAGTTAGTCTGCATTCACTGATTTCCTGAGAAAAACCCTGAGCCTATATTTCCCAATTGATTTACATCTCGTTTAATTTCTGCACTGTTTTTAATTACATCTATCTGGCTTAGCGTAATTCGACACTTCATAATTTATTGTGTGATCTCTGTGAGTCTTTGTGGTTCGACCCCTACACTTACTACAACAACTGCTTTAGTATCTTAGGGTATTAAATTGAGCATATCAATTTTGGCGCCGTTGCCGGGGACTCAATTTCGCCATTAGATTTTAGTTTAGAATTTCGACTAAGTTCGTCGGTATCGATCGATACTCACTAGTATCGGTCGATACTCCGGCGACTTCTTTTTTGGTATCGATCGACACCACTTGGTATCGATCGATACTCAACGTATTTTTCTGGTTACTTACGTGCTTTGCCTAGTGTTTTCCTTGCAGGTGTATGCCTGTTCGTGAAACCAGGAGCAACAAGAGCACCTTGCTAGTTGGACTATCACTGGAACAGCTAGCGCTTGTGGAACGCACAAACAGAAAGACCAAGCAAACATCAGGGATGAACAACCCAGTGGTTTTAAGAGCTGATGAAGCTGGAATTCTGAGAGACCAAGAGGGTCATGTGTGTAATGAGAGAGGGCAACGACTTGATGAAGCTGGAAACATCGTTGTCCCTGCTCCTGTTATTGAGATTGTTGTGCCAGCTGGGCGCGGCAACGTTGGCAATGCTGCAGGTGTTCGAGCTCAGACAATTGGTGAGTACAACAGGCCAGAGCAGTTTTTCGCCAATCGGTCAGCGATTCGTCCTCCTGCTTATGAGAGGAATGACTTCGAGCTGAAACATGCTTACTACACTCTAGTAGGACAGCATCTCTTCCATGGTCTTCCTCATGAACATCCAATGGACCATGTAGAGAAATTCGAGGACTTGGTCACTAGCATCAAGAGCAATGGAGTGTCCTACGACTATCTCTTCTGCAAGCTCTTCCCCTACTCTCTGGGTGGAGAAGCTACTTACTGGCTGAGGCAGCTATCTCCTGGATCACTAACTAATTGGGAGGACACCAAGAGAGCCTTCCTGATTAACTTCTATGATGACGGGCGATCTGAAGATCTGAGAAATAAGATATCCACTTTTTCTCAAGGACCTACTGAGGCGTTCAAGGCTGCTTGGACAAGATTCAGATCGTATCAGAGAGATTGTCCACATCATGGATACTCTGATGTGCAGCTGCTGGGTATCTTCTTCAGAGGAGTAGATTGGAGATATCAGATGGGTCTGGACTCTTCGAGCAATGGTAATTTCAACACCAGATATCCTGAGGATGCTATTGTGTTGATTGAGAACTTTGCATCTAGTAGTAGCACCAAGAGCGCAGACTTCGAGCGCAAGAAGCTGGCTGGTAACATGGATGGGTCACAGATCGCTGAAGTGAAAGCTCAGCTGGATTCTATGCACAGTCTTCTGCTGGGAAGGACAACAAAGGCCGTCCACTTTGCTACTGAGAATGAGGTGGAAGATGTTAACTACATAGGTGGTTCTGGTTTTCAGGGTCAGCGATTCGGATACAACTCCAATCGAAACTTCACCAACAATGCTCAGCAAGGAGGGTACCAATCCCCACCACCCAAAGCTCCTGAGAGTAAGATTGAGGCTATGCTTGAACACCTGGTTCAAGGGCAGGAGAAGATGACAGCCACCTTCAATGGTAAGATGGACACCATGTACACCGATTTGAGTGGAAGGATCGAGGCACTAAATACGAGTCACAGGATGCTGGAAACTCAAGTAGCTCAGACTGCAGCAAATTCCAAGGGAAAATCGGTTCATGCACACGTCAATGCGATCTCCTCAAGTGCAGAGAATTACGAAGAGGATTCTGAAATCGCCAGAGCATCGATCGATACCCCCAGGTGTCGATCGATGCCGGTTACAATTCTGAAACGGGACACTTCCAAAACCCGTGTATCGATCGATACCCCACTGGTATCGGTCGATACCAAGGCAATTTCTGAGGAGACACATGATATTTCGACCAAGGAGCCTCAAGTAGCAGCAGCACGGTTCAGTATCGCCCAATTTTGGGAAGACTATGAAACGAAGTGTCAGGCAGCGATAGCTAAGGAACGAGCTGAGAAAAGAGCTCGCAAGCCCAAGAAGGAGAATCCTGTACCTAAACACCTCAGAGATCCCATCTCTCCAAAGCAGCTGCGTGGCTTTGAGAAGATGGTAAGAAGGATTTCCCCTGATTCAACCTTTGAAGAAGCCCTAGAGTGCCGTCCTCTGCTAAGTCACTTCAAGGATTGCAGAGAAACTGAGGAAGAGATTAAGGCACTCTTCATTAAGGCTAGAGGTCCACCTCCACTGAGACAGTTGACCCCAAGGGAGGATCCAGGGAAATTTGTAGTTCCATGCTCTATCTCTGGAGTTGAGTTCAAAGAGTCTCTTGTCGACTCAGGGGCTAGTGTCAATGTCATCTCAAGGGCAATTGCAGAGCGGTTAGGAGCTGATATTCGATCACCAGAGGCATCTATCACATTCGCGAACAACTCCACCTCGCTTCCACACGGTACTATCCATGGTTTGCTGGTCAAAGTAGGAGACTGTCTAGTTCCTACTAATTTTCAGGTTGTAGAGATGGGTGCAATATCTCGTATGCCGTCTTCTGCTTGAAAAAAAAACATGGCTACTGCAGGCGCGATCATAGACACACCTAATAAGAGAATCTCTTTCTCTTACATTGACAGAGGGGTCTATTATGGTGTCATTCCCCCTAGGAGTGCTCCCACACATGTGTCTAGCATCGAGGTTGTCACAGGAGAGTCGCTAGCGATTGATATTTTGGAAGAGCCTCCTGATGAGCCTACTGTCGCAGATGTTCCAGGTGAACCGCCCAGCACCCCCAAAGAAGTTGCCAAGAAAACTAAGGCAACAAAGAAGAAGGCCAAGAGCAACAAAGTTGAGAATCCCCATGTCACTTTGATACCTCAGAAGTGTAATGGAGATTCGATTGAGTACAAGGTCAAATGCAAAGGAGCCTTGAAGCCATTCTCTAAGGCAAGAGTCCTTCTTACTTCTGAGCTGAAAGAGAAAGGGCAGGAGTTTGTGGACAGCATGCTAAGCAGAACTTTGAAGCTAGTAATGTCAAGTGATGGAGCCTGTTTTGGTGCAAGCTCTCACTCTTATCCAGCCTGAAGGGCGTTACAGTCAAGCTATTGACGTTAAACGAGCGCTTGGTGGGAGGCAACCCACTTGTGAGTCTGTTTTTGATTCGTTTTTATTTTTATTTTCGTTTGTTTTGAGTCTGTGTCAGGATGAACAAGGAGCAACTCGAAATCGCCTAAGCATCGATCGATACCCCTATGGTATCGATCGACACCAATCGCGGATGAAAATTCACAAAGTCGATCTAAGCATGGTATCGATCGATACCATGCCGTGTGTCGATCGACACCGACTGTTCCAGAATGGTAATTTCTTGTTTCTCTTCGTTCTATCCTTTTTCTTTGTTTCTTTCACTGACTCTAGGCTAGATAACACTGAGGACAGTGTTGTTCAAGTCTGGGGGAGGTGTCTGCTGACATTGTTTTCGTTTTTCTTAGAGTCAGTCGTTTTATCGAGTCAAAACTGTTTTATTGAGTCAAAATTTGTTGGAGATGATGATCCTGTGCTTGAACCTATTGATTTGATTTTGTTTTTGAGTGCACAGTGTTACAGGATCAGTTCTAGATCGACTAATGAAAAATCCAAAGGCTGACCAGTTGACTAGAAAACATCCATGTCTCCAGCAGAGTTCTTCTGAAGCCTGAGCCAAATTTTTGCACTTCATCAATGTGGTTAGTGTTCATAGAGCTTGATTCATCATTCATATCTGATAAAGGAACCCGTGTGTTTAGAATTATGGTATCTCTCTCCCCTGAAATAAGTTGATAGATTAAGAGCATAAAAGATTGAAATGATTTTCTTCTGAGTAGAGGGTTAGGAAAATTTCCAGCGATCCCATTATTCTACTTAAGAGGGGATGATCACACAAAGGATTGGAAGCGAGGCTAGGATTTTCCTATGATGCCATTATTCGCCTACATCCTTTGATACATAGAGAGGGAAGAACCGGGGATTTGGTGGCAAACATCATCAATACTCGCGTCTCCTACCTTGATATGTATATGCTAAGCTGAAAAAAAAAAAAAATAATAAGGATATAATAAGAAATAAGTCTGGAGGAGAGAAATTGATACAAAAAAGTGTGAAAAATGGTGGTTCCTTTGTCAAGATATTGTCTGGTAAAGAGTCTAGAAGGTTCTTAAATATTAGCTGCAGAGATGAAACTGGCGATGAGGGCTTTACTTGAACAATGCTGTGGGATTTTGTGTGGAGTCTGGAAAAGCTGCGAATGTCTACGGAGAAGTACATGGTGGTTAGATCAAAAGCTGATCAGGTGACATTTGGGTACTTGGGAAAAGAGTCTTTTCGATGGTTCAGGAACAGGTGAGTCTCTACGTTTTCAAACCTCTTTTTCTGGTTTAGTCTTCTATTTGCTTGAGGGCAAGCAAAAGGCTAAGTCTGGGGGAGTTGATATATCATGGTTTTTACCCTATTTAGGCCATGATATAAGTCCTTTTATAGAGTCTTTTCTTGTGTTTTGGAGTCTTTTAGAGTCTTTCACAGGTTATAGCACGTCTGGAGCTTAATTGGAATTATTGGAGCTTTTCTGGAGCATTCTGGAGCGAGACTGAAGTCTGATGACTAAGAGCCCGATCTGAGCACCGAGCATCGATCGATACCCCCTGGTATCGATCGACACTCATCGAGATTTCATGGGCCGCGACTAATTATGAAGTCTTGGAGAATTGCAAAAGCACCCAGAAGACTTTGATAATTACAAGAAGACCCCAAATCGTGATTTAGGTTATAAATAGGATTTTACAGCCATTGTTTAGGCGAGGCTTTTATTTTCTGTGTATGATTTTACTTTGGTTTTAGAGAGACAAGTCTGAATCTCCCTTCGTCCGAGATCAGATCTCTAAACCCTTCTTTCTATTCTATTGATGATTTATTCAAACATGTTGATTGTTTCATTCTCCATGTCTGAGTAGATCCACCTTAGGTTTAGGGTTTTCTCATAAGGGTTTTCTTTGAATGCTAGGTTAAATATCTTTTAGGATTCACCATCTGAATTATAGTTCTTCGCTTAGGTTGTGTTCATATCTTGTTCTAGATTAGCTACCTAGAATATAAATCTTAGGATAATTGATTAGGTACGAGAGTGCAATTAATTACCTGATAGAACCTAGGTGAGCAAATTGATTATTCGCAAAGAGATTTGGTTTAATTGATTTGTGAACATATCAAACCTGTTGTTAAAGCTGATTTAGACTTTAGGATTCGCAAAGAGATTTGGAATTCCTAGGATTTAGATTTAGATAGTTTTCGCAACGAGAGTTGGTTAGCTATATTTTAGTAATTTGAGTTCAAGAACTGCGCTAAATCTGAATCCTGTTAGTTAGTTAGTCTGCATTCACTGATTTCCTGAGAAAAACCCTGAGCCTATATTTCCCAATTAATTTACATCTCGTTTAATTTCTGCACTGTTTTTAATTACATCTATCTGGCTTAGCGTAATTCGACACTTCATAATTTATTGTGTGATCTCTGTGAGTCTTTGTGGTTCGACCCCTACACTTACTACAACAACTGCTTTAGTATCTTAGGGTATTAAATTGAGCATATCAATTCCCAGCAACAACATGAGCAGGTGGAATGATGTTCCCCTCTCCATCCAGACGTTGTCCTCTCTTATTGCACAAACGACCCTCTTGGTCTCTCAAAGCTCCAGCAGCATCCTGAATCAGAATCATCGTGTTGTTCATCTCTGCTGGCTTCTTTGATTTCCTGTTTGCACGTTCCAAATTCACACCTGAAACACACTAAGCAAAGCACGTAAGTAACAAAAAAATATGTTGAGTATCGATCGACACTGGGTGGTGTCGATCGATATCAACAAAAGAAGACGACGAGTATCGACCGATAGTAGATAGTATCGATCGATACCGATGAGCTTAGTCGAAATTCAACAGCTAAAATCTAATGGCGGAATTGAGTCCCCGGCAACGGCGCCAAATTTGATATGCTCAAATTAATACCCTAAAAAGTACTAAAGCAGTTGCTGCAGCAAAGTAGGGGTCGAACACAAGGACTCAGAGAAATCACACAATAGATTGTATAGTATTCAAATCAAGCTAAGCAGTTCAGATGAAAGTAAAAGAAATGAGCAGTAAACGAGTTGTAATTCGATATGAGAAATATATGTTCAGGGTTTTTCTCAGGAAATCAATGAATGCAGGTAAACTAACTAACATGATTCAGATTTAGCGCGGTTCTTGAACTCAAATCACTAAGCTATAATTAACCAACTGTCGTTGCGAGAATTATCTAAATCTAAATCCTAGGAATTCCAAATCTCTTTGCGAATCCTAAAATCTAAATCAGCTTTTAGATCAGGTTTGATTTGTTCACAAAATAACTAAACCAAATCTGTTTGCAAATAGTTATTTTGCTCACCTAAGGTTCTATCAGGTAATTAATCGCACTGTCGTGCCTAATCAATTATCCTAAGATCTAAGTTCCAAATTCGTCAACCTAAAATTAGCTTTGAACACAACATATGGTGAAGAACTAATTCAAATGGTGAATCCTAATAACTAATCAACCTAGCATTCAGAGAAAACTCTTATGAGAACCCTGAACCTAAAGTGGATCTACTCAGACATGGAGAATGAAAACAACATGATTGAATAGATCATCAAAGAAATCAATAAAAACCAGGAGTTCAGAGTTGTCTCTCCAAAAACCAAAGTAAGATCCAAAGTAGAATAAAAGCATAGCCAACAAAATGGCTGTAAAACCTAATTTAATAGTCTAAACACGAGTTGGGGTCTTCTTGTAAATATTAAAGTCTTCTGGGCAAGTTCTGCAATTCTTCAAACTTCATTAAAGTCGCGACTTGTAATCTGCTTCGATGGGTGTCGATCGATGCTTGACGCTTTGATCGGGCACTTAGTCACCAGACTTCAGTTTTGCTCCAGAATGCTCCATAAAACTCCAATATCTCCAATAATGCTCCAAATGTGCTAAAACCTGTAAAAGACTCTAAAAGACTCTATAATAGAATAAAGACTCAATAAAACAGACTTATATCATGGCTTAAACAGGGTAAAAACCATGATATATAAATCGGCTGTTCTTCACTCTTAACATTTTTCCAAAGTTCATTCTTTCGTGAGAGACCCCTTTGCTTCGGAATACCCGCATGATTGAGATCACTTTTATCTCATGACCTTTCCCTAAGCCAAATAAGTTTGTGAATGCTAAGGCTTAGGAATGCTTGTGAATGCTAAGGCTTAGACCGAATTCGTGTAGCAACGAGTATGGCATAAGCATAATTCACCAATGAACTTAATGAATGTTAAAGAGTTGTGGGTTTAGGAATGCTTGTGAATGCTAAGGCTTAGACCGAATTCGTGTAGCAACGAGTATGGCTAAATCTTTTAAAGTAGAGATTATTTGTGCATCATGTAACTACTCTCATGGGCATTGGTTCGAACTGTTTTGTTAATATTCTCGGTCCACGCAACACATGTTTCACCACATCAAAAGTAAACTTCATTCGCAAATTCAGAAAATCCCATAAAATGGGACTTAAAGTGCAGAGCCATTGGACTACGAGGAACAGATCGCAACATTCCAGTGGGATAGTTCTTATCTCTGTAGTGAAACCGTAACCATGCACCCGGCATGAGAATTTTATGTACTTGTATGAAGACATCAACTGACTGCTAAGAGCACTAAAACTGGCATTGGTCCAAAAAATAAATCCAAAAAATTATGCGTGCTGCATGGATCAATCAGAATGTAAAGCTTTCTCTTCCCGTAATGCCCTACGACATGCATACAGTTATATCCAGTGGAATTATTCAACGCATTAACCGAGATTGTCAAGACTTTATCACATTCTTCCTCATTCGAATCTGCATTCTAAGCTATCTCGGTGGCGTTAAGATCAATCAAATTTTCATCATCAGAAGATAAGTCTTCCTATCCTTCCAAGAAATAGATTTGAGAACGTTTATGCTTCAGATGATGACCAGGTGAATACGGCTCCTCACAGAACATACACAACCCCTTGGATCACCGTTCCTGCATCTCCTTGTATGTGAACTTTCTTGGACCTTTCTCCATATTATGTTAGCTCATGACCCTCTACATCACGTTAGTCCCTTCCCAATCATGTCCCCAGATAGCGGAAGCCTAAATGCTAATTCACATGCAACCCTAGCAATCTGCACTTAAACCATACATTCAATAAGCAAGCCAATTCTCTCTAACTACCAAGCAATCTATCAGCCTACTTATCACAAGTAAGCACCAACTTAAGCTAAACAATCAAACAACATGTGCTAATTACCTTTTAGCCACATATCCCAATCATCACACAACATGCTAAATCCATCTAGCAACCATTCACAATATGCTAAGTCCTTTAAGCATAAAATCTAACAACCTAGAGCTCTCCTAGATGCATCATCCACTCGCCCCCACCATGACCTTTCTTATCCGTTCACCACAAAGGATCCCAGATAACCTGT
Source organism: Eutrema japonicum (assembly GCA_030161315.1). Taxonomy (NCBI): domain Eukaryota; kingdom Viridiplantae; phylum Streptophyta; class Magnoliopsida; order Brassicales; family Brassicaceae; genus Eutrema; species Eutrema japonicum. The sequence goes on from BSQW01000011.1 coordinate 41,801,058, forward strand.
CACTTACAATCCTTGTTCGCCATGGACGTTGATTCGCCGCACAGTCATGCAGTTCCCAGCCATGGGAGCGACCCAAGTACCCTCCGAGATTATTGAGGCGGTGATGACTACATCGATAATATGATTTATATCATAACCGGCACATAAATCATTACTAGTGGGTAGTTCTTATGAAATTGAACATTCGGGCATAACACGTGCGCATGTTAATTCCAGGGTTAGGAATTATGTTATTGTGTGTTAAGTGGCATTCGGGGATTTGTGTTGGAACTATATGCAATTGGCGAGAGGGCTATGCATGGTAGTTGGGTCGATTGAAAGGGGCATCTACATTCGACATGTGATCCATGTAGATATGGACCCGAGTAAAGAGACGTTAGCCATCAGTGATGGTTGTTGTGTGTTTGCTTGTTGCTTGTTGGAGTTATGTGTGGCAGGTGATCCCATAACTCGTTGTGTGGCAGAATATACATTCCGGGAAAGATGTAATTCGGTAACATTTATATGCCGGTTAGGATATAAGTCATATTAGCGATGTAGTCATAACCGCCACAATAAATCTCAGAGGGTAATTGGGTCACTCCCATGGCCGGGAACTGCACGACGGTGTGGCGGATCAACGTCCATGGCGGACAAGGATCGTAAGTGACGGGTTATCCGGAATCCTTTGTGGTGAACGGATAGTAAGGGTCACGGTGGGGGCGAGTGGATGATGCATCTAGGAGCGCTCTAGGTTGTTAGATTTTATGCTTAAAGGACTTTGCATATTTTCGTGATTTGTTTGCTAAAAGGAATTAGCATGTTTGTTTGGTTGAATACGCGAGCTAGAAGGTCTTAGCGCGTATTGATCGATTGAATGTTTAGCTTCCGCTGGTGCTTACTTATGATAAGTAGGCTGAAATATTGCTTGCTAGTAGAGAGAACTAGCTCGCTTGTTGAATGCGTGGTTTAAGTGCATATTGCTACTTGCATGTGCATTTTTTTCCTTGTAGCATTTAGGTTTCGGCTATCTGAGGACATGTTTGGGAAGAGCCAAATGTGATGTAGAGGGTCCTGAGCTCACTAAGTATTCATTATGAATGCTCATGATAAATTTTGTCTCGCATGTAACCTTAGTCGGCGGCTAGAAGGAAGGCATCGAGCACTAAGCGAGCCATAGTAGATTTACGGTGTTTTTGTAAGAATCTTTATGTGTTTAATATGTACGGTTTTATGATAAAGACGCATCGAGATTAGTCTTATATTTTGTAAAGTGTTTTGAAGATTAATAAAGGATGTGTTTTATACATAAAATCCCGTTTCTTACGATACTAGACGTGGTCCGGGTCGGAACAACTCTCGGCTAGCTGTACGGGTTGGAAAGCCTTAGGCTGTAAGTCGAGAGGAAAGGGTAACGGGGATCGACCTTCGGGCCCATCTAGCTCGCGAGGTAATGTGAAATTGCCTTCGGCTAGATTGTCTCAGCGATCGCCCCTATCTCGTGACACCAGCCCGGTTCGGCTGCGCGGACGTATTCGTAGAACGAATCGGGGATGTTACCACAGGTTTGTGAAGAAGCGAAGACTCATGTAGTTTAGCAAATCATGCTGCTGCAGCTACTATTTTAACTTCGAATTTCGTGGTGTGGTAACCTAAATGTGGGCTAATGTTAGACATAAATATGTTGAGAGCGTGACTTGCTGGAATAGCGATCCTCGTTCACGTATCTTCAAATTTCTCTAAGTAGCTCTCGACGGGATCATTACACTGCTTCAGGCTCACCAACTCGGCTAAAGGATCGTCGAAGAGCTCACTGAACCTCGACGAAATTGCGATCACGTAATCGGTCCAAGATGGAGTGATTCCATACCTCTCAGCCATGAAATTGTGATGCCATTGCAGAGCCTTTCCCGAAAAATATAAAGCAGCTAATTTCACCTTCAAATCCGACGGAGTTCTGTCGAGATTGAAGAACTGCTCGCAACGAAATATCCATCCACGCAAATCAGAACCATCGAATCCTGGAAAACCCACTTTGGAAAATCTCGTAGCGAACCCATTAGGTAACAGGGAAGATCCGTCTTTAACGGTTACTCTACCGGTCAAACTCCGATCCACCCCACTCAGACCGTCATATATGGTAACCGGAACATCCCATGATGGACTCCAACTGGAGGCGACGAGCACTTCCCGGTTACATCTTGCTCAACCCCACTCAGATCCGGTGGATCTGGGAACTGGAATGTCCTTTTATATTGGACTCCAATTGGAGGCGATGAGCTCGAACTCTGATTGTGATCGAGGTGTTGCTTGGAGGCGTGTTTCTTCTGCGAAAAATAGTTAAGGATTGTTGTTTCAAGATTACTGAACCTTGCTTCGAGAGAATCGGTACATATTTGTTTCTCTTCAAGTTTCTTCCATGCATGATGCGTAGCTCATCTGCCTGCTCAAATGCTAATTTTTCATGCTGCCGTGTTTCCACCATGATTGATTTTCCTGAGATATGAACAGAGCTCTGATACCAATGAGACATAGATTTCCCTATAAAGCAGAGTATGCTCTGTAAAAAGGATGAAGCAAGATAAATATCCTTCTAGAGGTTACCCGTTAACCTTAAGAAGAATGAATCAAGGCTTAGGAGATGGTACACGATAAGAAGGACCACCTCTAATGAACCTAGACGCGTTGCCAAGAAAAATGGCGTAAGAAAGAGAATAAGAAGATTAAGAAAACACTCTCTGATTACTTTTCACAAAATGCTAAAGTCCAGTACATAAAGCGGAAAGCAGCAACAGTCTAACACATGACTTGTTGGCTGAGAACAAAACGAATACAAACCAAGCTAAACCAAAATTGAACCTGATACAGAGACCAACCAACATTTATTTGAAATGTAGTAAAACGATTAGTGTAATATCCCATCACACAAACCGAAGCCTATCTCATCTCTAACCTTGGAAACCTTGAGAAGCCAAGACGAGACAGTAGAACTAAAAGACAAACGACCAAGCCCAAATAGAATCGCAACCTCAAACCAAAAAGATAGGGATCAAGAATTGATAAACCGAATGCCACAAAGTGTCTAAAATCGGGACTAATCACTATTGGAAAACAAACCTGAAGGCGTCGAAGGCCCAGTCGCAGGAGGCACCACCGCGTGATGAATCCGGCGGCCAGAACAGAAGACTACCGGCTCACCAATTCCGCCGACAAGGATAACCTGATCCGACGAAGGAGAAAGAACGGCATACGAATTATTGTAGTGTTAGTAGGATTGCCGCTTTGTCGTTCACCCGAGCCGGCACCACCATAGCATTACGTTCCTTAACCACTGGCGAGACCTTACGAATCCGAGACAAAGACGTTTTTCCGTTGACCCCCAAAACCCAACGACAATAAATGAAGATAAAAAGAAAAGCTAACACGGTAGGACCGGTGTCGACGCTGACTAAGCCATCGTACGCCAATCAAATCTTCATAATTGACAAGAAGTGTGTTGGCGCAAACTAGGTTATACTAGAGAGAAGGGTGTTTTTTTCCTCCCATTTTATGTTTTTGAACGAATATATAATTTACAACATAATTTTTTGTTAGTTGTATACGTAACCTTATAAAAGAAAAAACAAATTCTTATGATAAAAAATCAAAACCAAACAATATGGTTTTGACATTCAACACCATAATATTTTTTATTTGCTTTGTTAACAATTCACAATCATCTACCAATAGGGGATAGAATGTTGTCATGGAATAGGGGACCTAGCTCTTCTTGCTTATTATGCCAAGATCCAATGGAGTCTAGAAATCACTTGTTCTTTACATGTATATATTCATAAGAAGATTGGGGATCACTAACCAAAGGACTCATCAAAGCAAAATTCTCAACATGCTGGATAAGTATCATCATTACAGTATCCAAAACAAGGCAACCTCAGATTCTAATTTTTATAACGCGGTATGTCTTTCAAGCGGTAATACATGGCATTTAAAAGAGAAAAAACGTTCGTCGTCATGGAGAGATGCTATCCTCACCTAGTCGGCTCATCCAAATTATCGACAAACCAATAAGAAATTACCTATCTTCAATCCAAGCAATGGGAAATCACTAGTTCAATGGAAATTTAATCTTTAGAGTGATTAGTTTGCCCAAGTTTTCTTTTTTAAACATATTCTCTTTCAATTTGTTTAGTTTAATATTTATCAAAAACTTCAAACTCATGAAATTGTAAAAAGGGTTTTTTTTAGGTTTAAATATATTTTGAATTCAAAATAAAAAAGAATCAAAACAAAGTTCTTTAAAAAAGTTACATCAAGTGCGAAAGATTAATTACTTTCTTAAATCATTACTTACTTTTTTCTTTAGGGCAAACAATTATTTCTTAATTTTTAATTTTAAAAATCGAAAATCACTAAGTCAAAATCGACGTAACCAAGTTCTATATTGTTTGAAAAACGCTTCGATTCACAAATCTGCAAAGGATAATTAGCGTCAGTTTTTGTGGGACCAAGCAAATGTCAACTCAAACTGAACACGAACTTTTTGGCAAGTCGCCTTCTTCGCCAACTTGGTGGCAAGTCGCTTTCAAACTTTTTTTTCTGACATAATTTGTATAAATAATTTATCAAGTTTTTCTAGAAGCTTGACTCACACTTATATTGCATTTCTACCAAACGACGCTTTATTTAATGAAATTTCTGCGACTTTTCCCAATTGATTGTCAATTTTGTGTTTTGACCATACCATCGCTTACTATCTTTCTTAGTGCAATTCTTCTAGAAATTTTTTTAAGTATCATTTTAAATTAATATTATCCCGTTTTTTATTTGATAATAAGTATTATCCCGTTAGTAATTTCAAATGATCATTTACATGAATTACTTGGTGACACTAAATTTATGGCTAACTCTTTTTAAAATGTAATTTGTTTATCGGTTTCATCTGCTGTTCTAAATAACTAGACATGAAGAAACATATCTCTTACAAAAATTTATTACTTGGATACCGGTATCGATTGTATTTGAATCCAGTGACCAGCATTTAATTTTGATCTAAGTTATTTTCAAAATTTGGATTACTCTAATTTAGACTTTTTATATTCTAGAGAAACCCATGCCGGTCAGATCAAAATGATAATCATGAAGGTCATGTATTTCATATGCTGATTAGCTCTTTCCAAAGAGCTTAATACACACTTGGTTGAATAGTTATTTTATGTGCTTCCTTCCAACACGAGAATTCAGTTAAAACGTGGTACTTAGATGTTTTGATCACAAGATGGTGGTTCAGTGGTAATGGACTACTAGAAATGAGTTGATAGCTCTTCCCTTGGGTTCGAAACTCCTTGGAAACAAACTCTCTCATTTGTGGCCAAATAGGATATGGAGCTAATGTCTAGGCCCCATTTGTAAATTCGGGTGTACGCTTAGCCCGTTAATGATACATCTCCAGAAAATTAGTTTGGATCTCTCCATGAATCTAGAATTTACCCTGAGTCACCAAAAAAAAAAAAAAAAAATCAAATGTACCACGCAATCCATGGAAAACTAATGTCCGGATTATCCGGAGGGAGTCTCCAAAATAGGTGATCAAAATTAGCGAAGACCGATGATATTGGGAAGACACCCCGGGGTGTTGGTATCTGCGAAAGGGCCCATGTTTGTAGTGCCGGTGGGCATTCAAAGAGGACATGATTAATAGTTTCATTTTATGATCCACACCTTGCGCACCATGCATCACAGACGATTCCTCTACTTTGCATAGTGGACGTGACCGCTAAACATCCCGATAAAGCTTGCCAAATGAAATGTCGTAATTTTGGAGTACACTTCAACTTCCAGGCATGGGCTTGTAGTGTCGTCACATCCGGACCATATTTAATAATGTGACCTATTTGTTCCTCTGATTGTTCAATTTGGTAACCCGACTTCACCGTATATCTCCCCGATTTGGTAAAATTCCACCCATACCTGTCTGCTTTGTATATGCTGCTTATGGGTAGGCCCCGAATAATTTTAGCATCCTCCGGATCAATGATCGCATTCAGGAGCGCTAAATTTCACGTTTGAGTTGCTGGATCAACCAGGTGATTGACCATTAAATTTGGGTAATAATTGTACCCCTTACAAGTTGCTGACCTCGGCTTAGAAGCTGGTATCCACGGGTCGTTCCATACTGATATAGAACAGCCTGATCCAACTCTTTTGATTAGCCCTCTATTGACCAGAGATCTAGCGGAAATGATACTCATCCATCCGTATGATGGTGAGTAAGATCGGATTGTATCCAGTGGGTCTGATTTCCGAAAATACCTACCCTTGAAAACCCGCGCGAACAAAGACTCTGGTTTTTCTATTAACCTCCATAACTGTTTGGCCAATAGTGCGGTATTAAAGTCTTCGACTGCTCGAAAGCCCAGACCTCCCTCCGATTTACTTCTACACAGTTTCTTCCATGCTATCCAGTGTATTCCTTTTGAGTCTCCGTTGGAACTCCACCAGTACCGTGCCTCCGCACTTGTTAATTTTGCGGTTATGGACTTGGGTAATCTAAAACAAGACATAACAAATGTTGGCATTGTTGACACCACAGATTTAATTAATACCTCATTTTCCCCTTTGGATAAAAATCTTGATGTCCATCCATTAATTCGATTATGCTGTCTTTCTGCGACGAAATTAAAGATCTTACTTTTTGCTCCGCCGTGACTTTCGGGAAGACCTAAATATGTTCCCATCCCGCCGATGGTGGAGATTCCTAGTATTTGTCTGACCTCATTTTGCACCGTCTCATCCACCATATGGCTGAATTGTAAGGACGATTTGCCGAAATTAATATGCTGCCCAGATACTGACCCGTATTGTTGTAGAATATGCAAAATAGTTTCACATTCCTGCTTGGTGGCCTTGCAGAAAAATAAGCTGTCGTCATCGAAGAGTAAATGTGATACTGAGGGACTAGCTCTCGCCACCTTTAATCCCGTAAGTAAATTCTCTCTTTCTGCCTTCCGTATGTTTGCTATTAATACCTCCGTACAGAGAATGAATAGGTAAGGAGACAACGGGTCCCCTTGCTGAAGCCCTCTCTTTGGGATAATGTGTCCTTTATATTGTCCATTTATAAGTACTTTATACTCTACCGATGTAATGCACCACATCATCCATGTAATCCATTTTTCTGAAAAACCAAGTTTCCGCAGAAGATGTTCAATGAAAAGCCACTCCACTAGATCGTACGCTTTGCTCATGTCCGTTTTTATCGCCATAAATTTGCTTTTGCACGTCTTATTGGTCCGGAGACCTTGGAACATCTCTTGAGTAATCAGAATATTATCCGAAATTAAGCTGCCTGCCACAAAGGCAGATTGGGTCTCCGAAATGAGAGTCGATAGCAATTGCTTTAACCTCTGGCATAGAACCTTCGAAATGATCTTGTATCCCACATTACAGAGACTTATTGGTCTAAACTCCGTCATCCGACTTGGTCTTTCCGTCTTCAGGATTAGGCAAATATTTGTCGTATTCAGCTGTTGGTCAAAAACTCCCGTCTCTAAGAAGCTGTTTACCAGGCCTACTAAGTCTGTTTTAACAATTTCCCAAGATCATTGGAAAAATAGTGCTGTCATTCCATCAGGGCCCAGAGCTTTTTCTGGGTGCATCATAAAGAGTGCCGACCGTACCTCCTCGTCAGTAGCCCTTGCCATGAGTTTGTGATTGCTTAACTCCGACACCAAAGGCTTAATTTCTCCCAAGGCCTCTTCGAAATCTGTCGGGGACGTAGAGGTGAATAAGTCGTAAAAATATTTTACTGCCACTTGTTCCACCTCTTTGTCTGATGTGACCCACAGTCCTGCTTCATTATGCAGCCCGACAATCCTGTTTCGAGCCCTCCTTTGCATTACTTGTGCATGGTAAAATTTGGAGTTTTTGTCCCCCACCGTTAGCCATAGAGTACGGCTTTTCTGCTGCCAAAAAAGCTCCTCATCCTGGTATGCTTTTATTAATTTTCCCGTAATTTCTATCAATTCTTCTTGGGTGCTATTATCGTCATTTTGGGTCTCTTCTAGTGCATGTTGTAACTCTTTTATCTTTTCTTTGCCGTAAGGTACGTTGTTTTTCCGCCATCTCGATATTTCCCGCCGGCAATTTCTAATTTTCTGGACAAACGATGCACTGTTTCCCACTGGGTTGATCTCCCATCCCTTTGCAATCGAATCCATCAGACCGTCTTGCCCGATCAATCGTTTGTCAAAACGGAATTGACCACGTTTCCAGGGAATTTTATCCTCAATTGTGGCAACAATTGGTATGTGGTCCGATCCAATCATTGCCAGATATTCAACATATGAATGTGTGAACATTCCATGCCAGTCTCCCGTAGCTAAGGCGCGATCCAACCGACATCGTACTGTCTTTTTGTTTCGTCTTCCTCTCCAGGACATGGTGTTAGCTAAGCATGGGAATTCCAAGAATCTGCAGGTTTGAATCATAAGGTTAAAAGGGAGGAAAATTGATGCATGTCTTAAATTTCCTCCTTGTTTCTCCTCGTTACCGGTTATTTCATTTAAATCACCAATGATAAACCACGGATTCACACGGGTTAAACTTGTTCGTGTTAGGCGTTCTCACACCTGATCCCGTGATTTTGGTACCGGATCTCCATAGATAAACGATATAAAAACATTTTTCTCCTGAATGACCGCTTCAACATCAATGATCCGATTGCTCGAGAAAATTATTTTGACCTGGCAAGAGTTATCATAAAATAATGCAAGTCCGCCACTCGCCCCGCGTGGTTCCACCGTGTGCAATTGATCATAACCGAAATGCGATTGAAATTTCTGCATGAATGAGAAATCTTGTTTGGTTTCTGACAGAAACATAAACTCCGGCTTATGTTTCTTCCAGACCTCTCTTAAGTAACTTATTGTATACTTGCTTCCAAACCCCTGACATTTCCAGCTCAAGATCCGCATTATTTAATCCTCTTTTTTTTTATTCGCAGCCTTCGCCAGAATAGAGGCACCCTTCATATCCGCAAGAAGGACGTATTTACCACTGCAAATTCTCATGGTTATATAATTACCGCCCATGGAAATGGCAGTGTTCTGATCACCCACCCTATCTCCCCATTTCCCATTCACCCCATAACTAGGCTCTATAGTGGCCTGAGCGATGATTATAATAACCACGGTTCTCCTGGCCCGTCTCCCATGTTCGAATTTTTCCTCAAAAATCAAAATTTGAGCTTCGGAGATTGACAAAAGGTCTTCCTCTTCCTCCGTATTGACACCCTCTCGAGGATCCCAGTTACACCGTAATATATCTGAGTGTTTAAGGGAAAAATTGAACCGTTCTCCTGCTATCTTCAAAATCATACCATGTGTCCAACTCATTGCAAGTAATATAAAAAACCTTAAATTATTATTAAAGAAGAGGCCGAAACCGCCATACAAAGAGTGCGAAATAATCTGAATGGATTTATCAAGTCCCTCATAACCTGATAAAGAAATACATAAGCAAAACAATGAACTTTTGAAACAAAAATAAAAATTTGGCATAATCATCCTCCAAAAAAAACCCGAAAGAACCTAAATGACCCCTTATTCCTCCAATCCGGCACCTTCTCTATCACCTCCGTCATTCCTGTATCGCGGCGTTTGAATTCGATGTCTCAGCCCGGGATTTTGTAGCCTGGTTAGCATCACCTGGCCGTCCCGATAGCTTTGACATCCCCTTTTTCCTTGGTGATATAATACCTTGCACCAAACTCTTTTTTGAACCTGCGCCAATCAACTTACTCTTCATTTTCAGATTCTGTCTGCTCTTGGCATTAGTCCCCTTATTCCCATATATTGGTTTTACATCCGTAGCCTTTCTTGAATCTATCTCATCCATCATACTATCCTCCGTCATTGCCATCTTTTTAACAGCTATTTTTTCCACCGCCATCAGTTCAGCCCCGACATCAAATCTGTCCTCTAGTTCCATTTCAACATTAGTATTATCTTGAATTCCACCATCACTTTCATGTTCTACTATTTCCTCTACTTCAACCGAAAAATCTGCTGTCAATTCCTCTATCATTTCTAAAACACTAGGCAAAGTTTCTGGTAAGACTAACTGTTCAGAATTCTGACCTTGAGAATCTTCTGCCATAGGTGGCTCCGTTGTTTCTTCCTCAAAACTAATTAAGACCCCTTCGAACCGCCTTTCCTGTGGCCTGCTCAGCCTTCCTGCTAGTCTCTGTGATCGCATTTGAACATTGATCCTGCCTATTACCGTCTTTGTTACCATGGAAAGCTTCAAGCATCTTCTTTTCATGATCTGTTAAACCACTCCCCACACCTGAGACTCTCAGTTCATTTATTCCAGAATTGGACATCGCATACCTTTTGTTCACTTCCGAAGGTGGTATGTAACTCGATGAGGAGGTGGACTTTGGCACTCTATCCTTGTACCTCATGTCCCCTTTCCAGGAACTGTATCTTGTATCTTTGCCCGCATAATTACCCGCCCCAGCATCTCTAGACTCCAGCACCTTCCCTTTCCCCTTGTCCTGCCCGTAATAAGCTTTGCCACTACTGCTTGTTGGTTAGCCTGATTTCCATTCACTCCGTGAATTGCAGCCGCTTTGTAACTAACCACGTTCAGCCCCTGTTTCGGGTCCTCTTCTAGGTGGTCCTTGTCTTCTACTCTTCCTTCCCGGCGAGGACACGAAGATTGATCATGGCAGAGACTGAAACAACTCCTACAATACCCGAACATCCTCTCATACCTTAATGCGATAATTGTCCCTTCACCGCCGTGAAATTCTATCGAGGTCTCGAAGCACAGAGGTTTAAAACCGTCCAAGGTCACCTGCACTCTACCATTGTCGATGTCCACCTCTTTCACCACTCCTAAAGCTTCACCGATGCTGCGGAACGTCTGGTCAGCCCAGTAATGGAGTGGTATTCCCATTACCCGAATCCAGAACGTAATGGCTGAGGGGTAGCTACTGTCCACCAATGGTTCCCAGCGGACCAAAGAGACCATCCAATAATCGAAGTGGAACGGTTCCAACTTCATTATCTCCGTAATGTCTTCCTCTCGATCGAAGTCAAACTGAAACCGACCCATCCCTAAGTCCGCCGCAGCTACTCGCTCCTCTACATTCAGAATGCGGGGAAGCATATGGAGAAGAACCTTCATGTTCTGTTTCTTTGGGTTCATGCATCGCCCAATAAACGTCTTGGAATATCCCGCTATAAGATCCGAGTTGTCGAAATGAGGTACCCGGATCTTAAGCCTTTTCAGGCTCGTCTCCATTCTCATCTCTGACCCATCCCTTTTAACCAATTGGCTCTGAGACATGATGTAATTTTTATTGGAACGAGGAAGCCCCTTGAAAGAGAATAGATGGAAAGATGCTGTGTTATTTCCATGTCTCTGTATATCCCTTTTAAACCGCTTTACTCCTCTGGTTCTTTGCGATATTTCCGCATTCAATGAGCGATCCTCTCCTTGTACCCATATCCGCCGTATCATCTCTATTATCCTTGATTTGATCCATGAATCTTCCCCGATGTAAACCGTCTTGCAATCTATGATTTGAACTCTGAAGTTATGTGATGCAGGATCCGGATATGATTGCTCCGCACTGCAAATTAAGTCCTCCTTCCTCCCATGTTGCCTCCATTTCTCCATGGAAACCGCATTCTCTTTAAGCCGAATCCATGATTCCGGATCTGGTCTTCGATATGAATCGATTTGGTTACCGGCCATTGTGGTACCTTTGGCAAGTTTGGCGAGGATCTTCTCAGTATCCCGAGATCCCAGCTGTGTCCATAGGATCCGGATCCGTAGATCTCCCATCGCATCCCGCCAAGCCCGCAACTCTACCCAACGAAGCCAAATCGTATTTTCCCATCCCGATATGAAGATCTTTGACACCCCAAAATGGCAGAGAAACCGAATCGAAAGTCCATGGGAAAAGGCAGACCACAAATGACCGAATTTAAACCCGAAACCGAAGATATGAGATGCCGTATCTGAATCGAATCCGGCCTGAATCTCGCCGAAATAGATTCTCCATACTCTTCCCTTACTTGAACCGTGTATCATGTCCGGTGGGTAAGAGCCTCCACACCGTGCCCCGTTTGAGATCATCTTCAGAGACCATGAATCGTCGCCGCCATCGCAAGAGAGAAAGAAAAAAAAAAAAAAAAAAAAGGAAATTAGGAGGTCACTTTATGTTTGGTTCGGAAATTATGAGGTCACAAAATAGTATAGAAACCATATAGGAGGTCACAAAATAGTAAAATAAAACACTAAAACAATGTAAAAGATCAAAGAGGGAAGCGTTAGGGAATAAAGAAATAGTAGAATATCGTATTCGATAATAAGGAAATTAGGAGGTCACTTTATGCTACTGTTGAGCCTATACTATTCACTGCAAAATGACCGTAAACCCTTTATTCTACAATAAAAAACTTTCGTTTGTAATCGACCTAACATATAGCATGTGGGCCCTACTTTCTTTGCGTGTGTGAGTAAACCCGACTTTACTACAGAAGAATATTTATGGAGATCCACTTATATATGTGTTCTGATGCGAGACAACATTTTTAGTTGTCACGATATCACGTTTACCTGGTTAACATAAAAACTTATATGTTAACTATTTATTAAACCAATTAACTTTTAACACTGGTCACTACAAAAAATCAAAACTTACCCAAATCTTTTGTTGGGGGTTCGTTTGAAAAGGTGGTTGAATATGTTCAATTGTCCCCACTTGAAGGATCCGTGTGGACAGAACACACCGGGAACTACCACCACGCTCTAGCCTATGGCGACCTAGTTCTGCATTGCTTGAGTATGAGATAACATTTCTCTCAGTACCCACTGGGATTACTCGCGCCCAAAGAATAACCTCTTGAAGGTCTGCGCGGATAACCAAGAACAAGGCATCATCTTCATCATCAACCAGGTTTATTGGAATTGCTTTTTTCCAATCCGGCTCCAACATCCAGTGAGGCCACTTGTAGGTGATTTCGACATTGTCTCGTGGGATCTGAGAGTTATACTTATCATAAAATGAGCATAATCCAAGACCTTGTAAGCTGCACTTGAAGACAATGAGGTCGAATTCATTAGGGATTCTCCTCTGGGCACACTTTTGGATATACCTTAGAAATAGATTCATTCTTGAAAATGAAAAATAAGGGCAATTCCTTTGGGTGTAGTTAACGATTTTTTTGCGCGTTTGTTAACCCTGTATAATTGTCATTCTTCTTAACGTGTTAGCGTGTTAACAATTTTTGACCCCACGGCTCTTGTTAAACTTACTCCTTAATAATGTTATACGTTCACAATATAATTTGGTGTATGTGTCACCAATGTACAAATTTGGGGGCTAACTTATGGAGAATAAAATACCGTACGTAGTTTTACATCGTTAACAAATCAATTTAATATGTAACATTGTTAACAATTTAAGTTAACGTATAATATCATTATTGTAGTCGTTAACATACGTTATTGTAGTCGTTAAAATTTAAGTTAGATGCCATTTAAGTTAACATAAATATTAGTTTGTTCTATAAAATAATCTGGACAAACAACTTCATAGATTTTTTTTATCGGATAAGCAAGTTATAATCTAGTTAAAGTCGCTCATATAAACTTCAGAGTGTTCTTACTTATTCGTAGTTTTACTTTGGGGAAACAAATAAAACTCAAGTAAGTTAACATATATATTAGTTTGCTCTATATTTCAGTTATCGGCCAACTAAGTTATATGTGCTAACTACTTTCATTTCAAGGTTCTCATTGATGCTATATGCAAAGAGCTTTGCATTAATACGTTATTGTAGTCGTTAACATATAAGCTAATTGTCATTTAAGTTAACGGATATACTAGTTTGCTATATAAAATAACGTGGACAAACAACTCCAGTAATTGTTTTTTTATCGGATAAGCAAGTTATCAACTAATTTAAATCGTTCATCTAAACTATGTTCTTAATTATTGGTAGTTATACTTCGTCCTCACAAATAAAACTCAAGTAAGTTAACGGATATACTAGTTTGCTATATATTTGTAGTTATCGGCCAACTAAGTTATATGTGCTAACTACTTTCATTTCAAAGTTCTCACTTAATGTATACACATAATTTAATGCTCACATATTTTACTCATTTCTCACTCATATAGGGGCATTAACGCCTACAATACAAACTAAAACTTTTTCAAAACTAATTTCAAGTTATTTGTTGCTATTTTCCTAATAAAATAGTAAACCTTTAATATTTACTCATTTCTCTCGGTCTAAGACTGTTGATATCTCCAGGGATCATGGACTATTTCGTGCAAGCAAGGCACTTATAAATACAGTCTTAGACCCTCATAAGTTCCTTTTGCACTCAAGTCTCTCTTTCTCTTATCTATCTCTTGCCTCCTCTGCAAAACCCTAGCCACCGCCCTCTTCCATTCATCGTGTCACCGTGATGCTGCCACCGGAGATCTCGTTGTCCGCCGCTGCTCCTCCTTCCGTGGAAGAAGTGAACCGAGCTGTTGCTCGTGTCCTCGGTGTCGAGCCTCTGAACCCCGAAGTTGTAGCTGCAATTGTTTGTGGATTGGAATTCTAATATGCTCCTTCCACTACAAGAAAACAGGCGGATTTCCTACGGAATTTCTGACAATTTTCCGAGAAAAAGTGAAATCCTCGGAAATCGGTCGAAAATGTCTTACGGATCCTTGCCCATCGGAAATTCTGTAGAAAAAATGTTGGTGTCTCGTCAAAAAATCTGGCCGTCGGAAATCCGTATGAAATTTTCGACCGATTTCTGATGGCAAATATATGTTTAAGAATTCCAACGGATTTCCAAGGGCATACATGTAGCCGTGGTTGTAGCCGTTGTTATAGCCGTTGAAACTTTCAAATTCGATAGGAAATCGGTCTGATTTCCGTAGGAATAATCCAAAAAATTTCTCTATAAAACCACTCCCCCCCCCATTCACCTCATTCACACAATCTCCCAAAAAATGTTTTTAAAATGTCTTCTTCAAATAACTATGATTATTTTTGATCTTGGATGGAAAAACCTCGGGATGATCCATATACGGGGCAACTTACACCGAAGGTTGCAGATGGTGTTAGGCAGTTCATGGATTTTGCGTTAAACCAAGCCACAACATTGGAATTCGGTAATATGTATTGTCTTTATCCTAAATGTTAGAATCATAAATATTTTTCTATATCTATAGTACGAGATCACTTTTTTAGAAGATGGTTTATGCCGAGTTATAAGATTTGGTATTCACATGGAGAAATTGATTCAATGGTAGACTATGCTAGTACCAGTGAACCTTATACTGCGTATAGCTCTGAGGAACTAACAACAAACGTAAATGTAAACTTAGGCACTGTTCAGATGGTGAATGATGCGTTTCATGAAAATATACCGTCGTTTGTTAATGAGGATGGAGTTAGAATAGCGGAACCTAATTTAGAAACTCAGAGGTTTTTTTATATGCTATACGCATCTAAGCAATCGTTGTACAAAAGATGTAGAGAAGGGCATTCACCTTTATCAACAACAACGAGGATGATGACCACAAAGACGAATTTTAATTTGGCCGAGAATTGCGTTGATGCGATAGCTGAATGTGTGAAAGAAATTTTGTCTGAGGATAATCTTGCACCCGACTCGTACTATGAGGTCCATAAGTTGGTTGCTGGTCTTGGTTTATCATATTAGATGATAGATCTATGCATAGACAATTGTATGATCTACTAGATGAGCGACTCAGATCGCACAACATGTCGCATTTGTCGTAAGCCTCGCTATAAGGAGACAAGTGGAAGAGTTTTTGTTCCATATAAACGGATGTGGTATTTACCAAAAACGGAGATGTTGAAGAGATTATATCAATCCGAGCGGGCGGCGGGGCCTATGAGATGGCATGCAGAGCATACTAGCGGAGAAGAAATTACGCATCCCTCTGATGCAGAAGAATGAAAATATTTTCAATCGATGTATCCTGGTTTTGCATATGAGTCAAGGAACGTGTACCTCAGATTATGTACAGATGGATTCAACCCTTTCGGTAAGCATGGGAGGCAATATTCATTGTGGCCAATTATCGTGACTCCTTATAATTTGCCGCCATCGTTATACATAAAACGAAATTTTTTGATCCTCACGATTCTCGTTCCCGGTCCAGAGCATCCTAAGAGATCACTTGATGTGTTTCTACAACCACATATCGCCGGAGGACCACTTTATTTAGGAAGAACAGAAAAGTGTTTGATGGTCCACCTCCACAATTAGACAAAGAATATTTATTGACTCAATTTTGAGATTTTGGTGCAGAGAGGACAGTCGATTGTGGTGGTAATGGGCATTGTCCGGTTGACGGTTGTGGCGAGCTACACAATTGGCACAAAAAGAGTATTTTTTTTTTTGGGATTTGCCATATTGGAAGGATAATCTGTTGATGCACAACCTAGAGGTCATGCACATTGAGAAGAACTTTTTCGACAGCATCATGAATACCGTTCTAAATGTACAAGGGAAAACAAAAGATAATTTAAAGTCTAGGTTGGATTTGCCCGATACTTGTTCTCGTAAGCGACTCCATGTTATGACGAATGGTAGAGCTCCGATAACTGCTTTCTGGTTGTATGCGGCTTCCAAGAAAGAGTTCTTCGATTGGATTCATCCATAGTATAAAATTATCTGACGGATATGTATCTACTCTACGTAATTGCATTGATAGCAATGAAAGGAAGTTTACCGGGATGAAGAGTCATGATTGCCATGTTGTCATGCAACGCCTCTTTCCTTTTGCATTCGTTGAACTTCTACCTAGAAACGTCCATAGAGCAATTGCAGATCATACAGAAGAAATTTATGGTATTTCATAATTAATTTAATTATTGTTCTAATCATTATATATTCATTTGTCTTGTGAACTATGAATGGATATGTGCATTCTTTCGGGATATTTGCACGAGATCGCTTATAGAAGATGGTATCCGAAACCTTGAGGCGAAGATTCATGTGATCCTTTGCAATCTCGAGAAGATATTTCCCTCGTCCTTCTTTGATGTTATGGAATACCTTCCAATTTATCTCCCTCGAGAAGCAGTACTTGGTGACCCAGTTCAATACCGATGGATGTATCCGTTCGAGCGTTATATGTTCCATTTGAAAAAGAAGGTGACACATGGTTTCGTTCATTTGCGGTAAGACATTTACTTAGTATTTTAAAATTTAATCTTAATTTTGATTTAAAAAAATTATATTAAGATACTAATAATATAGTTTCTTTATTTCTCTTGTAGCAAGATTATAATTAGGCACCAGAGCATTCAACCATTGTTCGTAATGCATTCGACATCCAAGCCGCTTTCCGTTACTCAGACCATATGAATGCGTGGAAGGAAAAATAGCGTGATGGGGAAGATAAGCCAAATAACTTGGCGGATGACGTCTGGAAAGCCTTGCATGTCTATTGGTCCCAACAGAATACTAAAGCCACATCCACGAAAAACTCAGGGAACCATCGTTGCCGACGGGGTGGCACGCACAACGCGGGTGCGAAGACTTTCGAAGCTCGGGAAGAGGAGCTTGTACGTTAAAAACGATTTTTATTTATTTTACATTTCTTTTTACTATTGTTAATTTACTATTAATATTTTCTTTACATGTTAGATAATTGAAAACGGCGGGAATATAGTGGATTGGTTGACCTTGATGGAAGATATACACATCAACAAGAAGACCAGGGAAATTTCTGGCCCGAAGACGCTCGAAATCGTCAACAACATCAAGAAGAAGAAAAAAGAGAAATTGACACAAATGTTTGAGGAAGGCTCTACGTCTTCAAATGAGTTGCCCACAGAAGTGGTGAACGATAACGTACTCCAACAAAGTTTCAATTATTGTATTTTCGTGAATGTTTTTTCATTATTTCACTCTTTTTAAAATTATTTTTCCTGTTACCGCAGGAAACTCCGGTTCGAAAAAGACGTCATTATGGTTTGGGAAAACTTCCCGAGCGTTACGCGGCTACTTCTTCTATGTATCATCGCCAAAGTCCCGAACTCCTTGAGAAAATCAAAAATCTGAACCGAGAAAATGCGGAAATGCGCTCGGAGATGAATGACCTCAGAGCTTTATTGATGACACATAGTGGAAACCAGTCGAACCCGCAACAACCATGCCCGAACCTGCCGCAACCCTGAAACCCGCAGCAATCCCCGAACCCGCAATAAATCCAATTACGAATTTTTATAAGTTTTTGAACGATTTTATTTTAAGTTTTTTGTAAAATAATTTTATTTTTTATTTTGTTTTATTTCTAATATTTTTGTTTTCTTTTTTTGTCAACAGAGAAAATACCTTGAACTGTTCACAGATCCAAACCGGTGGCATCGAATTTACATACGAAATATCATCAGAGTAGACTCTAGCACTCTGTTCTAGATTGTCCGCCACTGTATTCTTTGCCCGTGGGATGAGAGAGGTACATAAGAAAGAAAAAACCTCCTTACTTCTCTCGAATTCCTCAAGATGTAGGGAGCAAGCAAGCAATTGATTTGGTCCCGACACCATCTTCACTAGCTCGGAACAATCTGTTACGAACCTTATCGTCGTCTTCTGTATAGCGATCATACAATGCATTTCCCAAATAAGTGTTTCTATCTCTGCATGTAAAGGCGATAGACTTCTTTGATGATTCCTTGCTCCTAGTAGCGTTCCTTCACCCTCTTCTTGGATATAATGCCAGCCTAGTTCTGAATAAGTATCAGTCTCCTTCCAAGAGCCATCTACAAAACACAAAAGCCTTCAAATTCCGGATAAGTCCCCGTGGAAACCGTATTATGTGGATTCACATTTTGATCAATAGATTGTGCTGAAATCCATATAGTTGCCTCAGACTCCACAATCTTTAGGAGCTCTTGCGGTGTTCTATCCACATTTGAGAAAACCTTATCATTTCTTGCTTTTCAAATATACCATATTAACCAAGGAAAAATCTGAAACTGAGCATCTTGTGATATTCACCAGAAAAGATAATCAAAGTTTGAGTAGACCGATGAAGTTGGGAATCCGTCTAAAGACGAAGGAATTTGTGTGATAGCCCAAGTTGTAGTGTCGGAGGACACTCAAATTGGGCATGTTTTATTGTTTCTCCTTCTATTCCGCAACGCGTAAATTGTGTATCACAATTAATTTCTCTTGTTTGCAGATTTGCCGAAACCGAGAGACATCCTGATATGGCTTGCCAAATAAAATGTCGTGATTTTGGTAGACATTTTAGCTTCAATACATGTGCATGTAATTTAGTTACATCAGGGCAATAATATTGGAGTTGCTCACCATGGGAATTCATGTTCTATACGTTATCCTGATTTAACCGTATATCTCACCATTTTTGTAAAGTGTCATCCTAAAATATTCGGTCTATAATTGCTGCTTATTGGCATGTTCTGAATGAGGATAACATCAGCCGGATCCATGATTGCATTTAACAGTGGTAAGTTCCACGTCCGTGTGTTTTGATCGATCAAGTGATTTACCCTTAAGTTTGTGTAACAGTTATATCCCTTGCAAATTGTTGGCCTCAGGCGATGAGTTGGTATCTGATAACACATTATTTTTACCTGTTTTACTATCTATTTTAGAATACTTTAATAAGTGTTTCATTCTCTTTTACATGTTTTTATTACGGTTTTTGCATATTTGTAGTTTCAAGACTCTTTTCATGTTACTTAGGCAAAAACATTGCAAATTGGAGAAATACCAGATTTTCGGCTCATAGTCTAACCGTCAGAAGTTCAATTGCCAAAGAGGTTTTTCTCACCGTCTGATCCAACCCAATTTTGGAGATATTCAAGAAGGACCAACTACCTTTCCGTTCCAACATATTTGAGAACAATCCATCAGTTCAATCGAAAGATACATGAAGATCAAGAAGTACCATCATGCCACTCCCGAAGCAGCTCCAGCCGCAGCCAAGAGGCAATCCGCTGAGACCAGGAAGCCTCTACCCGCGGCCAAGTGAAGGTTCGCGCGACCTGCCAGACACCAAAAGTGTCGAATCTAAATGCCCGAATCGTTCATTTATAAGAGTGTGTCGCGTCGTAAGATACGAAAGTATACTTGCAGAGTGCCATGAATTAAGAAGAATCAGCGCAAACATCACGATTTTCTGCGCGACCAAAGACGAAAGCTACTGGTAGAGTATATAGATTGTTGGTGCGTAGGATGTACGAAAGTAGGCTACACCGTTTATTCTGTTCAGTTCGTGAGTTAAAATCTAGAATCGTGTTATTAAGAGCTTAGGGGCCGTGATTGAATCGAGCATACCCTAAGATATCCCTGTCAACCAAACACCATTTTATAATTGTTTACAAATCGTTTTCCCGTTTAGTTTATGCCATCGATTTTCTTATGTTATTTTACAAGTAATTTTCCGTTTTTCCGTTCTTTACAATTTTCGTGACAAAACCCTATAAAACTTATTCTCGTTCTAGACTTGCTAATTATTTGTCTAAGGTCTTTCAGAACAATTTTCCCTCCCTGTGGATCGATACCTACAACGCACGTCTGTGCACTTGCAGAACTTTTAGGTTTATAAATTTAAAACATGGAATTTCAGAAACAATCCGATTCCATCAAGTTTTTGGCGCAGTTGCCGGGGAGGCAATTGTTATTCGTTCTGTCACACCTTAGAGGTTAGTAAATTAACTCTAGAACAAACTTTATCTTTTTAATTTTCTGTTTTGTTTTTCTTCGTTTCAGGCTTTGAAACATTGACTCACCTCTGGTGAAAGATTGCTACTACGAGCAGGGTTGCAACGATCCATCTTGTTCTCACTATTATCGCGATTCACACACCAACAGTGATTCATTTTACATGGATCAGAAACCGGCACCGACCAACTACTCTCAAGGACGCTACGAGCCTCTTTACTACCGGGACGAGCCTTTGCGTCTCCTTTTGTCAACTATCGATAAAACTCTTA
Organism: Eutrema japonicum; assembly: GCA_030161315.1. NCBI lineage: Eukaryota > Viridiplantae > Streptophyta > Magnoliopsida > Brassicales > Brassicaceae > Eutrema > Eutrema japonicum. Next base: position 41,822,060 of record BSQW01000011.1, read on the forward strand.
CAGTCATAAACACCAACCCTCGGACCAGCACTATGAGAGCTTGGAATTCAACCCTCTTCAAGCCGTGGCCACCTTCAGGTCGTCTCTCTTAGGACCTTCCAAGTCACATTCACCCTCCTTCGAGCAAGCCGTCTTCTCCATTGACTCTCAAGCTTCAACAAACCCTCCAAGAAGCTGGGAACCAGAGTCATATACAACTTTCAAGGTGATTCGAGCTCATGACGAAACCACATCCTCTTCTTTAACAACACTTCAAAGGAACCCGCCAAAGAGGATCTACATGCCTCATTGCTTTGACACCACAAAATCTTACTGTGAATCCGACTCAGCCTTTGAACCTACACCTCCTGCCAGTCCAATACCCGAGGAGCCAAGAACACAAAGCAGCACCCGAGAGAGATTGATCGAGTTCAACAACTTTCTGAAATCAATATTGATAGACGTATCTTTCGAAGAAGTTTAGGAAAGAGGTCCTCAATACGCTTTCTTCCGCTACAGGAAGAAGAGTAAGGAGGACATTCATACTTACTTTAGGAGAGAGAGGCATTCATCAACACCTTATGCCACTTCTTATGCTATTCGTCTATTTCATCCCGAGAAACACAAAAGTTTCCCGAACAAGATTAGCTTGGAAATGTTAGAGGAATTCAACAGCGTGGTTCATGATCTACCACGAGGAACCACGTTTGCTAGAGCGTGCATGAACCACATGATTGGTCACTTTTTGTGAAAGAAAATAATCCATCTCGTAGATAGAAGATCTCTTTGCAAATGCTATGAACGGAAAACTCGTTCGAAGTCTCCATAAGATTCAAGATCAAGGACAGTTTCTAATCACTTGCAATATCCGTGGAGTCAAGTTTAAAGACATTCTTTGTGACTCCGGAGCCTGCCTTAGCATCATGTCAAAGTCAACCGCCAAACGCCTCGGTATCAAGCACGTGCACCGTACCCGAATAAAAATCAGCATGGCTAATGAATCTTGTGCTACACCAAAGGGGATCGCCTATGACATGCCCGTAAGGATCAGAGATTGCATAGCCCCCGTCGACTTCTACATTGTCAAAGCGATGAAAGTTGATGCTACAATGGTAATCCTAGGATGGCCTTTCTTGTCAACCGTCGGAGCCATCATGGATTGGCCAAATTGACATGTTTCCTTTGTTAATGTCGACAAAGACGTGTTCTACGATGTTGTCCCACTCAAGTTCATGAAACCGAAAGACCCCGACCCCACTATGGAGCGATGAGTCACATGACGAGGAAACCGAAAGGAGATGAAAGAAGACATGTCGCAACACACTGTCTTTCTACGACTAAGCTCATCTCGTTACCAAAGTTGAGCTAAACGACTTTAAACAAAAGCGTTCAATGGGAGGCAACCCGTTTCAGTAAGTTTTTTTTTTAGTTTTTCTTTCTTTTTCTATTAACGCTTTCTTTTTCTTACTTTCAGTTTCTAAAAAAAAAACCGAAAAGAAAAAAAGATGGAAGCACAGTTTGGTGATCCTCGGTCCAGCATGAACTGCGATGAAGTACTTGACCGCAAAAGAAGCCCGTCCACAGGTGCAAAGCCCCGAGCCATGGCCAGCTCCCCATCCGCCGCGGTCAGGATCAACCAAGCCGCGGCAAAGCCCCATTTGGCCGCGGGTGCAGCCCTTCGACACGCGGCCAGCCTCATGTCGTTCCCAATCGATTTGCTTCGATCCCCGATCGACTCCTATCCATTCCCAATCACCTCCACATCCATTCCCCATCACCAAAACAACATCTACCATCCCCCATTCACCACCATTCCATTCCCACATACATTCCCCAACAGTTCCAGGTAAGTTTTATTTTTCGCGTAACTTTTTCAATTATTACATACATCTATTTCTCGTCCTTGCTCGATTTATTTCACACTAGGAACATTGTGATTTAAGTCTGGGAGAGGATTACATCCCATACTAACCGCTTTTTTCATGAGTCTTTGAATTTTGTATTTTTCAAGTTTTCTTTAAAAAATTTCAAGTTTTTCAATAAAAAGTAGGAATACGTTTTGAGGGAATGATGAAACAAATCCATGACGATAACCGACTAGTGTGCTTCTACGCTATTTCCTACTAACATGCTCTTTTGTAATTTGGTTATATACTAGGTGGTATCTAGAGTTTCTGTTAATGCGAAATCCCAGAGGAACTTAGATCGTAGAGATTCTTTAGGATGGAATATACTAACTCTATTATACTTGGACTTTAACTTGACTTAATTTTCTCATCATAGGCTTAGGCAAAGATAATGAATCATACATCCATGACGTTCTTTTACCTTTTACCACTCTTTGTCGTACCTGAATGGACAACTCATCTTTAGTTGCTACCCCTCCCAAAACTTAACCATTGTTCAGACCTCATGTATCTCTCTTTGTGTCCTATGTGCAGATATGTGCAAAAACACCGGAGAGGGAGGAACGACACAATTTCTAGTCACTAAAGACAGAGACTATATGCGATCGGTGGAGGTGAATTCATCTAAGACAAGAGCTTGGTTTTGCCTTGAAAAACTCAAAAACATGGTAAACCTTTGTGCCATAAGACTCTATCTCAATAAAAGACGTTTTCCCCTTTCAAAAAAAAAAACGAAAATGATCGAAAGGTAAAGAAAACTAGAGCCTTAAAAATAGTCTAGGTTGGCCGAAATACTTATGAGGCGTCCATGGTTCGTTCATGAGAAGTATGTCATTCCAAGCCCATAGAAAATTCTAAATCTAGGGGAATGACATAAAACTTATGTTTTTGGAGTCAGGAGGAAGTGCAACATTTTTACGGAAGAAGATGAGACTAGAAGCTGTGGTTCTCAATAGGTCAATCATCTCTTGCTGTTTTGCATAATATCTCGCACTAACACGAACTCCCTTGAATCGACACTCTAAAGGTTGGGTAAAGAACTGGATAAGCCTTTGCAAACAATCAGATTGTTTCTAAGGGGTGTGGATCGATTGGTCTCACAAAGGATGCGGAAGGCCTTTGATATTCCTCTTTGATTCTTAAGGATATTACTCACCAAAAGCATCAAAAGATTTGGTTGGATATGACTCACTAACAAGATAATCTAGAGATTTAGAAAAGATTGAATTAAAAGACTAGATGATTTCGCAAATAAGGTTACAAGGGGTATAAAAAGAAACACAATAACTTGCATGAAGGAGAGAGAGAACAATAACTCTCTCTCGAAAAACAACACATAAATTAAGTAGAGTTTGAATTGAAAAACTAGACTCTTGCCCCTTTGGTCGAGATTTAGCTTGTTTTTTTCATGGGTTTGGATCAACAAATGGGTTTTATTGGAAGTGATTTACTTGCCTCATTAAACCTCTATTTGGAAAGCCCATTGGGACAAAACCAAAGAAGAGGAAAAGAGCAAAAATAAATCACTTAGGCCATCCTGGCCCAAGCTATCTTGTCGACTTCAATTTGATAAAACAATTTCCCTAAGACCTTCTTAAATCGTTTAGCCTTAGCTCTTATCTTCGAACCAACTAGTTCAAGTGATTTTCTTGTAGCTACAAGCTTTCCAACAGGTTCATGCATAGCTCAAAGCTCTGGTTCAAGCTGCCCATCCTGGATCACATCATCCTCTCCCACTTGAAAATGATTTGACCTCAAATCCGAAATATATGCAAGGGAAAGAACCAAGTTAGTATTATTGAAGTTTAAAATCAAAATATACTTACCTTGTGAATTGATCTTTGCTGGAATTGGAAGTGGTTCATGCTCTCTAGATTTTTTAAGGTCAGACCGGCCATAGCCTCCAAATTCCAGTCTTCTTTCATCTCCCATTCTTCCTTCTTGAACGATTTGGCCTTCTTTGGATCCGATTTGTGAGCTGTGAGTCAGCTTATAATATGTTTGTCCAAACAGAAAAGTACCACGACTTTAGTCTTAAAATATGTGTTTGGTCGAGAGAACTTATATGTCCCAGTAGTTGTTTGGTCGTTTGGACGTTCGTTTGGTTCCACATGCTTCACCTTGGTCATGGGTGTAGTTTTCAAAGGCAAGTTTGAATCGACGTGAGCTACTTGATTTTTGTCTTGACCACTCTCTTCTAAAGTCTCCCTTGGTCGAAGAAAATGATTTCCCTCAGTGGAAATTCGTTGATTTAGCTCGTCCCTCACTCGCTCCAAGTAGTTCGCCGTTTTGTGTTTGGGCCAAAAGTACCGATCGGTCTGTGGGAGGATCGATAGGTCGATTTTCCTTCTGTTTGCCCAAAACTTGTGGATCGATCGGTCATTTTGGTTTTTCTTTGGCCGATCTCATTGGATCGATCGATTGAGTGAAGGACCGATCGATAGTTTCTTCTTGGCATGTTTTGAGCTGATTTTCTTTTAGCCTTAGCTCTTATCTTCGAACCAACTGGTTCAAGTGATTTTCTTGCAGCTACAAGCTTTCCAACAGGTTCATGCATAGCTCAAAGCTCTGGTTCAAGCTGCCCATCCTGGATCACATCATCCTCTCCCACTTGAAAATGATTTGACCTCAAATCCGAAATATATGCAAGGGAAAGAACCAAGTTAGTATTATTGAAGTTTAAAATCAGAATATACTTACCTTGTGAATTGATCTTTGCTGGAATTGGAAGTGGTTCATGCTCTCTAGATTTTTTAAGGTCAGACCGGCCATAGCCTCCAAATTCCAGTCTTCTTTCATCCCCCATTCTACCTTCTTGAACGATTTGGCCTTCTTTGGATCCGATTTGTGAGTTGTGAGTCAGCTTATAATATGTATGTCCAAACAGAAAAGTACCATGACTTTAGTCTTAAAATATGTGTTTGGTCGAGAGAACTTATATGTCCCAGTAGTGGTTTGGTCGTTTGGACTTTCGTTTGGTTCCACATGCTTCACCTTGGTCATGGGTGTAGTTTTCAAAGGCAAGTTTGAATCGACGTGAGCTACTTGATTTTTGTCTTGACCACTCTCTTCTAAAGTCTCCATTGGTCGAAGAAAATGATTTCCCTCAGTGGAAATTCGTTGATTTAGCTCGTCCCTCACTCGCTCCAAGTAGTTCGCCGTTTTGTGTTTGGGCCAAAAGTACCGATCGGTCTGTGGGAGGATCGATAAGTCGATTTTCCTTCTGTTTGCCCAAAACTTGTGGATCGATCGGTCATTTTGGTTTTTCTTTGGCCGATCTCATTGGATCGATCGATTGAGTGAAGGACCGATCGATAGTTTCTTCTTGGCATGTTTTGAGCTGATTTTCTTCTTCATGTTTGGATGGTAACTCCTTGGAACATAACCTGAGAATCCTGCAAAAGAAAAGGTGTCTTACTCGGATTTGACAGCTCCAGTGCTAGGTTATTTAAGCTCAAAGGAGCTTCCTTAAAATCAATCAAAAGAACTTTTTTTTCTTTTTTGTAATGAGAGTTAAGAGTTTTACTTACAACATGCCTTCCCTTGTGCTTTAGAAGTAGCTGGTCTTGATAAATTTCTTGTGGCATCATGGAAACCAAGGTGGTCTTCTTTCCTTTGTATTCAAAAGAATACCGATTATTGAAACCATCATGAACCACTCTTCGATCATACTGCCATGGTCTCCCTAAAATAATGTGGCTTGCTTCCATGGGCAGGACATCACATAGAACCTCATCTTGATACTTGCCAATGGTTATAGAAACAGAAACTTGGCTGCTCACTCTCATCTCTTCATTGTTGAGCCATTGAAGATTGTAAGGCTTCAGATGCTTCGTCACGGCCGTCTCTAGTTTTTTGACCATTGTCTCACTTGCCACATTGGTTCAGCTGCCTCCGTCTATGATGATGATGCATACCTTCCCTTGAACGTGACATCTTGAATGAAACATGTTCTTCCTTTGTTCATGCTCGTTGGTTTTGATTTGAACGTTCAATGCTCTTCGAATCACCAAGAGATCTCCTTTAACAACTATTTCCTCATGTTCCTCTGATGAACCAGAAAATACTTCTTCTTCTTCAATCTCGCCATTGTCTAAGAGAACCATGATCTTCTTGTTTGGACATTCCTTTGCAAAGTGTCATTTGCCTTGACACTTGAAACACCTCACATCACGACCCGTAGAAGTTGTAGCTTCGGTTCTGTCTTTGTAGTCTTGATCAGGTGTGAATGGTTTAGGCTCAATCTTGGGCTTAGCAATCTGCTTCTCATCACCTTTATAGCTCGGTTTTGAAGAAGACGTTCCAGCACCATAAGAGGATCGAGAAGAAGAACTCCTTCTCTTAAGTTGCTGCTCGATCAGAATAGCTTTGTGTATCATCTCTTCTAGTTCAACGTAATGATGCATCTCCAATCTGTCTTGGATGTCTCTATTCAGGCCACCTAGAAATCAAGACATGGTTGCCTCTCTATCCTCAGCAACATCAGCACGTATCATGATCGTCTCCATTTCTTGATAATATTCTTCGGTTTCCTTGAGTGAGTCTTCTAAGTTGATGATGCAGTTCTCTATGATGGTGGCTTGGAATGAACCGTTTTCTCATGATTTTTTTCATCTCATTCCATGACTCCACTAGATTCTCACTGCTCCGTCTTCTTGAAATCACAAGTTGATCCCACCAACTAAGAGTGTAGTCATAGAACTACGTTGCTGCTATACCCTTACTCTATTGACTTCCATAGTGTATTGACAATTGAAGACCAGTTCGATCTCACAACCTCAATTCTCAGCTCGCGTTGGGTTGAATGTACTTAGAAAATCTTAGAAATTTGAGAGAAAGTTGTATATTATTCTATTTGCCAAGAATTTGGTGCTTTACAATGAGGCTAACCTTCAAAACTTATACTAGCTTCAAAAACGTAACTGCCTAATTATCGTACATATTAACTACATAATTAAATTTGTAATCTTTTGCCTTTAATATGAAACAAATGTGTTGGACTTGGTTTTAATTTGGTCAAGTGCATGCTCATGTCTTCCCGTGAGCTTGCTTATTTTCCTCATGCTCGGTTCTTCCGGTTTGTTGACTTGCTTTTCCTTGCGACCTCACCTGCTTCAGCTAGTGAACAATCTTATGAGACCTCGTCATGGGCCGAGCCTTCCTTGTTGAGCCTGTTTACTCAGGCTGGGCCTTGAGTGCAGAATTTGGGCCCAACAGTTGCCCTCCAGCATCCTTATTGACTTATCGTTGAGGATGAGATGCTGCAATCTCGGGTCCTAATTGGTCTTTTAATTAATGCAATCTCGGTCGCCGATTGGTCTTTCGCCTGCTCAGTGCCGAAATTGTAGGGATGTTGTATTAAGCGTGCAATATTTAAGGGAAGTGACAGGGCGAGTGGGCGGTTGGTATAAATGAACGGTTCACGCTGCTTCAACTTCCAATGTCGCCTCACCTTCCTATTCTCCAAGGTAATGATGTATTCTTTACTCTTTTTTATTTATTTTTAAATGAGTCGTCGTATTTACGATTCATCCTTCACCGCTTGTCTTTCTCTGCAAAAAGTTCTTCCCTCGTTAATTCCAACAAACTTGCTCCTTTCATCCTTCATTTTGTTTTTCCTTTTATACTATGGCCTCCCCCTCACAACTGAGTGCTTCACTCACTCTTGCCGATCAGTTCGGGCCTTACTCGGAGAGCACGGTCTCGTCTGAGGAGCTCAAGAATATTTCTTCCTTATGCGGACTCGATTTTTGTGATTTCCTTGTTCCTTCGGATGGTGATTCTCCGGAAAGTCCTCCGGAGGGTTATGCCTGTGGCTATGCCGTATTTTTCTTGAAGTACCGCCTCGCCTTTCCTATCCCAGCGGCCATCTCTGACATTGTCGGCGACCTCGGGCTCGCCCTTCCCTAGCTCATGCCCAGCGCGATGAGAAACTTAGTGGCACTCTGGGTGAGATCTAAAGAAACTGGAGTTGTGTTTAACACCGAGGAGTTCCGCCAGCTCTTCAATGTCAAAGAGAACTCGAATCTTTGCGGAACCTATTACTTTCCGGCAAAGGTTAATCGATATGTCTTCAGGTTCAATGCAATGGAGGATAAATGGTGAGAGCAATGGTTCTATTTCAGAATCTATGGGAAGTCTTTTGAGGACGAGTCGATAATTCGGCGTTCCTGGGCTCAAATTACCGGTTACCATGAACCCTATGAAGCCGGCTCGTGTGCTTTTTTCAGGAATTCCTTAATTGCTTTTTCTTCTGTTCTGATTTAATTTGACTTTCATTTTGCTGAGTCTATTGATTCATCGAAAACTGTGACGGCTGAGGTTCGACAGCTCATCGATCTTCTTAAAGAAGAGAAATCCGACTGGAAGCAGTTTACTCTTGCCAGGATTCTGCAGGCTCGCGATCGTCGAGCTCCCAGGCTGTCCGTTGCGGCTGCTCTCCGGATCGCAGGTTCGTATCCCTTTTTCCTTTTCTTTTCTCTCTCCATTTTTTTTAACAAGAGAGATCATAGGCTTTTTTTTTTTAAATCGACATCACCTGGCTTCGCAGGTCCTCCATCTCCTTGGACTCAAGCTCAGGTCCCAACTCACGCTCAAGCTTCGACTCCAGCTCCATCTCTCATTCCAAAAATTGAAGCCGTTGCCAAGGATTTAGCTCTTGTTGTGGTTGGTTCTCCGGTCAAATTCCAAGTGCAAGATACTGCTCTTACCATTTCTCTGGTTAACCTCGTTCCTGACGACAGTTCCACCGAATCTAATAAGATGGTCCCTCCTAGGAAACCAGAGCGTCTTTCGTACAGGGAGAGGATGCGGTTGCGTCCTGCTTCGACGACAGCTGGTGCTCTTGACAAGAAGGTCAAGGAGACTCTGGTAAATCTGCCCATGCTGATACCTCGCATCGCGAGGACTCCAAAAAGGATGACCATCGGGAGTCCGATGCTGACCGCGGTGATGGCGGCGATCTTCCTATGGGCGATGAGACTAAGGTTGCTCAGCATGATACGCGAGCTGGGAACTCCCAAATGTCGATTTCCAGGGTGTCTTCTAGGGAGCATAGTCACTCTGCCGAGCACGAATCTCGCCTTAAGCGATCTCGCGGTTTTGGATTTGAGGTTGAGGAGGTAGCGAGGAGACAGGTGGCACCTCGCTCTCAAGGTGGTGGAAGCAACTCTCCGAACGCTTTCAGCATCGACTTTGATGGTCCTGATGCGATTGTCGAGAATAACTCTCAACTTGCAAATCTTTTCAGGCGTGTTAGGCCTTCTCCCTGCTTTTTGCCAGCCCTTAGAAATATGAAGAAACATGAAGGCAACACCAAGTTTGCGAGCGCGATGGGCCAGGTAGCTTCAATTCTCCCTTTTTGTTTTATTTTTGATTTCCTTGCTGGATTTTTGAATTTCTGCTATCTCTGCTATCTCTGCTGCGAATGAGCTGGTTAACTCATTCGAGCAGGATCTCCACTCTATTACTCAGCCTTAGGAAGTCGAGAGGGCGGCTAAGACTATTACCGACCTAGTCGCTAAACGGGATGAGCTGGTGGTGAAGCTTACGCGGAGTGAGGAGGAGATGGCTAAGATCGTCCTCCTGGAGAGCCAAGTCAAAGATCAGGCCAATTTGGCCAAGAAGTGGGAAAACTCTGCTCGGAAAGCTCAGGCTCGCTCCGACACTCTCCAAGGTCAGATCTCACTACTGGAGAAATCCAATGAAGATTTGAAGGTGAACCTCCGAGTTGCCGAGGGTCGTGTTGGAACTGCTGAGGATGGTCTACATTCTGCCAGCGAGAGTATCGTTGGCCTCAGGGTCTAGGTTGAGAAAGTCAAGGAGGACTCGAGGAAGCTTGCCAAGAAGCAAAATGAGATGGTGAAGAAGGCTGAAAAGGCTGCGAGGAAGTAGATGTCTAAGCAATATCACGCCATCCTGCTGAGGATAAAGGAGAAATTTGAGAAGAAGAAAATTGAGGTTGACACCGAGACCCATATCATGGAGTGCAAGTCCAACATCATTTTTCTTGACGACATTATTAATCAGACCATCAATGACTTCGAGGCTGAGAAGAAGGGTATTGAGGCGGAGAAGCTGAGATTGGATGCGGAGCTCGCCATCGTCTAGGTATCCGATCTTTCCTTGGGTAAACTCGATCTTCCGCAGGTATCCGAGGATTCAGTTACTTTACCTGCTGGGTCGAGCGTGCAACCACTAAGTGACCAACTGGACCTTGGTTCTCAGGTGCTTAGAAGGGACTTTCCGTTGCCCCCGGACCATCCTGTCTCAGCGAGTAAGCCGGCTGAGCCTACCAGCTAGTGATTTTTCTCTTCTTTTATCTCTTTTGGGATTATCTTTTGAACTCGGTGTCTGGGGAGGCCTTTAAACCCATTTCCGATTGTTGTTGAACTTTTTATGCCCGAGGTGGTCCTTTTTCTTTTTATGTTGAACTCATGCTTCTTTCGTGGAGGCTTTAATTTCATTCACCTTGATATTTAAAACCTTTCGTCTTTAGAATTATTTATTATTTCCGCCATTTAGAGGCTGGCACTTTTCAATGGATCAAAGGTAGTCTTTCAACCAAAGATCTGGGCCGTTCAGAGACCTTGTTCCCAGGTCGTTTAGAGACCTCGGGAGCTGACCAGGCGATTTTAAGACGCAGGGTCGAAGCCGTTTAGAGGCGGGCATGCAACCTAAACAGTTTAGACGTAAATATTGTTGTCATTTAGAGACTAGAAAAGTTGTGACCTTGCAATTTAGACGCAAAGTCGAGTCATGCTAGTGGGTAGCATGCTCTAGCTCGTAAGACTGTTCGTTTATGAAGTAAAGCTTTTGTTTGTAGATAGAAGTTGAGAAACTTCAGGCTGCTTTTAGAAGGTTTAAGAGAAGAGATTTTTTTTTATTGTAATAGATGTACCCTTGTGAGGTTGCCTACGTACCCTGAGGAGGGATCAAGCCTTTCGTAGTTCGATTTTACAGGTGTCTTTCGTTTTAATGGTAGTATTTATTCAAGTTCATGGCATTCCATGAGTTCCTTTCAAGCGCGTTGTCGTGCACCCTGACGAGTTTATACACGCCGTTCTTTACTACTTCGGAGATCCGGTATGGACCTTCCCAGTTGGTGCCCAGTTTTCCAGCATTCATTTCTTTAGTATTTTCATATACCTTTCGTAGGACGAGCTCGCCAATTTTAAATCTTTGTTGTTTGACCTTTGAATTATAATAACGCGCTGCTGCGTGTTGATAATTTTGAAGATTAACGAGTGCTCGATCTCGACGCTCGTCGATAACATCGAGCTGGTCGAGAAGCATTTCGTTATTTAGTTCCTCATTTATGGGACACACATTTATCCTCAAGTTGGGGACTACGACCTCGGCACGGACCACGACCTCAATCCCATAAGCCAAAGAGAATGGTGTTTTTGAGGTTGCTTTACGAGGTGAGGTCTGACAGGCACATAGCAATCCTGGGAGTTCGTCAGACCATTTTTCCTTTTTAGCGTCCAATCGTTTTTTGAGATTACTCAATATCAGTTTGTTTGCTTTCTCGGCCTACCCGTTGCCTTGAGGGTAACAGGGAGTCGAAGTTGTCAGCCTGATTCGGTGATCTTTGCAGAATTCAAGGAACCGATTTGAGATGAACTGTGAACCATTATCGGTTACGATTTCATACGGGATTCCGTGCCGGCAAACTACATTCTGCCATACGAATTCTTCCACGTGATTTGCCTTAACCTGCTGGAAGGCATCTGCTTCTATCTATTTGGTGAATTAGTCAGTAAGAACGAGCAGGAAGCGACACCTTCTTTTTCCCGAGGTTACCAGAGGCCCTAATATGTCCATAGACCATCTCATAAATGGGTATGGAGATGAGATGGAAGACAAATTTTCAGTGGGCTTATGTAACGTGGGAGCATGCCATTTGCATTTGTCGCATGCTTTAGAGTGTTCTTCACAATCAGCGACCAGGGTGGGCAAAAAATACCTTTGCCTTTTGATTCTGATAGATAACGCCTTTCCCCCTGAATGACTGCCACACGAGCCCCCGTGAACTTCCAGCATAACCGTGAAAGCTTAGGGTCCGTGGACGCACACCAGGTAGGGGCCATTCACGCTTCGTTTGTAGAGGCGAGAACCGATTATACAATATCTTGAAGCTATGGTTTTGAGTTTACGGGCTTCCCACTTGCTGGGGGGAGCCTCACCCCCTCAATGTATTGTATAATCGTTGCTCGCCAATCAATTCTCGCAAACATTTTTTCGCGGAGGGAAACATGCCTGTCGCCAAGCGAAGCTTGGTCCGGGTCCTCAGCTTCCCCTATTTCAGGAGGAGGGTTGTCCTCTATTGGGGACAGCACTACATCCAACTCCATATTGTCGTCATCGATTTCCATTAAATCTTCAACATCTTTTCCGACCTTAATGCTAGACTTTTCGATTCCTTCCACTGAAATTACTCTTTTCACAAGAGGATTTGAGGTCGAGGCGAGAGCTGCCAACGCGTCTGCGATCGTGTTCTCACCTTGCGGGATCTACGTCAGGCTGAAGACTTCGAACCGCTTGACTAGCTCGTGGACTATAGCTAGGTAAGATTCCATTCTGTTATCGTTGGTTTCATATTCTCCATGGAACTGACTTGTAATGAGCTGAGAATCGCTGAATGCACTTAGGTCACATATTCCTATTCCAACTGCGAGTCGTAGACCTGCTATTAAAGCCTCGTACTCGGCTTCGTTGGTTGATCCTGAAAAACCGAGCCTGAAAGACTGTTCCACGACCTCGTTGGTCGGGGATACGAGGTGGATTCCAACACCTGTCCCCTGTTTCGAGGAAACTCCATCGACGTAGAGCAGCCAGGTTTCGGAGCTTGATTCAGCCATCTTGCTGCTCGTTGCAAGCTCTATGACGAAGTCAACTAATACTTGTGCCTTGGCGCTAGTTCGAAGTCGATACTTAATATCGTACTCGCTAAACTCAATAGCCCACTTTGCTAGCCTACCGGACTGGCTGGGGCTATGTAGCACTGTGCGCTATGGCTGTGTTGTCATTACTATGATAGAGTGTGACTGGAAGTACGGCCTGAGTTTGCGAGCTGACACTACTACCGCCAAGGCCAATTTTTCCATTCTTGGATACCTGGTTTTAGCGTCCACCAGGGATTTGCTCACGTAGTAGATCGGTCTCTGCTAAGCTCGCTTCTCTCTCACGAGGATGCCACTTACCGCAGCCTCGGAGATTGCTACGTACAGGTAGAGGGGTTCTCCCTCAACTGGTTTTGAAAGAATGGGGGGGGGGGGGCTCGGAGAGGTATGTTTTTAGCTGCTTAAAGACTTCCCCACACTTGTCATCCCAAATGAATGTTTTGTTTCCCTTAAACAATTGATAAAAAGGGAGACACTTATCGGTCAACCTGGAAATAAACCGGTTTAGAGCAGCAATGTGGTATGTCAGCCTCTGAACCTCCTTTGTCGAGCTCGGAGGTTGCATTTCCAACAACGCGCTAATGTGTTTAGGATTTGCTTCTATTCCTATTTGGGTCACTATGTAATCTAGGAATTCACCCGAAGCAACTCCAAAGGTACACTTTAAGGGATTCTGTTTCATCCCATACTTATTCAGTAAGTCGAAACATTCCCCTAATTGACTTATGTGATCCTCTTCTTTCAAACACTTAACCAACATGTCGTCAATGTAGATCTCCATTGACTTGCCCAAGAGGCTGGCAAACATCTTATTCATAAGTCTTTGGTAGGTCGCTCATGCGTTTGTGAGGCCGAATGGCATTACTTTGTAACAATACGTTCCTCGTTCTGTTATGAAGGATGTCTTATCCTGGTCCTCAAGGTTCATTTGTATTTTATTATACCCCGAGAACGCATCCATGAACCTGAGGAGCTGTTGCCATGCGGTAGCTTCCACCAACTGATCAATGTGAGGTAGGAGAAAGCTATCCTTAGAACACGGTTTATTCAGATCCGTAAAATCCACACATACTCGCCAGGTGCCATTTTTCTTTTTCACCATGACTGGATTTGACAGCAAGTCGGGGTACTTAACCTCCTTGATGAAACCAACACTTAGCAGCCTGGTAACCTCGCTATTAACAGCCTCGGTCTTGTCACGTCCTAACTTTCGATGCTTTCGACGCACTGGCTTATGATTCGGATCGATATTGAGTTCGTGTGAGATGATGCTCATATCAATACCAGGCATATCGGCTGTGGTCCATGCAAATGAACCGACATTTTACTTGAGGAAGGATATTAACTGGTCCTTCTGGACCCTGGAGAGCTAGGATCTGATTCCTACCTTCTCGTTAGGATGAGACTTGTTGACCATGACTTTCTCAATAAAGTCCTTGCGAGGTCCGATGGCACCCGGACCACTCTTCTTTCCGGCCAGGCTATCTGCGAGCTCATCCTTACGCTGTAATTGCTATAACGCGCTTTCCTTTTCTATTTGGAAACCTCCCAAATAGCATATTCTGGATGCCTTTTGACTCCCCTTCACTATTTCGATTCCATGCTGGGTAGGAAATTTTATACACTGATGGTAGGTTGAGGATACAGTCCTTATCGAACGTATACAGGTTCTTTCCATGATGGCATTGAATGGGGCTGACCTATCTATCACAGCAAATTCAACCATCCTCCTTACTCTAGCTGCTATTATAGGCAGTCTTATCGTTTAGAGGGATAATGTAGTTTCCCCGGAGAAGCCGGTTAACACCATCTTATCCCCCCTCGATTTCATGATCTGTATGCCCATTTTCCTAAGAACGCTTAGGAGGATGAGTTCTACAGAGCTCCCAGTATCCACGAGCATCTTGGTGAGTTCGCATCCACCTACTTCCAACATGATTAGGAGAGCATCATCATGTGGAGAATCTAGCTCAACGGCCTCGCTTTTTCATAATGAGATTTGCGTGTCAGGTCCCTTGAGTGGGATTCTGTCATGTATGTCAGTGTTTACCCTCAGCTGATGTTTCTTGATCGAATTCAAGGAGTTGAGACATAGCTGGGACCTTCCATGAATAAAATCAATTCTTTTATTCGTGCTGGGAGGAGGTAGATCTGCCTCCCTGTCCTTGGGGCGATCTCGCCTCGTTGCGTCCTCGGATGAGCGTTCTCGCTTATGGTCATCCTCAGATGGGTGATCTCGCTTTTCGTCATCTCGAGCTGGATAGTAGTTCCTCCTTCGGGGGGGGGGGGGGCGGCTTCTCCAGCTCGACGTTGCTCAGCTCTCCTGCTGCGAATTTCACAACGAGCTGCTTCTTCACCTTGTAGCACTCCTCAGTCGAATGACCCTTGATCTTATGAACATCACACCACTTGATGGGGTCATAAGGCTTGAATCTGTTATGAGGTGGGCTTCCTACTGAATACGAATGTAACCCCTGGCCTTGTCTTTGGTCTTGGGATTCTTTCTTCCCAAATGTTTTAGGTCCCTGGGAGTTTGTCGTCTGAGCTTGCTTGCCCGAGGTTGCGGGTGCCTGCTGCCTTGATTGGGCTAAATCTGCTTCCTCGAGAATAATCCAGCGCGAAGCACGGTGTAGCGCATCATCTAGCGACACCGGCTTCCAGACTGTGAACTCCTCGAAGAATTTTGAGGATTTTAACTTTTCGTTTTGAAGGGCTTTCAGGGCCGTTGGGTTATGTAAATTGGCAATTTTTGCCTTAAGGGCCTTAAAACTGTCAATGTACTTCCGCAACGAGTCACCTGGCTTTTGAGTAAGTACCCACATATCGGCCTCCGAGGTCTCGATGCCGATCATGATAAATACTGAATATTTCTTCAAGAATGCTGCTTGAAGTTGGGTGAAGTTGTCGATCGAATTCGGCTTCAGGGAGGTGAACCACTCCAGGACCGAATCTGTTAGATTTTTGGCAAAGAAACGACAACATGCTGCCTCGAGGTTGCCCCCGAGTAATCGCACCCTTGAAAAGGCGAATTCGAAACTTCTCATAAATGCCTTGGGGTCGGTTTCTCCGTTATATCGGGGAAATCGGATGTTCCCCACATCTCCGAGCTGGGGGCTCGCAATCCGGGAGGTGAATGAGGTCTGATTAACTTCATCAATCACCCGTTATATTTCAGGTGCCGAGCTCAGAGCGGCGTGGACCTGCGATCTCATCCGCTGAAGCTCGGCACTATTATCTTCATAGTATTTCTTAATTGACTCAAACCCATGTAAGGCGTCGGGTCCCAAACCATTCTCGTTATTGCTTGGGGACCGGAGCAGGGATCCTCTAGTGAGCTGGGCAAGGTTTTCGACCTCATTTTTAGGTCGGGTTTTGATCTCGGGGTTGCCCCGAGTTTTGACTTCATTGGTGCTCCCAGAACGATCCTGACTGGCTAATCGGTCTGAGGTCCGACCTATTCCCGGGAAGGTTGCAATGGATGGTGTCCCTCCTTCCGCGGTGTGGATCGTGGAAAGAGTGAATATAAGGTCTGATATTGTCGAGCGGAACCGCGAGGTGGTGGCTGAGGCCGACCATTTTGCTGGTCGAGGCATCGATAACGGAAAGTTTTTAGCCTCGTTACTAGTGGAGGTGAAAACATTAGCCCTCCTTGTCCTAGTGCAAACGTTTGTCCCAGGTTGGAGAGCAGATCGCCCGATCGCGCCTGCCTGAGCCGTTCTTTCGAGATTGTCTTGGCGAGTAGCGATTAGGCGATAATGTTATATGAGAACCGATATCAAGTTCCGGATCTCAGCTATTTGATCCGGAGCCTGCTGGTTTAAGACTGCATGTCCCAAAGGATCGACAGTTTCGTTGGTCCCAATCGTGAAATTCGCTTCTGAGGTGGTGATGGAAACGTTTGTTGTTCCATTTGAGCTCACCGGAGCGGTGGTGTCAGGTTGGGATGGAGGTATTTATAGCTCCGGATGAAGCAGTGACTGTTGCGCTTGTTGTGCCCGACATTATCCTTTTTCGAATGATCAGTTTCGCAGGTTACAAGGAGGAAATGTTTTTGCTCCTCTCCACAGAAGGCGCCAAATTGTGAGAGCTGAATCTCACAACCTCAATTCTCAGCTCGCGTTGGGTTGAATGTACTTAGAAAATCTTAGAAATTTGAGAGAAAGTTGTATATTATTCTATTTGCCAAGAATTCGGTGCTTTACAATGAGGGTAACCTTCAAAACTTATACCAACTTCAGAAACGTAACTGCCTAATTATCGTACATATTAACTACATAATTAAATTTGTAATCTTTTGCCTTTAATATGAAACAAATGTGATTGGCCAGGTTTGAATTTGGTCAAGTGCATGCTCCTGTCTTCCCGCGAGCTTGCTTCCTTTCCTCATGCTCGGTTCTTCCGGCTTGTTGACTTGCTCTTCCTTGCGACCTCGCCTGCTTCATCTATTAAACAATCTTATGAGACCTCGTCATGGGCCGAGCCTTCCTTGTTGAGCCTGTTTACTCGGGTTGGGCCTTGAGTGCAGAATTTGGGCCCAACATATACCCTTACTCTATTGACTTTCGTAGTGTGTTGACAATTGAAGACCAGTTCGATCTTCTTTTCTCATTCCAAATAAGCATTTGGATCGTTCTTCCCATGGAAAGATGGAATTTTCAGTTTGAGGCTTTCGAGATTGTCTTGGTGTTGCACTCTAACACGCCTCTGCCTTTCTTGACTGGCACGAGAGGAATTACCATCACCTCCGTAGTATTCATCAGCTGCCTCATCTCTTTGATATCTTGGCAAGTCTATGCCTTGTTCTTCTCCTACCCGTGCTTGCCTTGGCTGAATCACTTCATCAAATCGTCGGTTGAGTGTTTCAACTTCTCCACGAAAAGCCCTAGTCAGTTATGCTATCATGGCTTCAAGCCGTAGGGTATTGGTTCGATTTTGAGGATGTTGATCATCGTGCTCTACATCATGTTCAGACATAGCTGCTACTGAAATAAAATCACACACACATCACCAATAACAAGTCCTTGCAAAAGAGATTAAAGTTTTCGGAAATTGAACAGACCTAAGATATAATAAAATTTGACAATCAAGAAAACTAGTGCTCTTAAAACACGATTGATGAGACCAAAACAAAGCACAGGCTGTTCGACTCAATCAGAAATGAAACAACAATTTTGAGCAACCCTAAAACCGATCTACTCACGAACAGAAACTGAAAAGACAAGTAGTGAAACTCGACACACATCACACACAAAACACTCGATCTAAAAAGAATATGAAGAGATAAAATGATGAAGAACAGATCGAAACCAAGATGAACCTTAATAAAAAAAAAATTATTTATGATGCAAACTGAACGAAACTAACACCTAAACACACAACTATATGCGAAAATTAAAAAAAAAATGAAGAACAGGTTCGACACACTAAGAGAAGATGAAAAGATGCAAAACACAAAAATCAAATGATGAACAGAAATGATAAAAACGAATTTACCCAAGTTGTACAGCGTGCTCTGATACCACATGACACGAACTCCCTTGAATCGACACTCTAAAGGGGTAAAGAACTGGATAAGCCTTTGCAAACAATCAGATTGTTTCAAAGGGGTGTGGATCGATTGGTCTCACAAAGGATGCGGAAGGCCTTTGATATTCCTCTTTGATTCTTAAGGATATTACTCACCAAAAGCATCAAAAAATTTTGTTGGATATGACTCACCAACAAGATGATCTAGAAATTTAGAAAAGATTTGATTAAAATACTAGATAATTTCGCAAATGAGGTTACAAAGGGTTTAAAAAGAAACACAAGAACTGTCATGAAGGAGAGAGAGAACAATAACTCTCTCTCGAAAAACAACATATAAATTAACTAGAGTTTGAATTGAAAAACTAGACTCTTGCCCTTCCTTTGGTCGAGATTTAGCTTGCTTTTTTCATTGGCTTGGATCAACAAATGGGTTTTAATGGAAGTGATTTACTGACTAATTAAAAACCTCTCTTTGGAAAATCCATTGGGACAAAACCAAAGAGGAGGAAAAGAGCACAAATAAATCACTTAGTCCATTTGTTGATCTACTTGGACATGTATTCAAAACCAGTAAGGTTTGAAAACAACTTCTCCATCCTGGCCTAAGCTATCTTGTCGAGTTCAATTTGATGAAACAATTTCCCTAACACCTTCTTGAATCGTTTAGCCTTACCTCCTATCTTCGAACCAGCTGGTTCAAGTGATTTCCTTGCAGCTACAAACTTTCCAACATGTTCATGCATAGCTCCAAGCTCTGGTTCAAGCTGCCCATCATGGATCACATCACGCACCCTCCGGTGAAATTACGGTAACCCAAAACACTTTTAACCTCCCCTTTAAATGCCTTTAATACCTAGCCTCGATTTGTGTTACCTAATAACCCAAGCTCTGGTTCAAGCTGCCCATTTGTGTTATACCAAAAATTTGCCGCCGCACTTGTTAACTTCTTGGTTACTGACTTAGGTAACCGGAAGCATTACATGAGTTTGTAATGCCGTTGCAACCGATTTTATTAGTACCTCCTTACCACCCCTAGATAAAAGCCTAGAAGTCCATCCATTTACCCTATCTTGCAAACGCTCTGTAACAAAATTAAAATTTTTACTCTTCACTCCTCCCAGACTCTCTAGGATACCTAGGTATGACCCATTCCACTGATAGTTAGTATCCCTAAAATTTGTTTCGTCTCTTCTTTGACAGAGTAATCCACCGTTTGTCCGAATTGAATTGAGGATTTTGTGAAATTTATCTGTTGGCTAGACACCGATTCATATTGTTTTAGAATATGAAGAATAGTTTGACATTCATCATTATTTGCCTTGCAAAAGAACAGATTGTCATTTGTAAATAAAAGATGAGATACCAGCGGGCCGGCACGCGCAATTCGCAAGCCAGTGAGAGTTTTCTCTCGCTCGGCCTATCAGATAGTTGCTATTAAGGCCTATGTACATAGAATAAATAAATATGGTGATAAAAGATCCCTTTGGTGAAGTCCTCGCTGTGGCACTATCCGGCATTGTGGTATATCATTGATAAGGACTCTATATTGGACCAATTTTATACACATCATCATCCATCTAATCCATTTTTCCGCAAAGCTGAATTTTCTAAGAAGATGTTCTATAAAACTTCATACTATTCGATCACAAGCCTTGCTCATGTCTGTTTTGATCGCCATGAAATTACTTTTGCATGATTTATTTGTCCTTAATCCGTGAAACATCTCTTGAGCAATGAGGATGTTATCAGAGATTAGTCGTCCCGATACAAAGGCCGATTGTGTTTCCGATATAAGTGTCGGGAGTAAAGTCTTCAATCTTTGACATAAGACCTTAGAACTTATTTAATAGCCGACATTACAAAGACTTATTGGTCATAGTTCCATCATTCTTGTTGGTCGTTCAGTCTTTGGTATAAGGCAAATATTAGTCATATTTAATCTTGGATCAAAGGCGGCCGTCCTCATAAAATACCAAATCTAGGAGATTCGTTTTAATAACATGCCATGACCGCTGGAAAAATAAAGTCATCATTCCATCTGGACCCGAGGCTTTTTCTGGGTGCATTAGGAAAAGTGCCTTACAGACTTCCTATTCCGTTGCCATAGATGTTAGTCGTTCATTCATCCGGTGCATTATTTTTTATATTTTTGTTTAATAATAATAAATTTGTTTAATAATTTATTTTTATTTTATAATTATTTAATTTTCTATTTAACAAAAATATTTACATTTACCGTGGGAAAATGGTTGGAAAGTAATCTGTCATAAACGGTTAGAAAAACATTTGTCGTAAAACGGTTGGAAACACATCCGTCGGAAAACGGTCGGAAACACAAGTATTACCTTGTTTATGGACTGGTGCTTTACTCTGCTGAGCATTATTATAACCATTGTTAGAACTACCTGCTCCTTTGTTACCAGGATTAGCATCCTTTTGTCAATGCACTTTTACCCTTATCTCCGGTTGATTCAAAATTACTTTGAGGTGAGTATCTTCTGAATGAGGAAAAGTTACGAGGAGACTTTTCAATTAATTCAGCCTTCAAATCTAGACTAGAAGCCTCTTGCACGTTACATACAGTTTGCAAACCCATCTTCTCATGTATAGAATCTTTTAAACCACTGATGTACCTGGCTACTTTCTGATTTTATGTTTCTCATAGATCATTGCGCTCAGAGAAACGCAAGAACTCAGCCGTGTACTTTGTCACAGTCCTATTTCTTTGAACACATTCAATATACATCTTATAAAAAACTTGCTCATAGTCTTCCGGTAAAAACATTTCCATCATGAACTGTTTCATTCGCCTCCAAGTTCTAACTGGTCCCTTTCTTTGCTTTTGCCTTTGAATAACAAGTTTATCCCACCACACAACAACAATACTCTTCAACCTGATTGCCACCATCTTGACTTGTTTGCTCTTAGGGACACCCCATGACTTCAAAGAATCTATCAACACTTATATGCCAATCTAGAAAATCCTCCACTCTCATAGTTCCATATAACAGAGAATTATCAGCCTTTACACGATAATCATGTTTATTCTATCAATTCCTTTGGTCAATCTCATCTTCCACATAATCTTATTCATCAGAACTTGAATTTTCAACAATAACAGCACGATTGTTTCCAGTCCTTGGAACCTTAATCAATTCTCCTCGTCTGTTTTTTTGTCAATCTTCGTTGATCATAATGGGTTCTTCTATTATGTTTCTTGGTTGATTTGCGTTGTTGTTAATTTGAGTCGTTAAAGTCGTTATCTGATTGGTCAAAGCAGTTAGGGCCGTGGTAATAGCTTCGGTAAAACCCTGAAAATCTGCTCAAGTCAATTGTTGATCTTCCATGGCTATCAAGCTTTGAAAAAGAGATAGGAGAAAGCATGCTCTGATACCACCTATCGCAGTCGGAAAACCCTAGGAATAGCAAACGCTAAGCCTAGAAAGAATTTAAGTTCACAAGCGATGAACTTGAAGAGAAATACTCTGGAAATCTACAAGAATATAAAAAACCTCTCAACTTTGATTAATGAGAAAATAACGTGGCTCTTACAAATAATCTAGAGCCTCTATTTATATAGAGGAAAACTAAAAAAAAAAAATGGACATTTACAAAAACTGACATAATAATTTTGTAAAATTTATTATTTTATTTCCTTTATTCTTTTATCATAGTTGTGATATTTTGAACTGGCTCAAGTGAAAACTGAAAATATTTATTAATTTATAAAATTTACACTGTATATTTTGTTGGGACATGTAAAACGGATACTATAGTCTAATTGTATTTAGAATTCCTCCATGAAAAAGGGTAAACGTGTCATTTTCTTCTCCTTTGAGCCACCATGTCACGACTATGAACTAACTCGTCTGAATATGAATTAAATGATAATGTCAGGCGCTATTAAAGCTTTTGAAAGAAGTATAAACCCACCTTAGGAAGTCGTCGCCCTCTTTCTATTATATTATTTCCATGGAAAACGCTTGTTTTTGCCTTTTTGGTAAGAAAAGTTCTTGAAGAAAGAAACCGAGTAGTTAGATTTTTATAAATTTGGAAATAATATAAAGTCTTGGTCTCTCCTATTCTACTCTAAAACTTCTTGCTCCCATTAAAAACCAAAACAACTAGAAAAAAACCACAAAAGAAAACAAAACAATGGCCGTGAAGAAGAAACTATCTTGGAGATCACTAATGGTTGCATGTTTCCAGGATCCAGACAACATATCATCATCCAAAAAGGCAAAGAAAAATGATGGTGATGGTGTGATAACGAAACAGAAATCATTTCTTGGATTGTCGATTCTAGACATAAGCGATCCAAGTTCAACAACCTTGTCTGAAGATCTCTCAATCTCTCTCGCCGGCTCTGATCTCCACGTGTTCACAAAGGCTGAGCTCAAAGTCATAACACAGAGCTTCTCTTCCAGCAACTTCCTCGGCGAAGGAGGGTTCGGTCCGGTTCACAAAGGGTTCATCGACGACAAGCTTCGTCTTGGTCTTAAGGCTCAGCCTGTCGCCGTTAAACTTCTTGATCTTGATGGCCTTCAAGGTCACCGCGAGTGGCTGGTCCGTACATTCATTTCCCTAATCCTATGTGCCCTTACAAAATATATTGAGTCTTGATTGTCTAATTTTTTGGGGGTCTATTTTTTCAGACGGAGGTTATATTTCTAGGGAAGTTAAAGCATCCGAACCTCGTGAAGCTTATCGGGTATTGCTGCGAGGAAGAACATAGACTTCTTGTCTATGAGTTCATGTCCCGTGGTAGTTTAGAGTCTCAACTATTTAGAAGTGAGTTTGACTCCTTATTATTAGCCATCAAATGATTGGATTCCTTATTATAACCGGAAAATGATGAAAATGGTTCATTTTCAGGGTGTTCCATATCGCTGCCATGGTTAACGAGGATGAAGATCGCTCACGGAGCTGCAAAGGGTTTGCAGTTTCTCCATGAAGCAGAGAAACCCGTCATCTATCGCGATTTCAAGGCCTCCAATATCTTGTTAAATTCTGTAAGCAACCAAGTCATCTCAAGATCTTCTTTATTGATGTTAAGGGTTTGAGTGCTGATAGCAAACTAGACCGTTTTATTCTTCATCAAATCTGTTTGCAGTGGGACATATTAGTAATTTTCAATCCAACCAGGATAGATCCTGAACCGAAACTCAGACCAAAACCTAGACTAAAAATTGAACCATGTAGAAAATTGAGTATTTTTGCCATTTAAGACGTCTACTATAGTGGTCAAGAAAGAACCACAAGATTTTCGTAGATAGTTGATAAAAGTTTTTTTGAATGGTGAACAAAATGGGTCTTGACCTCAACTGGACTAATCAGTTTTATCCGATGTCACCATTCAAAGCCTAATTGTTAGATTTGAATGAAGCTTTGAACGTTTAATTAATTTTCTTTCAGGATTATACAACAAAGCTCTCGGACTTCGGGCTAGCAAAGGACGGACCAGAAGGTGATGAAACGCATGTATCGACACGCGTGATGGGAACTCAAGGGTACGCGGCGCCAGAGTACATAATGACAGGTCATCTAACGGCAAAGAGTGACGTGTACAGCTTTGGGGTTGTGTTGCTTGAGCTGTTGACGGGTCGGAGATCGGTAGACAAAAAGAGATCGTCAAGGGCACAAAACTTAGTTGATTGGGCACGTCCAATGCTTAACGACCCACGAAAACTCGGGAGAATAATGGACCCGAGGCTTGAAGATCAGTACTCAGAGACGGGAGCACGAAAGGCAGCGGCTTTGGCCTACCAATGCCTAAGCTACCGACCAAAGAACAGGCCATGCATCAGCAACGTTGTTTCAGTTCTACAAGAGATTAAAGATTACAGCAATGATATTCCCATCGGGACATTTACTTACACGGTCGCTTCCTCACCCACCAAGCCAAGCCTTGAAGTTAAAGAGAGAAGTGTTCAAAATTGCGACAAGCCTCGTAACGTTCATAATAGTGATCAACATCATAAGTTCCGGTCGCAAGCCCATACGGCACGAAACCACCGGTTAACTTTGAGAAACGGATTAAATTCAACAATGCGTAACGAGGCCGGAGGAGAACGGTACTAAGTTTCTTTCTGTCCATTCGTTTTTTTTTTTCAAACACAAAATGTAAATAATATTATTTGACCGTCAAAAAACAAAAACAAAATTCTAGAATAGATTTTGCTATTTAAGGTATTTCTCTTCTTTTTTTTTTTAATCCAGAATAGGTTTTGTTTAGAAGGGTATTTTCGTGGGGATTAAGTTGATTATTTTTGTTTTTTTTTATTTCTTTCTTTTGTTTGATCCATTCAAAGCAAGCAGAAACGTTATTGTAACAACTTTGGTTTAAAGAAGTTATATTAAAAAAAAAACCTTTGGTCTTAAGAAAGACGCGTTATAAATCACTTCCCTCCTATTTATGTTTTTTTTTTTCATTCTTATGAAAGCTTACATCATACACGTCTAGTAGTTGGAATTTGATAAAAGTCCATCCAAAATTGCAATCATTATGACTGTAATGCTTGACACGAACCTATATTGTGTACATATTTTTTGTTTTTGTCGGCGATGTACATATAATCCATTTTTTTAGTTATAGTGTTGGAGCTGGTGTCCTCAGCAATATAACCAAATACTCAAAAACGTTTAAAAGGTGAAAACAAAATCGTCATCTCAACCGAATGAGAAAAATATAGAAATCATAAATTCAGGGAATGTCCCAATTTGAAAATCTGCAAGTTATCTTTTTTTTATTTTTAAAATGAATGTTAAATTTATTCAAAAAAAAACTGTTTTACAATATATGTTTCAGTTTGTTGAAAGTAAAGAGGTTTAAGACACAGAACAAGTGCTCGAAAGAAAAAAAAATCTGAAAATGGCCAAGAAAAATGTCCTCAGGTAATTTGATTTTGTGGTGGTAACCACGTACATAAGCCTTCTTCGTAGGCATGGTCACCAAGAGCTCGGGAGATGAAGCGATTACATATATTTTTGTCGATAAGTTGAGTCATGCTTGAGTGTGGTATTGAATTTTCTATGTATCGGCGCCTATTTCGTTTTCTTCAGATGTGGTATAAAGTGGACTTGAACTCATACCTTAGGATGAAAGTTGTGAGGTAGTCAAAGCTTGAATCGTGGAGCAATGCAATGAGGGGGTCCCAGTTTGTTGTATACCAATTGCCCATTAGTCTAGCCATGAGGTTTCGCCATACTTCGGTTTCGTCAAGCTGATGGCATAAGATACATGTGCGTTGTTGGGAATTATCCCATCCACTTGTACGGTATGTGACATATGGTCGATTTTGTAACATCCCTATCTCAGGTCTCCGGAGATAGCCGAGAATCGGGCATGTTAGGTCGACCAGTGGCCAGCAACACATGATCGCCAGGAAAACGCCCGGTAACAACAACACAATGACACGATCCCAACTAACCTGAAAGAAAACAAGGGGAGAGAGTTGAGTAATCAAGATTACCCAGTGAGGATGAGCCTTTAGAGACTCACTTAACCCTTTCAACAATTAAACGAAATAATAACCAACAGCCTAGACCTAAAACGAGCTCAAACAAGGTTTCACACAATATTCATTTTTAGTACTCTTTCTCCTTTTATCACGTAATCTCAATTCTCAGTACTCGACTTTTCTCAGTACTCATCCTTTTGTTTCCGGTTCTCAAACAATGTACTCTACCAGTGCTCACACAATCTACCATGGTGAGAATTTCCAGGCTCTCCAGCCGTTTCTCGTAACATGGCTCTCCGGCGTAGAGCGCGTGATAGCTCCTTTTAACCCCGTTGGAAGCCTACCAGAATGCTGGTCTCGGGTCCATCAATCAAACCGAACCAATGATCCCTCACAGTGTCGAGGACCTAACATTTACTAATATCTCAAGCAATACCGGTTTATCCCTAACACGCAAACGTTCATCTATGTGCAAGACTCTCAAGCCGGACAACGCAACAAGCAAACCAGACAGTTCAATCTGGTACCAGCAATCAATCCTAACTCAAAGACTCTAACCTTCTACCCCTTACCCATTACCCAACGCGACATATAAAAAGGCAGCAACGGATTAAGAATAGGCGCATCAAATCGAATAATGGAAAAAGGGGAAAACGCAACACGTCCTCACCTGACTGCATGTGGTGGAGAAGGAGGAGGAGATGGTGAAGGTGATGTGACCAGCTCGCCTCTGATTTCGTCATAAGAACTCGTTGATGGAGGTGGAGAAGAATCAGACCCGACGCCATGTACTGGAACAGTCATATCTTCTGCCTCGGATCTTGGATTCGGATGATCTCAGGCTTCACGGAAAGAAGAAACTCGGGGCTTCGGTTTGATAGTTATTACATCTTCTGGTTCGCGGCGGTTCGCGGCGGTTCGTCGGGAAAACAGCCCGCAAGGTGACGGCGGCGGTTAGGGTTTTCTGGTGAACGGCAGATCCGACACCTTTCACTGGAATGGCGATATCTGCGGACTCAGGTCTCCATTCCGGTCAAACTAGGTCTTCCTGGAACGATAAGATCCGGGGCTTCGATTTGATAGGTTTAGAATCTCGTGATTCTTTGCGGTTCGCCGGAAAATCTCTCTGCAAAGTGGCGGACGGTTCCTGCGCGAAAGAGAGACAAGGAGGAGGCTAGTCTCGACAGTGGGGAGGACAGAGGCGGTGCCGGTGAGCGGGAGAGGTCGCGCAGGGAGAGAGAGAGCAAGGAGAGCGGCCGCGAGTGAGAAAAGATAAAGAAAGAGAGGAAAAAAAGAGACTAAGTTTTTTTTTCCCTAGCTTTAGGCTTATATACGGGCTTTATTCTAGTTTAGGGAAAAATTAAAAACAGAACCAATTTGGGTTATCACAGATTTAAAGTAGCTAGCCAAGCAAAAAAGAGTATTTCGATTTAAAATCTGCCAGTTATCATTTTCTAACACGATTTGTAGTTTTAGGCAGTTTTAGAGAATTTTTAGAAATTAATCGATTTTACGCTATGAATTGTATAAATACATATACTGTTCCAAAAGTTATAAAAATTCTACAAAAGGCTCCTTAGGTCTCATCGAAGTTATAAAAAGTTTGTCTACAAATTTTCTAAAATATTGAGCGTGGTTTCTCTAAAACCAAAGAAAATGACAGTTTTGGATCGAATAGCAAAATGGATTTTATAGAACGGATCGTAATCTACTTAATTAGGATTTATAATAGTGTATAAGAGTGAGATATGTTGAATACAGATTTCATCTATCTCATAGAAAGTCGAAATCAATTTTGGGTTTAGGAAAATTTCTTATTGATTTTGTAGTTGTGCCTTGTGAAGGCTACCCTACGTAACCTCAGAAGAGAGATTAAGTCATCCGTAGTTCATGTTACATAATGAATTAGGTCGTCGAAAAGACGAGCTAACCGGAAAAGAATAAGAAGATGTGATCTAGGTCTTCTGTGAAAGTTATGTCAAAAGTTGTGGATATTTTTCTTGGTGGAGAAGTCCTCTATTTATAGATGTTTTAGTCGGTCGGATATGTCCCTTTTCCTTTTAGACTGATATGGACGATTTCCTGTTTTCTCGGAATTTTCTTTTATTTTCAAAGATCTTTCTTTTATTTTAGAGAATGGTCTTGACATGATTAAATCAAACTTAATGGACTTGAGACTGGTAATTGAACTGATCTTAATTCGGATCAGGTTAAAGAGGAGGTGCGCTGCTTATCTCCAACAAGACACTTGTGGACGTGCATGGTGTAGTGGCACTGCCTATAAGCTTTGCCAAGGATCTCAAAGGAGAGACGTACCAAAGTCAGGTGATATACTACTCCGTATCGTCTACCTTTGGTACACAATAATTAAGTACTAGTAGGGATTGACCCCCGCGCTTCGCGCAGAATTGTTTTACATTCATGTTTTATAAATTTGTTATATGCTATTTCTAGTAAATAATTTTTTTTTTAATTTCGATTTTAGTTTAATAGTCGGTTTATGTTTATAGTTGCATTGTGTGTACGTGTGTGTGTTTTGCTTTTTCTCATCATTATTGTTTGTATATAAAAACGGTTTTCTCTTAATTATGGTGTTAACTTATGTTGTATTTTTTTCTTTTCGTGTGTTTTATATGTTGTATGTGACTACTCTGTGATTCTAATTACAGTTTTATATTTATTTTTATTTAACACCATTTCAAATCTCTCATAAGTTACATATTTAGTTAAACATATAATATTACATTGTTGTTCCTGAATCTATAGTTCATATTGAGGCCAATTATAACCTCATCAGCCAGTTTAGACATTAACTAAACAAACCACTTACATTTGAGTATAAATGATTTAAGTACATGTACATATTTGAGTATTTAAAATTATATCTTTATATATGTATAGTTTTAGGTTGTTTAGAGTTACACTCTCTAATAGAGAATCTTTTCTAATGTTTGGGCTTTTATGCTTTCTTTGTGAAAGACCGCTGACAAAAGATATGTGATTTTTTCCTTGTTCCCCATCTCCGAAGATTATATCCTCTCTAACTTCTAAAAATCCAACCAATCCCACTCCCAAAAATGTATGCATGGAGCATGTCTATGTATACATCTTGTATCCAAATAAATATATTTTAGCAATTGTGGTGACATATATAATTAGCTTGCAGACTTTATGCTATAAAAAGTGTTCGTTACATTTTAGCTAAAGCCTGGAAATAGACTATATCTTTTGTTAATGTGACTTAATGATATGGTGCATTTAATTACCTTTATTATATATATAAATGATTATAGTGATGATGTGGATAACTTAGATGGAGAGAAAACTCTCCCATCTCTATAATATTATTTAAGAAGACATTTTTAAAAATGAACTTTGTTTTGTAAGTTATTACATAAAATACCATTACAAATAACAAAGAATAATTGAAATAGGAAATGATATAATAGTCTTTTAAAATTATTGATTATAATATGGAAAGTATATATATTTTGTATTAAAAATGATTATTTATTATTTAATTTCTTAATTATTTTTAATATTATATATTTTAAAATAATAATCAATTCATATATATTCAAAAAAAAAATCTATTCAAAATCTTGATATATTATTCACTATAATTTATTATATTTTATTTGAATATATATCAAAACAAAAGTTGAAAATATTTTACTAATTTTATAAAAAGTTAGACACAAGAAAACTATTTTAAAAAAAAGAGTTCGTACACTAACCACAAAAATTAGAGTAATTTAACGGTGCATATTAGAGCTATGTTTTCAAGATTATAAGTTTTTACGGGTTAACTCGAATATTATTTTAGTTCACTGCAAAACGGTTTAAATAGACAAATTATTACAAATTGACAGCTTTATCTATAATCATTAGTTAGTTATATTGTAAAATTCAGATAAAAACAATTTTCTTAAATTTTAAAATATTGTTTTTTTTAAAAAATTACTCCGTGTTATAATTAGCGCGGGTTAAATTCTAGTTATATAATAGATTTGAGTCTTCTAGTAGGCTTAAATTTGTTGTGATTGGTAAAATACTTTGGTTAAAAGATAGCCTGGTACTTGCTTAACGTTCTAGGGATATATTATGCCTCGGACATTCGACTTGTATACCAAAGTAACCACCAACATATAACTCTCCATGTTTCTCCGCCAATGCACTATATATCTCCATCGGGTAAACCAATCATACATGGAATAATATCAACCACATTGCAAAAACAATCAAGATTTCGTGTCATATGCTTCTCACTACTTTCTGTTTTTGTTATTGTTAAGCTCTGCACCTTAATTTAGTTTTAATCGAGATCAGCCCAATTAATCCCGGTCGACGAAAGTTTATAACCAGCAAAAATATCAGTTCACCTTGGTTCTTTTACCGGCCTCATGTCCCATTAAGCCCGGCTCAACTAAATCGATACCGACCTCCGAAATAAACGGAAGATTTCCATATCTTTTCCGGAAAAAGAAGGAAATCTTCCTGATCCGAACCTGCGAAGGAAAAGGAAATTACTAGTTCTTGACCGATAGAAGATCTTATAAATAGGAGACCCTCCTCATTTGAAGGGTTATCCCACAACTCATTAACGAGACCTAAGAGATTCAGAGCTCCGATTTTATGGCTTTAGTTTTTTAGTTCTCTCTTATTTTTCGATTAGCTCGTCGATCTCCGACGACCTAATCTTCCTTGTACATCGCCAAGACACTTAATAAAACGAGATTCCAATTCCCTTTTGTTATTTATGTAACTTAGTTGACAACCACATTTAACAATTGGTTCCGTCTGTGGGGACCTTGGATCTCAATCTCAGTAAGTAAGCTCGACGATGGTAGGAACACCAAACGGTTCGTCTTGCGGAGAGATTCGCAACAACAACGGATTTGAAGACGCCAACCCGACATATCCAAATGGACGACCACCTCCAGCTCATGTAAACACTCATAAAACCGCATCAACCAAACCAGCTGACCATGCCGCTATCTTGCAAGTCCTGGCTACGCAGATTGCAGACTTATCTTTTCAGAACATCGAGTGATTCGATGCTATGGCAGCAACTCTAATCCAATTAACCGAGCAATTCAACAACCAACTCAGCAAGCTCTGGCAAAATCACACGTCCACCGAACCTCATGATAGATTAAGAGAACGCCCTAACTACGTTGAACTCTATTCGCCGACCTACCTCCAGCTCATGTTAATCAAAGTGTAACAACCTGACCTATGGTCTACGGAACCTATGGAGAGCATACCATTCATCAACCAATATCCCAAGACGTCTTTCGCGACCAAGAGTTGGAAAGCATAAAGGCTTAACTCCGCGACATGAGTTCCAAGTTTCACCAGGCAAACATCAAGTCACCCAAAATCGATCGTGTGATTCAGTAGACGTAAAAAAGCCCATTCACATCACGGATTGCTAACACCCTAGTTCGGCACATTGGGAAGATCATGCTAAAACCTTTCGAAGACGATTCAGACCCCCGACACTTCATGACATCCTTCAACATTGTTATGAACCGTTTCCAATTCAGTTTAACCGAGGAGCTATATGCTGTGCCAAATGCTAGCACTTCGTAGAAAACCTAAGCGACACCGCACTCACCTGGTTTTCACGATCCGAAGCTAATTTGATTGACAACTACAAACAAATCACGACCGCCTTCGTCAAGTACAATATATTCCATCTACATCCAGCTGAGCGGGTCCAATGCCAATCTCTGGGCTCTAGAACAAAGATAAGATGAACCCCTACGAGCGTTCATAGAACGGTTCAAGGCCGTAGTCGCTCGCATCACGATGGACGATGACGCCGTAATTGAGGCACTACGAAAGGCCATATGGTATTAATCAGACTTTGGTAAAGAAATAAAGGCCAACTGACCTCAAAGCCTGGAGGACTACTTGCATAGGTCCAACACTTACATAGAGATGGAAGAGGAAATAATTATTAAAGACAATAAATACGCGATCTCGAAGTTAACTATCCCAAAGGACAAGCCTAAGGAAGAATATCATGAACATCACCAGCACTTCGACAAATGTTATGATCATAGCAGGAGACCATCGACTCATCACGTCAATATAGTATAATCACAACAACCGTGGAATAAGTGGAATCAAACTGACGAGGAAAAAGACTTAACCCCGTTCTGCGAGTATCACAATACATCCGGTCACGACACTGCTGATTGCCGACATCTAAAAGAATTCCATCTTGAAAAGTACATAAAAGGAGAAATCCCGGATACGGATCGTCGCCGATCTAATGACACATTCTGCCGAACTAACCACAAAGAACGGTAGAGAACTGACAGATTCCGGAATGACGAAGACCAGCGACATGCTCGTCAAAACGACAACGCATAACTGCCTAAACGAGATTGGGATGACCAGCTCCAGGACCATACCGTCCCGAAGGCACGAAAATAAGTAAACATGATAATGGGAGCCCTCAAATCCTGCAACTACTCAGTTTGGTCCATCAAGGAATACAAGAGAAGGGCAGTTAACGCACATAAGTATAACCGTGCAACGACCGAAGGAACGCCACTAATATTCACAGATGTAGACACTGACGGACTAGATATGCCGTACAATGACCCATTGGTTATCAAGCTACTCATCGCAGACGTCACTGTATCACGGATCCTAGTCGACACAGGGAGCTCGGTCAATGTGATATTCAAGGATGTACTTCGAGAAATGAAGCTCAAGGACGCTAAAATTAAAGACAACATTCAACCTCTTACCGGGTTCACAGGGGAACAAACAATGACAAACGGGAGAATCAAACTACCAATCTACTTCGGCGAAATCGTACAAATGGTCAAATTCTTAGTGCTTAACAAACCAATGATCTAAAATGCGATACTCAGGACACCATGGATACATGCGATGAAGGTGGTACCATCGACCTCTCACCGAATAGTATTACCTCCCTGTGGATCGATACCTAAAGTAATACAATGCACGTATGTGCACTTGGAGAACTTTTAGGTGTATAAATTTAAAACCTGGAGTTTCGAAAACAATCGGACCGCATCATTGGCCATGTAGAATATAAACTTAAGAGCTTGAATTAATTCCCTCGTTAGGATTTATTTGATGCATTTGAGCAATCACGAAGTTAAGAATATCCATAATGAAGGTGGGGCAGGCAAATACTTGGGACTCCCAGATAATTTCGGACGCAGGAAAAGAGACATTTTTGCGAGTCTTGTAGATCACATCAGGCAAAGATCCCATAGTTAGACGTCGCGTTTTCTCTCTTCGGTAGGAAAACAAGTGCTCCTTAAGTCGGTCATATCCTCTATGCCGTCATACTCAATATCGTGCTGTAAACTCCCTCGGTCTCTCTGCAAACAAATTCAATCGGTGTTTACAAGATTCTGGTGGGACGATAAGGCAGATAAAAGGAAAATGAGCTGGGTTTCATGGTCAAAGCTCACTGCACCAAAAAATGCAGGAGGATTGGGCTTTCGGGATATTAAAACTTTCAATGACTCCCTCTTTGCTAAATTGGGAGCGCGACTCATCTCTCACCCTCAAGCTCTTGTCTCGCGAGTTTTATTGGGAAAATATTGCCATAATAACTCTTTCATGAATTGCTCCATCCCCTCTAAACCCTCTCACGGATGGCGCATCATCATCGCATGCAGAGAAGTCCTTCGGAAATGTATGGGATGGTTAGTAGGCAATGGCGAATCCATTAAACTGTGGGATGATCCCTGGTTAAGCTTAAATTTCCCTCTCTTCCCTCTCGGGCCACCACCGCTCTCCTCGAAAGACCTGCGAGTATCAGACCTGATTGATAGGGAAAGACATGTATGGAATTGGAGGATGATATAGGAAATTATCCCAGATTACGAACACTTTATCCGCCTTATCCCCCTGAGCTCTTCTCGGCATGTGGATAAGCTTGTGTGGTTACATGTGAAATCTGGGAAGTATTCGATCTGTTTTGGATACATAATTTCTCAAGCGGAATCACTTCCTGAAAGACAGCGAGATTTTAATTGCAAAAACATATCTGGAAGATTCGTACGACGCCTAAAATTAAGCATTTTCTTTGGAAAGCTGCAGTGGAAGCGCTCCCCGTCGGAGTTCAGCTGGTAAATTGTGGTATTATTTCTGATTTTGGTTGTAAGATTTGTAGAGCCCCAGAAACGATTACACACGTGCTTCGAGACTGTCAATTTGCACAATCTGTGTGGAATTTAGCTCCCTTCCATAATCAGACTAACCTGAATTCGATTATAGTGTTAGAGTTTCTTCTCTGTTTGTCTAATCTTGTAAGCTCCCCCCCCCCGACTGGGCTTCACTCGGCGTCTCTCCCAGCGTGGATATGTTGGAACCTCTGGACTACAAGAAACCACAGCATTTTCTCGAATTCCGCTTTCTCAGAAAGTGAGGTTCTTACCAAGTCTTTAATAGAAGCACGAGTCTGGCAAGAAGCTCAGAGCTTAATGCATCCGGTAAAGTCTCCTGATCCGGCCTTGATACCGTCTTTATCACATGCTGGAATTCGCTGCAATGTTGACGCATCTTGGCATGCTGAATCGATGTCTTGTGGACTGGGTATAGTTTTCCACACCAATACACAGAGCCCTTCGCTCCTATTCTCAAGCTCTCGTCGACAGGTACCTTCTGCCTTAGCTGCTGAGGCATGGGCTTTGAAGGAAGTGCTTTCCATCGAAATTGATAGAGAATTTGAGGAGGTTCAAGTACTTTCGGACTCTTTGTCCCTCGTGAACACCCTCAACTCTCAAGATACCCACACGGGAATTCATACCATTGTCAACGATATCCGTCTTTTGGCGCTATCTTTTTCTTCCATTTCCTTCGTTTATGTCCCTCGGTATCTTAATACCAAGGCTGACTCGATTGCAAAAGGAGCTCTTCGAGCTTCCTTGAACCCTTTGTTTTGAGTTAATGAAGTTTAAAGTTCGACCCCAAAAAAAAGTCTCTATGTGTAAAAGAAAGAAAAGGCCAAAAAGAAAATAAAATATGGCTAAGACATCTAAATGATGATTGGGAGACTAGTTATGAAAGCAAAGAAGAGCTAAATATTGGGAGATCGACCCAAATCAAGCGATTGAGATTATGGAAATCACTAAGAAAGATTTGGAAGATTTAGATTTACCAATATCTTAGTTTATGAAATTTATATTTATCTCTAAATATATTATTTACATTTATGTTTATCTTCGGTCTAGTTTTATCTCTATATAATAGAATGTAACTTGTAACTTTATTTTGATGAGAGTCTAATAATAATTCCTCTTAAAAACACAATCACTACAAGAATACACTCGATTTCCGACGGGTATATTGGTCGGAAACCGGTCGGAAAACGTCATTCCCGACGAATTTCCGACCAATATCGCCCGTCGGAACTATAGCGTCGGAAATCAAATATGGTCGGAAATTGGTCGGTAATTCCCGACCGATTCCCGACCAGATTATTCCCGACGATTTACCGACCAACGACCGATGCAACCATTCCCGACCAAATACCGACCAAAAACCGACCGAACTAAGTTCCGACCATATTCCGACCATAATAATACCCGACGATTTACCGACAAAATTCCGATAACTTTGTTTCCGACCAAATGCCGACCAAATGCCGACGTTACTAATATCCGACCAAACTCCGACTATAATAATACCCGACGATTTACCGACAAAGGTCTGATGACCATTTTCCGACCAAATGCCGACGTGTTTCATTTCCGACCGATTTCCGACCTATCTAATTTCCGACCAAATTCCGACAAAATATTTTATTTTGTATTTTAAAAATTTTGAATATTAAAATTAAAATTAAACATTTTTCGAAAATGAAAATAAATTTATTCGAAAATTAAAATTAATATTAAACATTAAACATTAATATTAAACATTAATATATTTAAAATTAAAATAGTTTAGAAATAAATAAAAAAGTGTTTTTAAAACATTAAAAATTAACATTATTAAACATTTGCAAATCCGGATTCGGATCCGGATCACGTTCCCGGAAAATCCGGAAACTTCGCTTTCATCCACGACGACATGCTAGCGATATCTGACCTCGCCTCCGAAAGCTCATCTTGCGTGGCACCTAACCTGAATTCGGTGTCCGTTTTCGCCGCCTCCAAAGCTTCTACTTTGGACTTGAGCTCTTCATTCTGGTGGATGAGATCTTCAGAGAAAAATGAACCAGAAGAAGACCGGTCGTCCATAAACGGGATCGTACCCAAACCGCCGCGACGTCGCCCTTTTTTATCAAGGGGAAATTCCTGTATAAAATATAAATAAATTAAAACATAATAAAATTATAATGTAAAACTATAAGAAAAAAAAAACTTACGTTCAAAACGAGTTGGTTGACCGCTTCCCGCGACATCTCGAAGGAGGAGGAGGAGTCACCTTGTGACTGTTGGGTCAGCTCGATGTCGGTCTTCTGCTTCGTCACGTTCTCGTAGATCTCCCTTATGAGGGGATCTTGAATAAACCCGGTTGTCTTGTTCGTGTGGCACCTCTTCATTAAGTCTAAATGATTCGGACGCACACCTCCGGCCTCATTAGTCTATAAAAACAAATAAATTTAAATATGAATAAATAATTTAATAATTAATTAAGTAAAGAAAACAATGTAAACAATAAAATATTACCATTTGAATTTCTCGGGTCTGGAAGCTGCTCGATCCGGAGTTGTGGATGTATTGGCCCTTCCCGTTGCGATCACTCTTTCGGTTTCCCGAATTAGTCTTCGAGACTTTCTCTGTCTCCGGTTGTTGCCAATAGGGTCCGTAGTGATTCCAAACCTCCAAATTCAAGCCTTTCGGCTTGTCTGCCCCTTTCCTCCACTTTTTCTTCCACTCGTTCATGTGTCTCTTGAACTGCGTACTCGCTTCCTTCATAAATAATTTTTCCACCGTGGCAGTATGAGAATGATGCCATGTAAACTCTTGCTACGAAAACATAAATAAAAATGCTTAGTAAAATATTAAAAAAATACTTATAAATATAAGAAAAAATATAGTAATTGACAACTTACCGCAAATTGTCTAAACCAAAGTTGCTTCTCATCATACGGGACTTCTGAAAACTTCTTGTACGGTTTGTCGAGGATCGAATGGAACATCCTCATAATAGCCTTGCTAATCCCGTTGTTCGATATACCAAACCTACAAAAAAAGATAAACTATAAACAATTTGATATTAAATATATATATATATATATATATATATATATATATATATATATATATGAACTAAAGGTTTTTACCATGTCGATCTTCCAACGAGATGTGGATCAAGCCGGATGTGCAAGTCCCGGCCCGGTTGTTGGACTAACTCCTCGATGGTCATGATTCGAGGAGCTTGACTCTGCGACTCTGGGATATTCGATGCGGCCGGACTTGGTGGTTCTGGCCCTCGAGTCGAACCACCGGTATGTCGAGGTTGTTGCATCCCTTGAGAAGAACCACCGATGGTCAAGTTCGCGAAACCCTCGTACGCCCTGAAAAAAAAAACGCAAAATTTGTTAGATATTAAACGCAAACGCAAACTATAAATAAAACGCAAACTATAATATTGATTCGCAAAAGAAAAAACGAATACTATTAAAATATTCAGAATAACGCGAAACAATGACCAAAAACCGTAACAATTACCAAAAATCCAAAATATTACGAAAAACCCGAAAAAACTATGAAAATTAGACAAAAAGTTTTTATGAAAATTTCAAAAATTCATAAAATTATAAGAAATTTATGAAAAAGAGTAATAATAAATTCATTAATTATACAAATGATTAAATTAAAAAAAATCCGAAAAATCTTTAAAATATCTTAGATTTAAAAATGTGTTATATACATGATTTCTATAACATTTAAAAAATAGATTTTTGTATTTTTAATCTAAAAATTATCTATTAAAGTTTATATTTATAACAAAAATCCAAAAATCCAAAAAATCCAATTGTGTAAAAAACCCAACAAATCCAAAAAATCTAATTAAACCAAAAAATCCAAAAAAATTATGAAAAACACTATGTGTAAACAACAAATCCAAAAACTATAATCTAACAACAAATCCTAAAAATCTAACCCACAAATCTCACAAATCTAACCACAAATCATAAGAACTAACATCCTAATCTCCAATCTAACCACAAAGCATAAGAACTATGATCCTAATCTCTAATCTAACCACAAAACTCAAACTAAACAACTAACATCCTTACATGGTGATAATTGGCCGGCGGGAGGAGAGACGGCGGCGGGAGGAGAGACGGCGGCGGGAGGAGAGACGGCGGCGGGAGGAGAGACGGCGGCTCCGGCGAAGAGACGGCGGCTCCGGCGATCTACAAACGAAGAAGAAAAGAGGAAGATAAGAGGGAGAGAAGAGAAGGAAGAGGAAGAGGGAGAGAAGAGAAGGAAGAGGCACTTACCGGCGAGGAAGGAAGACGGAGGCGGTCGCGAGACGGAGACGGAGGAAGGCGGAGAGAGAATCGCAGAGAGAGAAGACAGAGATCGATGAAGAAATGAAGAAGACGATGCGGTACAGGTATTTAGATTTAGGGGTGGTCGGAATTCCGTCGGAATTCCGTCGGTTTTCAAAAAATACGAAACCGTCTCAATATTTCATTTAGCGGTTAATTTTCGCGGGTTTAATTTCATTCTGGTCGGAAATCGGTCGGTAATTCCGACAGGATTCCGACCATTCATAATACTGCGTGTCGCGGGTTGACATATATTGTTAACACTTGGCATTTTATCGAAAAAAATTACATTGGTCGGAAATTGGTCGGTAATTCCGACAGTATTCCGACCATTCATAATATTGCGTGTCTCGGGTTGATGTATATTGTTAACACTTGGCATTTTTTCGAAAAAAAATTACATTGGTCGGAAATTGGTCGGAAATTTCCAACCAATTTCCGACCAGATAGGGTATAGGGTATGAAATTCTAAAATTGAATACCGTATAAAACATCTAAATATCATAGGTATGAAAACAATATGGCAAGGTAGACATAAATAGAGTATATGACGATTTTTATGAATCGATAAGAGAACGGGTTTAACCTCTCTTAACGAAACATATAACTTATACTTACACTATTCGTTTTCTTGTAAGGTTTGGATTAGATGTTCAAGAATATTGATTCTTAAGATAAAATTTAGTATTTCATACACGGTTTAGGGTTTATAAATCCAACATAAAACTTTAGAATTTCCTTATAATTTCCGACTAATTTCCTTATAATTTCCGACTAATTTCCGACTATTTATCTATATTGGTCGGAAATTGGTCGGAAATTCCTTGATATTTCCGACCAATTTCCGACCATATAGGGTTTAGGGTTAAAAACTCTTAATTTTGAAACTGTATATTCTTTAAAAAACATGTAAACATCTTATGTCTAACATATATATGCCCCAAAATAAACATTTAATAGAGTATATGATGTTTTATAAATTGAAAGTATATTGAGTTAAACATTTCATAACGAAACATTAACCTTATACGTATACTTTTCGGTTTCTTGTAGGTTTGACAAATATTTTTCGTATATAGTCAAAAGTCTCAGCTAAATATTGTGAGTACACAAACAAGCTCATTAGCCTCTTGTTAAAAAAAAGACTCAGTTGTAGTCTATATATAACAGTTTATTTGTCAAACGTCTATATATAAGCCAATCATATCCTAAATCAAAGAATTTCAAAGAATCTGGTCGGAATTTGGTCGGAATTTCCGACCATTTTCCGACCACC
Organism: Eutrema japonicum; assembly: GCA_030161315.1. Classification (NCBI taxonomy): domain Eukaryota; kingdom Viridiplantae; phylum Streptophyta; class Magnoliopsida; order Brassicales; family Brassicaceae; genus Eutrema; species Eutrema japonicum. The sequence goes on from BSQW01000011.1 coordinate 41,861,626, forward strand.
AAGGAATTTTTTAGCCGGGGGAAGATTTACCCGGGACAAGTTTTAGCCGGGACAAATATAATTCAATCATTCCCGACCAATTACCGACCGCGTTTAAATGGTCGGCATTTTGGTCGGAATTTAGTCGGAATTTCCGACCATTTTCCGACCACCAAGGAATTTTTTAGCCGGGGGAAGATTTACCCGGGACAAGTTTTAGCCGGGACAAATATAATTCAATCATTCCCGACCAATTACCGACCGCGTTTAAATGGTCGGCATTTTGGTCGGAATTTAGTCGGAATTTCCGACCATTTTCCGACCACCAAGGAATTTTTTAGCCGGGGGAAGATTTACCCGGGACAAGTTTTAGCCGGGACAAATATAATTCAATCATTCCCGACCAATTACCGACCGCGTTTAAATGGTCGGCATTTTGGTCGGAATTTAGTCGGAATTTCCGACCATTTTCCGACCACCAAGGAATTTTTTAGCCGGGGGAAATTTACCCGGGGGAAATTTACCCGGGACATGTTTTAGCCGGGGCAAATATAATTCAATCATTCCCGACCAATTACCGACCGCGTTTTGTGTCCGGTCGGAAAATGGTCGGAATGTAGAGTTAAATGTATTAAAAAATACGTACACCATATTTAAGCATTTGAACAATTTTGAAAATTTTGTTTATTTAAAATAGATGCATATGAAAAAACATTGTGACAAATTTATTCTGAAACTGATGAATAAAATGATATAGATGTGAAAAACATTGTGAATCCTTATTAATTAAAAATATTCGTACAACTAATTAAAGCATGTGAAAAAAGTTTCATAAATTTGTTACTTAAAAATAAATGCATATAAAATATTTTTTACAAAAACTATTCTGAGTCCGATGAATAATCTGAAGAAGCTGAATCGGATTCCTCATCAAATTCTCCTCTCTCTTCTTCAGAATCCTCAAATAGTTCGCCCATGCCGGTGAAGTCAACCACAAGGTCAACCTCTAGAGAATGCTCGATTTCACCTAAATTAGCAATTGGCATTTCCTGTAAAGGATCATGCTCGGAAACACCAGATATCATTCCTCTTGGTTGTATGGATGTTACTGCAATCCACGGATCTTGCTTGTTCCTAACACGGGGGTATCGAATGTAGGAAACCTGGTCTGCTTGTGAAGCAAGAATAAATGGATCGTATTTCCGATGTCGCTTGCCTCCGTGAACAGATGTCACACCAAATTCGTCCTGACGTAGACCTTCCACTGGATCATACCAATCGCAATAGAACACAATGCACTTCAAACCAATCATTCCTGGATATTTGACTTCTAATATTTCGCGGAGTATTCCGTAGTAGACAAATTCTCCAGATGTAGACGAAATACCGTAGTTGCAAGTTGTCCTTGAACTCCCTTCACGAAAAGCCTTAAAAGCATACCCCCGAGTGCAATACATCGGATAAACACTTGGAACAAAAGTAGGGCCACGCACCATCTCAACTAACCATGTGGGAATCGATGTCCCGGTAGTATTAATCTGATCAACCTGTACAATTTGTGGACACTCATAAACAATATGTGTAAGTATGTAAAATTTAGTTTAATTGCGGGAAATCGAGCACTTACGTAATATTTCAACCAATCCGTGAATTCATTCTGTTTACGGACCATAAGCTCATCCTCTGTGCAATTTGGAAACCAATTCCTTATTTGCTCCATGTATATACTGTGAATAAAACAAATACATTATTCAAAATACTATCAAGGATTAATTTATGGTAATTACTAAACAAATACATTATTCAAAATCAAGTGACGTACCTCTCATATTCGAAAATGTCTACGCAGTTTGTCAGAAGATATGTATGCAAATGCCTTTGTTCCTCCTCTGTTAGTCGTCTAGACCTTCCTTTTCCACTAAGCCTTCCAATTTCTGCAAAAATATTTGGGACATAGACCGGATACAGCGGTTTTTCTCCTCCATCATCATGACGTGCAGGTCGTCTACTTTTAGTCTTCACCGAAGATGGAAAGTAGTAGCTAGCAAAGTTGGATGCTTCTTCATTCACGCTCTGTGCAACAATAGAACCCTCGACTCTTGCAAGATTTTTCACCTTCTTCTTGAGGTGGAGCATATATCGCTCAAACGGATACATCCATCGATATTGAACTGGCCCACCAAGTCTTGCTTCCCTAGGAAGATGAATAGGAAGATGTTCCATAACATCGAAAAATGCTGGTGGAAATATTTTCTCGAGGTTGCATAGTAGAGCCGGTATCTTCTCCTCCAAATTTTGGATACCGTCTGCTGTAAGTGATCTCGTGCATAAATCCCGGAAGAAAGCACCGATCCCTGCATAAATGATAAATAAAATTAGTAAAATTTAGTAAAATTTAGATATAATTTTGTAAATTATAAATGTACCTGCAATTGCTCCATGGACGTTTCTAGGAAGAAGACCGGCAAAGGCAAATGGAAGGAGGCGTTGCATGATAACGTGACAATCATGACTCTTCAACCCTGAAAACTTCCCTTCTCCAATATTAACGCAATTACGAAGGTTAGATGCGTATCCGTCTGGGAATTGAACACTATGCGTAATCCAGTCGAAGAACACCTCTTTTGAAGGCTCATCCAAACGGAAAGCGGGGGCCTGAGATTTTCCGTTCGCCATTATATGGAGTTCCTTCCGAGAACAAATTTCTGGCAAATCCAATCTGGCTTTCAAATTATCTTTCGTCTTCCCTTGCACATTTAGAACAGTATTAATGATGTTGTCAAAAAAGTTTTTTTCAATGTGCATGACATCTAGATTATGGCGCAGCAGATGGTTCTTCCAATATGGCAAATCCCAAAAAATACTCCTCTTGTTCCAATTGTGGTACTCGCCACAACCATCTACGGGAAAATGACCATTACCACCACATGAAACCGTCTTCTCAGCACCAAAATCTCTCAACTGAGTGATGATGTTATTCCCATCTGGCTCAGGAGGTGGACCATCAAATACTTTTTTGTTCTTCTTAAACAATGTCGTGCTCCGACGATATGGATGATCATGCGGCAGAAATCGTCGATGACAATCGAACCAAGAAGTCTTTCGACCGTGCTTCAATTGGAACGCATCAGTGTTATCTTGACAATACGGGCACGCCAACCTTCCATGAGTCGACCATCCAGATAGCATACCAAATGCTGGAAAATCACTTATGGTCCACATAAGTACCGCACGCATAGTGAAATTCTGTTGGAGAGAAACATCGAACGCTTGAACACCATCTTTCCATAACATTTTCAACTCATAAATTAATGGCTGCAAGAAAATATCAAGGGACCTCTTAGGATGCTCCGGTCCGGGGACAAGAATCGTGAGGAACAAAAACTCTCGTTTCATGCACAAACTAGGCGGCAAATTGTAAGGTGTGACTATTACTGGCCACAATGAATATTGCCTCCCATGTTTCCCAAAAGGGTTGAATCCATCTGTAGATAACCCGAGGTATACGTTACGTGGCTCAGCCGCAAAACTAGGATACACCTCTTGAAAATGTTTCCACGCTTCTGCATCTGAAGGATGCGCAATCTCTCCATATGAGTTATGTTCTGCATGCCATCTCATAGCTCCTGCCGTGCGCTCGGATTGATATAACCTCTTCAACCTATCTGTTAACGGCAAATACCACATCCGTTTATGTGGAACTGGTACTCTTCCACCCGTTTCCTGATACCGAGGTTTCCCACAAAAACGACACTTGCGACGGTTTTCGTCCTTTCTCCAGTATATCATACAATTGTCGATGCACACATCTATCATCTGATACGGCAATCCAAGACCAGCTACAAGTTTCTGAACCTCGTAGTATGAAGCCGGTGAGAGATTATCTTCAGGTAAAAGATCTTTCACAAAATCAGCTATCGCATCCACACAATCCTCTGCCAAGTTGAAATCGGTCTTTATTGTCATCAACCTGCTTGCAGTTGATAAAGGCGATATTCCCTCTCTACATCCTTCGTATAGTGGATGCTTAGCTGCATCTAGCATATCAAAAAACTTCCGAGCTTCTAAATTAGGTTCCTCTATTCTAATACCATCTGGAACATACGATGCTACGTTTTCGCGATACGCATCATTCACCATCTGAACGTTTGCATCTACTTCCGGTGTTGATTCCTCTATTCTACCCGAATAATTAAAACCACTACAATGATGTTGCACCATTGCATCAGTTTCTCCATGCGTATACCAAATCTTATAACTCGGCATTAACCCATTCCTATAAAGATGCTTCCATACATCCCCAACAGAGACTAATCTATGATTCCGACATTTAGGACAAGGACAATACAATTTACCGTATTCCGACGTCATGCTATTGTTTGTCGCAAATGTCATGAATTCCTCAACACCTTGTGCATACTCATCCGTCAGTAAATTCGTCGCTGGATCTTGCCGTGGTCTATCCATCCACGATCGAAAATAATCTCTAGTAGTGTTTGGATTTGAAGAAGACATTTTCAATTTTTTTTTTTGCTGTAAATTGTGAATGAGGGTGGTGTTGTATTTATAATTAAAATATCCGCGGATTTCCGACCGATTTCCGACCAATTTCCGACCAATGTAAAATTCTAACGGCTATGAAACGGCTAGTGCAACGGGTAGATTAACGTATATATTTCGTCGGAATTTAGTCGGATTACTTACTGGTCGGAAATTGGTCGGAAATGTGATTAAAGTTCTGACCACGTTCCGACTATACTAATATTCACCAACGGCTTTAAACGGTTAATTCAACGGGTATACTAACGTATATATCTCGTCGGAAAACTGTCGGAAATTGGTCTGGAATTTCCGACCATTTTCCGACGATTTTAATCGGTCTCCAATACGTCGTCGGAATTTAGTCGGATTATGTGATGGTCGGAAATCGGTCGGAAATTGGATTCAATTCCCGACCAATTTCCGACCGATATCCGACTATTATAATAACGTATACATCATCGGAAAACAGTCGGAAAATTGGTCGGAAATGCCGACTAATTTCCGACGATTCTTAGTCAGTCTCCAATACGTCGGAAATCCGTCGGTATTTCCGACCAAATTTCCGACCAACATAAAATTGTCGGGAATTACCGACCAATTTCCGACGGGTGTGTTTTAATCGGAATATCGTCGGAATATGGTCGGAAATTCCCGACCATTTTAAATTGGTCGGAAATGTGGTCGGAAATCGTGATGTTTTCTTGTAGTGAATATGTTAAGTTTTCTGGGCTTCCAACTCAAAACCAATTGGCTATGAGTGTGGATTGGCCCAAGTCCCTTATATATTACTCAATGTCCCTTCCCATTTCCTATGTGGGACAATCTTCACACACTCCCTAGATATTAAGACCCATGGCCCATTAATCTCTACATAATGCCAATACCTCCCCTCGAGATAATGGCTCTTCTAGCCATTAATCTCGACAGACCATTAATCCTCGGGTCGGGGCGGTCGGGCCTTCTTCTGGGCCGGATTACGGGCAGTGTGTGTTCGGGCTCTAATACCATGTTAAGTTTCATGGGCTTTCAACTCAAAACCAATTGGCTATTAGTGGATTGGCCCAAGTCCCTTATATATTACTCAATGTCCCTTTCCACTTCCGATGTGGGACAATCTTCACACACTCCCTAGAGATTATGGCCCATGGCCCATTAATCTCTACCCAATCCCAATATTTTACTCTCATCAATTTATCATAGTATCATAGCCTTGATCTAATTCATGTGGATTAAGGTTTCGTTATTTTCCGCGATTATAAAAGAAAAAGAAAAAAGGAGAAAATCAAGCTGTTTTAGAAAATTAAACCTACACTATTGATTTGATTGTGAGTGTCCTCTCTTGTATGAGAAGAAGTCAATGATACGTGACTTTGATGCTATGAAGATGAAGACAAAATCATGGTCTCACCAACGCTTTGACCGTGAGTACCATAACAATACGAAGGATGCTGGTCACTCACAAGATCTTCTCACGATGAAGATGGTCACTTTGATCGAAGATTACTTTTTGGAGACGGATCTATGATCTTATCTATTTTTTATAACCGTGAGTTTTACCAAAATTATGCTAATGATGGTATATACTCAAATGGTTATGTTTTGGTGGAGATACGATGATGTATATTTTTCATCCGATTTGACATGACGGCCGGGTATACGATCGATTACCCGATAAAGGATCCTACGATCGGGTATAAACGTCGATTACCCGATGGCCGGGTATAACGCCGATATTTTGAAACCATATCCAATCTCATACGTGTTGCCGTAAAGAAGGATCTGGAAGATTTAGATTTACCAATATCTTAGTTTAGGAAATTTATTTTTATCTCTAAATATATTATTTACATTTATGTTTATCTTATATCTAGCTCTATCTCTATATAATAGAATGTAACTTGTAACTTTATCTTGATGATTGTCTAATAATAATTATTCCTAACCACTTTTGTGTTTTTACTCTCATCAATTTATCAGCTATTAAGTCATTGTTCATCTATGGTGTTACTCGAATTTTAAATCCCTCAAATAGAGAATCCAGATCAAAAGGGATTATACAATTATGATTATTATTCATCTCTGTTTTTCATTGTTTTACAGAAATAATTTTTTTTATACAATTATGATTATTTTAAGAAAAAAATCTAGATTTTGTGCAATATGAAATAATCATATTAGATATTGGGAGAAGAAGAAAAGAATCATCAAAGTTGAAGGAGAAGAAGAAAAGAATCCCCAAAGTGTGAAAAGAAAAAAAAAAGTGATGGAAAGTGTGGGTTTAAGAAGGCAAAATGCTTTGTGATATGGATAACTTAGGAATGGATCTTGATGGGTTTGCATTGGAGTTCATTGTTTCGTGATTGTTCTTTACTCTTAGCATTTTGCCGAAGTTCATTGTTTCGTGAGAGTTCCCTTTGCATTGGAGTACCCACATAATTGAGATCATTTTTATCTCAAAACATTTGCCTAAGCCAAATGAGTTCACTTGATATGTATAAGGCATGATTCACCATTGTACTTGATGAATGTAAAAGAGTTGGAGGATATGAATTCTAAGGCTTAGACCCAATTCGTATAGCGACGAGTATGGCTAAATCTTTTGAAGTAGAGGTTGTTTGTGCATCATATAACTACTTTCAAGGGCATTTGATAAGCTCAAATGTAATACCTAAAGTACTAACAACTTTGTCGATTGTAGTATTTAGGGGTCGAATCCACAGAGACTCAAGAATCACAGAATATATTATATAGGTTCGAATTAAGCTAAGTAAATCAATGAAACAAGAAAGTAGTAACGTAAACTAAACGATTGTAAATTCAATGGAGAAAGGATAGATTCATGGTATTTCTCAGGAAATCAGAGAATGCATATAAACTAATTAGTTAGGATTCAGGTTAAGCCCGGTTCTTGAACTCAAATCACTAAGCTATAATTAACCAATTGTCGTTGCGAGAATTATCTAAGTCTAAATCTCAGAATTCTAAATTTCTTTGCAAATCATAAAGACTAAACTAGCATTAAGTTCAAGTTTGATTTGTTCACAAAACAACTAAACCAAATTTCTTTGTATATAGTTATTTTGCTCACCCTAGGTTCTATCAGATCATCAATTGCACTGTCGTGCCTAATCGATTAACCTAAGATCTAAGTTCCAGGTGATCAATCCATAATTAGCTTTAAGAACAACCTATGGTGAAGAACTAATTCAGATTATGAACCCTAACCAACTAATTAACCTACCATTCAAAGAGATCCTTTATTGAGAACCTTAAATCTAACAGGAAATCTACTCAGACATGGAGATTGAAACAAACAACATGATTGAATAAATCTCTGAAATTAATAATAAACGAGAAAGAAAACAAGGGTTCGAAATCTTCTCTCGGACGAACAGAGTTTCAGACTTATCTCCCTCAAAGCTCTCTCAACCAAAAACCAAAAGGAGAATAAAACGTGGCCAAAAAGTGGCTGAAAACCCTAATTATATCCTAAAACACGTTTTGGGACTTCTTGGAAATAATAAAGACTTCTGGACCAAAGTGAAAATTCTTCAGACTTGTAAAAAAATTAAATTTCCTTCTTCATGACGTCGGTGTCGAGCGACACCAGGTGGTATCACTCGACACAAGGACCTGAAATCGTCTGTATCGACCGACACCAGGTTGTATCGCTCGACACAAGGACCATAATGCTCCAGAATGCTACAATATCTCCAATTAAGCTCCAAAAGTACATAAACCTGTAAAGACTCGAAAAGACTCCAAAAATACTAGAAAGACTCTATAAATAAGAACTATATCATGGTTAAAAGCGGGTAAAAACCATGATATATCAACTCCCCCTGACTTAGCCTTTGCTTGCCCTCAAGCAAACAGAAAGCTAAACAAGAGAAAGAAGTTTGAAAAACACGGAGACTCACTTGTTTTTGAAACTCTGCAATGGCCCATTTTCTTAGAACTCCACATATCACCTAACCAGTTCCAAATCTAACCACCAGGTTTGAAAAATACGGAGACTCACTTGTTCTTGAAACACTGCAATGGCCCTTTTTCTTAGAACTCCACATATCACCTAACCAGTTCCAAATCTAACCACCATGTACTTCTCCGTAGACATTCGCAGCCTTCCAGACTCCACACATACTTTCGCAGCATTGTCCAATAAAGCCCTCATCACCAGTTTCATCGCTGTAATCAATGCCAAAAACCTTCTAGACACTTCCCATACAATATCATGACAAAAGAACACCCAATTTTCACACTTTTTGGTATTATTTCCTCTCCCTCAGACTTATTTCATATCATGTTCTCTTGCATATACATATTAAGGTTTGAGACCCGAGTATTGATGGTGTTTGCCACCGAATCTCCGGTTCTTCCCCTCTCTATGTATAAAAGGTGTAAGCGAATAATGGTATCACAAGAAATTTTCCTAACCTCGCTTCCAACCTTTGTGTGATCATTTCTTTTCAAGTAGAATAATGGGATCGTTGAAAATTTTCCTAACCCTCTACTGAGAAGAAAATCATTTAATCTTTTCATGCCTTTTTTAACTTATAACAAAGGGAGAGGAATACCATTACTTTCTACACATGGGTTCCTTTGTCAGATATGAATGAGGAATCAAGCTCTATGGACATCAATCACATCGATGAAGTGCAAAGAATTAGCTCAGGCTTTAATGGACTCAGCTGGAAACATGGGTGTCTTCTAGTTAACTAGTCAGCCTTTGGATTTTTCATTAGTCTGATCTATAACTGATTCTGTAACAATGGTCACTTAGAAGTGAAGTCCGAACAATAGATTCAAGAAAAAGATCATAGTCTCCAACACGTTTTGACTCAATAAAATGTTTTTTGACTCAAAAACGACTAACTCTAAGAAAAACAAACACGCTGTCAGCAACTACCTCCCCCAGACTTAAACAACAATGTCCCCAGTGCTATCTAGTTTAGAGTCGGTAAAAGGAATCATAAGAGCTGAGTGGAGGCGTGAAAATCAAAGAAGTTACCGGATTGGGGTAGGAGTGTCGACCGACACACAACACCTGTATCGAGCGATACCAGGATTAGGCCGACACATGTAACTCTTTTCATCGATTTGATAAGCTTAACTCCTTTGTCGCGCAAGTGATGTCGATCGATACCATTACTGGTATCGCTCGACACAGCTCCTTTGTAACTGATTCACGCAAAACACAAGACACAAAACCAAAAACCAAAAGAAATAAAAGAACTTATGTATAGACTCACCAGTGGGTTGCCTCCCACCAAACGCTTGTTTTACGTCACTAGCTTGATTTTGGCTCATGTATTAGTCATGATAAGAATGAGAACTTGCTCCAAAACAAGCTCCACAACTAGACATCAGAATTCTGCTCAACATACCCTTAACAAGATCCTTTCCTTTCTCTTTCAACTCTGAAGTGAAAATAGCTCTAACCTTAGAGAATGGTTTCGAAGTTCCCTTGCACTTCACCTCATATTTAATCGAATCTCCATCACACTTCTGAGGGGTTAAAGTCATATAGGCATTACCCTTGACTCTTTTGCTCTTCACCTTCTTCTTTTCCTTAGCCGTTTTGATGTCTCTCGTCGTGATGATAGAAGGACCATCTAAAACGTCTATGACATTTGGCTCATCATAAGGCTCTTCCAAAATATCAACCATCAACGTCTCTCCTGTAACAACGGTGATGCAAGAGACATGTTTGGGAGCTCTTCCAGAAGGAATGGCTTTGTAGGTGACCTCTTTGTCAATGTATGAGAACGAGATTCTCTTACTGGGTGTGTCTATAACTGCACCAACTGTAGCCATGAACGGTCTTCCAAGAATCAAAGGTATATTAGAACTTTTACTCATCTCCACAATCTGAAAATCAGTAGTAACCAGACAATCTCCTACTTTAACAAGCAAATCAGGGATGGTACCATATGGAATTGAGGTTGAAGAGTTCGCGAATGTGAGAGTCATCTTAGCAGAACTAATATCACCAATTCTTAACCTCTCTGCAATTGCCTTTGACATGACATTGACGCTAGACCCCGGATCAACGAGAGACTCTTTGAATTCAACTCCAAAGATAAAGCATGGAACCGAAAATTTTCCTGGGTCTTCTCTCTTAGTCAACTTCTTCATTGGTGGTGGTGTGCTTCTTGCTTTGATGAAGATTGCCTTGATCTCTTCCAGAGTTTCTCTGCAATCTCGGAAGTAACAAAGCAAATGGCGGTTTTCCAAAGCTTCTTCAAAAGACATCGTATGGGGAATCCTCCTTACTGTTAGAGGGGGGATTAGCACCCCCTGGTTTAACTCGGTTCGAACCGAGATCGGTTCAATCAAGACCGGTTTACGATGGTTCGGATCGAGGATAAGTCGGCCCGAAAACATTGGGCCGAGCTCGGGATCTCGCTGAAAGCCCACCTCGGCTACCGATCTAGGCCCATCACAAGCCCAGTCCGTTACAACAGATGAAACCGGAATATTTCCTCTTTCCCGCCGATCTCGGAAATGGAAATATTCCTTGCGAATAGACCGCCAAAGAATAAGGAATATATCCTTATCTCGGAGGGGAATCCGGAATATTTCCATTCCCTAATCGAGCAAGGAAAAGGGAATATTCACATTTAGAGCCGCCTCAACACAATATAAATAGAGGAGAAGGTTCATTCATCAAATCATCCACAACTTCCGCAGAGACAGAGAACACAAGAGAGAGCTCCTTACCGATCTCAAGTCTTTTGTCTTTGCTTTCTTACCTAAATCTGTTGTAACCGCCGACCTTGATCAATAAACGAGATTCCGACCAAAGTACTGTTTTACCCTTTTTGTGTGATTTACGGATCAACAATTGGCGCCGTCTGTGGGGACAGATTAGAGCAGTACTTTCGGATATTATTCGATTGAGTTCGGTGATGACCCTTCGAGCCAACACCTCCGTAGTCGACATCAACGGCACAGAAAACGATGATCAAAACCCTCGGGCTGACGAACTCAATCCAACCGACACTGAGTTACCGACAACCGGAGGAGGACCCCCTCTTTCTAGCGCCATCGCGCCGACCTTGTTCGCAGTCAGGCATCGCGCCGAACTTGTTCGCAGTCAGGCATCACGCCGACCTTGCTCGCAGTCAGGCAATGCGCCGAACTTGTTCGCAGTCAGGCATCACGCCGACCTTGCTCGCAGTCAGGCAATGCGCCGAACTTGTTCGCAGTCAGGCATCGCGCCGACCTTGTTCGCAGTCAGGCATCGCGCCGACCTTGCTCGCAGTCAGGCATCACGCCGACCTTGCTCGCAGTCAGGCATCGCGCCGACCTTGCTCGCAGTCAGGCATCGCGCCGACCTTGTTCGCAGTCAGGCATCGCGCCGACCTTGCTGGCAGTCAGGCATCACGCCGACCTTGCTCGCAGTCAGGCATCGCGCCCACCTTGCTCGCAGTCAGGCATCACGCCCACTTTGCTCGCAGTCAGGCATCGCGCCGACCTTGCTCGCAGTCAGGCATCGCGCCGACTTTGCTCGCGGTCAGGCATCGCGCCGACCTTGCTCGCGGTCAAGCATCGCGCCGACCTTGCTCGCGGTCAGGCATCGCGCCGACCTTGCTCGCGGTCAAGCATCGCGCCGACCTTGCTCGCAGTCAGGCATCGCGCCGACCTTGCTCGCAGTCAGGCATCGCGCCGACTTTGCTCGCGGTCAGGCATCGCGCCGACCTTGCTCGCGGTCAAGCATCACGCCGACTTTGCTCGCGGTCAGGCATCGCGCCGACCTTGCTCGCGGTCAAGCATCGCGCCGACTTTGCTCGCGGTCAGGCATCGCGCCGACCTTGCTCGCGGTCAAGCATCGCGCCGACTTTGCTCGCAGTCAGGCATCGCGCCGACCTTTCTCGCAGTCAGGCATCGCGCCGACCTTGCTCGCAGTCAGGCATCGCGCCGACCTTGCTCGCAGTCAGGCATCGCGCCGACCTTGCTCGCAGTCAGGCATCGCGCCGACCTTGCTCGCAGTCAGGCATCGCGCCGACATTGTTCGCAGTCAGGCATCGCGCCGACTTTGCTCGCGGTCAGGCATCGCGCCGACCTTGCTCGCGGTCAAGCATCGCGCCGTCTTTGCTCGCGGTCAGGCATCGCACCGACCTTGCTCGCGGTCAAGCATCGCGCCGACTTTGCTCGCAGTCAGGTATCGCGCCGACCTTGCTCGCAGTCAGGCATCGCGCCCACCCCGCTCGCAGTCAGGCATCGCGCCGACCTTGCTCGCAGTCAGGCATCGCCCCCACCTTGCTCGCAGTCAGGCATCGCGCCGACCTTGTTCGCAGTCAGGCATCGCGCCGACCTTGTTCGTCGAACTCAAAAGCCGAACTCCAACAGTTCGCCGAACTCGAAAGTTCACCGAATTTGAAAGATCGCCGAACTCAAAAAGTTTGCATCTTCAAAAAAAAAAAAAAGAAAAAAAAAAAAAGAACGGACTTCAGCAGTTCGCCGAACTCAAAAAATTCGCCGAACTCCAGCAGCTCGCCGAAATCAAAAAATGAGCCGAGCCCCAGCAGTTCGCCGAATTCTAAAAATTCGTCGAACTCCAGCAGTTCGCCGAACTCAAAAAGCCGAACGCGCACAGTTCGCAAAAAAAAAAAAAAAAAAAAAAAAAAAAGATGCTCTTCTACCTAGCTACGCTCTCGCTATCAAGCTTTCTCCTCTATCAAGTGACAATACACTCTCCAACAGAGCTACATCTTCTACCGAGCTACAACACGCTCATTATGACATGATTTGTCCAATTAACGGTTTATCAGTTTCAGTTCAGAATGGTTTATCAGTTTCAACTCGTCTCGGTTCAGATTGGTTTTCACAGCTTCAGTTCTTCAGATTCAGAACTTCACTGCTTCAGTTCTTCAGATTCAGAACTTCACAGCTCCAGTTCTTCAGATTTAGAACTTCACAGTTTCTGTTCTTCATTCAGAACTTCAGAATTTCAGAGTAGTTTCAGTTCAGATGAGTTTTTCGTACTAATTCAAGCTCATCTGATTCAGAATTTCAGCTCGTCAACCTCATATTGAAGCCGTACTCTAGAGTCTGCACTACAGTCTAAAACGACTCCCAAATCATCCGAGCCAAGTAAGCCGGGTCCGTCTCGCACACTCGGATTCGATTTGCAAAATAGTAAGCCGAATTCTCAACATTCGTAAATTATAAGCCGGATGACGCAATTCCCAGATTGTCTGAGCCAAATAAGTCGAGTCTGTCTCGCACACTCAGATCCAATATGGGAACTAAGCCGATCAATCGACGATCGCCGACCTAGAAGCAGGTCGTAAGATCGAGTTCATTCTCTACACCCCGGCTAAGACCGTATTATGTACGGCACCAATTGTGTGCACAATGAACTCGAAAGGATGTGTAACACGACCTCGGAATTAACAGTCAAGAAACGACTAAGTAAGATGAAGCTTCCACAGCTCGAAAAGCCATCTTATGATGAACTACGAATGGCTTGATCCTTCTTTCGAAGGTACGTAGGCAGCCCTCACAAGGCGCAGCTATAACATTAATAAAATTTTACCAAGGCATTCTACCGAACTCCAATAGTTCGAACCTTCAAAGCCAAACTTTATGTTTGCCGAACTCCAAGAGTTCGTATTTTCTAAGCCAAACTTTATGTTTGCCGAACTCCAACAGTTCGTATTTTCCAAGTCAAACTTTTAGTTTGCCGAACTCCAACAGTTCGTATTTTCTAAAGTCAAACTTTTCGTTTGCCGAACTCCAACAGTTCGTGTCCTCTAAGTCAAACTTTTAGTTTGCCGAACTCCAACAGTTCGTATTTTCTAAGTCAAACTTTTAGTTTGCCGAACTCCAACAGTTCGTATCCTCTAAGTCAAACTTTTAGTTTGCCGAACTCCAACAGTTCGTATTTTCTAAGTCAAACTTTTAGTTTGCCGAACTCCAACAGTTCGTATCTTCTAAGTCAAACTTTTAGTTTGCCGAACTCCAACAGTTCCTATCCTCTAAGTCAAACTTTTAGTTTGCCGAACTCCAACAGTTCGTATTTTCTAAGTCAAACTTTTAGTTTGCCGAACTCCAACAGTTCGTATCTTCTAAGTCAAACTTTTAGTTTGCCGAACTCCAACAGTTCGTATCCTCTAAGTCAAACTTTTAGTTTGCCGAACTCCAACAGTTCGTATTTTCTAAGTCAAACTTTTAGTTTGCCGAACTCCAACAGTTCGTATTTTCTAAGTCAAACTTTTTCGTTTGCCGAACTCCAACAGTTCGTATCTTCTAAGCCAAACTTTTAGTTTGCCGAACTCCAACAGTTCGTATTTTCTAAGTCAAACTTTTCGTTTGCCGAACTCCAACTGTTCGTATTCTCTAAGTCAAACTTTACGTTTGCCGAACTTCAACAGTTCGCATTTTCAACCACCAACGGTTACACATCAACGTTCTGGCCAGACGATCTGATAAAGCCGAGCTTAGCTCGCACGCATCCTCATGGTGCAATGGATAATACACTTTCCACATTCAAAGCCGAGATCAGTCTCGCACCAACTTCTCAGATTATCCGAGCCAAATAAGCCGAGCCCGTCTCGCACACTCGGATTCAATGTGAGAAACCTAGAGCATATTAAGATGAGCTGTTCACGTACTCTTAAACTAAACTCTAGGGTCAAGCCGAACGTCCTTCCTCGCAAATCTAAGCCGACTTCTCAACAGTCGCAAGACTAGTAAGCCGATTTCTCAACAGTCGCAAAAACAAGCAAGCCGATTTCTCAACAATCGCAAAAGCAGTAAGCCGATCTACGATAGGGATTGCCGACCTCGAGCAGGTTCAGTCGAATTTATCCTCTTCACCCGGCTAAGACCGTACAGTTTACGGCACCACTGTGTAAGATAAATTCGAGAGGTTCGTATTATGTACGACTTCAAATATATCAGAGCTCAACAACCCGAGAAAAATCAGCCGAATTCAAAATTCAATAGACTAGTCAAACCGCGAGAATTCCGATCTTCACTTTCGAAAGAAGTTCGCCGGACTCAAAATTCGCCGAACCTAAAAATCCGCCGCACTCGAAATAGAATCTGATCAGATCGTACCGATCTCAGTTTTAACCGAGCTAAAGAATACTCCCCAAAATTTCACCGAACTCATAAACTCCCTCGCCGAACTGAGGGGGGGACCAATTGTTAGAGGGGGGATTAGCACCCCCTGGTTTAACTCGGTTCGAACCGAGATCGGTTCAATCAAGACCGGTTTACGATGGTTCGGATCGAGGATAAGTCGGCCCGAAAACATTGGGCCGAGCTCGGGATCTCGCTGAAAGCCCACCTCGGCTACCGATCTAGGCCCATCACAAGCCCAGTCCGTTACAACAGATGAAACCGGAATATTTCCTCTTTCCCGCCGATCTCGGAAATGGAAATATTCCTTGCGAATAGACCGCCAAAGAATAAGGAATATATCCTTATCTCGGAGGGGAATCCGGAATATTTCCATTCCCTAATCGAGCAAGGAAAAGGGAATATTCACATTTAGAGCCGCCTCAACACAATATAAATAGAGGAGAAGGTTCATTCATCAAATCATCCACAACTTCCGCAGAGACAGAGAACACAAGAGAGAGCTCCTTACCGATCTCAAGTCTTTTGTCTTTGCTTTCTTACCTAAATCTGTTGTAACCGCCGACCTTGATCAATAAACGAGATTCCGACCAAAGTACTGTTTTACCCTTTTTGTGTGATTTACGGATCAACACTTACCATCTTCTCAAAAGCGAGCAACTTCTCTGCAGTAATGGGATCTCTGAGATATCTAAGTAGTTTAGAATGTGGCACCTTAGGCTTGTAAACATTCTCCTCAACAATCTTCGGTGTTTTCACAATTTCTAGCTCAGTCTGCGAGGGGTGTCGATCGACACAAGGCTTCTGTGTCGTCTCTTTAGGTTGGTGTCGATCAACACAAGTAATGGTGTCGCTCGACACAGGTTGGTGTCGATAGACACAAGTAGTGGTGTCGATCGACACAGCCGTATCAGGCTCAAAATCACCTTCAAACTCTTCTAACTCCACGAATTTTTCTGCATTCAAACCCTTTTCTACCACTGCAGTGACCTCTTTAGAACGTCTTAAGGTGATTGCATTGATGTATTCATTCTGTGAATAAACCATCTTTCACTTGACAGCTGCTGCAGTCTGAGCTATTTGAGTTTCTAGCAACTTCTGATTTGTATACATGGCATCCATCTTCCCATTCAGATTTCCCATTCAGATTTGTATACATGGCATCCATCTTCCCATTGAAATCCACTGTCATCTTCTGCTGTCCCTGAAGAAGCTGTTCAAGCATAGACTCAACTTTGCTCTCTGGGGTTTTAGCAGGTAGAGGTTGATAAGAAGAATTCCCATAGGTGCGGGTGTAGCCACTACTCTGGAATGGTTTCTGGACAATTTGATTAGTTCCAAAACCAGTTGGATTGCCTTCAGACTTGTACCCTCCTTGCTGAGCATTGTTGGTGAAGTTTCGGTTGTTGTTCTGGTGGTATTGATTTCTCTGACCTTGTAAACCATAACCACCAATGTAGTTAACATCTTCCACTTCATCTTCATTGAAGGTCTCAACCTCATCAGCAAAGTGAACAGCCTTCATCGTCTTTCCCATCAAGAGATTGTGCACTGAATCCAGCTTAGCCTGAACCTCAGCAATCTGCGATCCATCCATGCTCCCAGTCTGCTTTCTTCGCTCAAAGTCTGCATTCTTGGTACTATTGCTAGATGCCAAGTTCTCAATAAGCACATAAGCATCGTCAAGATATCTGGTGTTGAAGTTCCCATTGCTCGCAGCATCCAAAGCCATATGGTACCTCCAATCAATCCCTCTAAAGAAAATACCCAACAGCTGAACATTATTGAACCGTGATGTGGACAATCCCTCTGATATGATCTGAATCTGGTCCAAGCAGCCTTGAATGCCTCAGTTGATCCTTGAGCAAATTGGGAGATTTTATTCCTAAGCTCCTCAGATCTTGCATCATCATAGAAATTATTCAGGAAGGCGTTCTTAGTCTCCTCCCAGGTAGTCAGTAATCCAGGCGGCAACTACTTAAGCCAATAAGCTGCATCTCCACCAAGAGAGTATGTGAAGAGCTTGCAGAAGATAAAATCATTGGACACTCCATTGTATTTGATGCTAGTAACCAAGTCCTCAAACCTCTCGATGTGATCCATGGGGTGTTCATGAGAAAGACCATGAAAAGGATGCTGACCCACAAGAGTGTAGTATGCAGGTTTCAGCTCAAAGTCATTCCTCTGAAAAGCAGGAGGGCGAATCGCTGATCGATTGGCATATAACTGATCAGACATGTTGTACTCACCAATCGTTCTACCACGATTAACCACATCATTCCCATCGCACCCGCGCGCAGCTGGCGCATCAATCTCATCAGCAACAACTAGAGGGACAATGACGTTTCCATCTTCATCAAGTCGTTGCCCTCTCTCATTGCACAATTGATCCTCTTGGTCTCTCAAGGCTCCAGCATCATCACGAGTCAATACCACTAAATTGTTCATCTCTGTTGGCCCCTTTGTTTTCCTGTTTGTGCGTTCCAAGTCAGCGAGCTCCTTGTTGGAAGGATTAACTAGCTGAGTACTCTTGTTCCTCCTGGTTTCCCGAGTAGGCATACACCTGAAACACAAAAGACAAGGCACGTAAGTAACAAAAATAACGATGAGTATCGACTGACACTAAGGAGGTGTCGATCGATACCAACGGACTTAGTCGAAATTCTTGACTAAAATCTAATGGCGAATTAAGAGTCCCCGGCAACGGCGCCAAATTTGATAAGCTCAAATGTAATACCCTAAAGTACTAACAGCTTTGTCGATTGTAGTATTTAGGGGTCGAATCCACAGAGACTCAAGAATCACACAATAGATTATATATGTTCGAATTAAGCTAAGTAAATCAATGAAACAAGAAAGTAGTAACGTAAACTAAACGTTGTAAATTCAATGGAGAAAAGATATGTTAAGTGTATTTCTCAGGAAATCGGAGAATGCAGATAAACTAATTAGTTACGATTCAGGTTAAGCATGGTTCTTGAACTCAAATCACTAAGTTATAATTAACCAACTGTCGTTGCGAGAATTATCTATGTCTAAATCTCAGAATCCCAAATTTCTTTGCAAATCCTAAAGACTAAACTAGCATTAAGTTCAAGTTTGATTTGTTCACAAAACAACTAAACCAAATTTCTTTGCAGATAGTTATTTTGCTCACCCTGGGTTCTATCAGATCATCAATTGCACTGTCGTGCCTAATCGATAAACCTAAGATCTAAGTTCCAGGTGATCAATCCAGAATTAGCTTTAAGAACAACCTATGGTGAAGAACTAATTCAGATTATGACCCTAACGACCTAATTAACCTAACATTCAAAGAGATCCTTTATTGAAAGCCCTAAACATAACATGAGATCTACTCAGACATAGAGATTGAAACAAACAACATGATTGAATAAATCTCTGAAATTAATAATAAAGGAGAAAGAAAACAATGGTTCGAAATCTTCTCTCAGACGAACAGAGTTTCAGACTTGTCTCCCTCAAAGCTCTCTCAACAAAAAACCAAAAGTAGAATAAAGCGTGGCCAAAAAGTGGTTGAAAACCCTAATTATATCCTAACACGTTTTGGGACTTCTTGTAAATAATAAAGACTTCTGGACCAAAGTGCAAATTCTTCAGACTTGTAAAAAAGTCACGTTTCCTTTTTCATGACGTCGATGCCGAGCGACACCAGGTGCTATCGCTCGATACAAGGACCTCAAATCGTCTGTATCGACCGACACTAGGTTGTATCGTTCGACACAAGGACCATAATGCTCCAGAATGCTACAATATCTCCAATTAAGCTACAAACGTACCTAAACCTGTAAAGACTCCAAAAGACTCCAAAAATACTAGAATGACTCTATAAATAAGAACTATATCATGGTTAAAAGCGGGTAAAAACCATGATATATCAAGATTTGAATTTTTTTGTTAATATTCTCGGATTTGATCTCCCGCATTCCAACCTCTTCTTCGACCTGTTCTTTTTTGTTTGCTTGCGAACAAGCAAAAAGCAAGTTCGGGGGAATTGATAGTTGCATAATTTAGTCCAATTTAGTATCCATTCAAGTTAGTTTTTACATCCTTTTAGCATTCATTTGATGGTTTTGATCTATTTTGAATTCATTTTAGATTTAAGGAGTTTTAGATTTGTTCTTGCACGGTTTAGTGCATTGTAAAGTGTCTTTAGGTACATTTGGAGGTTATGGAGGCTCAGTGGAGGTTGAAAAAAGGCCATAGATCGAACGAAACTTGTCTGGAGCAAAGAAGATGATCAAGAGAAGAAGAAGAAGAAGGTCGGCTAAACGATATCAGGTTGCGGTATCGGGCGGTGGCGCCCCGATTTCGACAAGAGGAGAAGGATCATCTCACCCGAGCATCCATCGGCCCATGGCATTGGCTATCGGTGCCCGATAGGAGTCATCCGTACTTTCTACCCGAGCATCCAACGGCCCATGGCATCGGCCACCGGTGCCTGATGCGAGTCGTCCAAAATTTCTACCAGAGCATCCATCGGCTCGTGGCATCGGCCACCGGTGCCTAATGCAACCTGCGCGAGACCAAAACTCACCGCGTCAATACCCGGTTTGTTATGGGTTGACCCGGTTCGACCCAATTTCTTATAAATAGCCAAAAACCTAATTTATTTGCAAGCTTTTTCTATCTTTTTCGCTCTTTGTAAACTTGTTCTTTCTTTGATTTTAATAAATTTTGTAAGAGATATATTGAGGTTTTATGCAAGATCTTTAATTTCTCTTCTTAATATATCTTCTATCTTTCACTAATCGTGTTTATTAGCATTATCCTTATGATTTTTGTTGGTTTTACCATGATTAGTGAGTAGACCTTTTAGGATCCATGGGATGAGGTAGACTAGGGTGATGATTTGAGTAGATCCATGATGTTACGACTTAGTTTAGTTAATATTCTTTCTTATTAAGTGTGATTAATTCTATATTAGCCTTGATTTGGTTGATTTAGAACTTAGGGAATTTCTCGCCCGGAATGTGTTCGATGAAATTCCCCAAAGAACTTTTAAAGAGATTTACTTGCTTAGCCTATGAAAACAGATATCTAAAGAGTTTATTATGTGATTAGATCTTGAGATTAATGCTTGTTGATTGTTTAATCACAAATGGAAATTTGTTCTTGATTAGGTAATTAACAAAGTGATTAGCATCTTGGAAGTGGATTAGTCTTAATTAGTGATCGAAACCAAATGATTAACATTGTCTGAGTAATTGGCATCATGGATAAGCTCTAGGATCACCCCAAATCAATAACATCATCCTAGTATTTGCTTCCTTTGACTTGTTTAATCGTTTTAAGATGTCTAGTTTACGTTTCCGCTTTGATTAAGTTTGAAACTTGTTAGTCTTCTAATTGCTTTTGTTTTATGCTTTAGTCTTTCTTGTTTACTCTCTATTTCATTAAGATTGTTTAGAAAACTTCAATCTTTATTAGCTTAGCTTAAGTAGTATCTTGTATTCTTAGTGCATTTCTCATACCTCCTTGGATTGATCCCAAAATACTACAATATCGTGAGTATTTGGATCATTGATATCGATAAAATTATCCACTATCAGGTACGTAGACAGCCTGTCACAATGTTCAGTTATGCCATATTAATAAAATTTCTTTTTTTTCAAGTTTTACACTCATTACCAAACTCCCAACTCCCATAGTTTGACGTTTACCAGACTTATTTTTCGTTATGCAATCCTCATATCTAGGTACTAACACATCGACACTTTGGCTAAGTGTTCGATTCCTAAACGTGTTCCGCATGAATATTAATGCAGTGGAAACGATTCATTATCCAAAAGCCGAGACCCATCTCGCATGCATTCCATATGAATGTCGTGGTGAAATAATGGACATCTTCGATGTCTAAGCCTCAAAACCTTAGCTCGGAGACTCAAAACGCGAGACCTGTCTCGCATGCGTTCCACATGAATATCGTGGTGAAATAATCCACATCTTCGATGTCTAAGCCTCAAAAACTTAGCTCGAAGGCACAAAAGTCGGGGCCAGTCCCGCACTAGAATTCCATATCGTTTGAGAAACATAAGCCGGAGCCCATCTCGCTTTCTAATGACCGATCTAGAAAATACAATACCAAAAGCCGAGCAAATCTCGCATATTCGTAAGTCAGGCCCAGACTCGCACTCTAAATCAAAATCAACTTACATATCATATCTGAATCTCAATCGATCTAGTGCGCAAAGAAAATCGAGCAAAAAATAGTGCTGAAAATACTGACTTATATTAATAAAAAATCTCTTCCGAGCTACGATTACAAAAGCCCTATCGGGCAATGATTACAAAACAAAAATTATACAACACAACCAAAATCTAAGAAGCTTGGCCTCTCAGTTCGGCAACAAGCTCACTCGACATCGTTGGTTCATTCGATCCAAACATGTCGACTCCATGAGGGACTTCAGCACGGATAGGCAGAGTTATCTCTGGATGAAGGTCGCTAAGGATTGGAGACACCCTCATGTCATCCACTTCAAGATCGGCGATTTCAATCGCTTCGATATCAGCCTCTCTCTTTTTCTTATAACCCGCGAGCTTATCTATCATGGCTTGAGGAACGACGATACCATCACGCTTCAGAACCTCACAGAAGCCAAGAATACGGAAGATCTGGTTCAGGACCAAGAAGGATTTCTTGGCCTTCTCTACATCTTTGAGATGTCTCTTCACCTTGTCAAAACAACATTCACATTTGGAGATCACATCCTTCCGAGCAACCCTATCCTTGTAAACGAGATCCGCCCAAGACGCCCTTAGTATGGCTGTCTCTGACTTCAACGTCCTAACAACCGTATCTTTCTTGGCTTCAAGAGTGGCATTCGCGGCTTTAAGGGGATCAAGCTCATTTCTAAGCTCAGATACAGCCCACGCAGCCTGCTCTGCAGATTTCTTCTTCTCAGCATCCAAATCATTCTTAACCAAGCCAAGCTCGAGTGCGTCGCGCGTGCTAAGTTGAGTTCGCGATCGTACGACTTTATGATCTCGTTCGTTTGACTCACCATCTGAACACAAGAAACACAATGTCAAAATCATTCATAAAACTACCAACATCGAAAGCACGAATAAAACTTACATCAACGATAGTACGAGCTAGCCTTTTAAAGGCAGTAGATTCCACCAGATCATTGGTGGGAGGGAGTTCACCGGCTGCAATTGTGATATGCTGATAAAGGTCGACACACACGTCCTCGTCATTAATAAATGGTTCGTCTTCCTCCAGCTCGAAGGTGTAGCAAAGTCTCCCAATCGCTGACTTTGCTAGGTTTTGACACAGTAACAAGGTCGAATCTTGGTTTCGCGTTGGCTGAGAAGAACCAGGGTTTTTGTTCCGTAATATATACCAAAAATAATTTCTCAAGGATCGCGTTAGTTATCTGGATGTCGCAATCCTCACACAAATTGAGAATTCCGACGATGTTAATAATTGAAGTCAGCTTAAGTGTGGAGATCGTCGCCTTACATCGATTACAATACCCAAATAACAAACTCGGCATTGGAAATCAAAGACCACAACTTCTAATGTAGTCTTCGTAGACACAAATGTAGCCCTCAGGGGGATTCCAAGGTCGGCGATTCTTCCTAGGAAACAAACAATGAATCCCATTTAGAGCATCACACAAGTAAAGGGTTTCTTCAATCGAGTCTTCCGTAGAGTGAGTCGGTCCGACGCAAGCCAGTGTGATTGACCCTCGTTTCACTGACTGATTATGCCCCTCGCCGACCTGAGCTACAACTCCATCATTACCGACCTGATCGGTTATTTCTTCCTCAAACTAGTGTTGAGCTTGAGTTTCTTGATTATCTCTATAAACTAAATCGGGGATGTTAACTAAAGCTCGTGCGTACTCGGCATGGCCTCAGTATATCGAAAATTGTGATGAAGTAACTGATCGATCACCGGAGTACTTCCATCAGACGAACCCCAAGAGTCTGCCGAGCTGAGAAGAAGTTTGAGGGGAATAGCCGAATTTCTGGGAGGATCAACGCGAACGTTAACGGATTCAGGAGACGGATTGGGATCCATTTAAAGAAATTCGAAAAAGAATCGAAGAAGACAAAGAAGATCCGTTGGAAAATTTGAAGATCTTCAAGCAGATCGGAGAAATCACGCCGTAAAATACTAAGGTTATGACGACGACTTACCGAGATCACAAAGATATTCAAAACAAACGAAATTATTTAGAGAGAGAAAGTGAAAGCGCTATAGAGAGAAACGAGAGCAATATCTCTATATAGCGGAAGTGAAGTGAAGAATGAGAAGAGTCAAAGATAATATATAGAGAGAGAATGAATTATGACGACTCCTCGATTTCCGCGACGGCTAGAGATATCGCAAATACACATCTTTTTGAAAAAGATTCGCCGAACTATGATTGCTCCACGCGATCAACTCGAATTTCGCTAAGGCATTTCACAAATATTATTGATCCCAATTTATACCGAGCTAAAGGAATTCTCATGAACTTCGCCGAACTCTTACCAGTTTCGTTCACCGAATGGGGGGTGGGGGTGGGTGGGGGGTTTATTGTTAGTGTTAAGCTTTGTATCTCCGGTTTAACCTGAGAACGGCCTAATTGATCCTGGTCGAAAAAAGTTTATAATCGCCAAGGAAACCAGCCCACGTCGGCTCCTTTACCGGCCTCAGGGTCCATTAAGCCCGACTCAACTAAGTCGGCACCGACCTCTGAAATAAACGAAATCTTTTTTCATATCTTCTCCGAGAAAAAAAAAATCTCTTTGATCTGAACCTGGAAGGAAAAGAAAATTACAAATTACTAGTTCTTGACCGACATAAAATCTTATAAATAGGAGACCTTGCGGCTAGGATTAGGGATCTAAATCACCCTCCTTTCTCACATTGGCTGCAACAGTCGCAACAAAATCATGCTGCGTTTGCTCGACCAATAGCTCCTCTTCCCCTACCACTATCTGCAGCAGGGTGGTAACGCAATTGGCAAATTCAAATCGATCGAGCTAGAAACGAGCGGAATTTTTACACTTTTTTCTCAGATCGCATGTTAATAGAACTGAATAAAATTTTGGTTTAACAAGGTCTAAGCATATGTAGACCTAATATAGTAAACTACTACGATATATAGTTTGGTTACATATACAACCATTACGAAATTGGTTACATTTAGTTTAATAAAAAAAAACTATCCTAAAAATTGGCTTCAGTCAAACAAAAGCATGAAAAACAATCAGAATGTATTTTCATCTGACATTTTATCAGAGTGGATCACTTGGCATAATTTGATTAAATCGATCAGTCTCGTTCACTAATGGCTGTCAAATGCTCCTCAATCTCCTCTGTTGTTAATGTACGGAATAGCGGGTTCTCTGCTCTCACCACTCCAACCTATCGTTCCACCAACCAGTATTGATAAAATATATCAACCACAAATGAATCATCGACTATCGCAATACGAAGATACGTGAAGTGATTTGTATACCTCAATTTCGGTAGCCTTGAAGTCCTCTTGAAGAGCAGATTGTAAAGCGGATATGGCAGTCTAAGAAAGTATAAAAAGCTCCAAGTGAGAAAACAATGTGCGTTCGGTACATGCATCTACAATAATAATTGGTTTGTAGATTCCATTCTAAATACTGTAGCCTTATGTATCTACGAAGGAATAGCACAAGTGATCACCCAGAAGATGAACATATGCTACCACATAAGCACATAAACACGCAAAATATAATGCAAACAATTACCTGCACGGTTTCATCATATGTGAAAGCTGGGTTTTCTTTCATTTTCTTCTCCAAGAAATTGATTGCTTCTTGTTCCTTCATACCAGCACTAGTTGCCTGCATGAATAATATTTGCTTATTTATTAGCTGCTTCTCAGATTACATAGAACTTTGACATGAAATATCCACGACTTTTGAGAATAATTGCATATGTCCCCTAGAGATCTTGGTCACATGGTCCACAAGACTAATGTGTAACCTTAATGTAGTTATTTCATTGATTAGGTAGACAAAACATGACACTTTTTTTTGTTTCAACCCAGTATCATGTACATTTCCTGCTTAGTGCTAAGATCAGCAAATGCGATAGATAGATTTGAAAAGGTTTCCTTTATTCATCTCTGTAGAAATTCGATGAAGAACAAGTAAACCAATGAACCAAGGAGCCAAACTATCCCAAAGCTCAAAAGGCTAAGCACAAACAACCCAAATGACCAAAAGCCTCCCCAACTATGACAACCCAATTATACTATTTACGTTTATGCTATCACAAAGAATTATAGTCTGATGCATTTTCCTCTATGTAAATCACAAACAGTAACAGGAAGAAAGTAGTGTATATCAATATACTTGTAAGAACATGGTATTCAGATATCTTATCAGCAAAACCAGTCAAAACAGTAAGCCTGAGAAGACAGAGTTTAGTTAAAGCATAAACAAAGAGTGGTGATACCTTATGACCGAAAAAATGTCCAGCTGGGTCACACTTGTATATTAATGGACCATCTCTTCATCAACGCCCTATACCATAGAAACTTCACAAAAAGAGACAACAACAAGAACGACCCTTTTGTCAACTAATAAAATTCTTCAAAATGTGAAGGCGTTGTATACACATCAAACACATCTACGCACTAATGTGTAGACTGGTCTTAAGCAAAGAAAGAGATAGCAGACTTACCAACTCCAAGGGGTCTCATGTAAGCATGTTGAGTATAGACCTGTGACTTATCTGCGATCCTGTAAGCAAGATAGTTATTCATTAGCAACTTCCAATAAATACCTCATCAGAAGAGAGCCAGATAGACCGATAACTATAAACCGGCCTTCACTTAGAACCGGCTTAAAAAAAATCATATACAAGAGACGGCCAGGTCAATTAGGAACTATACCATTTAGCAAGAATGTCCACAGGCATCTCGTATCCGTAACTGAACCGAAATTCAGCTGCCTCATTCCTTGCTTGTTGGACCAAAGACCTCGCATCAGCTGAAATTATACTTTTTAAATTACCATCCAGAGCAAAATTTGAAGTGGATCATAAACTCTATAGCTTACTAAGACACACTCATGAGTCATGAAACCAATCTGTAATGCCAGTGGCTAACAATCCAATGTACTTGGTGATTGGGAAAAGATGTGAAACACTAGACTGATCTATAAGCTTGTCCTGTCAAACCCAAAAAAATGGAAAAAGAGATAATAAGAGTACTGAAAATCCCTAATGGGTAAATCCTAAATCTAACTAGAAACCTATAAATTCATACAATTGTTCACTAATTCGATAAACCCATCAAAACCCAAATTCCAGCAAAACCTTCAACCATTATCGCTCAACCCTAAAACGAGACTCACGGGAACTTTCTTCTGCGTAACGACGCAAACTGAATCTTTCCCTCGTACTCCGATCGAAGTGATTCCAGATGTTTTCACGGCCTTGAAGGCATATTCTGGTCGAGCAATGTATCAGTAATGAAAGCTAGAAAAGGGAGGTGAAATTGAATTTGTGGGGGAGATCGGAGTACTGACCAACTTGAAAGAGACGACCTTCCGGTGAGAAGATTGTGATGTGACGATCATACCCAGCGCCGCTTCCTCTGCTCATCTTCTTAAAATCTTTCTGAATCGGAGTTTTTTGGGTTTTTTCTTGTATAATATTGATAAGATCCTATTAATGGGTTCGTAACAGGTTTAGTGGGGCTTGAAACCCATTACTATCTTACAGTCCCTTAACGGTTTTTTTTTTTTTAACCTCTCGGTTTATTTTTTTATATCATTAATTTAATATTTTATAACCCGTTAAAAAAAATTAAACACAAAAAATATGGAAATCAAAATTAGATCACCCGTGAAAATATGTAATACATAAATTTAGAAACAAAATTTATGATAAAATAAATATATACCTTGAAAGAAAAATTTGGTGCAGAGATGCAGTAAATAGTTTTTGTACGGTTATTGGACTTTTAATTTTTTGGTGTGTAATTGACACAATACCAAATTGTGGTGTATATAGAGGTGAAAATTATAATTATTTTTCTTTTATGATTAATTTGCTTAATCTAAATGGAAAACCTAAGGAGTATTTTTTATTTATTAATTTTGCTTTTTAGGATAAATTTAATTTTTAACCTTTTAATTTTTTTTTAATAACTTTATCTTTTAAGATTAAATTTTCAACTTTGACTTTTCAGAATTTTTAAGTTTTTTTTATTAATCGATTTTAATTTTTTTTAACTTTGATTTTTAGTTATCAAACGATTAATATGTACTAATCTATTTGATTTCTATTAGTCTTGTTTATGTAATAACGAAACATAATTTCGTAACATAACGAAGCATAATTTCCTCTAACATAATTTCGATAACGTATAACATAATTTAACTTTTATTTTAGATAACGTACAACATAATTTTGGGTGTAGATATCATAATTGAAGTGTGTGTTTATGTGTAGATATGTTAAGTGTGTGTTTATAACGAATATATTTCATAACATATATCATAATTTCGACTACACAAAACATTACTTCGGGTGTAGCTTATGTGTAGCAGATATATATAACGATGTTTTTTTTGTTGTAAAATTGAAAAACTATCAAATTGGGTATATAGAAGTAAAGAATTAGAATTTTTTTTCCTTATAGGATTGTATTCTTTTTTTTTCCTTAATCAAAATAGAAAATTTTATATATCCTTTTTAAAAACTTTAGCTTTTATCTTTTTTTGTAACTTTAGCTTTTATGATATTTGTTGGTTTAATTTTTCTTTGTTTACTTTCATTTTTAGGATGTCAATGTATTGTTTAATTGTTTTATTATAAGCATGATTTTTTTTTCATTTTTTAAAAAAACCTTAAGATAAATTTTCTTAATCTAAAAGTAACTTTTATTTTCCTTTTTTTTGCTAACTTTACTTTTATGATTAAGTCTAAATTATATTTTTTTTCCTTTATTGTTAAATAAAAAAAACTTTAAGATAAATTTTCTTAATCTAAAAGCAACTTTTATTTTTCTTTTTTTGTGTTAACTTTACTATTAGGATTAAGTCTAGATTATTTTTTTTCCTTTTTATATATATAGATTTTATGTGTTCAAATCTAATTGGTAATTTTTTACACGTGTCAAAATCTAATGGATTAACTCGACATGTGTCGCGATCTTGCGAGTTACTAACTTTGAATCATTTTTCTTTATATATATAGATATAGATATATAGATATTATGTGTTAAAATCTAATTCGTAATTTTTTACACGTGTCAAAATCTAATGGATTAACTCGATACGTGTCGCGATCTTGCGAGTTACTAACTTTGAATCATTCTCCTTTATATATATATATATAGATAGACTAGATAATTATCCGCATATATGCGGTTTGTAATTTAATATTTTATAACCCATGAAAAAAAATTTTAAAATAAAAAATAGAAAACAAAATAAGATCACCGGTAAAAATATATAATATATAAATTTAGATTGTTAAATTTATAACCTGTGAAAATTGAGATTGTTGAATTACGTTTATGCCATTAATGAAATTACTCTTTTCTAAATCGAGTTATTCTATTTAATTAATCCGGATTTAAAAAAAAATGATTTTATGCGATTAAAAAGCAGAAATATGACATATTTATTTCGTTGTAATCCGAAACGGAAGTTTTACTCATCGCAAAGAATTCAATATTTTATTAATAGAAATATAATATCGTATCTATGTTTATCGGGTTATATAAAAAACGCGTTTATAGTAATCAGAAAGAATATTCGTTTATGTTGATAATTATCGTTGCCAAAAAAAAAAGAGTCATAAACGCCTAAACCCTAAATCGTTTTTTCTTATAAATACTTTTCGTATCTTTTCATAATTGTCACGTTTTGTTTACGTTATTGTGCTAGGGTTTAGTCGACTTTTCTTCTTCGATAGTTTCTTCTAACATGTTTCTTGATCTGCACGCTAACTTATCTATGTGTTCTTCCGAATACAGTTTTACTCATCCATCGAAAGTTATGATCACTTGGGAGGTTCCCTGCACGTCATCGGGTACTTTTTGTAGATGTCTTATTTATATGTTATATCGTTTCCATGCTTCTTTTTTTACGTTTGTGTGTTTCTTTAGGTTTTGTTGAGCATCCCTTTTCTAAAGATTGTTATGACGGTTCGGATCACCAGACTCATCTCTTTAGCTCAGACGTGAAACAAACTGAACGAACAAATTATCGTTTTGTTACTCCTTATGTTTTTGTCGATATCACTAAGAAAAAGGTTAAAATTTCATATATTTTATCTCCCGTTTGTTTTTGTTTTTCTTATTTGTGGTTTTTTTAGGGTATTCATATCTTTTTCTTTGGGACTTGAATCTTGGTGTGTGCGTCAGAATAATCCGATTATCGAAGGTTGGTCGTTGTGTTTATCCTTTTTTGTTTTGTTTGTTCTTGGTTGTATAATCTTTTTTTTAATATATTTTGTGTTTTTTTTAGATGTATATCAAAAATTTGCGTTTCATATATCGGTACTCGATCAAAAGTGTTTGTCTTTCCAAGGTATTTCAGCGTTTGTGATGATTCTTTGTTATGTTGGCATGTGTTTTTTTTATTAATGTTAACACGTGTTATTTTAGGTTCTGGTCATGCACAGCCGAGGCGTCGCTATCCTACCACTTTCGTTACCAAGGATTTGGTTGTACGTAAAGGCTGTTTGGAGTCTGATGGTATTGTCCTTTTATTTTATTCGGATTTTGTGCTCTTTCAGTTTTTTTTTGCACCTACTTGATTTTGTTTGTCTCTTGGTTTTGTTTGTGACGTGTGTTAATATTTTTTGTTGATTGATCATATGGTAGTGAATCAGATGATAGTGAAACATTATCTGGACGTAAGTGGTTAGTTGTATCTGATGATTTTGTCTTTTTCTTATTCTTATAAGAACGTCAATGATATGCGGTTTATTTTTGTCGTGTGTCGGCAGGCTCCCGCTTCCCGCGTAAGAAGATGTGTCCAAATAACAGGGTGATAAGTGGTGGAGATTAATCAACGATTTGAGTGGTTTGTCTTCGTCGGTTTCTTGATCAGATGTCAAAGATGGCTGTGTTTTAGTAGATTTATTTTTTTAGTTGTAAATGTATTGCATCGATATAGTTTTTTTTTGGAATTTGTTTAATGGTGAACGAAGATACTTGATAACTTTAATATATGGAAAATTTAAGTTTTTTTACTGGTGATGTTATATATGATATGATATGCATTCGCTGAACGAGTTGGTTTTTTGTGGAATATTTATGATCCGAGTATTTTATCTTATAAATAATTTGGATAGTTCTTATGTTTTTCTGATGATTCGTTCCTATCTATAAAAAATTGTATACTTCTAATCGCGGGATAAACAATTTGGTGTTTTAAACATAGTTCTTATGTAAAACCAGCGGTCATCTTCTTCTTGTAACCACCATTGATATGCTTCATCGGTGAGTTGTGTAATGGCACAAGATAACCTTTCCTCCTTCTGGATGTTGTTGTAGTAGAACCATTCATCTATGTTTCTCTCTCACTCTAGATAGTTTCTTCTTCCAGAAAATGCATAGAGTTGAATTTCATTATCAGTTTTATAATCGGAATCAAAATATACCATAGGTTCGGGTGTGTGGAAATTTTGATGTGGGATGCTCCATGTATGGTATGGTGGCTCTAGTTCAATCTCTTCCAGGTCTTGTTCTTCTTCAAAACTCCTAGTAGATTCTTCATTTTCAGTCCATGACTCTTCTCCGTAAGCACTCTCTTCATAGCCATCTCCATAGCCGTAGCTTTGTTCTTCCCACTCTTCTCCATATTGGTCTTCAAACGGATCATCACTAAGGTCATTTGTGTTGTCATCATACTCCATTGTTTCTGATTAGTCAATGTGCCTAGCAAAAACAGAGACAAGGATTTCAGAGTCGAATTTTACCAATTCACGTAAGTTAGGCAATTATCACAAAAAATAGAAATATTGTTATAAACTATATGTGTTTATATATTATATATGTGGATATATGTATATGTATATAGGTGAGGGCTTATTTGTTTTGCTGAGAGAAGTGAGAGAGATACGAGAGGGAATAGTGAGAGAGAAGTGATCTCTTTTATTATTGCTGTGTATTCTCTTTTAAAAGGGACATATCACGTATTTATAGTAAAGTAAAAATACATAAAGTAATAGGAGAGTATGTCGGTTTAACATACTTACATAGCAAATAATTAATAAAAGAATTGATCAGATAATTATCTGTTTTTAACACTCCCTCTTAATTATCCATCATTATTAACGTATTACGTACTGACTCGTTAAAAACTTCATCATGGAAAACCCCAATTGGATAAAAACCACGACAAGGGAAAAGAGTACAGTGACGCAATCTCCCCTTGGAATGATGGATATAGCATTCTCTTCATAAATCATGTAGATGACGCATTCCGATACTTTGAATATGTTTTCTAAATGTTGTAGTGGGAAGCGCCTTTGTAAAGATATCTTCTGCATTGTCCCTTGAATGAATGTACTGGATATCGACTTCTTGATTCTTCTCGAGTTCTCGAGTGTAAGAGAAAAATCTTGGAGGGATATGTTTCGTTCTATCACTCTTGATATAACCTTCTTTGAGTTGAGCGACACATGCAACATTATCTTCAAACAATATCGTTGGCTCCTTATTGGTGACTATTCCGCTTGCTTCTTGAATGTGATGAGTCATAGATCAGAGCCATACACATTCTCTACATTCCTCATGGAGCGCAATAGTTTCTGCATAATTTGAGGAAGTGACGACTAGAGTCTGCTTTTGAGAATGCCAAGAGATTGCAGTACCTCCAATTGTAAAAACGTATCCGGTTTGCGATCGAGCTTTATGGGGATCTGATAAATAGCTTGCATCTGCAAAACCGACTAAATCGAAATTGGAGTCTCGAAGGTAAAATAAACACAAGTCAATTATTCCCTGAAGATAACAAAATATATGTTTTATTCCATTCCAATGCTTGCACGTAGGTGACGAACTAAATCTTGCAAGTAGATTTGTAGCAAATGCTACATCCGGTCGGGTGCAATTTGCAAGATACATAAGTCCACCTATAGCGCTCATATAAGGTACTTCAGGACCTAATGCATCCTCGTTATCTTCACAAGGTCGGAATGGATCTTTTTCAGTATCGAGATATCGATTAACCATTGGAATACTCAAAGGATTCACGTTATCCATATAAAAACGTTGTAAGATCCTTTTGGTATAATTTGATTGATGCACAATTACCCCATCTCGGAAGTGCTCTATCTGTAATCCAAGACAAAATTTTGTCTTTCCAAGATCTTTCATTTCGAACTCTTCTTTCATATGAGTTCTTGCATCATCAATTTCCTTTTGAGTTCCAATTATGTTCAGGTCATCAACATATACAGCACTGATCATAAATCCTGATGATGATTTTTTAATAAAGACGCAAGGACAAATTGCATTATTCACATACCCTTTTGTTAGCAAATAATCGCTCAAGCGATTATACCACATGCACACGAATTGTTTTAATCGGTAAAGTGATCGCTGTAATTTGACCGCACATATTTTTTTAGATTTTGAGCATAATGCTTCAGGCATTTTCAATCCTTATGGGATTTTCATATAGATATTGTTATCAAGTGATCCATATAGATATGTTGTCACAACATCTATAAGATACATTTCTAGATTCTTAGATGCCCCAAGGCTCATCAAAAATCTGAATGTTATTGCATCCATAATCGGGGAATATGTTTCTTCATAATCAATTTCCGGTCTTTGAGAAAATCCTTGTGCAACAAGACGAGCTTTGTATCTTGTCACCTCATTTTTTTCATTTCTTTTTCGTACAAAAACCCATTTGGATGTAATGACAATATGTCCAAAAACATTTCTTTTATTGAGGGAGATCAATTCAGTTTCTATGGCCATTTTCCATTTCTCCCAATCAGATCTTTTCTGGCATTCTGATATGGACCTTGGATCTGGATCGTCACTTTCATAATTAATTTTTTTGGATACGGAGAATGAGAAAACTCCATCATTATCTTCTATTTCATATCTATCCCATAATTTTCCGTGTTGGACATAGTTAATGGAAATCTCATATTTTCTGTATCATGTTCATCTTCTAGATGAATCTCTTTATGTGGTTCTCTTTCCACATTTTCATGTATCTCTTCTTGACATTTTTCTTTATATGGTTGTTCGGGAACCTTTTCATTTTGTTCTCCCAATTTATTTTTCTTTCGGGAATTTTTGTTTTTAGAACCAATTGGCCTCCCTCTTTTCAACTGAACTCTAGGTTCATTTTCTCTATTCCCATCAATGTTTTCTTCAAAAACATTCTTGATGGAGCATTTGCAGCAGGGATATATGATTTTGTCACCATTTTTGTATCAGTGAACGCATCTGGTAACTGATTCG
The DNA here is from genome assembly GCA_030161315.1 of Eutrema japonicum. Classification (NCBI taxonomy): domain Eukaryota; kingdom Viridiplantae; phylum Streptophyta; class Magnoliopsida; order Brassicales; family Brassicaceae; genus Eutrema; species Eutrema japonicum. Next base: position 41,895,693 of record BSQW01000011.1, read on the forward strand.
CCATATTTTGTAAATGTACAATTTTCTGAACTTCTAGTTCTCGTTGATTTGTAGGGGGATCTAGGTGCAACAAAGACGGTGTACACCATGTAACATCTTATATAATTTCTTTAATTCCTCCCCCTAACGCTGAAAATTCATCTTCATTAAAATGGCAATCGGCAAAACGAACCGTAAACATATCACCAGTTTGCGGTTCAAGATACCGAATTATACTTGGTGATGCATAACCAGCGTATATACCCAATCTCCTTTGTGGCCCCATTTTTGTTATTTGCGGTGGGGCTATAGGAACATAAACCGCCCAACCAAAAATACGGAGATAGGATACATTTGGCTCCTGACCATATGTTAATTGTAAAGGGGAATGTGTATTATATGCGCTTGGTCTTATCTGGACCAATGACGTAGCATGTAAGATAGCATGACCCCATATAGAAATTGGGAGCTTTGTTTCTCAATAGCAATCACTACAAGAAAACGGCGTTTTGACGACTACTAATGGCGACTAAATGATTAGTTGCCAAAAGTTGCGACTGATAGGCCACTAAATTGCGACTATGTAGCGACCAATACAATTTAGTCATAATTTAGTCGGTAAATTACGACCAAAGAACATAGTCGCTAAATTAGTCGCAATTTTACGACTAATTTCTGACTACATTTCAGACGCATAAAAATAGTCACCTAATAGTCGCTAAATTAGCGACTATTTTGCGACTCTAACACGTAGTCGTTAATGAACGACTAATTCTCGACTAATTTGCCGACAGCAAACAGTAGTCGCACATTAGTCGCCATTGTGGCCATTGTGGCGACTAATGTGCGACTATTTCGGCGGGTCGCAAGGTAGTCGGTAATCAGCCGTAAAATACAGGTGAAAAACACGTGTTATTCGTTTTAGGTTGGTGTACCAGTTTTAGGCGACTACAACATGTAGTCGCCTTTCAGACGCCGTGTAGTCGGTTTTTAGTCGCCAGAAATGTCTATATAAGCAAAATTCACTCATTACTTCTCCTCATTCGATCTCAAAAACAAAACAAAGAAAAAAAAACCAAAAAACAAATATAAGTTTTTATTAGTTACATAATATCGGAAAATTACAATTATAGTAATTCCCGGGAGTGGATGTATAAGAGGTTCGATGAAGAGACGGGAAATTTCTCGGCAGAGTTCACAACGGGGGTGGAGCAATTCATGACATTTGCAAATAGCCAACCTCTAACACAAAGTAATGGCGGTAAGTTTTTATGCCCTTGTAATGTTTGCAAGAACGAGAAATTTATCCTGTGGACAAGAATTTGGAATCATCTTTATAACAGAGGATTTAAGCCAGATTATTATGTTTGGTATAAGCATGGAGAAGAAATCAATATGGATTTAGGATCGAGTTATGTTGATACGACGTATATAAGTGGGAGGGAAGAAGTGGGTAATGTAGTAGAAGATAGATATGTGGATATGGTGAATGATGCATTTCGTCATAACGTGAGTTTTGATGATAGTTATCATCAGGATGGTAGTTATTAGAATGTAGAAGAACCAGTAGGTAACCATTCAAAGAAATTCTACGACTTGTTAGAAGGTGCAAATAATCCATTATACGATGGTTGTCGTGAATGTCACTTGCAGTTATCCTTAGCTGCTCGAGTCATGCAAAATAAGGCAGAATATAATATGAGTGAAAAGTTAGTGGATTCGGTTTGCGGAATCTTGACAGACTATTTACCAGAAGGAAAAAAGTCAACCGGTTCACATTACGAGACAGAAAAATTGATGCGCAATTTAGGTCTCCCATATCATACAATTGATGTCTGTATTAACAATTGTATGATCTTCTGGAAAGATGACAAGAGAAAGATAAATGTATGTTTTGTGGTGCACAAAGATGGAAGCCTAAGAACGACCGACGTAGAACCAAAATACCATACAGTCGTATGTGGTATCTACCTATTGCTGACAGATTAAAGAGAATGTATCAGAGCGAGAAGACTGCAGCGGCAATGAGATGGCATGCCGAGCACCAAGCAAAGGAGGGAGAAATGGGTCATCCTTCTGATGTGGCGGAGTGGAGATATTTTCAAGATCAAAATCCCCGGTTTGCCGAAGAACCCGGTAACGTTTATCTTGGATTATGTACGTATGGGTTCTATCCATTTGGCATGTCTCGTAATCATTCGTTGTGGCCTCTGATCTTGACGCCATATAATTTACCCCCGGGTATGTGCATGAATACAGAGTATTTATTTCTTATAATTCTGAATTCTGGGCCAAATCATCTGCGAGCTAGTCTCGATATCTTCCTCCGACCTCTTAATGAGGAGTTAAAAGAGTTGTGGTCTAATGGCGTCGATGCATACGATGTGTCCTTGAATCAAAATTTTAATCTAAAAGCAGTGCTGATGTGGATGATAAGCGACTTTCCGGCGTATAGCATGTTATCCGGATGGAAAACCCATGGTAAATTGTCTTGTCCAGTTTGCATGGAAGTTACAAAGTCTTTTTATCTACTTAATGGAAGGAAGACGTGTTGGTTTGATTGTCACCGAATATTTTTTCCTCATGGTCATCCACTGAGGAGGAATAAAAAAGACTTCCTAAAGGGAAAAGACGCTTCGAGAGAGTATCCACCTCCGTCTTTGACCGGTGAGCAAGTTTATTTTGAGCGATTGGCTGGTGTAACTCCATCGAAAACAAAGGATGTTGGTGGAAACGGTCACGAAAAGAAGAAGCCGGGCTATGGGAAGCAACATAACTGGCATAAGGAAAGCATATTCTGGGAGCTGCCGTACTGGAGGGACCTCAATCTCCGTCATTGTCTTGATGTGATGCATATAGAGAAGAATTTTTTTGACAACATCATGAATATTCTTATGAGTGTGAAGGGTAAATCGAAAGACAACATCATGTCAAGATTGGATATAGAACAATTTTGTTCTCGGTCACACTTAAATATTGATAGTGAGGGCCAGAAAAAGTTTACTGGAATGTGTGAAACACGCGGTTAAGTTCCCAGATGGTTATTTGTCAGATATAGCTACTTGTGCTGATATGGACAACCAAAAGTTTTCAGGCATGAAGAGTCATGACTTCCATGTTTTTATGGAGCGGTTACTTCCATTTATCTTTGCAGATCTCCTAGACCGGAATATCCACCTTGCGTTATCAGGTACTAATTACGACTCTTTCTTTAAATATGATTATAGTAATTTATATAGTAACCTCATGCAATTTTAACGTATATTGTAGGGGTTAGAGCATTTTTCCGGGACTTATGTTCGAGAACTTTGCATAAAAGTGGCGTTCAAATTTTAAAACAGAACATAGTTTTAATCCTATGCAATTTAAAAAAGATCTTTCCACCTTCATTTTTCGATGTGATGGAGCACCTGCCTATACATATCCCCTATGAAGTTGAATTATGAGGCCCTTTCCAGTATAGGTGGATGTATCCTTTTGAAAGGTTTTTCAAAAAGTTGAAAGGACACTACAAGAAAACAATCGATTTGCAATGGAATTTGCGATGGATAATATCCGTCGCAAATTTGCGATGGATAATATCCGTCGCAAATTTGCGACGGATTTGCGAGTGATTTGCGAGTTCTTGACTAGTCGTCGCAAATCCGTCGCAAATCCGTCGCTAATTTTCGAGGGAAAGGGTCGTCGCAAATTGCGACGTCTTTGCAACATATTTGCGACGAAGGTGAGAGGGACCGTCTAGAGTCGCAAATTCATCGCAAATTTGCAACGGAAATGCGAGGGATTTGCTAGAGCTTGTCTATAGTCGCAAATCCCTCGCAAATTTGCGAGGGACAATAAGTCGTCGCAAATCCGTTGCAAATTTGCAATGGAATTGCTAGGGATTCATTCCTTAATTCCGGCAAGGGAAAAATCGTCACACGTGTCTAACGGTTTTAAAAGTGAATCTCAAAAAATCATATTTCTAAAGTTATTTAATGATGTGCATTAATAAACCGCGAATATTTGGAAATGTCTCCGTATGATAAAACGTCATATATCCGTATATGTTGTTTATGAATATATATATATATATAGAAGTTCAACATTGCTCGTACCATCAAAGTTATTATATTTTCGGAAAATATGCTTATGATCATGACTCTTATGAGATTATAAACCATGAGATTATAAACCGTAAACTTTAATATGATAATAAAACGTATACCCTAAACCCTAAACCTTTAAAACTAAATCTCATGAATTTGCAACGGATTTGCGATGGATCCGTCGCAAATCCATCGCAAATCAAGGATCCATCGCAAATCTGTTGCAAATTTGCTATGGATTTGCGATGGATCCGTCGCAAATCCATCGCAAATCAAGGATCCATCGCAAATACATTGCAAATTTGCAATGTAATTGTTAGGGATTCATTCCTAAATTCCGGCAAGGGAAAAATCGTGACACGTGTCTAACGGTTTTAAAAGTGAATCTCAAAAAATCAGATTTCTAAAGTTATTTAATGATGTGCATTCATAAACCGCGAATATTTTGAAATATCTCCGTATGATAAAACGTCATATATCCGTATATGTTGTTTATGAATATATATAGAAGTTCAACATTGCTCGTACCATCAAAATTATTATATTTTCGGAAAATATGCTTATGATCATGACTCTTATGAGATTATAAACCATGAAATTATAAACCGTAAACTTTATTATGATAATAAAACGTATACCCTAAACCCTAAACCTTAAAAACTAAATCTCATGAATTTGCAACGGATTTGTGATGGATCCGTCGCAAATCCATTATCACAAATCCATCGCAAATCCATTGCAAATTTGCAATGGAATTGCTAGGGATTCATTCTTTAATTCCGGCAATGGAAAAATCGTGACACGTGTCTAACGGTTTTAAAAGTGAATCTCAAAAAATCAGATTTCTTAAGTTATTTAATGATGTGCATTCATAAACCGCGAATATTTGGAAATGTCTCCGTATGATAAAACGTCATATATCCGTATATGTTGTTTATGAATATATATAGAAGTTCAACATTGCTTGTACCATCAAAATTATTATATTTTCGGAAAATATGCTTATAATCATGACTCTTATGAGATTATAAACCATGAGATTATAAACCGTAAACTTTATTATGATAATAAAACGTATACCCTAAATCCTAAACCTTAAAACTAAATCTCATGAATTTGCAACAGATTTGCGATGGATCCGTCGCAAATCCATCGTAAATCAAGGATCCATCGCAAATCCGTTGCAAATTTGCTATGGATTTGCGATGGATCCGTCGCAAATCCATCGCAAATCAAAGATCCGTCACAAATCCATTACAAATTTGCGAGGGATTTGCGACGGACCCTAATTATAATAAAATTAAAACAAATTTGAAATATGATAATATTATGATTATAATTTGTAATTTATAATATTTAATTTATAATTTAATTTTAAAATAAAACGAAAATATGAAATTTAAATAGAAATTTAAAATTTATGATTAAATTAAATATTAGATATTCAAAGAAAACTAAAATACATGATTGTTCTAAAATAAAACAAAAAAAATAAATTAAAATAGATAATTGTTCTAAAATAATTTTTCCAATTCTCATTCCCGTAGAAGTGTTGATTCGGAATATTTTTTAAACCCTAAAACTTTAATATTTTTTAAACCCTAAACTTTTTTAAAAAATAAACAATATATCCACGATTTGCAATGGATTTGCGAGGGAGCCGTCGCAAATCCCTCGCAAATCCATCGCAAAATGAATTTTTTTGAATTTTTGGTTGGAAAATTTCACGAAAATTTGGCCAAAATTAAACCGCCAATTTTTAGTGGGCCTCCCAAATTGCGATGGATTTGCGACGGATCCCTTGCAATTCCGTTGCAAATCCATTGCTTATTCTTCTTTATAGTATCGACTTCCTTTCTTCTCCCCTCACTCAAATGTGCAAAATCTTCACAAAATCCGGTGATGCCTCCTCCTCCTCTGGCGACTTCAGGGATAAACTCCGGCGTTCCCTCCTCCTCCTCCTTCCGTGAGCCCGGAAACTCCTCCTCCTCCTTCCGCGACCCCTACGACTCCTCCTCCTCCTCCTTCCGCGACTCATCCTCCTCCTCCTCCTCCTCCGGCGAGCCCTCCTTCTCCTTCAGGGACACGACTCCGGCGACCCCTCCTCCTTCTCCTCCTTTAAATTATGGTTGATGAATGTAGATGTTGATTATTATTTTTTTGTGGTAAAATGTAAAGATTAAAATTAGAGGAGATTAGATTAGATTAGTTGTTTGATTTTATTGTTTGTGTCAGTATTTTAGTGTTTGTGTTTAATTTTAGATTGAATGTAGATTGTGTTAGAATAATTATGTATTTTAATTTTTTTGTTTTATTTTAGAACAATTATGTATTTTATTTTCTTTGAATATAATTTTTTTTAATTTAATCATAACATTTAAATTTTGGATTTCATTTTATTTTAAAATTAAATTATAAATTATAATCATATTATTATCAAATTTCATGCTTTTTATTTTATTTTATTACAATTAGAATCCATAGGAATTCCCTCACAAAATTGCAATGGAATTGCGAGGATTATAATTATAATCATAAAAGGATCCGTAGTAATTCCCTTACAAATTTGCGACGGAAACTGTCCCTTGCAAATTTGCGACGGAAAATGTCCCTTGCAAATTTGCGACGGAAACTGTCCCTTACAAATTTGCGACGGACACTGTCTGTTGCAAATTTGCGACGGAAACAGTCCCTCGCAAATTTGCGACGGATTTGCGAGGAATTTTGATTTGCGACGAGTGATTTGCGACGGATTGATAGTCTTCGCAAATCCGTTGCAAAATCTGATTTGCGACGGATTTGCAACGGATTTTGCCATCGCAAATCGCGTGTTTTCTTGTAGTGGGGAAAGCAAAGAACAAAATATATGCGACAGTATCGATTGTTGAATCATATATCAATGACGAGATTGCTTATTTCTCAGAGCAATACTTTGCCGCAAATATACAAACGAAATCAAGGTAAATGCTAAAATCAGTCACATCATGTCCACTTTCCCATTTAATTTGAATACACATGCTATGTATTTTAATATGAAATCAAGGTAAATGCTAAAATCAATCACATCATGTTTTGGCATTTGTTACTCATTTGGTCTGGTTAACAAGATTCAATGAAGGTGAAGTCCCCGTATATCATATCCCTGGAGTACCTTCTATATTTAATCACGTAGGCCGTCCAAGTGGAGAAATGCATGAAATATGGCTCTCAGAGAGAGACTATCAATGCGCACATGCACATGCTTACTCCAAAACAAGCTCCACAATTTGACATCGCAAGTTTCAGAGTTCTGTTCATCATGCCCTCCACAAACTCCTTTCCTTTCTCTTTCAGCTCCGAAGTAAGAAGAACTCTAGCCTTAGAGAATGGTTTCGATGTTCCTTTGCACTTCACATTGTATTCAATCGAATCTCCATCACACTTCTGAGGGATTAAAGTCATAGAGGGAGCACCCTTCACTCCTTTGATTTTCGCCTTTTTCTTTCTGTTAGATGTTTTGACGTCTTTCTTGGCGATGATAGAAGGACTATCTAGAATGTCTGTGACAGTTGGTTCGTCAGGAGGCTCTTCCAAAAGATCAATTACCAACGTCTCATCTGTAACAACATCGATGCAAGAGACACGTGTGGAAGTTCCCCTAGGGATAGCTTTGTAGTACACCTCCTTGTCAATGTATAAGAAAGAGATTTGCTTGCTGGGTGAGTCCATAATGGTACCAACCGTAGCCATGAACGGTCTTCCGAGAATCAACTGCGTACGAAATTGTGCACTCACACGCAGCTCCTTTGCAGTATTTGGGTGAGTATCGATCGATACAGGGATGGTGTCGATCGATTCTTGCTCCTTCGAGACGTCCTTGACAGATTCGTGGACGGGTGTCGATCGATACACCAGGGTATCGGTCGATACAGAGGTGGTGTTCGAAGTCTCATCGTCCGATATATCATCAACAAAAGGAAGCTCCACAACAGACTTATCCAGCATAGCTTTGCATCTGGCATCCTCCCATTCCTTCTTTGTCATCTTATGAGGCATAGGATAAGGTATTTTGGGTTTGTACACCCTCTCCTTGACAATCTCTGGTTCTTTCTCGACCTGCGCCTCAGTATCGACCGACACAGAAGTAGTATCGATTGATACATGGGATTTTGGATCACGTGCAGGTGTATGAGCTGGTATCGATCGACACTGGCTGGTATCGATCGATACACGGAGATTTTCTGTCAACACGAAATTTTCTGCTATTTGAGTGTCCAGCATCTTCTGATGAATACCGAGAGACTCAATTTTCCCATGCAGATCTGTGTACATAGCGTCCATCTTCCCATTGAGGTTTAGTGTCATCTTCTGCTGTTCCTGAAGAAGTTGTTCAAGCATGGATTCCATCTTACTCTCAGATGTGGATGGGCATTGATACCTTTGATCTTGAAATCCATCTCCATCAATGTGGTTAACAAATTCCACTCCATCTTTTTTAGCAAAACGAACAGCCTTCTACTGCTTGTCCATCAACAAATCTAACTTAGCATTCACCTCAGCAATCTGACTGCAATCCAAGTTACCAACTTGCCTCTTGCGCTCCATGTCTGCATTCTTGGTACTATTGCTAGAAACCAAGTTCTCAATAAGCACATAGGCATCGTCAGGATATCTCGTGTAGAAATTTCCATTCCTCGCAGCATCTAGAGCCATCTGATACCTCCAATCGATTCCTCTGTAGAAAGTACCCAGAAGCTGAACCTGAGTGAAACCATGGTGCGTACAATCTCTCTGATATGACTTGAAACGAATCCAAGCAGCCTTGAGTGCCTCAGTCGGTCCTTGAGAAAACTGAGAAATCTTGTTCCTGAGATCCTCGGATCGTGTTTCATCATATAAGTTGTTCAGTAAGGCAGTCTTAGTTTCTTCCCAAGTAGTCAGTGATCCAGGAGGTAACTGTTTCAGCCAGTAAGTTGATTCTCCACCAAGTGAGTATGGGAAAAGCTTGCAGAAGAGTTAATCGTAGGACACTCTATTGCTCTTGATGCTAGTGACCAAGTCCTCAAACCTCTCAATGTGATCCATAGGGTGTTCATGAGGAATGCCATGAAAAAGATGCTGACCCACAAGAGTGTAGTATGCAGGTTTCAGCTCAAAGTCATCCCTCTGAAAACCAGGAAGGCGAATCGATGATCGATTGGCATAGAACTGATCAGGCATGTTGTATTCACCAATCGTTCTACCGCGAGCAGCCACAGCATTCCCTGCATTCACATCAATTGCAGGGACAATGATATTTCCAGCGACAACAGGAGCAGGTGGAATGATGTTCCCCTCTCCATCCAGACGTTGTCCTCTCTCGTTGCACAACTGACCCTCTTGGTCTCTCAAAGTTCCAGCAGCACCCTGAATCAGAATCATCATGTTGTTCATCTTTGTTGGCTTCTTTGCTTTCCTGTTTGCACGTTCCAAATTTACACCTGAAACACACTAGGCAAATCACGTAAGTAACAAAAAAACACGTTGAGTATCGATCGATACTAGGTAGTATCGATCGATACCGACGAACTTAGTCGAAATTCTCATACTAAAATCTAATGGCGAATTGAGTCCCCGGCAACGGCGCCAAATTTGATATGTTCAAATTAATACCCTAAAAAGTACTAAGCAGTTGCTGTAGTAAAGTAGGGGTCGAACACAAGGACTCAGAGAAATCACACAATAGATTGTATAGTATCGAATCAAGCTAAGCAGTTCAGATGAAACAAAAAGCAATAAGTAGTAAACGAGTTGTAATTCGATGGGAGAATATAGGCCCAGTGTATTTCTCAGGAGATCAATGAATGCAAATAAACTAACTAGTCAGGATTCAGATTTAGCACGGTTCTTGAACTCAAATCACTAAAATATAATTAACCAACTGTCGTTGCGAGAATTATCTAAATCTAAATCCTAGGAATTCCAAATCTCTTTGCGAATCCTAAAGTCTAAATCAGCTATTATATCAGGTTTGATTTGTTCACAAAACAACTAAACCAAATCTCTTGGCGAATAGTTATTTTGCTCACCTAAGGTTCTATCAGGTAATTAATCGCACTGTCGTGCCTAATCAATCATCCTAAGATCTAAGTTCTAGATTCGTCAACATATAATTAGCTTTGAACATAACCTATGGTGAAGAACTAATTCCGATGGTGAATCCTAATAAACTAATCAATCTAGCATTCAGAGAAAACCTTTATGAGAACCCTGAACCTAAAGTAGATCTACTCATACATGGAAATTGAAGCAATAAACATGTTTGAATAAATCATCAAATAAAATAGAAAGAGTAACAAAAAAGGTTCGAAATCTTCTCTCAGACGAACAAAGTCTCAGACTTGTCTCCCATCAAAAGCTCTCTCACAATTCCAAGCAAAAATAAGACATAGCCATGAAAGTGGCTGTAAACCCTAATTAAATAGTCTAAACACGAATTTGGGTCTTCTTGTAAATATTAAAGTCTTTTGAGAAAGTTCTGCAATTCTTCAAACTTCATTAAAAGTCACGACTTGTAACTTCCTCGATGGGTGTCGATCGATACCAAGGGGTATCGATCGATGCTTGACGCTTTGATCTGGTACTTAGTCACCAGACTTTAGTTTTGCTCCAGAATGCTCCATAAAACTTCAATATCTCCAATAATGCTCCAAAAGTGCTAAAACCTGTAAAGGACTCTAAAACACTACGAAATAATAGAAAGACTCTATAAAATGGACTTATATCATGGCCTAAAAGGGGTAAAAACCATGATATATCAACTCCCCCAGACTTAGCCTTTGCTTGCCCTCAAGCAAATAGAAGACTAAACCAGAGAAAGAGGTTTGACACCCCCAGACTTAGCCTTTGCTTGCCCTCAAGCAAATAGAAGACTAAACCAGAGAAAGAGGTTTGAAAACATAGAGACTCACCTGTTCATGAAACATTGCAATGGCCATTTTCCTTAGTGCTCCACATATTACCTAACCAGCTTTTTTATCTAACCATCATGTACTTCTCCTTAGGCATTCGCAGCTTCCCAGACTACACACATTATTTCGCAGCATTGTTCAATCAAGCCCTCCTCGCCAGTTTCATCGCTGTGCTTAATACCAAGAACCTTCTAGATTCTTTCCCATACAATATCATGACAAGTAACCACCCTTTTTCACACTTTATGGTATTATTTCTCTCCCTCAGACTTATTTCTTATTATGTTCTCTTTTCTCTTTTTTAGATCTGCATATACATATCAAGGTATGAGACGCGAGTATTGATGGTGTTTGCCACCAAATCCCCGGTTCTTCCCTCTCAATGTATCAAAGGATGTAGGCGAATAATGGCATCATAGAAAAATCCTAGCCTCGCTTCCAATCCTTTGTGTGATCATCCCTCTAAAGTAGAATAATGGGATCGCTGGAAATTTTCCTAACCCTCTACTCAGAAGAAAATCATCTCATCTTTTCATGCATCTTATTAATTAACTTGTAACAGGGAGAGATATACCATTACTTTAAACATGTGTGTTCCTTTGTCAGATACGAATGAGGAATTATCTTTTGATGCACTTATTTATTAATTAACTTGTAACAGGGAGAGAATTATCATTCTTTCAAACACATGGGTTCCTTTGTCAGATACGAATGAGGAATCAAGCGATATGAATACTAACCACATCGATGAAGTGCAAACATTTGGCTCAGGCTTTAAGGAACTTTGCTGGAAACATGAGTGTCTTCTGGTTAACCGGTCAGCCTTTGGATTTTTCATTAGTCGATTTAAAGCTGATTCTGTAACAATGGTCACTTAGAAGCAAGGTCAGATTAAAAGATTTAAGAAAAAGATCATAGTCTCAGACAAAGTTTTGACTCAATAAAACAACGTATGACTCAAAAACGACTGACTCTAAGAAAAACAAAAACAAAGTCAGCGACTACCTCCCCCAAACTTGAACAACACTGTCCCCAGTGTTATCTAGCCTAGAGTAGGTAAAAGAAAACAAAAGAACAGAATAGAACGAAGAGAAACAAGAAGTTACCGTGCTGGAACATTGAGTATCGATCGACACACAGCTTGGTATCGGACGATACCAAGCTTAAACCGATACATATCCTTTCATTCGCGTAGGGTGTCGACCGATACTCAAGGGTATCGATCGACACTCAGGCGATTCCGAGTTTTTGCTTCTTGTTTATCCTGACACAGACACAAAACGAAAAAATAAAAATAAAAAGACTCAAAAACAGACCCACCAGTGGGTTGCCTCCCACCAAACGCTTGTTTTACGTCACGAGCTTGACTGTACGGATGATCAGTCAGTAGAAGATTTAGAGCTTACTCCAAAACAAGCTCCACAATTTGACATCGCCAGTTTCAGAGTTCTGCTCATCATGCCCTCCACAAACTCCTTTCCTTTCTCTTTCAGCTCCGAAGTAAGAAGAACTCTAGCCTTAGAGAATGGTTTCGATGTTCCTTTGCACTTCACCTTGTATTCAATCGAATCCCCATCACACTTCTGAGGGATTAAAGTCATGGAGGGAGCACCCTTCACTCCTTTGCTTTTCCCCTTCTTCTTTCCGTTAGACGTTTTGACGTATTTCTTGGCGATGATAGAAGGACTATCTAGAATGTCTGTGACAGTTGGTTCATCAGGAGGCTCTTCCAAAAGATCAATTACCAACATCTCATATGTAACAACATCGATGCAAGTGACACGTGTAGGCGTTCCTCTAGGGATAGCTTTGTAGTACACCCCCTTGTCAATGTATGAGAACGAGATTTGCTTGCTGGGTGTGTCCATAATGGCACCAACCGTAGCCATGAACGGTCTTCCGAGAATCAACTGCGTACGAGATTGTGCACTCATCTCCACAACATGAAAATCAGCAGGAACCAGACAGTCTCCTACGTTAACCAGCAAATCAGGGATTATACCATATGGAAGTGAGGTGGAACAATTCGCGAATGTGATAGATGACATGGGCGGTCGAATATCAGCTCCCAATCTCTATGCAATTGCCCTTGACACGACATTGACGCTGGCCCCTGAGTCAACGAGAGACTATTTGAATGCAACTCCAGAGATGGAGCATGGAACGGAGAATATGCTTGGGTCTTCCCTCTTGGTCAACTGCCTTAGCGGTAGTGATTTGCTTCTTGCCTTAATGACGATTACTTTGATCTCTTCCAGGGTTTCCCTGCAATCATTGAAGTGACTTAGCAGAGGCCAGCCCTCTAGAGATTCTTCAAAAGTGGACGAGTGGGGTATCCTTCGTACCATCTTCTCAAAGCCACGCAGCTGCTTTGGAGTGATGGGGGCTCGGAGGTGTTGGGGAATAGGATTCAGCTTCTTGGGCTTGCGAAATCTGTCAACACTCATACGCAGCTCCTTTGCAGTATTTGGGTGAGTATCGATCGATACAGGGATGGTGTCGATCGATGCTTGCTCCTTCGAGACGTCCTTGACAGATTCGTGGACGGGTGTCGATCGATACACCAGGGTATCGGTCGATACAGGGGTGGTGTTCGAAGTCTCATCGTCCGATATATCATCAACAAAAGGAAGCTCCACAACAGACTTATCCAGCATAGCTTTGCATCTAGCATCCTCCCATTCCTTCTTTGTCATCTTATGAGGCATAGGATAAGGTATTTTAGGTTTGTACACCCTCTCCTTGACAATCTCTGGTTCTTTCTCGACCAGCGCCTCAGTATCGACCGACACAGAAGTAGTATCGATCGATACACGAGATTTTGGATCACGTACAGGTGTATGGGCTGGTATCGATCGACAATGGCTGGTATCGATCGATACACGGAGATTTTCTGTCAACATGAAATTTTCTCCTATTTGAGTGTCCAGCATCTTCTGATGAATACCGAGAGACTCAATTTTCCCATGCAGATCTGTGTACATAGCGTCCATCTTCCCATTGAGGTTTAGTGTCATTTTCTGCTGTCCCTGAAGAAGTTGTTCAAGCATGGATTCCATCTGACTCTCAGATGTGGATGGGCATTGATACCTTTGATCTTGAAATCCATCTCCATCAATGTGGTTAACAAATTCCATTTCATCGTTTTTAGCAAAACGAACAGCCTTCTGCTGCTTGTCCATCAACAAATCTAACTTAGCATTCACCTCAGCAATCTGACTGCAATCTAAGTTACCAGCTTGCTTCTTGCGCTTCATGTCTGCATTCTTGGTACTATTGCTAGAAACCAAGTTCTCAATAAGCACATAGGCATCGTCAGGATATCTCGTGTAGAAATTTCCATTGCTCACAGCATCTAGAGCCATCTGATACCTCCAATCGATTCCTCTGTAGAAAGTACCCAGCAGCTGAACCTGAGTGAAACCATGGTGCGGACAATCTCTCTGATATGATTTGAAACGAATCCAAGCAGCCTTGAGTGCCTCAGTCGGTCCTTGAGAAAACTGAGAAATCTTGTTCCTGAGATCCTCGGATCGTGTTTCATCATAGAAGTTGTTCAGGAAGGCAGTCTTAGTTTCTTTCCAAGTAGTCAGTGATCCAGGAGGTAACTGCTTCAGCCAGTAAGTTGCTTTTCCACCAAGTGAGTATGGGAAAAGCTTGCAGAAGAGGTAATCGTAGGACACTCCATTGCTCTTGATGCTAGTGACCAAGTCCTCAAACCTCTCAATGTGATCCATAGGGTGTTCATGAGGAATACCATGAAAAAGATGATGACCCACAAGAGTGTAGTATGCAGGTTTCAGCTCAAAGCTATCCCTCTGAAAAGCAGGAAGGCGAATCGCTGATCGATTGGCATAGAACTGATAAGGCATGTTGTATTCACCAATCGTTCTACCGCGAGCAGCCACAGCATTCCCTGCATTAACAGCAATTGCAGGGACAATGATATTTCCAGCGACAACAAGAGCAGGTGGAATGATGTTCCCCTCTCCATCCAGACGTTGTCCTCTCTCGTTGCACAACTGACCCTCTTGGTCTCTCAAAGTTCCAGCAGCACCCTGAATCAGAATCATCGTGTTGTTCATCTCTGCTGGCTTCTTTGCTTTCCTGTTTGCACGTTCTAAATTCACACCTGAAACACACTAGGTAAAGCACGTAAGTAACAAAAAAACACGTTGAGTATCGACCAATACTAGGTAGTATCGATCGATACCGACGAACTTAGTCGAAATTCTCAGACTAAAATCTAATGGCGAATTGAGTCCCCGGCAACGGCGCGCCAAATTTGATATGCTCAAATTAATACCCTAAAAATTACTAAGCAGTTGCTGCAGTAAAGTAGGGGTCGAACACAAGGACTCAGAGAAATCACACAATAGATTGTATAGTATCGAATCAAGCTAAGCAGTTCAGATGAAACAAAAAGCAATAAGTGGTAAACGAGTTGTAATTCGATGGGAGAATATAGGCCCAGGGTATTTCTCAGGAGATCAATGAATGCAGATAAACTAACTAGTCAGGATTCAGATTTAGCACGGTTCTTGAACTCAAATCACTAAAATATAATTAACCAACTGTCGTTGCGAGAATTATCTAAATCTAAATCCTAGGAATTCCAAATCTCTTTGCGAATCCTAAAGTCTAAATCAGCTATTAGATCAGGTTTGATTTGTTCACAAAACAACTAAACCAAATCTCTTTGCGAATCCTAAAGTCTAAATCGCACTGTCGTGCCTAATCAATCATCCTAAGATCTAAGTTCCAGATTCGTCAACCTAGAATTAGCTTTGAACACAACCTATGGTGAAGAACTAATTCTGATGGTGAATCCTAATAAACTAATCATTCTAGCATTCAGAAAAAACCCTTATGAGAACCCTGAACCTAAAGTGGATCTACTCAGACATGGAAATTGAAGCAATAAACATGTTTGAATAAATCATCAAATAAAATAGAAAGAGTAACAAAAAGGGTTCGAAATCTTCTCTCGGACGAACAAAGTCTCAGACTTGTCTCCCTTCTAAAGCTCTCTCACAATTCCAAGCACAAATAAGACATAGCCATGAAAGTGGCTGTAAAACCTAATTAAATAGTCTAAACATGAATTGGGGTCTTCTTGTAAATATTAAAGTCTTCTGGGCAAGTTCTGCAATTCTTCAAACTTCATTAAAACTCGCGACTTGTAACTTCCTCGATGGGTGTCGATCGATACCAAGGGGTATCGATCGATGCTTGACGCTTTGATCGGGTACTTAGTCAACAGACTTCATTTTTGCTCCAGAATGCTCCATAAAACTTCAATATCTCCAATAATGTTCCAAAAGTGCTAAAACCTGTAAAGGACTCTAAAACACTACGAAATAATAGAATGACTCTATAAAACGGACTTATATCATGGCCTAAAAGGGGTAAAAACCATGATATATCAACTGGTTAAAGAAATTCGCTCTACCGACGTGGTTTTTGTGTTGGTTCCAAAATCGGTTACTGATCAGATTGTTTTGGATGCTCTGCCTGAGATCTCAGAGTTGTTAACCGAGTTTGTTGATGTGTTTCCAGATGAGCTACAGTGTGGATTACCACCGTTAAGGGATATTCAACATCGTATTGATCTTACGTCTGATGCATCACATGTCGCGTCTCTTTTCTTTCGTGAAATTTATAAGCTGCATGGGTTGCCTCTGTCTATCGTATCAGATCGTGACTCTCGATTTCTCGGCCATTTTTGGTGTTCTCTTTGGATGCTTTTACGCACAAGTTTGGACATAAGTACATCGTATCATCCTCAGACGGATGGACAAACCGAGGTGACTAATCACGCATTGGGAGATTTGTTACGCTGCTTAGTCGGAGATTACATCAAATCGTGGGATAACATCTTATGCCAAACTGAATTTGCACACAACCATGATGTTAATCGGAGTACAGGTTTCTGCCCATTTCGTGTTGTCTATGGCTTGACTCCGAGGGATCCTCTTGATCTGAGCGTGGCACCAGACCGTACTCGTTTCCATGGTCGAGCTTGTGATGTGGTAGAAGAATTTGTGGAATTACACAAGCATGTTCGTGACAATTTGGAATTGGCGACAGCCAAGTACAAATTTGCTGTTAACACTCATCGTCGGGAGCTTTAATTCAAGGTTGGTGACAAAGTTTGGGCAGTCCTCATCAAAGAAAGGTTCCCACAACATACTTACAATAAGTTGAAAGCTCGGAAGATTGGCCCTTTGGATGTCGTGGATAAGATCAACAACAACGCATACCATGTTCAACTTCCACCGGACATGCATACGACTGATGTGTTCAACGTGAAGCATCTGGTACCGTTCCATGAGAGTGATGCTCCTGAAAATTCGAGGTCGAATATTCTCCTTACCCCGGGAGACCTGATGTAGCACATCTTCATCCGTGTGTAACACACCTTCTTTCATGTGTTATTTGGCTCTTCGTTTGTGTCGTTGTTTTATCATTTTTGGGCTTTTGTTTTATGTCTTGGATTTGGGTTTTTAAATGTCGGTTTAGAGATGTTTTGTCTCCAAGTCTTTTAATTAGGGTTTTAGCAAACTAGTATAAGTATTTTATTTCTTGTACCGTTGAGCCTTGGTTTTTGATTAATAAAGAGAATTCTTCTCAAAACTTTAAGTCTTCGAGTTCTTTGTTTTCTCAAAAAAAAAGCGTGAATCCTAAGCAACAAGCGTCTATCAAAATCCATTGATCTTCAACAAACCCTTGTTTACCCGCTGCAACAGTTTTCCAATTGGTTCTTGGGCTGAAACAGTTGTTCTTGGACTTCATTTGGCCTGGACAAGGTTCGTCGGTCTTCTCGGGTCGCCTTAGGTGGTTGTGGCTAGCACCATGGTCGATGCTTGGTTTGATTACCACATCAAGACCTTTTGAGATGGTCAAGTGACGAAAGTATTTTTCAGCAACATGGTTATGTAGTTCTACAGAAAAACGACTTACAATATTGAATGTCTTGGTTTTCGGATTTTTGTAGAAAAGAAAGAAGTTGATACTGCATAAATTAATTCATATACACGTGTTTATAATATAATATTTATAACTCGTGGAAAAAAAACTAAAAACTAAAAAGTGAAAAAAACATATGAGTACACATGAAAAATAAATAAGATTAAAAACGTCGATGCATAACTTTTCATTTTATTGTTAATATTATGTTGTAAAATCTAGTTGGAAACGATTTTAAACGTGTCAAAATCTTATCGATTGACTTGACACATTTCGTGATCAAGTGAATTAGCAACTTTAAAATATTTAATTCAACACTCTACTTTTTACTTTTTAACAATTCACATCATATTATCTCTCTTCCACTTAATAATTTAACAACCACTCAACTTTTACACTCTACAATGATTTTGTTTAATAAAATTCAACACCATATCCCACCATTTTTATTTCACATACTTATTTTCTTTTATGTTTTTGTTTTTGTGATTACATATTAATAAAAATTATCAATTGAAATTAAATTAAAATAATTAAGAGTTAACTAAATTTATTAAATATTTTTTTATTTTTTATATTCTTAATTAACTTTTTTTCTTGCAAGTAATAAAGACATGAAACAAGTTTACTACTCCCTCCGTTTTTTATTTTTATAATATTTTTTTTGTCAACAGCCTACAGGCCTAGAACGGTTCGGACATCCAAACCGGAGGTATCGAGTTTACATAAGTAATATCCACTAGGTAGACACGAGCACTTCTTGCTAACTTGTTTGCCTTTGTGTTGTATGCGTGTGGGATGAGCGAGATTGAAAAGAAAGAAAACAACCCCTTACTCTTCACGAATTCCTCCAAGTGTAAAGCAAAAGCCGGCCAATCCTTAGGTGTAGACACCATCTTCACCAACTCGGAGCAGTCTGTTGCAAAAGCTATTTCCGTCTTCTGGTCAGCCGTCAAACAATGCATAGCCCAGATGAGTGCTTCCAATTCTACATGTAGGGGAGAGAGGCTTCTACGTAAATTTCTTGCTCCCATAATTGTCTCTGCGAGACCGACCTGAAAGCATTGCCAACCTAATCCAGAAAAACTATCGGTCTCTTTCCAAGATCCATCAAAAGTGCACCGCCAGCCTTCGTAATTCGGAGACACCATAGTAGGGGACACACTTTGGAGTATCACATCAGGATCACTACTTTGTGCTGTTTTCCAGGCTAATGCCTCAGTTTCTGCCAAGTTCAGAATTTCTTGTGGATCTCTGTCCACATTTGAAAAAATCTTATCATTTCTCGCTTTCCAAATATACCACGCAATCCAAGGAAAACTCGTATCCTGATTTGCTGTAGGAAGTCTCCAAAAGAGATGATCGAAATTAGCAAAAACCGATGACAATGGGATAACCCCCGGAGACGTTGGTATATTAGAAAGCACCCATGTTTGTAATGCCGGAGGACATTCGAAAAGGACATGGTTGATAGTTTCATTGTCCGATCCGCACCTAGCACATTGTGAATCACAATTTATCCCCCTACTTCGCAAATTTGTTGAGACCGCGAGACATCCCGATACAGCTTGCCATATAAAGTGTCGTAATTTCGGAAAAAACTTCAGCTTCCATGTATGAGCATGTAAGATCGTCACATCCGGACCATACGAGCCATTGGAACCTGTGTCCGGGTCTGATTGTTCAGTTTGATAACCCGATTAAACCGTATACTTTCCCGATTTTGTGTAGTGTCATCCAATAGTATCTGGTTTGAAGGTACTACTTACTGGCAGACCCCGTATAATCGTTACGTCTGTCGGGTCCATAATGGCATTCAACAAAGCCATATTCTACGTCTGTGTCTGTGGGTCAATCAGATGATTAACCATTAGATTCGGGTAATAATTATACCCTTTATATGTTGCTGACCTCGGCTGAGAAGATGGTATCCATGGGTCGTTTCATACTGAAATAGAACAGCCTGATCCAACTCTGTGAATTAGCCATTTTTGACCAGAGATCTAGCTGAAATAATACTCCCCCATCCATACGATGGGGAGTAAGATCGAATAGAGTCCAAAGGGTCTGTGTTTTGAAAATAGCGACCCTTGGAAACGCGCGCAAACAGGGAATCCGGTTTATCCATTAATCTCTATAATTGTTTAGCAATAAAGCGGTATTAAAATCCTCGACAGCCCAAAAACCCATCCCCCCCCCCTCCGATTTGCTTCGACATAATTTCTTCCATGCTATCCAATGCATTCATTTGTGTTCTCCATTTGAACTCCACCAGAATCGTGCCGCCGCACTAGTTAATTTTGCAGTTATGGATTTGGGTAATCGAAAACACGACATAACGAATGTTGGCATTGCTGATGCCACTGATTTAATTTAAACCTCCTTGCCCCCTTTGGATAAAAACCTTAATGTCCATCCATTGATTCGATTGTTTTGTCTCTCTGCGACAAAATTAAAAATCCTACTCTTGGCTCCGCCGAGACTTTCCGGAAGGCCTAGATAAGAGCCCATGACGCCGATGGTAGAAATCCCTAGTATGTGTTTGACCTCATCATGGACCGTCTCATTTACCGTGTGAGCAAATTGTAAAGAAGATTTGCCAAAATTTATTAGTTGCCCAGACACTGACCCGTATTGTCGAAGTATATGCAAAATAGTTTCACATTCCTGTTTGGATGCCTTGCAGAAAAATACTATCATCGGCAAAGAGTAAATGTGATACTGATGGGCTTGCTCTCGCAACCTTTACCCCGTGACTAATCAGTCTCTTTCTGCCTTTCCGATATTGGCAATTAATACCTCCGTACAAAGTATAAAAAGATATGGTGACAAGGGGTCCCCTTGTCGAAGCCCACTCTTTGGAATAATCCGTCCTTTGGGTTGCCCATTGATAAGAACTATGTACTCTACTGATGTGATACACCACAACATCCATGTTATCCATTTTTCTGAGAAGACAAATTTCCTCAAGAGATGTTCTATAAAAGACCATTCCACCTGATCGTACGCTTTGCTCATATCCATTTTTATCGACATATATTTACCTTTACATGACTTATTAGTTCGTAGGCCATGAAACATCTTTTGAGCTATCAGAATATTATCCGAAATTAATCTACCTGACACAAAGGCTGATTGAGTCTCCGAAATAAGATTCGGTAGCAGGCGCTTTAACTGTTGACATAAAACTTTTGAAATAATTTTGTATCCCACATTACATAGACTTATGGGCCGTAATTTCGTCATCCGACTTGGTCTTTCCGTCTTCGGGATTAGACAAATATTTGTCATGTTCAGTCGTTGGTCAAAAGCACCAGTCTCTTGGAAGCCGTTTACCAGTCCTAATAAGTCTGCCTTCACTATTTGCCAGGATCGTTGAAAAAAAAGTGTTGTCATTCCATCGGGTCCCGGAGCTTTTTCTGGGTGCATCATAAATATGGCCGAACGTACTTCCTCTTCTGTATCCCTTGCCATAAGGGCATTATTGTTCTCTGAAACTAATGTTTGAATTTCTCCTAGAGCCTCCTCAAATTCCGTCTGGGACGTCGAGGTAAAGAGGTCGTTCAAATAATTTACCGCCACTTGTTCTACCTCCTTTTCCGATGTGACCCACACTCCTGAGGCATTATACAACCCGACAATCTGGTTCCTTGCCCTCCTTTGCAATACTTGCGCATGGTAAAACTTTGTATTTTTATCCCCCACCGTATGCCACAAAGTGCGACTTTTCTGTTGCCAGTAGAGTTCCTCGTCCCGGTATACTTGTTTTAATTTTCCTGTAATTTCTATCAACTCCTCTTGAGTCCTAGTATCATCATTTTGAATTTCTTCTACTGCCCGTTGTAACTCAATGATCTTCTCTTTACCATAAGGTAAGTTATTTTTTCCGCCATTTCGATATCTCCCACCGACGATTCCCAATATTTTGGACAAGGGATCGTATATCCCCCCCCCCCCTCCTGAATCCATCTCCCAACCCTTGGCAATTGATTTCCTTAAGCCCTCTTGCCCAATCCAGCATTTATTAAACCGAAATTGGGCTCGCTTCTTGGGTATTTTGTCCTCAATTGTGGTAATAATTGGTCTATGATCCGACCCAATCATTGCCAAATATTCGACATAAGAATGTGAAAAAATGTCATGCCAGCCTCCATTAGGTAGAGCCCGATCTAGTCGACAACGAACGGTCTTCTTATTTCGTCTACCTCTCCAAGACATGGTATTTCCTAAACATGGGAATTCGAAAAAACCACAGGTTTGAATCATGAGATTAAAGGAGATGAAAGTAGATGCATGTCTTAGTTTTCCTCCTTGTTTCACATCATTGCCAATTAATTCATTTAAATCCCCAATGATAAACCATGGATCCAAACGAGTTAGACTTGTTCGTGTTAATCGTTCTCATACCCGATCCCGCAATTTTGGTACCGGATCTCCATATATAAAGGATAAGTAGACTTTTTTCCTTGAACAGTCGCCTTAATATCAATTATATGATTATTTGAAAAAATTACATTAACCTGATAAGATTCATCATAAAATAAGGCAAGTCCAACACTCGCACCACAAGGTTCCACCATGTGTAATTTATCATAACCAAAATGGAGTTGGAACTTTTGCACAAAATAAAATGCTTGTTTAGTTTCTGAGAGGAACATAAACTCTGGCTTATGTTTCTTCCAAATCTCCCATAGGTAGTTTATTGTATAATGGCTGCCAAGCCCCCGACAATTCCAACTCAAAATCCGCATGAAAAAGGCGTATTAGCTATACTCGACCCACTCCTCGGGTTAGGGCCGCTAAAAAAACCCCCAAATTTGTAATTTTCACCGTTACGAGATTCCTTTTACCGATACCATTTACAGCCTAAAAATCCGACGGAAGTTTTAAAACCCACTAGATCCACCCGACCCCATATCTGATCTTGGCCCAAGGCTATTGTGACTATCATATCAATCGTAAACTCCAGAGATTGCCAACATCGTCTCCCATATTCCTTTATTTTTATGGATACTAACCATTGAAACTCACAAATCACCGAAAACACAACCTCTGAAACAATAGATGAGGCTCCCTCAACAATGTCATCCGCAAACTCTTTTAAAGCCCAAAGAAGCAGAAAAATACCACTAAATTCCTCCTATATAGATTGTTTATGAAAACTTTGTTATCGCATATCTCCTTACGCAGCCCATATTTGTTGAATATTAAAGATAATTTATTCCTTTGAATTTTCGCAGCATAACCAATTAATCGGGCAACGGGTAATAAATAAACCAGAAAATTATTATCATAAATAAAAGCGAAACCGCCTTTCAAATCACACGGTACAACCGTTTCAAAATTAAGAAATCTCAAACACACCTGGAAAAAATTGCATACACAAAAAAATGATTTTCTTGTTCTAAAATTAAAAATTGGTCTAAGCTTCTTCCTTGATCGAAGATAGTTTAATGACCCGTTATTATTTAAAACTTGAAAACACCAGAACTTGCGACTCATTTCTAATTCTCAGGTTTTGAAAACTCAGTCTTGGATCTTCCCTTTGATGGGTTCTTTACACCGGCCTGAGATGAGTCCCAAAACCTTCCCAAGTGCTTTGGTAGCACCTTCTTCCGGATAGAAATAATACCCTGCACAATCATCTTTTTTGAACCTGCACTAAGCATTTTAGTCTTCAGTTTAGAAGCTTGGTTCCGCTTGACCTTATTATTCCCATCTGTAGCCACCTTATCCTTCCACACTCACTGTAACGTCCTCCGTCTCTATCGCCAATTCATTTTCCACATCCTCTTTCTGCAGCATCTCAGCCCCTACAAAAACGGCTTCCACAATTTCCCATCTCCATATCATCACCAAGGAAATCATTATCCAGAAAAATCATCACCAAAATTATCCAAAACACCATCAGCATAAGTTTCTTGTTCCACTACCTCCTCTACCTCGACTGAATTATCCGTAATCAATTCATCTAACATCTCTACCATACTAGGCATATTTTCCGGATATATCAAATTCCTACAAAAACGCCTTCCACAATTTCCCCTATCTCCATATCATCACCAAGGAAATCATCATCCAGAAAATCATCACCAAAATTATCCAAAACACCATCAGCATAAGTTTCTTGTTCCACTACCTCCTCTACCTCGACTGAATTATCCGTAATCAATTCATCTAACATCTCTACCATACTAGGCATATTTTCCGGATAGATCAAATTATCAGAAACCAGACCTTTGGGACTCTCCACCGCAAAAGAATCAGTTGCCTCATTCTCAAAAAGCAAGCCCATACGGACAGCCTGCCCCGTGACCTGAACTGCATCACCACTAGTCTCCAAGACTGCACCTTCACTTGGGGCCTGGTTCGTCCCTGCGTTGTTGCCGTGAAACGCGTCTAGCATTTTCTTTTCGTGGTCCGATAAACAAGTTCCCACGCATGAAGACCTCAACTCATTCAACCCCGAGGTGGACATGGCATACCTTTTATTTGGCTCCTTAGCTGGTAAGTGACTCGATGAAGGAATAGATTTTGAGTCTCTATCTCTGAACCTCCTGTCCCCCTTCCATACACCATAACGGTGCTCCATGCTTGTGTAATTACTAGCCCCCGCACCTCTGAAATCTTGAACCTTCCATTTTCCCTTATCCTGCCCGTGGTGGTTTTTGCTTGAGATTTCAGCGTTCTGTTGGACAAGATTTCCTCCCACAATAACATTCAACCCATGCCTCGAATCCTCTGAGATTTTTTCAAAACCCTCTACCCTTGCTTCCCGACGAGGACATATGGACTGGTCATGGCAAAGGCTGAAACAGCTTCTGCAATACTCGAACAACCTCTCATACCGCAGCGTAATGATTGTCTCTTCCCCGCCGTGAAACTCAACTGAGGTCTCGAAGCATAAAGGCTTGAACCCGTCCAAGACCACTTGCACTCTGCCAATGTCAAGATCCACCTCCTTCACTTCACCTAAGGCTTCGCCAATACTGCGGAACGTCTGATCCGCCCAGTAATGAAGGGGAACTCCTATTACCCGAATCCAAAACTTGATAGCGGACGGGTATTTTCTGTCCAATACAGGTTCCCACCGCACCAGAGAGACCATCCAATAGTCGAAATGAAACGGCTCCATCTTCAGAATCTCTGCAATGTCTTCTTCTCTGTCAAAATCAAATTGGAACCGGCCCATTCCTAAATCCGCCGCAGCTACTCACTCCTCTACGTTCAGAATTCGAGGCAGCATGTGAAGTAGTACCTTGATATCCTGCTTCTTGGGGTTCATGCATCTCCCAATCAATGTTTTAGAGTAACCCGATATGAGCTCAGAGTTGTCAAATTGAGGCACCCGAATCTTCAATCTTTTCAAACTTGATTCCTTCCTCATCTATGAACCGTCACGCTTAACCAGATGACTTTGAGACATGCTGAGATAGGCCGTGAGAAAACCCAGAACCGTGAAGAAGAAAGAAACAAAAGGAAAAGGCTTAGTAGGTGAGTTGTTAAGCGTATCTGAATCGTTCCATATATACCCGTTTCCCTTGCTGAAACTGTGAGATATATTTGCCCTCTGAGTACGATGCTCCCCATTAATAAAATCCCAAATGAACCGTCAATAATCCGAGAGTTTCTCCTTGTATCTTCATCGAGACAGGGTGGCATGAGATAGCGTAAAAAGATTGCAAAATTTCTCTGTACCGGATCGCAAATTGAATCCAGATATGTCACCGTAATCTTCAATCTCTCCGATATAGCCGAAATCTCCTCAAGATTGCCGATTCCGTGGTTTCGCGTATCGTCCTTTTGAAAAAAAAAATTTTCCTCCGTTCTTTAATAAGTGATGTTTTAGGATTTTTTGTTCTCAAATAAGTGATGCTTCAACTTTCAATGCAAAATTAATTACTAGTTTTTTTTTTGTTTTTGACCATTTATATTATGCATGTTGTTTTATCATTGGTTGAATTGTGTTTAAATATAAAATAAATGTTTAATTAATATGTGTAAAAATATTAAACATCACTTATAAAAAACAGAGGGAGTATGAAATAAGACTCTACTAGATTCTCACCCGCCCATGTGGGTGGGGGTATTTTTATTTTTTACGGGTGTTTAACAGATATTTGTTTGGCGGGTAGCATAAATGGTTTGAGATCTGAACATCAGTTGGTATTTTATATATTGTACATATGAGTTTCCGATATTTTGTAGTTTGTGATTTCTTAGGTAAAAATAACAGTTTTATTAATTTACCTATTACGTTCAGTAGCAATAGGAATCAAGTTCATAAACAATTTGATTGTAAAAAGAACAGTAACAAAATGTTTGTAAGTAATAGTTGAAGCATACCTAATAGTCACATGCACAAATATAACGAAACAGATGAAACAGAGTAAAGTATTTGATCGACATTTAAAAACATATAATCAAGATTGAAAAACATTAAAAACTTGTCAAACCAGATTTTTTTCAAACCGCCTCGTGTTTAGTAGAAAACATCTTGGATAATGCTTTTCAATATTTGAATTACCGTTCTCGACACGTACCCGCTACTTTCCATTATGATATCGCAAATAGTCATGTATAGTTAAAATAGTCTTTATAAAATAAAATAAATAAATAAAAAAACTGAATAGACAAACCATGTTATCCATTATTTAATTATGTAATCAAGTGAGGTTTCGAAACGTTTAAATTTTAAATCAATTTAACACATTTTCATAACAATATTATTTTTAATATTTATAGTTTAAACCAATTTAATAATTTTAAGAGAAGACATAGTAAAGTACTTGATCAACATTCAGAAACATATGATCAAGACTAAGAAACATTAAAAACTTGTAAAACCCGAGTAAAGTACTAGATCAATATGCTTCCAATAACAAAACATAGGAAAACTAAATAACTCAACAACTTTATAGAAACATAAGCAAATTAGGATACTTCATAAAAAATATTAAGCTATCAAACCATAGCAAAATAGACACGATATCAAATAAAAGAAAGGAGTTCAGAGTGATATCAGAAAACATAAAGAATACAATTCAATTACTTCCTTTTTTTTTATAGAGGAGGAACTCGCATCGTCATCATTACTTTTCTCATCACTGATGCTGGTATTTTTCTTTTCATTGTTCCAGTAACCTGAAAACAAAGAGTTGTGTTTAGTTTTAATATATGTGGAAATACATAAATAATTGAAGAATGTATTGTTTTAAAAATTATAATAAAGTTGGTATTTGTTTAATATTTGTAATAGATAGTAGAAAGAGAGATATTGTATTATTTATACAGGTCTAGGATATGGCCAGATATTCAAGGCTTCATGTATTTCCATATATATTAAAACTAAACAAAAGTTGAACCTTACCGGTCTCGTAATCTACTCTTACCCAAATTAGTGGAAGTTTGATTAATGATTTTCGCTTCATGGATTTCCCAAATCCATCCCATTATCTAAAATTAAATTATTGAACTGTATTTTATCGAAAATACTTCAGATAATGAATTTCAATATCTAATTTAACCGTTTGTGATCCTTATATGCTATTTCTAGTCTCATTTTCCGAAACAGACATGCATAGATCTAATAAAAATAGTAAATATGGTAATCCCTTATTTCATATGGTGCTGTGTCGAATTTTTTAATTTTGAATTTAGTGATATTTATTTTCATGTTTTTCAATTTTGCTATAAATATTACATGCAATGTTTTCAAACTCGAAACGAAAAACTTGTTAAGAATTCATTTTTGTACATATAACTGTGTTATGTTTGATTTAGTTAGGCTTGTCTATTTGGAAGGAAAACTCATAACTAAACCTTTTTCGTTCCATATTTGTTTTTGTTTAAGCGGTTAACCGTTTTGAAGTGATTATTTGATTTCAACAGATTAAAGACTCGTTTTACGTGTATGGGACGGGATAATCGAATTACCCTTTTGAGAATTTAATATTTTAAAATTATCCAAAATTTTATCCAATTTTCCAAATTATCTTAAATTTTTCTAAAATTACTTGAATCACTCAAATACTTATCCCAAAGTTGATTCTTCCCCGTCCCGGAGTATACTCTTAACCAAATTATTGGAAATTTGGGATGTGATTTTAGCTTCCTAGATTTCATGAACCCGTCATGTTATCTGAAATTATCGTACCGTGTTTTATTTTCATGTTTTTCCATTTTGTTAGAAATCTTTTTTGTGCAGAATAAAAGTAGAAGGTACACCAAAATATTTTCAAACTCGAAACAAAAAACTTGTTATAAAATTCATTTTTTACATAAGTTTGTGTTATATTTGATTTGGTTAGGCTTGTCTATTCCGTTTGTTGTTTATCTATCTTACCCAGTGGCTTAATGAACCGTTATCTTTCTAGAATGCACCTCTTACTTTCATACCTTGGAAACAATATTAATGTTTTTGAGTATTTAAAACAATGTTTTGAAGCAAGATTATATAAGTTTACTTATACATATTACACTAAAAATGATAACATGAGTGTTGATAGCTATTATCATTTTTGGCCTTTCTAAGACCACTTAGGTTTAAACCTTCTCAGAGCATTCCCCATCAATGCCATTGCTGCAATACTTGGAAACTGCTTCTCTAGCACAATGCTCTTTGGATTAACTTCTTGCCCTCTTTTTCTCTCATGAGTCTGTGCGGCATTTTTGTTATACCATCTCTGAATCCATGGGTCCAAAAGCGTAAAGTCTTTGTCGTCTCTTCTTCCCATTCTCAAATTCTTGATATGTGATGTGAACGGTTCTTGATTTGTTCTTGATATGGGTTTGTTGATTCCGCATGTTAAGATCTTGTGGAAGAAGGCGTTCCTCGTCTTCCCTGATGGTCCTTCTTCAAGAACCACCATGCTCTTGGTTTCATTTCCGCCATAACTCGAGGCGTTTATCTTCTTCAGACGTTTGACATGTGATCTACTGTTGGTTTCATGGTCCAACCGTATACGCTTACACTCTTTGAACAACTTGGTGTTGTCGTTGAGAAAGTCTATCACATTCATATTTTTGGTAGCCAAGCCGCTTGATTCACCTTCTTCCCCATCTATCAAGTTTTCTCTGTCCGCAACCATAGGCTGTTCTTTGTTCTTGTCAGGTATGCCAGGATTAGGAAATAGATCAAGAGAGCCGCTCAACATTTTTTCATTTAATTTCATGGAACCTCTTGACTCTTTCAATAGTTGACCATCTTCTGGTAAGTTAATATTCGTAGAGCATTTGGCATCTCGGTTACTAATATGAGCATGTGACTTAAATCCTTTGCCTCTCTGAGTCCAACGACTCAACCACACAGATTCATAATCATGAACACAACTCTTACCCATAACATGTCCAGCCATTTGTACCTAAAAGTTATCGGTTGGAATAAAAAATGCATTATTAGAGACATAAATTGTAGAACCGTAAAAACCGATTCAAAAACTGTGAATGTAAACTAGAATAAACGATATAAAAGAAACAATGGAAATGATTTAAAAAACAGAAAGCATAGGCTATATTTGATATTTTTCTTTAACTCAATAAATTGTTCGAGTCTTAAACTCGTTCGAGTCTATCTTCGGAAAAATCCTAAGCCCGACGAAAATAGAGCAAAAAACCTATAAATATATTTGTTTAGTAGCCCTAATTCGTGTGCTTCATCATTACTTTGAGCCACCGAACTCTTTAATTTTGTTCTTTGTTCTTAGTTTAGGGAGATAGAAATTTCTCTTGAACCCTTTTGTTTATTTCTTATTCTATTGATTATGCAATTCAGAAACTCGATTTTGTCTTGCATGATAATGTCCGAGTAGATTAGTAGTTGGGTTTAAGGGATCATCAAAAGGGTTCGATATGTTCGATAAGGATTTCACGAGATAAATTTAGCCGTATTCTAGAACTCTTACTTGTAGATTTGTTATTACTGCATGGATCTAGCGTCATGAACTAGAAACTGATCCTAGTTATATTAGAGCCACGAAAGTGCTGAATCTAAATATCAGAACTAATCTTTATGGAGATGATTTCGCTATAAGATACGAGAACATACTTATAGAGTGTCGTGAATGTTAATGAGCTTGTATGTCTTGCATTATCTCATGCGTGGCTAGCAACGAAAACTGACTAGTTAAGTAAATAGGTAATAGGTGTGTAGTGCTACAACATTAGGCTATACACAATTCCGTGTTCGAGTTCGTGGAGTTTGCTAGAATCAATTTTATAAGAGCTTTGTTACTATGCTTTGAATCGAACATTCCCCAGAGATATCCCTGTCGACCCAACATCCGTTTTATTATTGCTTTACAACCGATTTTTCCTTTTTTCTTTTGCATACTTTACAATTTGTGACACCAAAAACTCCTTTAAAACCCTTTTTCGTTTTAGACTTCTTTACTAATTCTTTGTATAATGTTTCGTAGAAAATCGTACTCTCCATGTATACCGACACCCTAAGTACTACATCGCACTAGTGTGCACTTGCAGACGCCTAGGTTTCTATAAATTTTATTACATGAAGCTGAGCAACATACCCGCATGCATCATATTCCCAACCCGAAGGATATGTTTATCCTCCTTGAGAAACTTGTCAAATTTCAACGTTGTCAAGAAGAAATGCATCTTCTGCTGCCACGTCTTGTAACTTTTTATGTCAAACTTGTCCAACATAAGCCTTTGGGTGACCATATTAAATCATGACGGGATCGCAAGGTGGATTTCGGTGGGTATGGCCACTGCATGAAGACCACCTACGAACAAAGTTCAGCATTTCGACCCATCGATAACATTTCCACCCGAGTTTCCATCAGACACAACAACAATTGGTGTCTCCAACCTCCTTAGTAGCTCATAAATCCGCTACGAGAGTTGCTCACAAATTCGTTATCGTTTCGGAAAAAAACGTTTGTTTCTAAACGTTCGCCGTAGATGTTTATATAATGGGTTTTTAAAACCATGTTGAAAACACATTTAAACCCGTATAGAAAAACGTTTCTTGGAAATCATTTGAAACATTGGTAAAAACAACAATTCTCAATCCGATTATAGCGATAGGCTAGAAACAGATTTATTGAGTTAAATTGTAAGACCACGAAAAATCGGATTCAAAAATTACAATTGTAAACACGAATAAACGATATAAAAGAAACGATGGAAACGAATGAAAGCATATAAACCGAGGGTTTGAAAATGATTTGAAAAATAAAGCGCAGAGACGAGATTTGATCTCTTTCCTTAACTCAATAAATCGGTCGTAGTGTAACAATATGAAGCGATTTTTGAATCACATGATACAACGGCGTTGAGACTGTTTCGCAGTACTCGAAAATGGAATCTACAGACTACTATCTACGCTAAACCCTCGAGACATTTATGTTTTCTAAGACTGAGAGATTGCTGAATTTTTCTATGTTTTTTTGCTATTAAATATCGTGTGTAAAGAATGAGACGGAAGGCTTGTTTAAATAGCCAAGGTGGAGCGGCTATTCGATCCACAAAAGGAGAGCATGTGGGAGCGTTACATGAGATTCGGTCTCAACTTGATTCGCGCGGAGAGAGGAACAATGGCCAACATTAGTGGACAATTTCTTTGACTCTTAAGTCAAATCCTTTCAAAATTCAAACTAAAATATGTTGGATTTGGACCAAAACACTTAACTAAAATTTGCTCTAAAAAAAATCATTAGGTCGTAGAACCATTCACTAAGACCCAAAAACCAAACCGAACCGAGGCGAGGCCCGGTTGGATATATCATATCTTGCATACACTATGGTGTAGCTTTTTGAACTTAGACATAAGTTCTCTCTTTATATATACTAGAGGATTTCTCTCCAAACTTCCAATATAGGATCAATTACACAAGTTATAATTTTAGTCTAACTTAAGTTGACTTTCCAAGCTTTCAAACTAACTACTTTAGATCCTTATTTCTCATTCAATTTAAATTCGATTTTGACATATGAGTATATATCACATTCTCGTACTTATTGCAAAGTTTCCAACACATCCATAACCCGTTCAATCCGGTGATTATATTCATCAAAAACCTCGCCGGAAATTTGGCAAAAATCCATAATATCAAAATTAAATTTCAAATTTCTCATGCCAATCATCATAAGAAGTAAATCAGACAATAAATGTTCTGGGGTTTCTTTATGCTCACTGATCCATGTGTTTCAAACTTCAAAGTCTTCATCCCATATTTCCATTGGTTTGGTTCAAATCTCATCATAACAAGACAACACGCAATTTCACTCACATTAATATAAATTACTGAAAAAAATCGAATCATTTTTGTATGCATACTAATCGACGCAAAAAAAAAACAACTACAAAAACAAAGAGTAATCACAAAAAATCAGTGCGTCGAGGAATTAATTAATGCTTTAAACTGAAGCGTAAGATTGAAAGAAGTGTTACATTGGTCAGTGGCCGATACGTGGAGGAATTAAATGAAACTCCAAGACAAAGTTCGATAATGTCTCCAAGTAATTTTTTTTTTTTTTTTGTGAAGTTTGAAGAAAGCGAAAAGAGAGCTCTTACGATGGTGCTCTGTTTTTGAAAAAAATAATAATAATGCTGTTTTGTTTAAATTTTTTTTTCTTTACAAAAACAAAATATCAAAAGAAGAGGCAGAGAAATAAAGTAAGGTTGTCTTGTCAGAATGAACATAAGTCGAGTCACTTCCTCCTCTATGTGGATCACATTTTTAAAATAAAATTAATTTGATTTAAACTATATATTATGACGTGTTTCGTTGTGTGCCACACTTGTAGGGATTTTTTTTTTTTTTTTTTTTTGAAGTTGTAGCTTCTATTGGTAAAGGAACGATGGAATTACGTTTTAACCCTGATTCCATAAGGCTATCTATATTGGTTCCAAAGTTACAATACTTTTTTTTTATTTTTTAATATTTTGGATCATTTTTTTTATCACATCATTTTTTTTTTCTTCCACATCATAATTTAATATTCGCTCAATTTTCATCATTTACAATAATTTTATTTAATAAAATTACAACACCCTTTCCCACCAATTTTATTTCATATTTTTATTTTCTTTTATGTTTTAGTTTTTGTAATTACATATTATTAGTAACAATTATCGTTTGATATTAAATTAAAATAGTTAATAATTCAATAATTTTATAAAATAATTTTTTTTGGTTTTTAATGTATATATTAATTTTTTTTTCAAAAATTGCAAGTGATAAAGACAAGAAATATAGATAGTTATTATTAAAACATATACAATGACGAAAAACTGAAAATGCAATACAATAAACAAGGAAGCACACAACACAACTAATAAAACACACATAACTTAATTAGTACAATAGACTCAACTCGCAAACTTTAAAATCTCATTAACCACAGAACATTCCGAATTTTACCCTTATGTGTTTGACTAGATTGACTTGCAATTCGTGATGTACATTTGAATCACGCAACTCGGATCTAGCACGCACATGATTTGCAAATGAAGGTAGCACCTCCGTCGAGAATAAGTTACGGTGTACTAGACCCGCTTGCCTCAGATTGATCATAATCGGTCCAATGTTGAGCATATGTATCTCGTTCATCCTCAACAATCATATTATGCAATATGATACATGGCCTCATGATGATAGCCAAATCGGCTATGTCCCACATGCGAGCTGGTTCACGAATGATTTTAAATCGAGCCTGCAACACTCCAAATGCACGTTCGATGTCCTTCCGACGACATCCCTCCTGAAGTTGTGCAAATAACTTGTCTTGTTCACTTTGAGGAAGCCTAATCGATTTGACGAAAGTAGGATAAGAACGATAAATACCGTCAGCTAGATAGTATGCCATATTATACGGACGTTGATTCACGAAGAAGTTCACTCTTGGAATTGATAATTGTTGGAATTGATAATTTTTAGAATTTGAGTAGTTAAAAGGGTAAGTAGAAGAATTTTGGATGTTAAAAGGGTTATTGTTGGGATACATTTCAATTAAACAATGTTTAAAGTGAAAAACAAAAGTTTTTTGGATGCTAATCAAATAAATATAGTAGAAAGACGAGTTTTTTTCTGTGTCCAAAACAAATGAAACAAGTTTCTATTTATAGAGGATAAAAAATGATGAATTTTGGTATAAATATATATATATACACATGTAATTATTATAAAATGGAAAGTAAAATGTAAAAACATAGACTTGCGATTTGTTTTATAAAAAATACAAGAAAACATCTATTAAACAGAAAGTAAGTTTCAGATAAATTATTTATGAAAATATGTGAATTAAATCAATAATACTTTCCACATTATTTAATTGTATAACTAATAATATTTTGGATTTTTTAAATAATTAATAATACTATATAGTTACCTGTTCTACGCTCATATTTTTTTAAAGTTTCGAATGGTGACAGCGGTTTGAGCAGTGCGGTTGGAAGAAACACATCATGCGGAACAAGTGCGGTTACTGTAGAACAAGCGGTGCGGGACAATATATGAATGGTGGAAAAAATAACATGCGGTGCGGTCCAAATGTGTGAATGGTAAAAATGTAAAAAACGGTGCATAATATATACTTTAGAAAAATATTTTATAAATAAAATGGATTAATGATATTAATATAATTATAAATTAAAATTATTAATTTAGTTTGACATTTTACATTATTAATAAATTATCCCTACCAATGAGAATCAAACTCATATTCCTTTAGGTGTCTACATTTTTGACTTATATGGGTTCAAACACTCGTCCAACCTCACGTTGGTAATGACATTTTTTTTTTCAAATAGAATTTTGTTATTTGATAAAGTTAACATATATGATTTATTTCAAAATTTTATGAGCTTTAAAACATGTATATATATGTAAAATTATAAAACTAAACGATTATTATCGTGTATCGTAAAGTTAATAACATCAGCTAGACAAAGAATATAATAATTCCTAAAGCTAGAATCCAAATATTCTTATTTATTTTTTGAATTAAAATAAATATATAAAATCAAATATTATATGATACATATATACATAAGTCAACTGTAAATCACACCTAATCGTTGACAGAAAAAAAAAACCACACCTATTTTAATTCTTTTGTAATAGCACGTGCATTTCATTTTTTTTTTTTTTCTGAAACGCAACAAGTTTTTTTTTTTTTGAGTTAAAAAAAAACCTAATAAAAAGAATGGTGAATTGTGACATGTTTTGTTAAACTCACAGCGTTTCACTTAACAACAGCAAACATTCAAGGCCTTAGTTTGGTTTTGGTAATAACGTAACATTTCATATTTAATGAACTATGCGTTAAAGATTTGGAAATACCACGCATTAGCTAAATATTATTCAATTTGTCCTTTAGAGATGGTGAAAAAATTAATTCGTTAGAAGAACTATTTGCTTGATTAATACTTAAAAAAAAAAAAAATCTATACTGAACCCATATTACTTGATCAAGTGGCATAGATGTGATCTTAGCATTTTAATTTGCTATTTATTTTCGATAAAGCCTGGCGAGCAGTCTTCCTCTCTAACTCTCTATTTCTCTTAGACTCAGCAGCGTCCTCTATACCAACGACCTCTGCCTCAGCTTGAAAACGTGCATCTATACTTTCACTTCAGATTGTAGTCATGCTCTCTCTCGCAAAAAAAAAAAAACAAAAGAGATAGCGTTTAATTAGAGAAATATTTACACCTACAAATGGCTTCGTACAATAAAGAGTCCGATGATAGAACATAACATAAGATTGATAAAGACACTTGTGAAATATCGGATTTCAGTCAACATATGACTTGGGCTAATAATTGAGTCTTAGAAAATTTCTAGGGTTTATTGATTATAAATACATGTGTACAACTCAAGGAATATCTAATCATGAATCTTGAGGATTCCGAATGCCTTAAAGACTGCTCGTAAAGCGTGAGTGATCTTCTT
This sequence comes from Eutrema japonicum, assembly GCA_030161315.1. Classification (NCBI taxonomy): domain Eukaryota; kingdom Viridiplantae; phylum Streptophyta; class Magnoliopsida; order Brassicales; family Brassicaceae; genus Eutrema; species Eutrema japonicum. The sequence continues at coordinate 41,931,574 of BSQW01000011.1, forward strand.
GTAAACCATATCGGATGTATTTTCCGATTCTTTATGTTGTTAGCTTGAAATAAATCAAAGACTAAGTCAAAGTATATTTAGGAGTTATCTAGATATACATCCCTTAGATTTAGGAGTTATCTAAATCTATGTGTTTTCTATTAGGATTAGGAATCATCAATTCTTATATAAGGATGTGCTAAGATGTTGCACAACTTATGAGTTTGAGAACTTAAGGTTTTGAGTTATATTCCTTAAAGCAAATAAGAGAGTTATTCTTATTGACTTCTTGTGTTCTTAAACATCGATATTCTATATTTGGTATCAGAGCTATAACATCATGGGCGATACTACGAAAGGTGATACGAGTGAAATCAAATCCAAGGAATTCGGACCCTCTTCCATTCAGTGTCCTATGTTGAACAATTCAAACTATACAGTATGGTCCATGCGTATGAAGATTGCTCTCAAAGTGAACAAAGTATGGGAAACCATAGAACCCGGCGTTAAAAACGAAGAGAAGAATAACATAGCAATTGCTTTGTTGTTTCAATCTATACCTGAAGCTTTGATCCTACAAGTAGGAGATCTTGACACCTCAAAAGCCGTATGGGATGCGATAAAACGAGACATATCGGAGCTGATAGGGTGAGAGAGGCTAGACTACAAACTCTGATGGCCGAGTTTGATAGGATCAAGATGAAGGAAGAAGACTCGATTGATGCATTCGTGGGTAAACTCTCTGAAATTTCTTCTAAATCAGCATCTCTCGGGGAAATCATTGAAGAACCGAGACTTGTAAAGAAATTCTTAAAGAGTTTACCGAGGAAACGATACATACACATAGTAGCATCACTCGAACAAGTTCTTGATCTAAAAACTACTAGATTTGAGGACATAGTTGGACGATTAAAGGCCTATGAAGAGCGGATCAGTGAGCAAGACGAAGAGCAACAAGATGATCAAGGAAAATTAATGTATGCTAACTCTGACTCACAAGAAAATTACAGTAGTAGAGGACGAGGAAGAGGGAGAAGCCGAGGAAGAGGTAGAGGAAGAGGCCATGGTAGAAGCTTTTACCAAAACTCCTATGGCAATCAAGGACGAGATGCGTCTCACATCTAGTGCTATCGGTGTGATGCATACGGTCACTATGCCTCTGATTGTACCGATAGACTACTCAAACTGCAAGAGACTACTGAAAAATGGAACGAAGAAGAGACACAAACGGCTGATGAATTGATGATGCATGAGGTGGTATATCTGAATGAGCAGAAGGTAAAGCCGAGTACCTTCGAAAGCAGTCTAGACACGAGTAATGTGTGGTACCTAGACAATGGAGCCAGCAATCATATGAGTGGAAACCGATCGTTCTTCTTCGACCTTGATGAGAATATTACAGGAAATGTAAAATTCGGAGACGATTCCCGCATAGACATAAGAGGAAAAGGATCCATAAAATTTAAGTTTAATAATGGTGTGAAGAAGGTTTTAAAAGATGTCTACTTCATTCCAGACCTAAGAAGCAACATTATAAGTCTCGGTCAAGCCACGGAAGCAGGTTGTGAAGTACGAATGAAAGGAGAACTTCTCAAGCTATTTGATCGAAACTCTAAGCCTCTTGTTGAAATTTCTAGGTCCAAGAACCGGTTGTATAAGGTAATTTTGGAAGTAGACAACATAAAGTGTCTACAGCTAATGGAATTAACCGAGTCAAGCAAGTGGCACGCAAGATTGGGGCATGTGAATCTCGAGACTATGAGAGTGATGGTGAACAAGGGACTTGTGAAAGGCATACCAAGAATGACAATCGAAAAACAGAAGTGTGTATCATGTCTACGTGGAAAACAGACTCGATCACCATTCCCACAAGCGACGTCATACAGAGCATCACAAGTCCTAGAGCTTATCCATGGAGAACTATGTGGACCTATCACACCCTCCACACCAGCACATAAGAGATATATATTTATCATTGTAGATGACTACTCCCGTTACATGTGGACAATCTTGCTAAAGGAAAAGAGCGAAGCATTTGATAAGTTCAAAGGTTTCAAGAGAATAGTAGAGCAAGAGACAAGAGCCAAGATTGAATCATTTCGTACCGATAGAGGAGGGGAGTTCATATCTCAAGAGTTTCAGGATTTTTGCGAAAAACACGGTATCAAGAGACACCTAACGGCGCCGTACTCTCCCCAACAGAATGGGGTTGTCGAACGAAGAAACAGAACACTACTTGAGATGACGAGAAGCATTCTGAAACACATGAACATACCAAACTATTTGTGGGGCGAAGCTGTGAGACATTCCACTTACCTGATCAATAGAGTGGCAACAAGGTCACTTACTGTCCAAACACCATATGAAGTATTCAAAGGAAGGAAACCAAATCTCGAGCATCTTAGAGTATTTGGATGTGTTAGTTATGTCAGAATAGAAGCAGCTGGAAGGAAGAAACTGGACGACAGATCAAGAACGTTGGTTCATCTAGGGACAGAACTAGGTTCCAAAGCTTATCGGTTATTTGACCCAACACATCAAAGAATCGTCATCAGAAGAGATGCAGTTGTTGATGAATCTAAGAGCTGGAAGTGGAATGGCCAAGGAATTGACACCACAAAGGATTCAGGAACATTTTCAGCAAGCTTAGGAGGTTTCGACGCCAACGATGCCATTGAGAATGATCAAAACAGTCTCGGAGAAGAAACATAGGAGAATCGTGACTATTATATAGACGAAGGCAATGAGGAGGAACAAAATCAGGATCAACCGCCTCTGCGACGAACAGCAAGAGTAAGCCATATACCTAGTTATCTGGATGATTACGTTTGCAATATAGCTGAAGAAGAATGTGAACGTCTCCTAGTCATGATCAATGAAGAACCATGGGATTTTAATGAAGCTAAGGGATTGAAAGAATGGATGACGGCTTGCGAAGATGAACTACGGTCAATTGAAAGGAATAAAACATGGAATCTAACCGATCTGCCAAACGGATCCAAAGCAATTGGCCTAAAGTGGGTCTTTAAGATCAAACGGAATCCTGATGGAAGCGTAAACAAGCACAAAGCAAGACTTGTGGCAAAGGGCTACGTGCAAAGGCATGATATCGATTTTGAGGAAGTGTTTGCTCTTGTTGCGAGAATTGAAACCATTCGGCTCATCATCGCACTTGCTGCTTCGAATGGATGGGAAATTCATCATCTTGATGTAAAAACAGCTTTTCTAAATGGAGAGCTAAAAGAAGTAGTATACGTTACACAACCAGAGGGATTTGAGATCAAAGGGAATGAGAACAAAGTCTACAAGTTGAACAAAGCACTGTATGGGTTAAAACAAGTGCCGAGAGCTTGGAATGAAAAGCTGAATAAGACTCTGGTTCAGATGAAATTTAAACGATGCTCAAAGGAACCATCACTCTATCGCAAAGAAGAAAGCGGAGATCTCCTGAAAGAGGCCGTGAACTGGGTCAACAATTCTCGTGTTCAGTTAATTTATGATTCAAAAATAGATTAAGACAAGAAAGATTAAAGAATAAATCCTAACAAGTGGTATTAGAGCACATGTTCTTTGATTCACAGATTTAACGGTGAAAGCATGATTTGTCGGAAAAAAATATATGAAGAATTGGTACTGGTGTTAAAGTTTCTAGGTGAAAGAAAGGGTTTTCGATGTGGAAGATGCTTATCACGGGTGAATTTGATTTACTTTAAGTCAGATTAAAATAATAAAATAATATAAAAGAGAGATAATTTGATTTTTCGGGAGTCACGAGATCATGTGTCGATGAGACGGAGAGAACCACCGGAGGCGTTTGGCGGAGACGAAATTGGCGGAAATGGCAGATGCAGAAGCTTTTGCCTGAAAACGCAGAATACGATGGGATCTAGGGTTTCAACGGGTCAACGCCGAAGGCAACCGGTGGCTACCACCCACCAGAGAGTCGGTGACAAGACCGGAGGTGACGGCGGTTCGAGTTTCAGATGGAACTGCCGGAGGATGCTTCGCGGTTGTCCGCAGCAGAAACTCTCGAAGGGGCTTCGGGGAGAACTCGCCGGAGGCCGCAGAGGATAATCGCATCTGGAGAGGCTCCTCGCGAGCTTATGTGATTTCCAGAAAGTTCGGCGACAGGTAGATATTCTCGCCGGAGAAGTCACGCGTGAGGGTGAATCGGGAAGAAAAAGAGGAGAGATTCGCGGTTAGGGTTCACAAGCTTATGGGTGGCGAGGAATCGCCGGGAATTGTAGAGAGGTCTTCAGAGAAGAAGATGGTAGGGGTTACATGTTGAAGTCGCCGGCGATGAGAGTCCTCGTGTGACGGGAACGCAAGGAAGCAGAAGCGGGTCGACGGCGAGGCAAATCGCCGGGATGAAGACGCTAAGATTCTGGCCGGTAAACGGCGCCTGCGACATGGGAAGAGCGGCTGCCGTGTAGTCGTCGAGGAAGACGACATAAGGAGAAGCTAATGTTTTTTCTCTGGTTTGGGCCCTAGTTGGGCCAGAGCAAAAACAAAATTGTTTGGGCCAGAAAGATGGAGCTTCTACTGGGCCAAAGAGGAAAAGTTAATTGGGCCCTCACTGTTTCTGATTGGGCCACGAGAAAAAGGAGAAAGATAATTGAACTTGGGGTTCAGTTTCTTTCTTTATTTTTGGGCTTTTTTATGATTTTTGGATGGAGTTAGAGAATTGTTTCTAACTGAGCCCGAAAATCAGATAAAAAAATGCAAAAAGTTTAGTTGGGCCATATCAATTATCTTTTGGGTCTGTCCGAATTTTTAAAGATTTTGGAGAAAATTTCAGTTGGGCCAGAGATTAAAACAAGCACAGTTTTAATCAAAAGGAAATTATCCAATTGTGCAAGAAGAATGGACATGAGCTAAGGGGACATAAAATATTCAGAGAAGTTGAGACAGAAAAGTGCAACAAAGAAATTGGTTTAAGGGTCTGCAAAATTCAGGGAATTGAAGTATTGGGAGAACACAAGAGATGGGTGTTCAGGGTTCAAAATTTGCCATTGGAAGAGAATTCATGAGACTGAGTAGGGGTGTCAATTAGGACCAAAACTCGAGGGCTGGCTCGGCTTGACCCTGAAAAACAGCGAACTCGGGCCTAGAAATAAAAGTCCAAAAAAAGTCGGGCCTTTCGGGCTAGTATGTTTTTCGGGCTTAGCCCGAAACTATTTGATTACGTCTGTCTTATTAAATTTGGGTTCGCTTATCATATGATTTCAAAGCGTATGAAAAACGTACCATTATAGAAGAAAGAAAGTCTAAATTGACTCTATACTTAGAAGACGATATGTTGGAACTGACTTTTTATGAAGACATGGATGTTTTAAAATGGTGGAAGTGTCAGTCACAACGTTATGGTGAGTTAGCTCGTATGACATGTGATGCTCTAAGCATTCCGATAACTACAGTGGCATCAGAGTCTATATTTAGTATTGGTGCGCATGTATTGGCTAAATATAGAAATCGTCTTTTACCAAGAAACGTTGAAGCACTGATTTGTACATGCACTTGGTTGGATGGGTTTACATTTCGTGATCCATGTACCATTATCATTCATCCATATTTACTCCATATTTTTAAAATCTTTATCTATAAACTTTCAATGATATTTTTATATGATTTATACTTTTAAAAGCTTAATATTATTTTACTTTTTTTTTATCAATAACTCTTGATGGTGGTGAGGATTTAGAAAACGATGAAAAAGATTCTAATCTAAACTCTACTACCTAGATTTGAAGTGTTTTGATTTTATGTTTTATGTTTTATTTGATAATTCAATTTATTTGAATTTTATTAGTTTTTTGTCAAACTTTTGCTTTTAAATTTAATTGGATTTGATATAATACATTTCAATTTAGATATATTTTGATAAATATTTTGTTTTAATTATTTTTCATTTGAAAATTGTGAATTTTTGTGTGTTGTAAAGAAAAGCTCGAAAAACTCTGAAAAGCCCTAGAGCCCTGTCCGGGCCGGACCGGGCTTTAGAATATATGCCCGATTTTTTCGGGCCAGGCCAGGCCGGGTTCAAATATATGCGGGCTTTACGGGTTTCAGGCCGGGCCGGGCCAGCCCGATTGACATCCCTAGATGGACTGAGGGACGCCTTATAAGTTTTGAATTTTATGTGTTTGGCTGTTTGAGGATCAAAACAAAAAAAAGATTTCAGATCAAGGAGAGTTGCAGAATGAGTATGAAACAAGTTCAAGTATAGAACCATGTCGATCCATTGAGGCAAATGGGGAGTATCTTTGTAGTCCATTGGCCATTTCCTCTGAACTTAGGCTTGTTGGAACCCTAAGAGATCCCTTAAGATTTTCGAATTGGTTTTGTTTCGAGCTTGTACCTGAGTTAGGCTGTGCAATACGATCTTTGACTCAATAGCAGATCCTTCGGTTTGTAAAATCCATAACTTTTACTTCAGAACCGGTTTTGATGTGAATCAAATTCTCATGGCTTCTATGATGAATCAATATTCCATAATAATATGGTTCATGGCTTGATTATTCCTGGTTTGGTCGGAAACCTCCATTGAACGCACGTATGTCCGAATCGTGTAAGCTGGGAATTATCTGACTTGAAAGTTGAATAAATTTTTTACCTGAACTTGGATTGGACTGATTCTATTTCGAGAAGTGCTCTAGATGAGGTGAAAATATAGTCTAAGTGGTCCCTGAGATGAACCAGTTGATCATGGACTTAGTTTGTGCTGCACAAGGCTCATGGTCCTTCTCGGGCAATTCCATGATCACATCAATTAGTCTTCCGAGAAATTAAGTTTTCCATTGACTTTGTCTCTAAGGAAGTTTAGTCTTCCGTCGTCTTCGTCTTCGAAATGCTTAAAATGTCAATGAAATCCTTAGATGACAAAGAAAACAAAAACAAGTTTCTTTGAAGACATTGGTTATTTTGTGACAACCCCTTTTGATACATGAAACTAATTAATGCTAATGTGGATATCACTGCTCCCGGCTAACACAAATATTTAAACGTAAATATTAGTATTTAGGTATATTATGTCACTTTTCTTGTGAATTTCTAGTTTTTAATAATTCAAAACACCATATATACGGTCCGGGGATACATAGCTAGAAAGCGAAAGATATACCTTTCTGTAAAAGGTAAAAGAAGAGTAACACTTGGTGGAACAAATATGTTGAATGTGGATTTCAACTAAGTTAAATAAATAACAAAGAGGGGATCAGAATCTCGTTTTATTAAGTATATCGGCGAAGTACAATGAATATTAGATCGTCTGAGATCGACAACTTAATCGAAAAACATGAGATAACTAAAAGACTAAAGCCAGAAAACTCGGAGTCATGAATCTCTTAGGTCTCGTTAATCAGTTGTAGGATGGTCTTCGAATGCGGATGGTCTCTCCTATTTATAAGATTTGTGTCGGCTAAAACTTGGTGATTTCTATTTCCTTCACGAGTTTGGATCGGAAAGATTTCATTTTTTCGGAGAAAATTTGGAAATCTTTCGTTTATTTCGGAGGTCGGCGCCGACTTAGTGGTGTCGGGGTTAATGGGCCCTGAGGTCGGTAATTGAGCCGATATGGGCCATAACGTTGTTGGTTTATAAATTATCATCGAGCGGGATCAATTGGACCGATCTCGGTTTAAAACGAATTAAACCGGAGGTGCGGAGCTTACCACTAACAATAATCCATTCCCCTCAGTTCGGTGAAGGAGTACTTGTAGGAGTTCGGCGAAGTTCACGAAAATTATTTTAGCTCGGTAGAAACTGAGATCGGTAAAATCATTTGAATGCCTTAGCGAAATTTGCGTTGGTTTCCAGAAGTGACCGGAGTTTGGCAAATCTTTTTGAAATGATGTATCTTCAACCATTGTGGAATTCGAGGAGTCGTCATAATTTGTTTTCTCGATAATTGTTTCTCTCTCTATATATTCTCTTCGATTTCCTTCAAATCTTCATTTCATTCCCTCCGCTATAAAAGATATTGCTCTAGCTTCTCTCTAGAGATCTCATTTTCTCTCTCTAAATTATTTTGCTTGTTTAAATTCCTTCGGATTTTCTGGTCAGTCACCGTCGCGATCTTCGTTTTTCGCAGTGTCATTTCTTCGATCGGCGTAGAGATCTAAGAAGTTTCTGATTCATTTTCTTTGATCCATTCTCGGATCTAGCATGATTAGAAGATAACCAATTTGTCGTCTGAATCCGTTAATGATTACCAGAAAGCTTATGAGAATTTGGTAATTCCTCGAGAATTATTGTTTAGCTCGTCAGATTCTTTGGATTCTTCCGACAGAAGGGTTTCGTTAATAGACGATTACTTTGCTATTACTCTCGTCGTGTCGGGATTGGTCCCAGAGCTCCTCGGACCTCGATCAAAGTTCCCGAGCTGAAGGATATAGATAGTCAAGAGACTAAAAATCAGGTTCGGTTCGAAGAAGAGATGTCTACTCATAGCGGCAGTGAAGAGGTAGTCACTCAGGTCGGCGGTGCAGAGGTGGATGCAAAGGTTAAGGGTCCGCCACTGGTAATATTAAAGAAGAATGTCATTCGACTTGTTGCTATCGGTCCGACTCATTCTTGATAACGAACATCATAAATTACCGAAATGTGCTTATATCATTGCAACATCAGGGATCAAACCAAAGAGGTTAAGAATAACATACCAAGAATACGAGACACTAATTGAGCTAAACTAATCAAGTTTGAGGCTTTCTAACAATCCTACTGTAACGAAGAGTAAACAGTAAAGATCAAAAACATAAAACAAAGCAACTAAAGCACTTAACACAATTTGAATTCAAACAAAGCAGGCAAGTAAACTAGAATGCTTAAAACGATTAAACAAATATAAAGCAAACAAATCATTGGGTGTTATTGACTTGGGCTATTCTAAGCTAATCCATTATGGTAATTCACACAAAAAATGCTAATCCTTAAGCCTAGATCACTATTCAAGTCAAATCCACTTCTATGGCACTAATAACTTTGTTAATTACCTAATTGAGAACAAATTTTCATTTGCAATTAAGCAATCAACAAACATTAAACACAAGATCAAATAGCCAATAAACTCCTTAGACAACTATTTTCATAGGCTAAGCAAGTAAATCACTCAATAAATATTTTGGAGAATTTCATCGAACACCTTCAGGGTATGAAATTTTCTAAGCTCTAAATCAACTTGATCAAGGCTAATCTAGCATTAAAACCACATATTGAGCAATGCTATTGATATATCATGGTTTTTACCCTATTTAAGCCATGATATAAGTCCTTTTTATAGAGTCTTTATAGTATTTTGGAGTCTTTTAGAGTCTTTTACAGGTTTAGGTACGTTTGGAGCATTCTGGAGCATATCGAGATGCAGAGTCATGCAGAGACGTCAGAAGTTTGGCATTCGTTTAAGACCTTTCCACCGATGGATTGAGCTCAAATTTGGACACAAGATAGATCAATGAATTAGCTTTCATTTGGAAGTGGTTTGAAGCCATTCCAACGGTGCGATCGAAAGTTATGCCAGTTTTCGTGAAGACTGTCTAGTCTGTCGAGCAGAGGAGTCGACGCATAGGATGAGTATCGACCGATACTACCTAGTATCGATCGATACTGCTCGGGAAAATAGGAAACACGACTTTTTAGAAGCCTAAAGACCCTGCAACTTGGCCCAGAAGACTTTAATACTTACCAGAAAGCCCAGAACGTGTTTTTAGGCTATATTTATGCCTTTTCATGTCTTTTTATGCTTTTATTTTCTGAGTTTGATTTTACTTTGGTTTTAGAGAGACAAGTCTGAATCTCCCTTCGTCCGAGATCAGATCTCTAAACCCTTCTTTCTATTCTATTGATGATTTATTCAAACATGTCTTTTGATTCAATTGCCATGTCTGAGTAGATCCACTTTAGGTTTAGGGTTTTCTCATAAAGGATTTCTTTGAATGCTAGGTTAATTATCTGTTTAGGATTCACCATCTGAATTAGTTCTTCACCTTAGGTTGTGTTCATAGCTAATTCTAGGTTGACGAATCTGGAACTTAGATCTTAGGATAATTGATTAGGCACGAGAGTGCGATTAATTACCTGATAGAACCTAGGTGAGCAAATTGATTATTCGCAAAGAGATTTGGTTTAATTGATTTGTGAACATATCAAACCTGATATTAAAGCTGATTTAGAATTTAGGATTCGCAAAGAGATTTGGAATTCCTAGGATTTAGATTTAGATAGTTTTCGCAACGAGAGTTGGTTAGCTATATTTTAGTGATTTGAGTTCAAGAACTGCGCTAAATCTGAATCCTGTTAGTTAGTTAGTCTGCATTCACTGATTTCCTGAGAAAAACCCTGAGCCTATATTTCTCAATTGATTTACAACTCCTTTAATTTCTGCACTGCTTTTAATTACAACTGTTTGGCTTAGCGTAATTCGACACTTCATAATCTATTGTGCGTTTCTGTGAGTCTTCTGTGGTTCGACCCCTAGCTATACTATTACAACTGCTTTAGTACTTTAGGGTATTAAATTGAGCATATCAATTTTGGCGCCGTTGCCGGGGACTCAAATTCGCCATTAGATTTTAGTTTAGAATTTCGACTAAGTTCGTCGGTATCGATCGATACTCTGTAGTCTTCTTTTGTTGGTATCGGTCGACACCACTTGGTATCGATCGATACTCAACGTATTTTTCTGGTTACTTACGTGCTTTGCCTAGTGTTTTGTTTGCAGGTGTATGCTTGTTCGTGAAACCAGGAGCAACAAGAGCACACAGCTAGTTGAACTGTCACTGGAACAGCTAGCGTTTGTGGAACGCACAAACAGAAAGACCAAGCAAACATCAGGGATGAACAACCCAGTGGTTTTAAGAGCTGATGAAGCTGGAATTCTGAGAGACCAAGAGGGTCACGTGTGTAATGAGAGAGGGCAGCGACTTGATGAAGCTGGTAACATCGTTGTCCCTGCTGCGGTTGTTGAGATTGTCGCGCCAGCTGGGCGCGCCAACGCAGGGAATGCTGTGGTTAATCGTGGAAGGACGATTGGTGAATGCAACAGGCCTGACCAGTTTTTCGCCAATCGTTCAGCAATTCGTCCTCCTGCGTTTGAGAGGAATGACTTTGAGCTGAAGCCTGCTTACTTCACTCTAGTGGGACAGCATCTCTTTCATGGTCTTCCTCATGAACATCCAATGGACCATGTAGAGAGGTTCGAGGACTTGGTCACTAGCATTAAGAGCAATGGAGTGTCCTACGACTATCTCTTCTGCAAGCTTTTCCCCTATTCTCTAGGTGGAGAAGCTACTTACTGGCTGAGGCAGCTATCTCCTGGATCGCTAACTAATTGGGAGGACACCAAGAGAGCCTTCCTGATTAACTTCTACGATGATGGAAGATCTGAAGATCTGAGAAATAAAATCTCCCAATTTTCTCAAGGACCTACTGAGGCGTTCAAGGCTGCTTGGACAAGATTCAGATCGTACCAGCGAGATTGTCCACATCATGGATACTCTGATGTGCAGCTGCTGGGTATCTTCTTCAGAGGAGTAGATTGGAGATATCAGATGGGTCTGGACTCTTCGAGCAATGGTAATTTCAACACCAGATATCCTGAGGATGCTATTGTGTTGATTGAGAACTTTGCCTCTAGCAGTAGCACCAAGAGCGCAGATTTCGAGCGCAAGAGGCTGGCTGGTAATCAGGATGGGTCACAGATTGCTGAAGTGAAAGCTCAGCTGGATTCTATGCACAGTCTTCTGCTGGGAAGGACAACAAAGGCCGTCCACTTTGCTACTGAGAATGAGGTGGAAGATGTTAACTACATTGGTGGTTCTGGTTTTCAGGGTCAGCGATTCGGATACAACTCCAATCGAAACTTCACCAACAATGCTCAGCGAGGAGGGTACCAATCCCCAGCACCCAAAGCTCCTGAGAGTAAGATTGAGGCTATGCTTGAACACCTGGTTCAAGGGCAGGAGAAGATGACAGCCACCTTCAATGGTAAGATGGACACCATGTACACCGATTTGAGTGGAAGGATCGAGGCACTAAATACGAGCCACAGGATGCTGGAGACGCAAGTAGCTCAGACTGCAGCAAATTCCAAGGGAAAGGCGGTTCAATCACACAATGCACACGTCAATGCCATCAGCTTACGTGCAGAAAATCTCGAAGCCATTCCTGAAATCGCACAAGAATCGATCGATACTACCCAGTATCGATCGATACCAGCCCAGACGTCTGCAAGAATGGATTCAATCACCCGTGTATCGATCGATACCCCATTGGTATCGGTCGATACTAAGGTGATTTCTGAGGAGACAACAGAGAGTTCTACTGTGGTGCCTAAGGTCGTTGCAGAACGAGTGTATGTAACCAGGATGCCTTATCCTATGATTCCTAAGCTGACAAGGGAGGAATGGGAGATTGCTAAACTACAGTATATGCTGGATAACCCGAACGTGGAGCTTCTTTCTGATGAAGATGTACTTGTCAGGAACGATTCAAATCGCATGGCATCGATCGATACCCTACCTGGTGTCGATCGATACCCCTCTCAGAACGGACCAGAAGCTATGAAAACACCTGAGGTGACCGGAGAAAGAGTTCGCAATTCACTACAACCGCGGAAATTGACACAGAGGGAAGATCCAGGAAAATTTGTAGTTCCATGCTCCATCTCAGGAGTTAATTTCAAAGAGTCTCTTGTCGACTCAGGGGCTAGTGTCAACGTCATCTCAAGGGCAATTGCAGAGCGGTTAGGAGCTGATATTCGATCACCAGAGGCATCTATCACATTCGCGAACAACTCCACCTCGCTTCCACACGGTACTATCCATGGTTTGCTAGTCCAAGTAGGAGACTGTCTGGTGCCTACTGATTTTCAGGTTGTGGAGATGGGTGCGATATCTCGTATGCCTATACTCCTGGGACGACCGTTCATGGCTACTGCAGGCGCGATCATAGACACACCTAATAAGAGACTATCTTTCTCTTACATTGACGGTGATGTCTACTATGATGTCATTCCACCTAGGAGTATTCCCACACGTGCCTCTAGCATCAAGGTTATCACAGGAGAGTCGCTAGCAATTGATCTTCTGGAAGAGCCTCCTGATGAGCCTACTGTCGCAGATATTCCAGGTGAACCGCCCAACATCCCCAAGAAGAAGACTAAGGCAACAAAGAAGAAGAAGGCCAAGAACAAAAAGGTCGAGAATCCCCATGTCACTTTGATTCCTCAGAAGTGTGATGGGAATTCGATTGATTACAAGGTCAAATGCAAGGGAGCCTTGAAGCCATTCTCCAAGGCCAGAGTCCTTCTTACTTCTGAGCTGAAAGAGAAAGGGCAGGAATTTGTGGACAGCATGCTAAGCAGAACTCTGAAGCTAGTAATGTCAAGTGATGGAGCCTGTTTTGGTGCAAGCTCTCACTCTTATCCAGCCTGAAGGGCGTTACAGTCAAGCTATTGACGTTAAACGAGCGCTTGGTGGGAGGCAACCCACTGGTGAGTCTGTTTTTGATTCGTTTTTATTTTTATTTTCGTTTTTCTTAGAGTCAGTCGTTTTATCGAGTCAAAACTGTTTTATTGAGTCAAAAATTTGTTGGAGATGATGATCATGTGCTTGAACCTATTGATTTGATTTTGTTTTTGAGTGCACAGTGTTACAGGATCAGTTCTAGATCGACTAATGAAAAATCCAAAGGCTGACCAGTTGACTAGAAAACATCCATGTCTCCAGTAGAGTTCTTCTGAAGCCTGAGCCAAATTTTTGCACTTCATCAATATGGTTAGTGTTCATAGAGCTTGATTCATCATTCATATCTGATAAAGGAACCCGTGTGTTTAGAATTATGGTATCTCTCTCCCCTGAAATAAGTTGATAGATTAAGAGCATAAAAGATTGAAATGATTTTCTTCTGAGTAGAGGGTTAGGAAAATTTCCAGCGATCCCATTATTCTACTTAAGAGGGGATGATCACACAAAGGATTGGAAGCGAGGCTAGGATTTTCCTATGATGCCATTATTCGCCTACATCCTTTGATACATTGAGAGGGAAGAACCGGGGATTTGGTGGCAAACACCATCAGTACTCGCGTCTCATACCTTGATATGTATATGCAAAGCTGAAAAGAAAAGAAAAAAAATAATAAGAAGATAATAAGAAATAAGTCTGGGGGAGAGAAATTGATACAAAAAGTGTGAAAAGGGGTGGTTCCTTTGTCATGATATTGTCTGGTAAAGAGTCTAGAAGGTTCTTGAATGTTAGTTGCAGTGATGAAACTGGCGATGAGGGTTTTACTTGAACAATGCTGTGGGATAATGTGTGGAGTCTGGAAAAGCTGCGAATGTCTACGGAGAAGTACATGGTGGTTAGATCAAAAGCTGATCAGGTGACATTTGGGTACTTGGGAAAAGGGTCTTTTCGATGGTTCAGGAACAGGTGAGTCTCTACGTTTTCAAACCTCTTTTTCTGATTTAGTCTTCTATTTGCTTGAGGACAAGCAAAAGGCTAAGTCTGGGGGAGTTGATATATCATGGTTTTTACCCTATTTAAGCCATGATATAAGTCCTTTTTATAGAGTCTTTATAGTATTTTGGAGTCTTTTAGAGTCTTTTACAGGTTTAGGTACGTTTGGAGCATTCTGGAGCATATCGAGATGCAGAGTCATGCAGAGACGTCAGAAGTTTGGCATTCGTTTAAGACCTTCCCACCGATGGATTGAGCTCAAATTTGGACACAAGATAGATCAATGAATTAGCTTTCATTTGGAAGTGGTTTGAAGCCATTCCAACGGTGCGATCGAAAGTTATGCCAGTTTTCGTGAAGACTGTCTAGTCTGTCGAGCAGAGGAGTCGACGCATAGGATGAGTATCGACCGATACTACCTAGTATCGATCGATACTGCTCGGGAAAATAGGAAACACGACTTTTTAGAAGCCTAAAGACCCTGCAACTTGGCCCAGAAGACTTTAATACTTACCAGAAAGCCCAGAACGTGTTTTTAGGCTATATTTATGCCTTTTCATGTCTTTTTATGCTTTTATTTTCTGAGTTTGATTTTACTTTGGTTTTAGAGAGACAAGTCTGAATCTCCCTTCGTCCGAGATCAGATCTCTAAACCCTTCTTTCTATTCTATTGATGATTTATTCAAACATGTCTTTTGATTCAATTGCCATGTCTGAGTAGATCCACTTTAGGTTTAGGGTTTTCTCATAAAGGATTTCTTTGAATGCTAGGTTAATTATCTGTTTAGGATTCACCATCTGAATTAGTTCTTCACCTTAGGTTGTGTTCATAGCTAATTCTAGGTTGACGAATCTGGAACTTAGATCTTAGGATAATTGATTAGGCACGAGAGTGCGATTAATTACCTGATAGAACCTAGGTGAGCAAATTGATTATTCGCAAAGAGATTTGGTTTAATTGATTTGTGAACATATCAAACCTGATATTAAAGCTGATTTAGAATTTAGGATTCGCAAAGAGATTTGGAATTCCTAGGATTTAGATTTAGATAGTTTTCGCAACGAGAGTTGGTTAGCTATATTTTAGTGATTTGAGTTCAAGAACTGCGCTAAATCTGAATCCTGTTAGTTAGTTAGTCTGCATTCACTGATTTCCTGAGAAAAACCCTGAGCCTATATTTCTCAATTGATTTACAACTCCTTTA
The DNA here is from genome assembly GCA_030161315.1 of Eutrema japonicum. Lineage (NCBI taxonomy): Eukaryota > Viridiplantae > Streptophyta > Magnoliopsida > Brassicales > Brassicaceae > Eutrema > Eutrema japonicum. Next base: position 41,947,209 of record BSQW01000011.1, read on the forward strand.
ATTTCTGCACTGCTTTTAATTACAACTGTTTGGCTTAGCGTAATTCGACACTTCATAATCTATTGTGCGTTTCTGTGAGTCTTCTGTGGTTCGACCCCTAGCTATACTATTACAACTGCTTTAGTACTTTAGGGTATTAAATTGAGCATATCAGCTATCAAATAAACTAAACCCTAACATCATGAATCAACCTAAAAATCACCATACTCTACCTTACCCAAAGTTCCTAAAAAGACTACTCACTAATAATTGTGAAACCAACCAAATCCATGGAGATAGTGTTAAGTTTCATGATAAGTGATAAATAAAAGATATATTTAAGAAGAGAACTCGAGAAATTCATTAAACTCATGATATCTCTTACAAAATCCAAATAGAAACTTGAAAAGGAAAGGTTTTTCCAAGAGAAAAGAAAAGAAAAAGTTTTTCAAAGAGAAAAGAAGATAATGTGAAAATTACGTCTAAAATGCTTATATAGAGGAAAGAGTCAAACCGGGTCTAGGCGAAAAGGGCTTCTGATCGACCGTGCATGTCGAGTTCCTAGTCGATCAGATCCTCCTGACACGAGTGATCGACCGTGCAGGTCGATTGGACACCCAGTTTTGATCGACCAACATGGTCGATTGTTCTGCTCGAAATTACCGTATGATCAGCTGGTTGATCGATCTGGTGGTCGATCGGAGCTGATTTTTCTCCATTCTTTGCTCTTCATCACTCTTTTGTCAAGTCCCCATGCTACTCCAACTCCTTGATACCAAAATGCATGAGAACTATGCAAAATTTGCCATGCTAATGCATTATATACACTCTAAACATCTAAATTGCAAGACACAAGCATATATCATTGAAATGCACCAAAATGACATGAGAAAATGATAAAACGGAGTAAAACAAGTGACTAAAAAGGTCTAAATTATTCAACTATCAACTCTCTCGAACTTGCCTTTTGCTTGTCCTCAAGCAAACAAAGATAAACAATTCGAAGAAGACGTTTGAAGGTGGGAGCTCAAATCCGAAAGTATCAACAAAAGAAGTCAACTCAATGTCCTAGTTGGTAATTGTAAGATGCACAAAAACAAACTCTACTTCAAAGGATTTAGCCATACCCATCGCGACATGAATCGAGTTCAAGGCTTAGCCTCCACAAGCATTCCTATCCTCTAACTCTTTAACATTAATTAATTGTACTGGTGAATTATGCTTTGTACAAATCAAGTGAACTTAATTGGCTTAGAGAAAAAGTTTTGAGATAAAAGTGATCTCAATCATGTGGTTACTCCAGAGCAAGGGGATCTCTCGCGAATGAATAAACTTTGGCAAAATAATAAGAGTCAAAAACAATGGTGCATACAAATATTAAACTTCCATCTACCCAATGTCCCTTATGAAATTGAATCCTATCTCGTACACTACCTACATCACAAGGCGTTTTACCTTCCTTTACCACATCTTTACTTCGCCCTTCTTCTATCCTTATAAACTTAGGGGATTCTTCTCTTCATTTTCAACAACAAATGGATTGGTTTCTTGTCTTTCATTTTCTTTTAGCTCGTCTTACACTTTCATAGCTATCCTCTCATTCACTCTTTGGATGCCTTAGCCATTTTTGGCTTTTTTCTCTCTCTCTTACAGTTAGAAACTTATACCCAATACTTAGAGCTATTTCAACAAATTCACACCAACTAATCCAAGCTTTTGCTTTCCCTTATTATTTTCCTAATCTTTTCCTTTCTCCACATCTTTTCTCCTTTGACTTTTCCATGGCCACTTCAATTTCCTTTTTTATAGCAACACCCCCAAAGCCCCATCCTAGCAATCCTAGCCTAAGTCTAGCTCAATGATATGTGAGCTAGTTCTACATGAAATTCTCTTCCTTGTCTCTCAAAACTCAACATGTTTTAAGTTCATTCGGAAATAGACCTCACAAACGCACACAAAGGAATGAAGGCTTGAAATAAAGGTTTGGTTTTGGGTGTGATTAATTGTTCTAGAGATGAGAATCATCTATTGGAGCTAACAACAGAGTGGTAAAAAGGGAGAAGATAACTCAAATATGTATATACATATCCATGAGCTAAACTTTTCAATGTACAAGTATGATAATTTCAAGTCAAGATTAAGGTTCAATAAATAGAGTTGGAATCAAATCAAAGCACGCTTCAACCAAGATAAAAACATTGAAGTCATGAGATCAAAGCATGGTTCGTTCTTAACTTCAAGTTCATTCGAATGCATCAAACAACTACTAACGAGGGCATTGAATCAAGCTCTTAAGGTGATAGTCAACATGGAAAGTTCATCAGTTCTCCCTATGTAAGTGAATGCAAACCTATATGCATCTAGACTTGATCCTAATTATGTAAATGCAACAACATGTTTTGTTTTTAAGTTTGTATACATTTTTCAATTTTTTATAGTTTTTCTATGCACTTAGATGTATACATGATTTTTTTTTCTTTTTTCTATGCAATATATGAATGCATGAGACTCAAGTATGCAAAAAAGAAAATAAGAACACAAAACATGAAGTTAAAAGGCACAAAGCCCTTCCCGAACTTGAATTACACTGTCTTGGTGTAACTGATATATCATTGTTTTTGCCCACTCTTAACCATGATATAGGTCTTATTTATAGAGTCTTTTTAGTATTTTTGGAGTCTTTACAGGTCTAGGTACGTCTGGAGCTAAATTGGAGATATTGGAGCATTTTGGAACCAAGCAAGATTATGCAGTTGAAGGATCAAGTTGAAGTCCTGATGTCGAGCGACACCAGCCTGAAGAGTCAACACAGAAGTTGTCGGTCGATACTGATCGCATGAAGAGAAGAATCGCGACTTTTTACAAGTATGAAGATTTTACAATTTGGTCCAAAAGACTTTAATAATTACAAGAAACCCCAAAACGTGTTTTAGCATTATAATTAGGTTTTTCAGCCATATTGGTGAGAAAAGCTTTATTCTGTCTTTGATTTTGTTGAGAGAGCTTTGAGGGAGACAAGTCTGAAACTCTGTTCGTCCGAGAGAAGATTTCGAACCCTTGTTTTCTTTCTCCTTTATTATTAATTTCAGAGATTTATTCAATCATGTTGTTTGTTTCAATCTCCATGTCTGAGTAGATCTCCTGTTAGGTTTAGGGTTCTCAATAAAGGATCTCTTTGAATGTTAGGTTAATTAGCTGGTTAGGGTTCATAATCTGAATTAGTTCTTCACCATAGGTTGTTCTTAAAGCTAATTCTAGATTGATCACCTGGAACTTAGATCTTAGGTTAATCGATTAGGCACGACAGTGAAATTGATGATCTGATAGAACCTAGGGTGAGCAAAATAACTACCTGCAAAGAAATTTGGTTTAGTTGTTTTGTGAACATATCTAACCTGGACTTAAAGCTAGTTTAGTCTTTAGGATTTGCAAAGAAATTTGGAATTCTGAGATTTAGACTTAGATAATTCTCGCAACGACTGTTGGTTAATTATAGCTTAGTGATTTGAGTTCAAGAGCCGGGCTTAACCTGAATCCTAACTAATTAGTTTATCTACATTCTTTGATTTCCTGAGAAATACCCTGAACCTATCTCATTTCCATTGAATTTACAACCCTTTAATTTACGTTACTATTTTCTTATTTTCATTGATTTACTTAGCTTAATTCGAACCTATATAATCTATTGTGTGATATTTGAGTCTCTGTGGATTCGACCCCTAAATACTACAATCGACAAAGCTGTTAGTACTTTAGGGTATTACATTTGAGCTTATCAAATTTGGCACCGTTGCCGGGGATTCTTAATTCGCCATTAGATTTTAGTCAAGAATTTCGACTAAGTTCGATAGTGTCGAGCGACACCACCCAGTGTCGGTCGATACTCATAGTTTTATTTTATTCTTTTTCTTATTTTTTGTTACTTACTTGCCTTGTCTTTTGTGTTTCAGGTGTATACCTACTCGCGAAACCAGGAAGAACAGGAACACTCAGCTAGTCAATCTTTACAACAAGGAGCTAGCAAATTTGGAACGTACAAACAGGACAACAAGGAGGCCAGCAGAGATGAACAATCTAGTGGTATTGACTCGTGATGATGCTGTAGCTTTGAGAGACCAAGAGGGTCAGTTGTGTAATGAGAGAGGGCAACGACTTGATGGAGATGGAAACGTCATTGTCCATCCAGTTGTTGTTGATGAGATTGCCGCGCCAGCTGCGCACGGCAACAAGGGGAATGTTAGGAATGCTGTGGTTGATCGTGGTAGGACAATTGGTGAGTACAACAGGCCTGATCAGTTCTATGCCAATCGATCAGCGATTCGCCCTCCTGCTTTTCAGAGGAATGACTTTGAGCTGAAACCTGCATACTACACTCTTGTGGGTCAGCACCCTTTTCATGGTCTTTCTCATGAACACCCCATAGATCACATTGAGAGGTTTGATGACTTGGTTACTAGCATTAAGTACAATGGAGTGTCCAATGATTTCTTTTTTTGTAAGCTCTTCCCATACTCTCTTGGTGGAGATGCATCTTATTGGCTTAAGCAGTTGCCGCATGGATCACTGACTACGTGGGAGGAGACTAAAAATGTCTTCTTGAACAATTTCTATGATGATGCAAGATCCGAGGAGCTGAGAAATAAAATCTCCCAATTTTCTCAAGGAGCGACTGAGGCGTTTAAGGCTGCTTGGATCAGATTCAGATCATATCAGAGGGATTGTCCACATCACGGGTTCACTAAGGTTCAGTTGCTGGGTATTTTCTTCAGAGGGATTGATTGGAGGTACTAGATGGCTTTGGATGCTGCGAGTAATGGGAATTTCAACACCAGATATCCTGAAGATGCTTATGTGCTTATCGAAAACTTGGCTTCTAGCAATAGTACCAAGAATGCAGACTTTGAGCGAAGAAAGCAGACTGGGAGTATGGATGGATCGCAGATTGTTGAGGTTCAAGCTAAGTTGGATCCAGTGCACAATCTCTTGATGGGAAAGACGATGAAGGCTGTTCATTTTGCTGATGAGGTTGAGAACTTCAATGAGGATGAAGTAGAAGGTGTTAACTACATTGGTGGTTCTGGTTTTCAAGGTCAGAGAAGTTAATACCACCAGAACAACAACCGAAACTTCACCAACAATGCTCAGCAAGGAGGGTACAAGTCTGAAGGCAATCCAACTGGTTTTGGAACTAATCAATTTGTCCAGAAACCATTTCAGAACAGTGGCTACACCCGAACCTATGGGAGTTCATCTTATCTACCTCCCACCACCCCAGAGAACAAGGTTGAGTTTATGCTTGAACATATTCTTCAGGGACAGCTGAAGATGACAGTGGATTTTAATGGGAAGAAGGATGCTATGTACACATACCTGAATGGAAAAATCAAGGCTATCAGCATTCATCAGAAAAATCTGGAAACTCAGGTTGCCCAAACTGCCGGAGCTGTGAAGAGGCAAGATGATTTTCTTCCAGGGAAAGCAGAAGATCCAAGGGCACACATTCATGCAATCACGTTGAGGAGTGGAAAAGAGGTAAATCCAGAAGTGAAAAAGAGTCTAACTGCGGGAAATCTCGTTGATCTTATGGAAGATGACGATGAGATTTCAGAAATTCCCAGGGTATCGACCGACACCACCGCGTGTCGATCGACACCTGTCCAAATACTTTCTCGAGACGTGTCAAAGCCCCGAGTGTCGATCGATACCAATCCTGTGTCGATCGACACCCTCCCTGAGGTCGAGAAGACACCTGAGTTGATTGAAAAAAGGGTTTACAAACCTAAGATACCTTAGCCTAGGCCTATTGGGAAGACCAAGAAGGAGGTGGAAGACTCTAGAAGCAAAGCGATAATGGATAAGTTGATTGTTGAGCTTTCTTTTGTCGATGCCATCAAGACTTCTCCAACCTTTAGGAGATATGTTAAGATGATGGTATCAAGCAACGTGAACCTTGAAGAAGGAGTTTTGATGATTACTCATGAGTGCAGCGCGATTCTGCTCAACAAGATACCAAAGAAACTACCTGACCCATGGAGTTTTGTGTTAGATTGTACGATCTTCACAGAAAGATTTGAGCGTTCTCTTTGTGACCTTGGCTCAAGTGTGGACCTCATGCCATACTCAGTTGCTCAGCGGATGGGGATGACATACTTCAAGTCCACTAGGATCTTACTGATACTTCCTGATCGCTCAGTTCGACTTCCTGAAGGATTGCTCGAAGATGTTCCAATTAAGATTGGGAATTGCTTGATCCCGACTGATTTCATTGTCTTGGAATATGATTCAGAGCCCAAAGATCCTCTTATTCTGAGAAGGCCATTCTTAGCAACAATGATAATTCCATATTTTACATCTTTTAGCATGCATATTATTTGGTGTTTTGTGTCTCATGCATGTGTCTTGCATAGTTTTTATAGCATTTTGGTCTTTATTAGAGTATTAGGTGTTTGCATTAGGTCCTAGTGAGTTTTGCATGCTTTTGGAGTGTTTTAGGTGATTTGGAGACAATTGATGATATTTGGAGAAATGAGCCAACGTAGAATGCAAAGTCAATCCGAGGCGCCGGAAATATGTGGCTGGACGGAGACCTTCTGATCCGAATCGGCTTGGATGACCTTCATCGAAATTGTATAGGAGTGAGTTAGCTGTTCACAGCAGCTAAAATCAAGTCATTCAGATGTCAGGTTCAGGAGTTACGGGTGAGTTATTGAAAACATTTCACTGTCAAAAAATGCAGAGGCAGTCCGAAGTAGCTAAAAGATCATGTCGGATGGAAGCTTTTACATGCACAGTTTAATCTGAGTTCTTGATGGTAGTCATGTAAAATTGAGTTATCTTTCTAACACGAGAAGATTCAGCTCATTCCGAGTAATATTCCAGGAGTTATCACCGATTTAGTGGACACATATCAACTTTGCCCAGTCCAAAATCCGACCCGATTTGCTTCGGGTCGACCCAGTACAAACAATTTGTGTATTTATGCAAATTTTAGATATTTCTAAATCTAAGTCTTCTTCTCCCATGAGTTGGGCACGACCCAAACTCCATTTTGAGAGATTTTGATTGCTCTTCATACATATGCCACTCTAGAGAAGATTTCTTCACCCCTTATCTTTTATTTATGCATTTTATCTATCTTTATGTCTATTTCTCTTGTGTTCTTCATGTTCTTTAGGCTTTAGAACCTTTTGTTGGGTTTTTGGATTATGCTTGATTATTGATGGTTTGATGGTTGATTTGTGATGCTTATGTTATTAATCCTTGCTTTCCTTTCTTGTTTAGTGTTCCTAAAGCTAGATCTAACTTGATAAAGTGGATCTAGATCATAAGGCATTTCATGCACACCAAGTGTTTGATGAAATGCCTTGATAAAATATCCAAGAGATTTATGCTCCTAGCCTATGATAATAGTTGTCTAGGATATAGTTTTGGTTGATATTGTTTATATTCTTAATGCTTGCTAATCAATGATCCACAAATGAGAGTTTGCTAATGGATTAGGTGATTAGCATAGTGATTAGTTGCTTGAAAGAGAATTAGTCAAGATTAGTGATCTTTACCTAAGGATTAGCATTGATTGTGTGCATTTGCATCATTAGTTAATTGTCTTGATGATTAGATGATGATGATTTAGGTTGATCTTTGTTAAATCTTTCACTTAGGTTGGTTCTTAATGCTAGATTTGATAAGATAAACCAAAGTTTAGAACTGCACCTAGATTATGTAGTTCTAGTTGGCGTGACAAACCAATCTAGAGCTACACCCTAGTATTTATGGTCTCATCCCATGCATTAGGGAGAGATTCGAGTAAACGGTGTTAGTGCTAGATTAGATTTATCCATTCGAGTCTTGAATTTAGGCATTTCACTCCTAACCCGAGTTAAAATGAATTGCTTGAACCGAACCTTTTGTGAGCTTTTCTTGCCTAGCCAACGAGAGTTGATGTCTAGGGTGATTAGTGAACTAAGTAGGATTGGAGATTAATGCTTGTTTATCATCTTATCAAAACGATGGTTTGTTCTTGATTTGGTGATTAACAAAGTGATTAGTGCCACGAGAGTGGATTAGTCATAATTGTGAATTTCATGTTTCAGGATAGTGTTTAATGCAATCTTTGTCATCATTATTTGATTGTTAATCATTCATTTGATAGTTCATTCCATGATCCAAAACTTATATCTTTATTTTCTTTCTTGCATTTTACATTCTAATCTAAAAATATAAAAAGCCAAAACATTTGCTCTAGCTTAGGAAGTTTCATGTATTCTTAGTGCTTCAATCTTAACCTCTTTGGTTCAATCCTCAAATACTACAATGATACGAGTAGGTTTGAGTAATTGATATGAACTTAATAACACAAAAAATCTTATTATCAATTTGGCGCTGTTGCCGGGGAGGTTTAGCATTTATCATTAGGATTTTGATTCTTCTTGAGACTAGAGCTTTTTATTTTCTTTTGTTGCTAATATTTTCACTTCTATTGTCATTTTGATGAAGGTAGTGACAACGAAGAAGCAACCGTCAAGCTAGTGACATTAAACGCGCCCCTTGGGGACCTCCCCAAGCTTATCCCTTATCGAGCTTGAGACACAAAACAAGCAAATCAATAAGGGTCTCTTGGGTCAAAGGTCGTGGTATGTGATGAAAGGAGGGCTTGAGCCACAACGTACCAACTCCTCTTTTCACCATCTCAATTCCACTAATCTCACTCCTCCTTTGTAAGTAGTTCTTTCCTTTTGAGTCTTTGCATTTCATATTTTGTTTTTGGTCTGTCTCTTGAACTTCTCTCACACCGAGACGTTGTGATTTAAGTTTTGGAGAGGGACCGGTATCTAACCTTGTGTTTTGTGTCTTATTTTCCTTTTGCATCTTGAGTCTCATGCATTTTCAATAATTTTGAAATTTTATGCATTACATGATTAGGATTGAGTTTAGAGTGCATATAGGATTTGCATTCATATGCATTGGGTGCAATGATGAATTTGTCCTTGTAAAATGTCAACTTAAGCCTTAGTAGGCAAATGCATTTGAACAACTTGAAAATAAGGACTCACCATACTTGGATCATATGCATTGATGCTTTCGTCTTGGTTGAAACAAGCTTTGAATTGAACCCGATCCTAACTATTTGAACCCTAATTTTTGACTAGTAATTATCATGTTTATGCATTGAAAAATGGACTCATGGATACCATATACATACTTGGGCTATCTTCCTCCTTTTTACCACTCTTGTTAGTCCAAGTAGCCGATCCCCATCTTTGGGACGGTTATACTCGCCCTTAACTTACCCTCCTTTCAAGCCTAATTCTTTAGTGAGTGTTGTGAGGCCTATGTTTTTTCGAATGGACTTGGCAAAACGTGTTGGGTTTAGAGCGACAAGGAAAGGCTTTCATGCAGATTTAGCTTGCACATCATCGGGCTAAGCATATGTTAGGATGGGGGGTTTGGGTTGGAATGAAAAGAGAAAATCTTGAGCGTGGAATGCAAAAGAAAAGTGGAAACGAGGAAGAGATTTGGGAAAGAAATGGGGAAAAGCTAATGATTGAAATGGTTGGCAGGAAATATTTGGTATAGCTCTAAGTAATAAAGAAAAGGTGGTCTCTAGCTACAAAAAGAAGAAAAGAAGCCAAAAATGGCTAATGCATCCAAAGGATGAAGAAAGGGACTAAGCCAAAGGCAAAAGATGAGCCAAAGAAGAAAAAGGAATGAGCCAAGCCATTTGTTGATCAAGGATGAAGAAGAATTTTTCCCCAAGTGCTTAAACAAGGAAGAAACGATGAAGTATGTGGTTTATGAAAGGCAAAAAGCCTTGAAGAAAGGGTAGCTTAGGAGTGATCTTCATGGGGCTTAGAGGTAGGGGTTGAAGTTATTTGGGGCATTGGGTAGATGGAAGTCTATCCTTGTATGCATCAATTGCCTTTTACCCTTAGCATTTTGCCAAAGTTCATTCATTTGTTGAGAGACCCCTTGCTATGCAATTGCCACATTTATTGAGATCGTTTTTTATCTCAAAACCCTTGTCCCCTAGCCAAGTGAGTTCATTTGATTTGCATAATTGTGATTCATGGTTTCGTTTAATGAATGTTAAAGGATTGGGGAATATGAACGCTTGTGTAGGCTAGTTTTTGAGCTTGATCCGTGGTGTGATGAGTATGGCTAAATTTTTGTGAGTAGAGATTGTTCAAGTGCATTTTAGAATCACCATTGGATGGTTTTTCTTTTGTTGACATTTTTTGGACTCTATCTCATTCATTGCTCTCTTTTTATCATCTTCTTGTTTGTTTGCTTGGGGACAAGCAAATTAATAAGTTTGGGAGAGTTGATAATTCCATATTTTACATCTTTTAGCATGCATATTATTTGGTGTTTTGTGTCTAATGCATGTGTCTTGCATAGTTTTTATAGCATTTTGGTCTTTATTAGAGTATTATGTGTTTGCATTAGGTCCTAGTGAGTTTTGCATGCATTTGGAGTGTTTTAGGTGATTTGGAGACAATTGATGATATTTGGAGAAATGGGCCAACGTAGAATGCAAAGTCAATCCGAGGCACCGGAAAGATATGGCCGGACGGAGACCTTCCGATCCGAATCGGCTTGGATGACCTTCATCGAAATTGTATAGGAGTGAGTTAGCTGTTCACAGCAGCTGAAATCAAGTCATTCGGATGTCAGGTTAGGAGTTACGGGTGAGTTATTGAAAACAGGTCACTGTCAGAAAATGCAGAGGCAGTCCGAAGCAGCTGAAAGATCATGTCGGATGGAAGCTTTTCCATGCGCAGTTTAATCTGAGCTCTTTATGACAGTCATGTAAAATTGAGTTAGCTTTCTAACGCGAGAAGATTCAGCTCATTCTGAGTAATATTCTAGGAGTTATCGCCGATTTAGTGGACACATATCAACTTTGCCCAGTCCAAGATCCGACCCGATTTGCTTCGGGTCGACCCGGTTCAAACACTTTGTGTATTTATGCAAATTTTAGATATTTATAAACCTAAGTCTTCTTCTCCCATGAATTGGGCACGACCCAAACTCATTTTTGAGAGATTTTGATTGCTCTTCATACATATGCCACTCTAGAGAAGATTTCTTCACCCCTTATCTTTTATTTATGCATTTTATCTATCTTTATGTCTTTTTCTCTTGTGTTCTTCATGTTCTTTAGGCTTTAGAACATTTTGTTGGGTTTTTGGATTATGCTTGATATATTGATGGTTTGATGGTTGATTTGTGATGCTTATGTTATTAATCCTTGCTTTCCTTTCTTGTTTAGTGTTCCTAATGCTAGATCTAACTTGATAAAGTGGATATAGATCATAAGGCATTTCATGCACACCAAGTGTTTGATGAAATGCCTTGATGAAATATTCAAGAGATTTATGCTCCTAGCCTATGATAATAGTTGTCTAGGGTGTAGTTTTGGTTGATCTTGTTTATATTCTTAATGCTTGCTAATCAATGATCCACAAATGAGAGTTTGCTAATGGATTAAGTGATTAGCATAGTGATTAGTTGCTTGAAAGAGAATTAGTCAAGATTAGTGATCTTTACCTAAGGATTATCATAGATTGTGTGCATTTGCATCATTAGTTAATTGTCTTGATGATTAGATGATGATGATTTAGGTTGATCTTTGTTAAATTTTTCACTTAGGTTGGTTCTTAATGTTAGATTTGATAATATAAACCAAAGTTTAGAACTGCACCTAGATTATGTAGTTCTAGTTGGCATGACAAACCAATCTAGAGCTACACCCTAGGATTTATGGTCTCATCCCATGCATTAGGGAGATATTCGAGTAAACGGTGTTAGTGCTAGATTATATTTATCCATTCGAGTCTTGAACTTAGGCATTTCACTCCTAACCCGAATTTAAATGAATTGCTTGAACCAAACATTCCGTGAGCTTTTCTTGCCTAGTCAACGAGAGTTGATGTCTAGGGTGATTAGTGAACTAAGTGGGATTGAAGATTAATGCATGTTAATCATCTTATCACAAACGATGGTTTGTTCTTGATTTGGTGATTAACAAAGTGATTAGTGCCACGAGAGTGGATTAGTCATAATTGTGAATTCCATGTTCTAGGATAGTGTTTAATGCAATATTTGTCATCATTATTTGATTGTTAATCATTCATTTGATAGTTCATTCCATGATCCAACACTTATATCTTTGTTTTCTTTCTTGCATTTTACAATCTAATCTAAAAATATAAAAACCCAAAACATTTGCTCTAGCTTAGGAAGTTTCATGTATTCTTAGTGTTTCAATCTTAACCTCTTTGGTTCGATCCTCAAATACTACAATGATACGAGTAGGTTTGAGTAATTGATATGGACTTAATAATATAATATATCTATCAAACAACTGGAGCTTTGATAGACTGCAGGAATGAGAAGATAGCTCTCAACATTGGTGATTTGTTATGACTTTCAACATAGAGAAGATGATGCAGAGACCAATCATCGATGGGCAGACGTACTTTGTTGATACTTTCAACGATATAGCTGAAGAGTATTTCTGGAGATGCATCCTGATGATCCATTAGAGAGAGCATTGGTCTGTTCAGCTGATTCAGAGGTGTATTTGAGTGATGTTGCTGCTGGATATGCTAAGATGCTCGACACAGCAGGAGCAGTGTCGACCGACACCATTGTTGGTATCGATCGACACCACCCGCGAGCACTAGAGAAGTTGGCCGAAACTTATACGACCGTTGCTGTGCTTGGTGATTGGAGTGAGGAGAGGGCTCCTAAGATCGAACTCAAACCACTCCCAACCAATTTAAGGTATGTTTTTCTTGGTCCGAATTCCACATATCCAGTGATCATTAATGCTTCCTTAAACAACGCAGAGATCACCTTACTGTTGCGCAAGTATCGCAAAACTCTTGGCTATTCTCTTGATGACATTTCAGGTATCTCCCTAGAATTGTGCATGCATAGGATTCATCTTGAGGATGAGTCAAAGTCTTCAATTGAGCATCAGAGGAGGCTGAACCCGAACTTGAAAGAAGTGGTTAAGAAGAAGGTAATGAAGTTTTTGAAAGCAGGGATTATCTATGCCATTTCAGACAGCTCTTGGGTTAGTCCAGTTCATATTGTGCCTAAGAAAGGAGGGATAACTGTGGTTAAAAATGAGAAGGGCGAACTGATCCCTACTAGGACAATCACTGGGCATCGAATGTGTATTGACTACAGGAAGTTAAATGCATCCACAAAGAAAGATCACTTCCCATTACCATTCATTGATCAAATGTTGGAGAGGCTGGCGAGTCATCCATACTATTGTTTTCTCGATGGGTACTCAGGTTTCTTTCAGATTCTAATACATTTAGAGGACCAAGGGAAGACAACCTTTACATGTCCTTATGGCACATTCGCTTACAGAAGAATGCCCTTTGAATTATGTAATGCTCCAGCCACTTTTCAGAGGTACATGATGTCTATCTTCACAAACATGATTGAGGATTTTATGGAGGTGTTCATGGATAATTTTTCAGTGTATGGATCATCATTCAAGAGCTGTCTTGATAACTTGTGCAAGGTGCTACAGAGATGTGAAGAGAAACACTTGGTTCTTAATTGGGAAAAATGTTAGTTTATGGTTCAGGATGGTATCGTTCTTGGGCACAAAGTTTCTGAGGCTGGGATAAAAGTTGACAAAGCCAAGATTCAAGTCATGACAAACCTCCAACCATCGAATTATGTAAAGGACATTCAAAGCTTCCTTGGTTATGCTGGGTTTTACAGAAGATTCATCAAGGACTTCTCAAAACTAGCCCGCCCACTCACCGCCCTATTATGCAAGGAGGTCAAATTCGACTTCATCCCTGATTTTCTTGTAGCCTTTGAGGAGATTAAGAAGGCATTGGTGAGTGCTCCTATTGTACAACCTCCAGATTGGCCTCTGCCTTTTGAAATTATGTGCGACGCTAGTAATTTTGCTGTTGGGTCAGTTCTGGGTCAGAGGAAGGATAAGAAACTTCATGTTATCTACTATGCCAACAGGACATTGGATGATGCTCAGCGTAACTACAGCACCACAGAGAAAGAACTACTTGCAGTTGTTTTTTCCTTTGAGAAATTTTTCTCCTACCTGATTGGGAGCAAAGTGATTGTTCATACAGACCATGCTGCTCTCAAATATCTGCTGCAGAATAAGGATTTCAAACCTCGCCTTTGTCGTTGGGTCTTTTTGCTCCAAAGCTTTGACATTGAAGTTAAGGACAAGAAGTGCATAGAGAATGAGGTTGCTGACCATCTTTCGCGAATAAAGATCGATGAAGACATTCCTATTGATGATTTCCTACCAGAAGAGAACATCTACTTCATCGAGACTGGGTTTCAAAGTGGTTCTGCCGAACACCTGCACTTCTCACGAGCTACATGTGTTGGTATCGATCGATACCTCCCTAGTGTCGGTCGATACCCATCGATATTCAGATCAATTTTGTATGTGGATCACGCTGGTGTTTCTGAAGGGCATCTGGCTGCTGTGACTGTTCCTGATCGCCCGTGGTATGCTGACATCGCCAACTATCTTGCTGCAGAGGACGAGCCAAAGCATCTCAAGAAATATGATATGAAGAAATTTCTGCGTGACATAAAGAGATTCTTTTGGGATGAACCTTACCTGTACAAACACTACTCTGATGGGATGTACAGAAGATGTATTGCAGAAACTGAGGTACCTGAGGTGCTATTTCATTGTCATGGGTCTGAGTATACTGGACATTTTGCTACTTTCAAGACAGTGTCCAAGGTCCTTCAAGCAGGCTTCTGGTGGCCTACCATGTTTAAGGATGCTAATGCTTTCATCTCGCAGTGTGATGTTTGTCAGAGGAGAGGGAAGATCATTAAGAGACATGAGATGCCACATAACTTCATCCTTGAGGTTGAAGTCTTTGATTGTTGGGGCATCGATTTCATGGGTCCTTTTCCTTCATCATATGGGAATAAGTACATCTTGGTTGCTGTAGACTATATGTCTAAGTGGGTGGAAGCAATTGCTAGTCCAACCAATGATTCTTCAGTGGTCCTTAAGATGTTCAAGAGTATCATTTTCCCTAGATTTGGAGTACCTCGAATTGTTATAAATTATGGTGGCACTCACTTCATTAACAAGGTTTTCGAAAAGCTGTTGAAGAAGCATGGTGTGAATCATCGTGTGGCTACTCCCTATCATCCACAGACTAGTGGGCATGTTGAGGTCTCCAACAGGCAGATCAAGGAGATTCTGGAGAAAACAGTAGGTATTACTCGAAAGGATTGGTCTGCAAAGCTGGATGATGCACTGTGGGCTTATCGGATTGCCTTCAAGACACCACTAGGGACTACATAGTTTCACTTGCTTTATGGGAAAGCTTGTCATCTTCCAATGGAAATCGAGCATAACGCAGCATGGGATACAAAGATGATGAACTTTGACATCAAGCCTGCTGCTGAGAGGCGATTGATTCAGCTGAATGAGCTGGATGAGATTAGGCACCACGCCTATGAGAACTCGAAGCTGTATGAGGAGAGGACTAAGACGTATCACGACAAGAAGATCCTCTCTAGACATTTTGAACCCAATGACCAGGTACTTCTGTATAACTCCCGTTTACAATTGTTTCTTGGAAAATTGTGTTTTCGTTGGTCAGGTCCTTTCACAATCAAGGAAGCCAGACCACACTGTGCAGTTGTCCTGCTAAGTACATCAGGCGAAGAGTTCACTGTCAATGGACAAAGGGTGAAACACTATTGGACGAAAGCCGAGATTCCAAGAGGACACATAGTACCTCTGGATGATGCACCCACCGCCTGAACATCTGTAAAGTCAAGCTAGTGACGTAAAACAAGCGCTTAGTGGGAGGCAACCCACTGGTGAGTCTGTACATATTTCTTTTATTTCTTTTGGTTTTTGGTTTTGTGTCTTGTGTGAATCAATTACAAAAGAGCTGTATCGAGCGATACCAGTAATGGTATCGATCGACACCACTTGCGCGTCAAAGGAGTTGAGCTTATCAAATCAATGAAAAGAGTTACATGTGTCGACCTAAGCCTGGTATCGATCGATACCAGTGCTGTGTGTCGGTCGATACTCCTACCCCACCCCGGTGACTTCTTTGGTTTTCACGACTCCACTCAGTTCTTTTGGTTTCTTTTACCGACACTAGATTAGATAACACTGAGGACAATGTTGTTTAAGTCTGGGGGGAGGTAGTTGCTGACAGTGTGTTTGTTTTTCTTAAAGTCAGTCGTTTTTGAGTCAAAAATCGTTTTATTGAGTCAAAACATGTTGGAGACTATGATATTTTTCTTGAATATATTGTTCTGACTTCACTTCTAAATGACCATTGTTACAGAATCAGTTATAGATCGGACTAATGAAAAATCCAAAGATTGATCAGTTAACTAGAAGACACCCATGTTTCCAGCAGAGTCCATTAAAGCATGAGCTAATTCGTTGCACTTCATCGATGTGATTGATGTTCACAGAGCTTGATTCTTCATTCACATCTGACAAAGGAACCCATGTGTAGAAAGTAATGGTATTCCTCTCCCTTGTTATAAGTTAATAAATAAAAGCATGAAAAGATGAAATGATTTTCTTCTCAGTAGAGGGCTAGGAAAATTTCCAACGATCCCATTATTCTACTTGAAATGAAATTATCACACAAAGGTTGGAAGCGAGATTAGAAAAATTTCATGTGATACTATTATTCGCTTACACCTTTGATACATAGATAGTGGAAGAACCGGGGATTCGGTGGCAAACACCATCAATACTCGCGCCTCAAACCTTAATATGTATATGCAAGAGAACATGATATGAAATAAGTCTGAGAGAGAGGAAACAATACCAAAAAGTGTGAAAATTGGGTGGTTCATTTGTCATGATATTGCATGGGAAAGAGTCTAGAAGGTTCTTGGCATTGATTACAGCGATGAAACTGGCGATGAGGTCTTTATTGGACAATGCTGCGAAAGTATGTGTGGAGTCTGGAAGGCTACGAATATCTACGGAGAAGTACATGGTGGTTAGATTTGGAACTGGTTAGGTGATATATGGAGTACTAAGAAAAAGGCCATTGCAATGTTTCAAGAACAAGTGAGTCTCCGTGTTTTTTCAAACCTCTTTCTCTTGTTTAGCTTTCTGTTTGCTTGAGGGCAAGCAAATGCTAAGTCTGGGAGAGTTGATATATCATAGTTTTTGCCAGCTCTTAACCATGACATAGGTCTTATTTATAGAGTCTTTCTAGTATTTTTGGAGTCTTTACAGGTCTAGGTACGTTTGGTAGCTAAATTAGAGACATTTGAGTATTTTGGAGCCAAGCAAGATCATGCAGCTGAAGGATCAAATTGAAGTCCTGGTGTCGAGCGACACCAGCCTGAAGAGTCAACACAGAAGCTGTGTATCGATCGTTACCACTTATGGTGTCGGTCGATACTGATCGCATGAAGAGAAGGATCGCGACTTTTTACAAGTATGAAAATTTTACACTTTGGTCCAAAAGACTTTAATAATTACAAGAAATCCCAAAACGTGTTTTAGCATTATAATTAGGTTTTTCAGCCACCTTGGTGAGAAAAAAGCTTTATTCTGTCTTTGATTTTGTTGAGAGAGCTTTGAGGGAGACAAGTCTGAAACTCTGTTCGTCCGAGAGAAGATTTCGAACCCTTGTTTTCTTTCTCCTTTATTATTAATTTCAGAGATTTATTCAATCATGTTGTTTGTTTCAATTTCCATGTCTGAGTAGATCTCCTGTTAGGTTTAGGGTTCTCAATAAAGGATCTCTTTGAATGTTAGGTTAATTAGTTGGTTAGGGTTCATAATTTGAATTAGTTCTTCACCATAAGTTGTTCTTAAAGCTAATTCTAGATTGATCACCTGGACCTTAGATCTTAGGTTAATCGATTAGGCACGACAGTGAAATTGATGATCTGATAGAACCTCGGATGAGCAAAATAACTATCTGCAAAGAAATTTGGTTTAGTTGTTTTGTGAACATATCGAACCTGGACTTAAAGCTATTTTAGTCTTTAGGATTTGCAAAGAAATTTGAAATTCTGAGATTTAGACTTAGATAATTCTCGCAACGACAGTTGGTTAATTATAGCTTAGTGATTTGAGTTCAAGAACCGGGCTTAACCTGAATCCTAACTAATTAGTTTATCTGCATTCTCTGATTTCCTGAGAAATACCCTGAACCTATCTCATTTCCATTGAATTTACAACCCTTTAATTTACGTTACTACTTTCTTATTTTCATTGATTTACTTAGCTTAATTCGAACCTATATAATCTATTGTGTGACTCTTGAGTCTCTGTAGATTCGACCCGTAAATACTACAATCGACAAGCTGTTAGTATTTTAGGGTATTACATTTGAGCTTATCTGTAATAAATGTCAAGAGAAGCTAAAAACAAGCAAGAAAGAAAAGCTACATGCTATTTACAATGAAATAGAGTTAAGACCATACCTTGACCCTAGTCGAGATCCTTAGGCAGTTGGATAGAAGGAGTGGTGGAACTCCTTGGTGGACCGGTGAAGGAGGTGGGAGTGGTGAAGGATGAATTCGAGCTTGTGCCACATTTCAGGTTAACCTTGAGAAACATTGAGAGGAGCTCTTTGATATTCTCATATTTTACTCTTGTTAGCATGTATTTTACTTAGTGTTTTGAGTCAAATTCATGCATAATCATAGTTTTCCTTAGTACTTTAGTCTTAATTTGAGTCTAGGTTATTTGCATTAGGTCCTAGAGTGTCTTGCATGTTTTGGAATGTGTTTCTAGGTGTTTGGAGACCTTGGAGGAGCTTACACTTCGACGTGTGTCTTGAGGAGAAAGCTAGGAGCAATGGAGAATTCGGAGTGACCATACCGGCCCGTCATACCTGGCCACCACCAGCCGGTGTTACTAGGAAGCAAGGGCATGAGAAATAACAGCCCATCACACCCCTTGATGGTTGACCGGTGTGCAATTTCAGGACACGGCCACACCGGCCCGTTCTTAGTCGGCATGGCCGCCTGGTATTCATCAAGCATGCAGAAATTCTAAATACCGGGCCTCCACACCGCTCCGTCTTGACCCGGCATGGAAGCTTTCGCCGAAGACCATCCACACCGGCTTATCACACCCCTTGATGGCTGATCGGTGTGCAGCTTCAGGACTCGGCTACACCAGCCCGTTCTCAGTCGGCATGGCCGCCTGGTATTCATCAAGCATGAGGGTAGGCCAAATACCGGTCCTCCACACCGCCCGTCTTGACCCGGCACGGAAGCTCTCGCCGAAGACCATCCACACCGGTCCACCATACCAGACCACCACCGGCCGGTGTAAAACTTTAGACCCAATTTCGGCCGGGTCAACACCCGGTTCGCCCAACAATGCTTATAAATATTCTAAACCTATTTTTGATCATTTTTCTCTAGGAAAAACCCTTCCTTTTAGGTTCTAAGGATTTGTTAGAGATATCTCTTTTTGATTTATGCAATTTTAAGTTTGGATTTATTAATTTCTATCTTTTATCTCTTCTTTCTTAATCCTCTAATCATCTAACCATGGGATTTAACATGTTCTTCATAGAAATTGTTGGATCCCTAATGGTTTGTGAGTAGTCTCTTAGAATCTAGGGATGGGGTTGATTTAGGGGTATCCAATGATTGATTTATGATGTTTAGGATTAGATTTATTGATTTTCATTCTTTCTAAGTGATCTTAATGCTAGATTGAGCTTGATAGAGTCAACCTAGACCTTAGAGAATTTCACATCCACAAGGTGTTTGATAAAATTCTCCAAAGAACTTAGTAAGAGATAAATATGCTTAACATATGAGAATAGTTGTTTAAGGTGTTTATTGGTTAATTTGAATGTTAAATTTAATGCTTGCTAATCATCTTATCACAAATGAGAGTTTGTTCTTGATTTGGTGATTAGCAAAGTGATTAGTGTCTTGATAGAGGATTAGTCAATTTTAGTAATCTAAACCTAGGGATTAGCATTGTGTGTGTGATTGAACATCATAGATTAGTCAATGGGTTGCTCTAATTCCATAACCTCTTCATTGGATTTGCCTTTTTACAAATTTGTAAATCTCGCTTAGTGCTAATTCGATCTTGTTGCTTGTTTACTTTGTTTAATTTGAATTGGGATTGATAGAATAGAAACTAAAACAAACTTTGTCTTTCTTGAATTAAGTAGCTCTATGTATTCTTAGTGATTGAGACATTAAACCTATTTGGATTGATACCTTAAATATCACAATGACATGAGTGGGATTTGAGTAATTGATATGCAAAATTCTACTATCAATTTGGCACCGTTGCCGATTGGGTTTAGTTTTCAACATTATGATTTTAGATCTCCTTTAGATTAAGCTTTCTTTTTATTTCGGTTACTAATATTTTCAACTTCTTAATTGCTATATCTCTCTTATAGGTGCATGCATACTCGTTCTAAAGGCGAACACAACCTTGTTAAGCCAATAGACGACATCCATCTCTTGGAATGGAGAATTAGAGCAAGGAGAGTAAGAGAACGGATACTAGACATTGAGGATTTGGGTATGGAGCACGTCAACGAGCCTCCGGTCTCCCTCGATGAAAACGTGGACAATGCTCAAGCACAAGGGCAAGGTGGCAATGGAAACCACCAAGCCCACGGTGGGAACATGCAACACCAATACCACCCGCCCGACATGTTAGAGCATAAAACCATCCTCCATGGGCTCTAAACATCGTTGGAGCGGGTGATGCCGCCAATGTACACCAAAACCGCCAAGGCATTCAAGCCCCACCGGTTGAGAATAATAATTTCGAGGTGAAGCTCGGCTTGATCAACATGGTCCAAAGCAACAAATTTCATGGGCTAGCTATGGAAGACCCCTTGGATCACATCGACCAATTTGATAGGATTTATGGTCTCACCAAGATCAATGGAGTATCCGAGGATGGGTTCAAACTAAGACTTTTCCCATTCTCACTAGGAGATAAATATCACCAATGGGAAAAGAGTCTTCCCCAAGGATCCATCACTTCATGGGACCAATGCAAAAGGGCATTCCTCGCGAAATTATTCTCTCCTTCTAGGATGGCTAAGTTGAGAAACGAGATATCTAGCTTCACTCAAAGGGCGAATGAAAGCTTTAGTGAAGCTTGGGAACGTTTTAGAGGGTACACAATGCAATGCCCACACCACGGGTTCTCGGACGCATCTCTCTTGAGTACCTTGTACCGTGGTGCCTTACCCAAGATTAGGATGCTACTAGACACGACCTCAAATGGGAACTTCTTAGCCAAAGACGTGAATGAAGCTATGGAGCTAGTGGAGAACCTTTCTCAAAGCGACGAGACCTATGGAGATGATTACGACCGAGCTACACGGACCACTACTGACTATGATTAGCAAAAATGGGCTAAGGAGATGAAGTTTCTCAATGACAAAATGGATAAGAAATATTCCATGATGGACAAGCAAGCCTCTATGATTGACAAGCTTCTTAATGCTTCTCAAAACTCGGTTCATTTTGTTGGGGATTATGAGGACAACCAAGGGTGCTAAGAGGAAGAAGTGGACTTGAGCACACAAGAGGAAATCAACTATGTGGGTAACCAAGGTTTTTTCCAAAGGGGTGGATTCAACAACAACTACCGCAACCACCCTAACTTCTCTTACCAGAACCCGAATGTGGAAAACCCACAAGATCAAGTCTACCCGCAACAACAACAAGGAAACCAAAGAGCTCAACAAAAGAGCTTCACTTCTCAAAAGCAAGGCCAAGCCTCCAACAACCAACAACAAGGCTATGTTCCCAAGAATAACTTTCAAGGAAACCAAGGCGGGTTTCAACCAAAGCAAACTTTTGCTCCACCCGGTTTCACGCAACAAGCTCACATCAATACTTCTACGCCTCAAGATTTTGATATGAAGAATGCTTCAACAACTTCTTCAAGGTCAAGCCAATGGCGCAATGGATAGAAGTAAGAAGATGGCAGAGATCCATAACAAATTGGATTGCTCTTATAATGATCTCACGTCTAAGTTTGAGACATTGGGTTCTAAAATCAAGCACCTCGAAGGCAAGAGTGCTTCTTCTTCTTCTCATCCTGAAAGTACATTTTCGGGCAAACCCGAAACTAATCCCAAGAAATATTGCAATACCATCACCCTTCGAAATGGAAAAGAACTACCACTGGAAGAGGCCCCGAAGTTAGTCAATGAGGACATTGAAGTTCAAGGTGGGGAGGAAGTGCTTGAAACCGATGAAGTTGTGGTTAGAGATGGTTTTGTGGGTAATGAAGATAAGGGTAAAGGAGTTGTTGCTCAAGAAAAAACCAAGGAGAATCCCAGGAGGAAAGAGACTTTGTTCGTTCCACCCCCCTATGAGCCCAAGCTTCCATTTCCGGGCCGCTTCAAAAAACAATTGTTGGAGAAGTATAGAGCGGTCTTTGATAGGCAAATGGAGAAGGTAGAGATCACTATGCCTTTAGTTGATGCTTTCCACCTCGTGCCTCAATACGCCAAGTTTCTCAAGGATGCCATCAAAGATAGGACCAAGGAGATATAGAGTATGGTCGTCCTCACACATGAATGTAGCGCTATTATCCAAAAGAAGGTGGTTCCAAAGAAGCTTATTGATCCGGGGAGTTTCACTTTGCCATGCACACTTGGACCATTGGTGTTCAAGAATTTTTTGTGTGATCTTGGAGCTAGTGTTAGTCTAATGTCGTTCTCCATCGCCAAGAAGTTGGGCTTTACCAAATACAAAGCATGTCGGATCTCTCTAGTCCTCGCGGATAGGAGTATAAGAATCCCGATAGGTCTACTTGAGGATTTGCTCGTCATGATTGGAGACTTCATAGTGCCAACGGACTTTGTTATCTTGGAGATGGATGAGGAACCCAATGATCCTCTAAAATTCGGTAGGCCTTTCTTGGCCACCGCCGGTGCGATTATTGATGTGAGAAAGGGCAAGATCGACCTCCACTTGGGTAAAGATGAGGTTCTTGAGTTTAATATATACAATGTGATGAAGAGGCCTACCATTGATGGCCAAGTATTTTACATTAAAGTGATGGATGAGCTAGCAGATGAGCTCTTGGAAGAATTGAATTTTGAGGACCATTTGCAAGTTGCTTTTACCAAAGATCATGGAAAGCATGGGTATCTACATGAAGCAAGTGAGGGTTACAAGATGCTCTCTTGGATTCACACAAGCCCAAGGATGAAGAAACACCATTTGTGGATTTGGGTCATCAAGGGACGAAGTGTGAAGACGGTTCTACAAAGTTTTGGGTCGAAGAAGGTTTTGCGTTGGGTATGAAGCAAGGAGAGGACGTGCTTGAGGCTAGCAATGGTAAGTATAATATTGAAGATGATTGGAGTAAGCTAAAAGCCCCAAAGGTAGACCTCAAACCGCTTCCCGTTGGGCTAAGGTACGCGTTTCTCGGTACCAATTCTTCTTACCCGGTGCTAGTTACTGATGAGCTTAGTGAAGATGAGATTTCCACCGTTTTGATAGAGTTGACAAAATTTAGGAAAGCCATTGGTTATTCACTTGATGATATTAAAGGCATTTCTTCATCTCTTTGCACACATAGAATCCATCTAGAAGATGAATCGATGACTTCTATCGAACATCAAAGAAGGTTAAATCCTAATTTGAAAGAGGTTGTCAAGAAAGAGATTCTTAAGCTTCTAGATGCGGGGATCATCTATCCTATCTCCGATAATACTTGGGTGTCCCCGGTCCATGTGGTGCCTAAAAAAGGTGGAATCATGGTAATAAAGAACGAAAAAAATGAATTAATTCCAACTAAGACTATCACCGGTCATAGGATGTGTATTGATTACCGAAAACTTAACTCCACCACTAGAAAAGATCATTTTCCACTACCCTTTATTGACCAAATGCTTGAAAGACTTGCAAACCACCCATATTATTGTTTTCTAGACGGATACTCGAAATTCTTTCAAATCCCGATTCACCCTAATGATCACGAAAAACAACATTTACATGCCCTTATGGTACCTTCGCTTATCGAATGATGCCATTTGGGCTATGAAACGCACATGCAACCTTTCAACGATACATGATGTCGATCTTTTCGGATTTGATTGAAAACATGGTTGAATTTTTTATGGATGATTTTTTCGTGTATGGTTCTTCATTTGGTGTGTGTTTGTTAAATCTTTGCAAGGTACTCACTAGGTGCGAGGAGGCGAATCTTGTCTTGAATTGGGAGAAGTGTCACTTCATGGTTCGAGAAGGGATTGTTCTTGGGCACAAAATCTCAGAGAAATGTATCGATGTAGACAAAGCAAAGATTGAGATCATGATGAATTTGGAACTGCCAAATTTAGTGAAAGGGATCCGTAGCTTCTTGGGACATGCAGGTTTCTATAGACGATTCATAAAAGACTTCTCCAAGATAGCAAGACCTCTCACTAGGCTTCTATGCAAGGAGACCGCTTTTGTGTTTGATAAGGAATGCCTCGATGCATTTTTGGAGATCAAGAAGGCGCTTGTGAGTGCACCAAAAGTCCAAGTACCGTATTGGGAGTTGCCCTTTGAAATCATGTGAGCTGCAAGTAATTACACGGTTGGAGCGGTCCTTGGTCAAAAGAAATATAAGAAACTCCACGTGATCTATTACGCTAGTATGACGCTTGATGACACACAAGGGAGATATGCAACCACGAAAAAGGAGCTCCTAGTGGTTGTGTTTGCGTTTGAAAAGTTTATATCATATTTGGTTGGCTCAAAGATCATAGTCTACACGGGTCAGCCGCACTAAGGCATATCTACGCCAAGAAAGACACCAAACCGAGGCTTCTTAGATGGATCTTGCGAGTTAAGGATCTCATTGACAAGAAAGGCGTCGATAACAGAGTGGCGGATCACTTGTCAAGAATGCGAGTTGAGGATCTCATTCCAATAGATGACTCTCTTCCCGAAGAGTTCTTGAAGAAGCCAAGAGTTTGGAAGACGGGAAGTTGCCTTGGTATGCAGACCTTTTTAACTATTTGGCTTGCAGGAGAGAACCGTTAAGTTTGGAAGGATACAAGCGAAAGAAGTTCTTCCTTGATGTTACGCAGTTCTATTGGGATGAACCGTTCCTCTCCAAGTTGTGCTCGGATGGCCTATATCGGAAGTGTATACCGGAAGAAGAAGTGAACAAGATCTTATCTCATTGCCATGGTTCGATTTATGGAGGATACTTTGCCCCCCTTTAAGACCGCCACAAAGGTTCTTCACTCCGGGTTTTGGTGGCCGTGTTTATTCAAGGATGCTCATGCCTTTGTCTCCACTTGTGATGTGTGTCAATGGAAAAGAAACATTAGTAGAAGGGATGAGATGCCACAAAATCCGATTCTTAAAGTTGAGATCTTCGATGTGTGGGGTATAGATTTCATGGGACTGTTTCCTTTGTCTTTTGGAAACCAATACATTTTGGTAGCGGTTGATTATGTCTCTAAGTGGGTCTAAGCGGTTGCAATCCAACCAATGATGCGAAGGTGGTTCTCAAGATATTCAAGACAATAATTTTTCCACGGGTTGGAGTCTCTCGGGTGGTGATAAGCGATGGTGGTTCTCACTTCATAAACAAAGTGTTTGAGAGCTTGCTTAAAAAGCATGGAGTCAAACATAAGGTGGCCACACCTTACCACCCCCAAACGACTGGGCAAGTCGAAGTGTCTAACCGCCAAATCAAGACGATTTGGAGAAGACCGTGGGGAGTTCACGGAAGGATTGGGCAAAGAAACTTGATGATGCTCTATGGGCCTATAGGACGGCTTTCAAGACTCCCATAGGAACAATTCCTTTCAATCTTCTATATAGGAAGTCATGTCATCTACCGGTAGAGCTTGAATACAAGGCGTTGTGGGCCATGAACCTTCTCAACTTTGATCTCAAGACGGCTCAAGAAAGGCGTTTGATCCAATTGCAAGAGCTTGGTGAGATTCGACTTGAAGCTTATGAGAGCTCCAAGATCTACAAGGAAAGAACCAAAACCTTTCATGACAAGAAAATTTTGCACAAGTATTTCAAGGAAGGGAATCAAGTGTTGCTCTTCAACTCAAGGCTCAAGTTGTTTCCCGGGAAGCTAAATTCTAGGTGGTCCGGTCTATTCATTATCAAGGAAGTGAGACCATAAGGAGCTATTGTGCTTTTGAACAAGTTTGGGGAAGAGTTTGTCGCAAATGGGCAAAGGCGCAAGCCATACCTCGCTCATGAAACCATTGAGGAAGGGATCTAACTCCCTCTTGATGATGCTCCTCAAGTCCAAAAGGGGTAACAAATGTCAAACTTAGTGACGTTAAACAAAGTGCACTTGGGAGACATTCCCATGTTTATCCTTGTATATACTTTTCTTTTTCTCTTTTTCAATCTTTTTTAGTTCTTTTTGATGTTTTGTTAAGTATTTATAGGGTTATTGTCGGTCCGAGAGATGAGATCGTGCCATATAAAGTGTGTTTCGAAAAGAGATGGCGCACACCGACCATGCTTAGCCCGGTGTGATGGCCTGGTATTAGAGGCTGCAAAAAATCAGAGGAAATGCCGGCCATTGACACCGGCTGAGTGTGGACCGATGTAGACTCACCTTTCTTGCACCGGACGGAGACGGCCCGGTATTGGAGGCTGCAAAAATCAGGAGAAATGCCGGCCATTGACACCGGCTGAGTGTGGACCGGTATAGGAGAGGGCAAAAATCAGGGGAAATGCCGACCGGCAACACCGGCCAAAAACGGTCCGGTGTGAGCACACCGCTCTCTTGCACCGGATAGAGGCCAGCGGTCCGCCAGGTGAAGCCACCCAGGTAAGAAAACCGATCCGCCAGGTAAGTCTTCTCCTTCTCTATCGCGGAACCAAGGCCATCTCCATAACCAAACTTCATTTTCTCATAACTTTCTCCCCTCTTGATCAAAAATCGTGATTTAAGTTCCTAAATTCTCATTTTCCTCTCCTTTATCTTGATCTACCAACATTTTTGATAGTTGTTCTTGCTTCCGTAAGGTATTTTACTCAAACGTTTCGTGAAAATCAAGAACTTGCTCTTAAAATTTTAGCTTCATGACTTTGTTTAAGAAATGCATTCACTTGAACATATACCTTGGGACTTGACTGGAAAATGATTGGGCTTGGTGATTCATGTGCTGATTTGTGTTCTACTAGAGAAAACTTTGTTCCTTGAATCCATATCTCTAGAGCTTAAAGGTTAAAACGTTGACAATTTAATAGAGATTTTGAGGCACTTAAAGAAGATAATAGATTTTTCTAATTGGATTTGGATGTCTTCTAGGTCATAAAGCATTGTCTTTGTCTCTTGAGTGCCTTTGCTTGAAATTGAGAAAGATTGTGTCTTTGACCTTACCTAACCCAAGCAAAGAGACCCTACCTACAATGAATATCTCAAGAAGCTCAAGACGGTGAAATTCGTGGAGACAAAATTCCCGGACAAAGCCATACTTGAGAAGATGGAGATCTATGAGGATGTGAAGACAATCTTCACCAACATGGGTTTTGGGAAAGTTTTTGACTTGGGTCAAACCACTCACAAGGATCAAACTTACCAATTTCTAGCATCTTTGGAGGCAATGTACTATGACCGGGACGATAAGAGCGCAAATGTTGAAGATGGCCATGGGTTCATTGAGCTCAAGGTGGGGCGAGAAGCTTACAAGATTACTTTCCACGAGCTAAGTCAAGTGTTGGGCTTCAAAGGGATCGCGAGAGGACTCAAGTTTCTCTACGGAACAAACGACCTTTCATACTTGTGGAACGTTATTGGCATGGGGGAATACAACCCCGGCGCTATCAAGGGCTCTTGCATCCGCCATCCCGCCATATATTATGTCCACAAGACCCTTGCTCACACGCTCTTTGCCAAAAAAAAATTCGGAACCGTGGCGAAAGATGAGATGGAGTTGCTTGCCCTAGAGCTAAGGCTGTTTCTAGACACACCTATGGATAGAAGGCTATTCGTTGGAGATAGTGCAAACCCGGGTCTAGCCGCTATTCTCGTTAAACATTTGTTTGGATACAAAGAATGGGCTCACGCTACAATGATGAAAGAACCTCAGTTTCACATTGGTGGTTTAGTTACTTCAATTCTTAAGGCCAAGGGTGTTGAGTTGGTAGACGATGCCCGAGAGGTGGAACTTATGGATGATGTTTATCTCTCAAGAACTAGATTCTTCGAAGGCAAGATAGGAAACACTTATGCCTACAACCTCAAGCTCACCAAGTCTAACACCATGAAGCTTATGTTTCCCAATGTTCCTCTCACCGCGCTTCAAGGGAGGAAGGAACTCCATTTCTACCCCACCAAGGACCATTTCTACAACCAGACCACGGATCCACCCCTTGAGGCGAACCGCTTATCAAAGAAGAAAGCCAAGCAAGCATCAAGGGACGATTCCAAGACATCAAATTGTCCAAATGAAGAGGATGAGATACCGTTTTCCACCGACCCCAAGTACGGGAGTGAGAGGTATAGCTTCGATCCTTTTGATGGAAAGATGCCAGAAATTGCCACTAGACATGCACACCACCAAACAAGACTCTTTCAATGGTGGTGCAAGTGGGAAGATAAGACTATGAGGAAATTGGTGAAAACGGTCAAAAGCTTGAAGAAGATGGCCAAAGAGCTCAAGTCGAAGGGTAAAAAGGCAAGCTTACCCCAAGACCAAGGAGGGATAAAAGAAGCGGATCTTGAAGAGGTTGGTGAGAGCTCCGCACCATTGGACCAAAGCCTTGCACATGAAGGAGAGATGGTGGTTTATGATGACACACGACATTCATTACCACATGAAGAGAAAAAGGCAAAGAAGAAAGCTATGCAAGCTCCATCTCCATGCTCTAGCAATCCATCATTCTCCATGGGGTCTTCTTCCCCATCTCAAACTTTTTAGGTAACACTCCAATCTTTTATATAGCCTTTCTTTCTTTTGAGTCTATCATTTTATTTTTTGTTTGTTGGTTTCTCCCTTGAATCTATTTCACACCGAGACTGTGTGATTTAAGTTTGGGGGAGGGACCGGTATCTAGTCATGGTTTTTGTGTTCTTATTTTGATCTTTGCATCTTGAGTCTCATGCATTCATGCATTCATATAAAGCATAGAAAAACACAAAAAATCAAAAAATTTGAAAATTCAGAAAGAAATCATCTAGTTGTATTTTCATAGTTAAGGTCGAGTCTAGTTTGCATATAGGTATCGCATTCATATGCATTGGGAGCAATGATATAATTTCCTTGTAGAGTATCACTTTAAGAGCTTGATTCAATGCCCTCGTTGCTAGTTATTTGATGCTTTTGATCTCGTGTTTGAAATCAAGGATGAACCCTATTTTGATCTCATATTTCATTACTCGGTTCTAACTAAAGCAAGTTGTGAATTGAGCCCAATCCTACTTAAGTGAGAACCCTAATCTTGACATTTTAATTATCATGTTTATGTATCTCGTAGTGAATTCATGGATACCACATACATATTTGGGCTTTCTTATCCTTTTTATCACCCTCTTGTTAGCTCACTTGTCGAGATCATTGAGAAGAAAGGCGTCGAGAACGGAGCAAGAAAGAAAAGCTAAATGATATTCTCATATTTTACTCTTGTTAGCATGCATTTTACTTAGTATTTTGAGTCACATTCATGCATAATCATAGTTTTCCTTAGTACTTTAGTCTTAATTTGAGTCTAGGTTGTTTGCATTAGGTCCTAGAGTGTCTTGCATGTTTTGGAATGTGTTTCTAGGTGTTTGGAGGCTTTTGGAGACCTTGGAGGAGCTTACACTTCGACGTGGGTCTTGAGGAGATAGCTAGGAGAAATGGAGAATTTAGAGTGACCATACCGGCACGTCATACCTGGCTACCACCGGCCGGTGTTGCAAGGAAGCAAGGGCAGGAGAAATACCGGCACATCACACCTCTTGATGGCTAACCAGTGTGCAGCTTCATGACACGGCCACACCGCCCCGTTCTCAGTCGGCATGGCCGCCCGGTATTCATCAAGCATGGGGACATGCCAAATACCGGGCCTCCACACCGCTCCATCTTGACCCGACATGGAAGCTTTCGCCGAAGACCATCCACACCGGCCTATCAAACCCCTTAATGGCTGACCGGTGTGCAGCTTCAGGACACGGCTACACCGGCCCGTTCTCAGTCGGCATGGCCGCCCAATATTCATCAAGCATGAGGCCATGCCAAATACCGGTCCTCCACACCGCCCCGCCTTGACCCGACACGGAAGCTCTCGCCGAAGACCATCCACACTGGCCCGCCATACCGTACCGCCACTGGCCAGTGTAATAATTTAGACCCACTTTTGGCCTGGTTAACACCTGGTTTGTCCCGGGTTAACCCGGTTCGCCCAGCAATGCTTATAAATATTCTAAACCTAATTTTCTTTGATGATCTTTTTTCTCTAGGAAAAAACCTTCCTTTTAGGGTTCTAAGGATTTGTAAGAGATATCTCCTGTTGATTTATGCAATTTTAAGTTTGGATTTCTTAATTTCTATCTTCTATCTCTTCTTTCTTAATCCTCTAATCATCTAACCATGAGATTTAACATGTTCTTCGTAGAAATTGTTGGGTCCCTAATGATTTGTGAGTAGTCTCTTAGAATCTAGGGATGACGTTGATTTAGGGGGATCCAATGATTGATTTATGATGTTTAGGATTAGATTTATTGATTTCCCTTCTTGCTAAGTGATCTTAATGCTAGATTGAGCCTGAGAGAGTCCACCTAGACCTTAGAGAATTTCACACCCAAAAGGTGTTTGATGAAATTCCCCAAAGAATTTAGTAAGAGATAAATATGCTTAACCTATGAGAGTAGTTGTTTAAGGTGTTTATTGTTTGATTTGAATGTTGAATTTAATGCTTGCTAATCATCTTATCACAAATGAGAGTTTGTTCTTGATTTGGTGATTAGCAAAGTGATTAGTGCCTTG
This sequence comes from Eutrema japonicum, assembly GCA_030161315.1. NCBI lineage: Eukaryota > Viridiplantae > Streptophyta > Magnoliopsida > Brassicales > Brassicaceae > Eutrema > Eutrema japonicum. Next base: position 41,978,138 of record BSQW01000011.1, read on the forward strand.
AGAGAGGATTAGTTAATTTTAGTAATCTAAACCTAGGGATTAGCATTGTGTGTGTGATTGAACATCATATATTAGTCAATGGGTTGCTCTAATTCCATAACCTCGTCCTTGGATTTGCCTTTTTACAAATTTGTAAATCTTGTTTAGTGCTAATTCGATCTTGTTGCTTGTTTATTTTGTTTAATTTGAATTGGGATTGATATAATAGAAACTAAAAACAACTTTGTCTTGCTTGAATTAAGTAGCTCTATGTATTCTTAGTGATTGAGACATTAAACCCATTTGGATTGATATCTTAAATACCACAATGACATGAGTGGGATTTGAGTAACTGATACGCAAAATTCTACTATCACTCTTGAAGATTTTCTTGTTCGTTTTCATGAATCTTGGGATGAAGAATGCCCTATACACTTGCAAAGGGTTTATAGGTACCCTTGAACTTCACCTTGTACTCAATGGCTCCATTTATGAGCCTCAATGGATATAAACTCATAGTGTTAGAAAGTGGAATAAGGGTGGGAGGATGGGTTACTTGCTTCTTGTTGTCCCCTTTTGGCTTCTTTCTTGCCATTTTTGGTGTCTTCACCAATGGCTAGCTCCTCCATCTTAGGCTCATCAAACAAGGCTAGTAGACATTCACCAGCGAAATATTTCCCATCATAGTAATCAAGCTTAGGCGCATAATCATTCCTCACATTCACACCCTTGACCTCCTCATTTTGATCCTTCAAATTTCTTGGTTCTTGGTTAGTTTCCATCTTATCATTAGTGATTGTTCCACAAAACTCGGCAGAAGAAGGCTTGATAGGGTAAGAGATGATATCATTATACTTTGCATCATTCTAGCATCCATTTCACTTAGGTTTCGAGTCATTTGCGTATAGTTCATGATATTTCCTTAGCATTTTAGTCATCTTAGGAGTTTAGTGTGTCCACATTAGGTCCTAGAGAGTCCTTGCATATTTTGGATCGTGTTTTAGCTGCTTTGGAGGAGATTAGAGACCCGCGGAGTGAAGACGATTGGAAAGAAGCCATGGAATGAAACCCCGAGAGGTTATACCGATGTCACATACCGGTATAACTCATCGGTATTGAAGGCGGAAGGGTCATAGCGATATCACATATCGGTATGACTGATTGGTATGGAGTCCGGAGGAAAGCAGCCCCAGTACCGACGTGCAACACCAAGGAGTGACGTCGGTATCGCAGCTTCAGGGGATTGTACCGAGGTCACGACTCGGTGCAACAACTCGGTACCACTTCTCCAAATTCAACGTAGCAGCAATACCGACGTCAAAAGTCGGTACAACAAGTCGGTATTAAAATAGGAGGAAAATTCCTTAATACCGACATGCAATACCGAGGAGTGACATCGGTATTCATCAAAGGAGCACCAAGGCATTTCACCCCAGTACCGACGTCACGAATCGGTATCCCTCATCGGTACACAAACCCATGTCCAATACCGAGGTGTTGTACCGATGAGTGACATCGGTATTGACCCTCAGGACACTTTTACCCATTTTAACCGGATCGACCCGGTTCGTCACTATTCACCATTTAAGCCCAAAAACCTAATTTTTATGGGTAAGTCTTTTCTTAAGCAAAAACCCTCTCTAAGAGTGATTTGTAAGAGATTGATCCTTTTGATTTATGCAATTTGAGTATTATTTTCTTTGATTCCATCTATCTATATTCTATTTTCTAATCATTCAATCATCTTGAGCATGGGTTTTAACTCTTCTTTTATTGGATTTGTTGGAACCATGGTGATTAGTGAGTAGTTCTTAGAGTTTGAGGATGGGTTAGGTTTAGGATGATCCCAAAATTGATTTATGATGCTTAGGGTTAGATTATCTTGTTTCTATTCTTGATTAGTGATCCTAATGCTAGATTGGGCTTGAGAGAGTCAATCTAGATCAAGGGGCATTTCATACCGACAAGGTGTTTGATGAACTAATCAAGAGATAATTTCTAGCCTATGAGAGTAGTTGTCTAGGGTGTTTATTTGGTTGATCTTGATTGTTTACACTTAATGCTTGCTAATTGGTAATTCACAAATGAGAGTTTGATCTTGGATTAATAATTAGCATAATGATTAGTGCCTTGAGAGAGGATTAGTCACTCTTAATGATCTTTGCCTAGGGATAGTTTAGTTTGAGTATTGAGCATCATGAATTAGTCTTGGATCATCTAGAATCGATTACCCCATCCTTGAATTCGCTTATATCTCTTGCATTACACTTGTTTAGTTTGCTATTTTTCTTCCTTAATTTAAGTTGCTAGGTTCATTAGCTAAACAACAACTTTTCCATATTTGCTTAACTCAAATAGTGCTTTGTATTCTTGGTGCTTGAAATCTTGCCCATTTGGATTGAACCTCATATACTACTTGTATATTGAGTAATTGATCTCAAAGACACAAAAGTCATTTATCAAGAGACCTTAGAGTTGATGTGTAGAAGAGTTACTCTCTTGTTGGGGAAATCTATGGTTGCACCCGCGGTGATAAGGAAGAGAGTTCCTCGGATGGATGAGAGGAAGCTTGCAGGATTCCACCATCTCCACAACCATGAATTTCGTCGTAACTAAAAAATTTCCAACCTTGAGAGGGTAGTCTTCAATTAACCCTTGCGGACACTTCGAAGTAGCATCACCAAACATGATGGAGGATTAGTGTTGCTTCATGTCCTTGATCTCTAATCTCTTCACCATCTCAAGTGAGATCACATTCACACTTGCACCCAAATCACAAAAAAAATCATTAATCTCCACATCTCCAAGAGAGTAAGATATGGAGAATTTACCCGGATTTTTAAGCTTGGGAGTAGACTTGAGCTCAAGCTATGTTTTACATGGTGGATCAATGGCTCCCATGATCTCTTCTACTTCCTCTTAGTTCTCAAGAATAGCTTTGATGTAGAGAAACTTGAGACAAGTTATTCACATGAGGCAATGGTGCTCCAATTCTATTCATGTTTGCCTTGAAGCTTGAGAGAACTTTCTTTTGAGTCTTGGTAAGAAAATGACTGAGAAATGGAAGTTTGGGTTCATATGGAGGATGTTCAATGCTATAAGCCTCCTTCCTTTCAACCATCTTGGCCACCACTTTTCTTTCCTCAATATCTTCCTTCAAACGATTCTCAACATGCACCTTGCTAGCAACCACCAACTCATCATCCTTAGAACCATGGAAGAGTCTAGAGATCTCCTTAATTGCTCTTTTGTTCTCATCAATCATGTGCACCTCATTTGAGAAGATAGTGTTGCAATACTCCTTCGGATTTGCTTCGGCCTTACCCGATAACATTCCACTTGGAGTCTTTTAGCTAGAAGCGGTTTGGAAAATCTTGACATCAATTGTCTTCACATGAGAATCCAAGCTAGTGATCTTATCGTCAAGATCATTGTATATCCCATCCATCTTGTTATGTATCTCCACAAACCTATTTCCTATATCGGCATAGCTCTTGTTTTACCCATCTATAACTCGTTGCAACACTGCTTTCACCTCATTGTCTTGAGATGGTGATTGTGTAGAAGGGTTACCTTGGTTGTTGAATTGAATTTTAGGTTGGAAGTTCCCTTGTTGAAAGCCTTGTCCTTGAGGTTTCATGGGACGATAAGAGAGATCTTGTGGGTTTTCCACATTTGTGCTCCGTTAAGAGAGGTTAGGATGATTATGATAGGTTGGATTGTAACCTCCTTGGTAACCACCAACAAAGTTGACCACTATTTGATCCTCTTGACAAGTTTCAGTACCAATCTCTTGATGCCCTTGGTTACACCATCAAATTCTCCAACATATTTGATAGGTTTTTGAGTTTCTTACAAGATGTTGTCCATCTTTTCATTCAAAGCATTCATTTCTTTTCTTCTTTGATCTTCATGATCCCCATGTCCTCTATAATTGTCTTCGCCATTGTTCCCATTACTTTGTGCAAGGTTTTCAACTAGTTCCAAACCTTCCTCTACTTCCTTTCCTAGGTTATTTCCATTGTATTCTGTGTCTAGAAGCATCCTAAACTTAGACAAAACTCATCGATACAAAGTGCTCAAGAGGGACTCATCCGAGAATCCATGATGTGGAATTCAAGTCGGAATGACTGTTCTAGAACTTCGCCTGTTGCTGATTGAAGGCGTATTGCGACTCATGATCCACGGTGGGATGATGAGCCATCAACGTGAAGGATCCATTTTTTTGCTGATGGAAGGTTTTCGTTGACTAGCTCATGTGGTAGCTCGATAAGAAAACCGGCTAGGACCTAACATTTGGCGCTAATTCGGCTTTTGTACTCAATACCGTACTCGATTAGTTCGATTGTCCAATTTTCGAGTTTTCCGGATTGACTTGTACTATGCAAGATTGTACGCAATTGTTGGTTGGTGAGTATGGCTATTGGGTGCGATTGAAAGTATGGTCGGAGCTTTTGAGCTGAGATGAAAATGGCTAGGGAGAACTTTTCCAAGGTCTGATATATGAGTTCGGCTCCATCGAGAGTTTTACTGATGTACAAGATAGGCTTCTGCTCGTCATGATCTTTTCGATCTAGGACTCCAATGGCTGTCGACGTAGAGATTGTGATGTATAAGTAAAGGGTTTCTCCGTCTTCGGGTTTTGCCAAGATTGGGGGAGTCGATAAATAGTCATTTAGTTGCTTGAATGCTTCTTCACACTTGTCGTCCCACTCAAAGCGTTTGATGCCGCGAAGTAGTTGGTAGAAAGGAAAGCACTTATCAGTAGATCAGGAGATAAATATGTTTAGAGAAGCAATTCGGCATGTGAGTCGTTGGACATCTCGTGTTATCTTGGGTGATGCGAGCTCGATCATTGCGGCAATTTTCTTAGGATTGGCTTCAATGCCTCTTTTAATGACCACGTATCCCAAGAATTCTCTGGAAGTGACCATGAATGTGCACTTAGTGGGATTCAGTTTCATTTTGTACTGGTTGAGAATTTCGAAACAAGTTCGGAGATGGCCGACATGATCCTTTACAACGAGGGATTTGACTAACATATCATCAATGTAAACTTCGATGGTTCGGCCGAGTTGGCTGGCGAACATTCGGTTAACGAGCCTCTGATATGTTGCTCTCGCATTCTACAATTGGAATGGCATTACCTTGTAGCAATAGATGCCCCGATTCGCGATGAATGACGTTTTTTCCCGTTCGTCGGGATGCATTAGGATTTGGTTGTAGCCAAAAAAAGCGTTCATGAATGAGAGGAGCTTGTTGCCTACAGTGGCCTTAACTAATCAATTGATGTGAGGGAGTGGGGAATTGTGTTTCGGGCAAGCCTTGTTTAGGTCAGTAAAATCGACGCAAACCCTCCATTTTCCGCTTTTATTTTTGACCACGGCTGGGTTAGCGAGCCACTATGGATATTTAACCTCGGTGATCGACCCTGCTCCTAATAGTCGTTCAACTTCTTTGTTTTTAGACTGAGCCTTCTCGGGCCGAGCTTGCATCTCTTTTGCTTGATTGGCTTGAATGTCAGATCGATGTTGAGTTCGTGGCACATGATTTTTGGATCGATATTGAGCATGTCGTCATGGACCAAGCGAACGTTGAGATGTTGCTTCGAAGGAACTTGACGAGCGCATCCTTTATTTCATTGTCTAGTTCGGTTCCGATGTCGATGCATCGTTCTAGTTTAAGGTCGTCCAAGCTTACTTGCATGACAGATTTGCGTTTCGGAACGTTTGGATCAAATTTATGAAAAGGAAATTTGGTTGCGATTTTTGTATCGCTGATGACACAAGTCCGGGATGCTCTTAGCTTGCATTCGTTGATGTAGCAGGATTGAGACATTGCATGGCTTCCACTAATCGTATGGACTCCTGTTGGTGTTGGGAACTTGATGCATTGGTGATAGATCTATGCTACCGCCTTCATCACATGTATCCATGGTGTCATGAGTATCGCTTTGTAGATTATTGGTTTGTTGAGCACTAAGAATTTGACCATTTGTAGATTGGTAGTTTGATTGTCCCAGTCGTCATGATTTGTTCTACTGTGAATCTAGTAAGAGGATGAATGTTATCTTTAATTTTAGCGTTCTTTAGCTCTATTCCTTGAAGTGCATCCTTGAATATCACTTTGACCGAGATCCATGTGTCTACTAGGATCCATAGACGTCTGTGACGAGTAGATCGATAACCAATGGGTCGTGGTGAGGTGTATATAGTCTGTCAGTATATGCATCTGTGAAGATCAGTGGCGTTCCTCTGGTCATTGCAAGGTTATACTTATTTGTGGTAAATGCTCTTCTTTTATATTCCTTAATGGATCGAACTGAGTAGTTGCAGGATTCGAGGGCTCCGAATATCATGTTCACTTATTTTTGTGCCTTCGAGGCGGTATGGTAATGGAGTTGGTCATCCCGATCTTGTTTAGGCAGTTCTACATCGTCGTGTTGACGAACAAGTCTCTGGTCTTCGTCAGTTCGGCGTCTGTCTGTGTAAGTTCGATGCCGTTCTATGTCGTTAGTTCGGCGTAATATGTCGTTAGATCGACGACATTCAATATCTAGGATTTTCCCTTTCTATACTTTTCGAGTAAGAACTCTTTTAGATGTCGGCAATCAGCATAGTCGTGACCAGATCTATTGTGATACTCGCAGAACGAGGCTAAGTCTTTTTCCTCGTGAGATCGATTTCACTTATTCCACGGTTGTTTTGATTGTACCGTACTCGCGTGATGATTTTCTGGTCTCTTGCTTCGATCATTACCTTTGTCGAAATGCTGGCAAGATTCGTGAAATTCTTTCTTAGGTTTGTCATTCAGGATAGTTAACTTTGAGGTCGCATATTTCTTGCCTTTAATAGCTGATTACTCTTCCATCTCTATGTAAGTGTTGGACATGTGCAAGACGTCCTCTACGCTGTGAGGTCCGTTGGCCTTTATTTCTTTGCCAAAGTCTGATTGATACCAAATGGCCTTTCATAGTGACTCGATTGCGGCATCGTCGTCCATCGTGATGCGGGCGACTACAGCTTTGAACCACTCCATGAATGGTTGCAGGGGTTCGTTATGTATTTGTTCTAGAGCCCAGAGATCGGCACTAGACCCACTATGTTGGATGTACATGGAATAGTGCTTGGCGAAGGCGGTCGTGAGTTGTTTGTAGTTGTCAATTGAATTCGCTTCGAGTCAAGAAAACCAGGTGAATGCGGTTCCGTTTAGGTTTTCTACGAAGTGCTGGCATTTGGCAGCATCTAGCTCCTTGTCCGAACTGAATTGGAAACGGTTCATGATGATGTTGAAAGATGTCATGAAGTGTCGGGGGTCCGAATTGCCTTCAAAATTTTTTCGCTTAATCTTCCCAAAGTGTCAGGGGTCCGAATTGCCTTCAAAATTTTTTTGCTTAATCTTCCCAAAGTGTCGAACTAGGGTGTTAGCAAACCGTGATGTGAACGAGCTTTTTTGCGTCTCCTGAATCACACTATCGATTTCTGATGCCTTGCTGGTTGTCTGGTGAAATTTGGAACTCATGTCGCGGAGTTGAGCCTTTACGCCATTCAACTCTTAGTCGCGAAGGACGTCTTGGGACATTGGTTGATGAATGGTGTGCTCTCTAGAGGTTATGTGGACCGTAGGTCGGGTCGTTCCACTTTGATTAACTTGATTTGGAGGTAAGTCGGTAAACAGAGTTCGATGTAGTTGAGGCGTTCTGTCCTGAGGTTGGGTGGACGCGTGATTTCGCCGGAGCTCGCTGAGTTGGTTGTTGAATTTCTCGTTTAATTGGGTATGATCTGCTGCCATAGCGTTGAATCGCTCGTTGTTCTGATGAGCTAAGTCTGCAATCTGTGTAGCCAGGACCTTCAAGATAGCGGCCTGGCTAGTTGGTTTGGTTGATACGGTATTATGAGCGTTGACGAGAGATGGAGATGGTAGTAGACGTATGTTTGAATATGCCAAGTTGTCTTCTTCGAGTTCGTTGTTGTTGTTGCGGTTTTCTTCGCGAGGTGAACTGTTTGGTGTTCCTGCTATCCCGCTTAATGGGCCATGAGACCGATAATTAAACCGATGTGGGCTATATCGTTGTCGGTTTATAAACTGTTGTCGACTGGGATCAATTGGGCCGATCTCGGGTTAAAGCGGAGGTATAGAGCTTACCACTAACAAAATAGATACCACATCAAATTAAATTCATGAATGTTGGAAACTAATATATCTGCTTACGCAATCGTTCTTTTGAATTTTCATTCCTATAATTTTTTTTTTTGTTTTTGAAAAAAATACCGTTTTAATATAGAAATCAACCAGTTACAACCAGTTACAACCAGTTACAACCTGATACAAACTCTGAGACCTGATTGACACATATAGACAGAGCACGTATACACATAAAAACATGAGGAGTTACACTTGAAATATACCAAACCAAGTTGTTAAAGAAGAGACCGTAGAAAGTAAATTACGTTGCGCGCGTGATAGCGGTTCATTCCTATATAAAACAAACAAATTAAAAATTTTACACATACATTTGCTGGTAGACGTATATCCAAAATACCCAAATCATATCCTACCACCACTACAAGAAATGTGGGTATTAATAGTAGCTGTTAAATGCTATGATTCAATTACCATAGCATTTTTTAAAACGCTCTGACAGCGCCCATCATTGTAGGTCGGACACTTTAGATAACGGATTTAACGTACGCTATTGTTAATTAAAGAACGATAGCGTTCTTTTCTCTGCAATTGTTAATATATATAATAACATTTTATAATTGTTATTAAAACTCATTAATAATAGCGTTTGGTATTTTCTTTTCAATAGCATTGGATTTGTATTATAATTGGGTTGTACCTATAGCAGTTTGTTTTACATAGATAGCAAATTATTTTTGTTATTAATTTATTTTATAATTACCCAAAAATTAATAAATGGAATTTTTTTTTTTTAATTGTAATATATTATTGGAATATTTGTAATAATAATAATAAAATCAATTAATTCATAATATGAAAACCATAAAAACAATTAATCCATGTTTACAAAACCATAAACCATCAACCTATCAAACATTAGTTAGACTATCAATCTACCACTAATAACCCTTCACAATCATTCCTAACATAAACTCCTTTATCACTCCATAATATAGAAGCATATCAGCCACTTGTCTTGTATCTCGAGCACTTGATCCACCAATTTGCTACAAATCAAACATAAATACAAAAGATCAGAAACATTCCTGAGCTAAATCCTGGCAATGAAAGGGTCAGCTGTATGCAGAGTATCGATGCTAAACACAGGGATTCCATGGCTGAATCTCCTAATTGCAGAGTAATAATGTCACACGGCTGAAGAAATTACACAAGAAAATCAAAAATTGAAACTAACAAAGCAAACAAACAAAAGCAAATCCCTTACCCGCATATAGTCATGGAAGCATTTGAATTTGGTTTATCGAATTGAATAACACCTTCGAGAGGAACATTCTCTTGACCCCAAAAACTAGCGGTTATGCTCTTCCGGCAAAGGACCATTAAAGCCACCGCGACGGTTCATGTACTGTACTGTCTTGGCTGTCGCTTGGTTACAGCCCTAATCCCACTGACGTCGTCACCTGCAACTGGCTTCCCTTTCGTCGAGTCGAATCCAGTTGGAATGCGACTCCTGTCGAGCCTGCAACAACAAGAATCTGTTTTCAGAGGGAAAGAGATCGAAATTCAGAGGAGCTCGTTTTCAAGTTAACATCTACCAAATAAACCCTAGACCGAATTGACATATGTGAGAGTGTGATTAGAAAGGTATTACCATTGATTGTGAGATAGATACGAAGTGGGTTTAAGGTTTCTAGTTCGAGAAGAGAAGGAAAGGTATTACCTTTGATTTGCGAAACCTAATCCCAAATCTTTTGACGAATCCGCGACGGCGGAGGAGTCACCGGCTGCTCCAACGAGCTGTTCTACGGATTAAAGAAATCTCATGAGATCTGAGACAGTATAAACCCTAGATCGAACAAGATCTAGAAGAAGAATCAGACCATATTTTTGGTTACAAATGAGAGAGACCGAAATTAGGCGATGTGGGTGAGAATCGATGGTTGGATCCAAATCGCAGCCACGAGAGCATGGTTCTTAGAGTCTCGGAGAGACGAGGAACAGAAGACGAGTAGTCTTCTTCTTTCTTTTTTTTTGGCCAAACAGTCTTCTTTTTTTTACGGTAAAAAGAAAGAGTAATCTACTGGAGAGAAAGAAAAAAAAACAGAAGAAGGAAGGGGTCAGATTTGGCCATATCATCAATCTGAGTGATCTCTCCTTATTGGCTCTCTACTTTTATTTAGTTTTTAATGAATAATTTTTTATTTTGGAGTTTATGAGTTATTTATTTTACAATAAACTTAAATTTTTGTACTTTAATATTTATAAAGAATTTATAATGTTATATTTCCTTTTTATTATGTATTTTATAATAGTTTTTCCAGTTCTATATTATGTTTTTAGTATAAAACAATAATTTGTTATATTTTCTTCTTTTTTTAATTGAGAAATATAAAAAATATCTTACAAGTGTGAATCAATATATACTAAATCAAAAATTAATTCAAACCCTATATTCTTATACCCTAAACCCCAATCCATATGCCCTAAACTCTAAATCAAAGGCACACTAAATATTCCTTCTTTTTAAAAATTTTGTAATAGTTTTTTATTATATTTTATGTTCTTAGTATGAGACAATAATTTATGTAGAAATTTAAATCAAAGAAATTTAAAGTGATATAATATATTTTACACAATAAACACAAAACCTATATACCAAATGTTATGTGATACTTAACTATAGATGAAAGGGTTAGTAACTTATCATTAGTTTGTAGGGTTTGTAAGTTTCTAATCATTTTGCAATGATTTGACTTTCTTTTCCAATCAATTTCATTTGTTAATTGGAAATATAACTTAAACCCTAAATCCTAAATCAACATAACCAAAAACTATACAATGTCCTAAACCCTAAATCATGATTTAACTCTAATTTTAATTATTTATGTAAAACCTTATATATTTTTAGTTATTTCTGTAAAAACATTATATATTAACATTATATACAAAGAAATGATATCATATACCCTAAACCCTAAATCAAAACCAAACCGTAACCCTATCCACTTAAATCAAACTGTATACCCTAAACCCTAAATCAAATATTCACTAACTTTTATTTTTAATTTTGTATTTGTAATAATTTGTTGTATTTTGAATTAAGAAATAGAAAAAAAATCTTACAAGTGTGAATCCCTGTACCCTAAATCAAACACTCATTAATCCATAAAAATTATTATATTTCTATTTTTAATAAAACTAGAAAAATATATTTCAAAACCTATATCCTATACTCTTATACCCTAAATCCAAAAACATATACCCTAAACTCTAAATCAAAGATACAACTTTTTTATTTATTTTGTAGTAGTTTTTTTTATTCTATTTTATGTTTTTAGTATGAAACAATCGTTTGCTGTATTTCATTTTTTTTTAATTGAGAAATATAAACAAACAACAAAATTAACCCATCCATTCAGATATAATAACATCGACTTTAAGAGTGGGAACTCTATCTCCTCAATCTCCCATTTCAAAACATTTATGACTGCAATGATAAAACAAAACAAAAATCTTGTCCTTAATAAGAAACTTTTTTTGGTAGATTACATTCTGATAAGTCTTAGTAAGAAGTCAACTCCCTTCTCAACTAGCGTCACCACAATTTGCAATCGTCAACACCATTTTTCTTCTCTTCTTCTACTTTCTTCTTGGTTTTCAGTACAATCGTCTTCATCAACTTGGTTTGTAAAAAAGTTCCCTGCATAATGAAGCAACAGAAAGGTCCATTACTAATGATTTAGTATCTCAATTTGCAATCAGGAAGGATTTAGCTATTGTCAATCAATGGTCACTAGGCTGATGTATGTACTTTTCAGAATTAACTAATCGAATTCTCTATGAGACTATAAGGAACATCAAGTTATACAAGATTTGCAAAAGAAACAAAAGCTATATACAAAATCACCTTTTCTGTCTCTGGATATTGAGCATGGCTTTAGCCTCCGTCTGCTGCTAAACCAAATCTTCACTTAAATATTCTCTAAGCAGATCCATCTTCTTCTTCTCCAACACATGCATCTTCTCTATTTCCTTCTGGTCCGGCAATGGAACGTGCACCACAAACTCCCTCTCTTTCTCCTCCTCCCTCTCCAGCAATGGACTAAAGAAACGGTTGTGATTATCTTGAGACTTAGAAAACTTACATAGCACAATTGGTTTGTAAAGAAGCTCCCTGCACAAAGAAGCAACACAAAGGTTCATTACTAATGATTTAGTGTCGAAAATACAAACTTTGAAGATCAAGATAACTATTATATCCCCTAGAAAGCAGCATGAGAAAAACATTCATACACTTGGACGAAAATACAAACTTTGAAGATCAAGATTACTATGAGTCATTGCTCAACGGCTATGTTTCGTTATGGTGGGGAATCGACTTGCCCATCGAGAGTATCCTGTTTGAGAATCATGCAGCACAATCAGAGGATACAAAAACTTATGTTTTTCAATCAGCATAAAGTGATTTGAAATGTCAGAAACTTGGATTAACATCGACCTAAGTATCAAGCCAGTCTACTTGCTTCTTTTTGGCAAACCATTAATAATCTCAAAGACCAATACAGATCTATATATATCCTCTAAATCTATTGCACTGGATCAGAGACCAATACAGCGGGAAGCAAATCTAAATCCACAGAAAAATGGAGTCCCAAGCCGAGATCTGAAAACAAACAAAAAGAAAAACTATAGCAATGATTTATCACCTGATTCGGAGCTGAAATGATGAGGGATACCGGAAGAAGCAGCAGAAATGGCTGATCGATCGGCAGCGAGAATGAAGCCAACGGGTCTCGCGGAGGTGGCTGTCGATCGACGAGGCGAAGTAGCGGCGACATCAGATAAGAGAGATCGAGACTCAGATAAGAGAGAAGAGAGAAGAGAGAAGAGAGATCGAGACGCGGGGATGGAGAGTGAAAGAAGAGACAAGGGAGATAAAAAGAGGATTTTTGTGATTACATAAGTTTTTGTCGACCAAAATTATTTGGGTTGAGATCAATTTTTTTTCTAAAATTAACTTGGGCGGGTAATGAAATTTTTTTATTCGCGGTTAAGCTATGATAATGTTTTATAATTCATAACTGGAGAACCAAAAATTAAACACAAACAGATTATTTTTGTCGCCTAACATATCATAGCGTATACTATTTCAGAAACGCTATAAAAAAATGAGTCATAAATCAACGATAGCATAAACATATAAATCGCTATCCTGAATTGCTATTATTAGCCGTTTTTCTTGTAGTGCACATGCTAGAGTGACTCCATTTAAGAAGAAAAATGATAATTTAGACAACATGAAACCTGCTTAAATGAAATTTGTTCTTTAATTACTTTTCAAGGCAATAACTCTTGCAGCTGCAATCTTTCACAACATGAAGAACGTCTCACAAATGTATGGCTTATGAGTTTGACACTCTAATTTCTCCATGTCAATTGAAAAGTTGTAAGAACTAAGAATCTCTTAAATTCATACCTAATGCTTTCAGAGAGAAGCCACACACAGACAACTCCCATAGTCACAGCTTAGATTTTTTCTATAGTTTTCGACTCTCACCTTAATGCAGATAACAATATTTATTTTGTCTTCCTCGACTTTTTTGATAATAAATTTAGCATATTCAGCCTCATAATGAGTAAAGAACCTATGTTTTCTCTCTCTGGTGGCGATTCCTATGGCGATTTTCGCAACTGTTTTCTCTCTTCCAAAAAAAGTGTGTGTCCAGCGGTTGATTTCCGATATTTATGGGTCAATTTGGCCGGTTTTTGTCAGTTGAGTAGTTTCTCTGGCGGTGGGAAGAGGTTTTTCCTCCATGATTCACTACAACTGAAAAGCCCGCCATGGAATTCTAGTTCTATAAATCCTTTTCCTTTTTCTACTTTCTACGGTTTCCTTCGAGTTTATGTTGTAGAGATGAGCGATAACATTCACCGGAAGATGCATAACATTAGTCTTGGCCTGAATGGCGAACCAATTGTGCTCCATCATGCTGTTTGTGACCAAACGACACAAACCAATTGGTTGGCAATTGTGGGTGCTTTGCTTAATCCGAGGAAGCAGAATATGCGTGCCCTCATCGGACAAATGCCTAGGTTGTGGGGTTTGAGTAATGAAGTTGTAGGGCGTATTGTCGATCCGACAAAAATTCAATTGGTCTTCCGATATGAAGAAGCCTTTAATCTGGTATTCGTCACGGCCCTTAATCATTTAGTGAGTGGATGCTGGTGATTCAATAGTGGTTCCCTAATATGCATGATGAAGCAATGAAAATTATACCATTCTGGGTACAAATTCAAGGCATACCATCTCAGTTTCTTAACCGGAAGATGATTGACTACATTGGAAGAACTCTGGGACCTGTTGTTGAATCCGACTTTGATGAAGGGGAAAATTTGGTGGATGTTGTAAGGGTAAAGATTAACTGGAATATCGACAATCGTCTAAAGTTCCAGCGCAATTTTCAGTTTAATCATGGGGAAAACACAGTCCTCAAGGTTTGTTATGAAAGGTTGCGAAGTTTCTGTATCAAATGCGGAATGCTTAATCATGATGTAAAAGAGTGTCCGTTGCGTTTTAAAGATGAGGATGATCTACAGGAGGATGATGATGATGTGAATGGGGCTGGCGAGCATGGATATATTGTAAACGATATCGTTGCAGATGATGTAGATAATGCTGTTTTAATGGCTGCTGGGCCATCACATGCACATGTTCATGATGGAAAAGCCCTTCTTTGGTTACAGATAATGACATGAGCACTGAAAAGTGGCGTTATGTTCAATTGAAGTTGCAACATGAAGAGAGTCCAAGCTTTGGGAAAAGGAAGAGAAGAGAAATCGAAGAAATGTTTCACAACTATGAATGTGATTCAGAGATTCATTCTTCTGAATTATACGCTGATCTTGATACATGTGTGATTCCTTGAATCACTAACACTGATGATGTTAGTAAGTGGAAGAAAAAGCATATCAGAAAAGACGTTTGGCTAAAGGGACACTCAAAGAAGAAGAGTTCTTGGATGTTTTTAATGCTTACATGAATAATGGCGAGGATTCAGGTCTGAACAAAAGGAAGAAGCGTGAGGTGGAATCGGTGTTGGATAATCCACTTCCTGGTAATTGTAATCGGATGGTCCTGTATCTGATTCACAAGGCATAACCATGCGAACCTCGATAAACCAACCAACGGACAGAGGGGTGGGGGCCCAGTACCCCCACTGTCAATATGAAGATATGCTCTTGGAATTGTCAGGGCATTAGATCGCCGCTGACAGAAAAAGGCTGAAAGAACTATGTCGTGTAGTTTCTCCAGATTTACTGTTTTTAGTTGAAACTTTAAATAAGTGTGATGTTGTAAGGGATGCTTGTGTGTATTTAGGATTTGATTTCGTAATCTTGGTTCCTCCTTCTGGTAGAAGTGGAGGAATTGCTATCTTTTGGAAAAATGCAGTGTCTATAAATAAGCTTTTTCAAAGTGTAAGGATGATAGATGTGTTTGTTGAGTGTAATAGTTTGGATTTCTATTTGTCTTGTGTTCATGGTGATCTTGTCCAAGCAAATAGACATGAAATATGGGAAAGAATAGAAATGATGAATACATCTCGTCAAGGTCCATGGTTACTTATTGGAGACTTCAATGAGATATTGTCTAATGATGAGAAAGTAGGTGGTCCGCTACGAGATGTGAGGACGTTTTATGATTTTCGTAACATGTACAGTTCGTGTGACTTCACCGATCTAAGACATAAGGGAGATCATTTCTCTTGGGTGGGATAAAGGGGTAAACATACAGTGAAATGTTGTTTAGATCGAGTTATTGTGAATTCGGAATGGCTCGCTAAATTCTCGGCATCGGAGGCTGAGTTTATACGTCTTTATAGTTCTGACCATAGACCTGTTGTAACTACAATGGCTTTTGTTGTTAAAAATCCACGAAAGCAATTTCGATTTGATAAAAGGCTATTGCAAATAAAAGAATTTAAGGAATATGTTTACCAAGGGTGGAACTTGATGAACTATCAACATAATACATCTATTATCGATCGTATACGTGAATGTCGGAGAGCGATGAGCAAATGTCGACGGAGTCAAAATTAAATTCTGCAAAAATATAGATAAGTTGCAGTTTGAATTGGAGTTTGCAATGTTATCATCTCGACGGTCACGTGAGGCTATTCCGAGAATTAGAAGGGAGCTAGCGCAAGCATATAGACATGAAGAAGCCTATTGGTTGCAAAAAAGTAGAATATTTTGGTAACTCGAAGGTGATATAAATACACGATTTTTTCAGGCCTGTACAAAAGCACGTTTTTCAAGGAATAGGATTCACTCAATCAAAGACTCGAGTGGACTAATCTATCGTGGAGATTATGCAATTGGCAAGAATGCTGAAGAATATTTTCAATACATTTACACGAGTGAAAACAATAACTTTGTTCCCTCAATTTTATCTGAATTTAAACCGACGGTAACAGAAGATATTGACCAAAAATTCACACGGTATTTCACTGATGAAGAAATATATGACGCAATGTGTAATATTGGTGCTGAAAAAGCTTCGGGTTTGATGTAATTCAAGGGGTAAATAATTTTTTCCGAACATCTAAACTAAGGGACAGAGTTAACCATACTAATATTTGTATGATCCCTAAGATCAATAAACCATTTCCTCTCTCGGAATATCGACCCATTGCCCTATGCAATCTGTTGAACAAAATTGTCTCCAAACTCTTGGTTAATCGACTTAAATAATCCCTCAACATGATATTTTCCGAATCACAAGCTGCGTTTATTCCGGGTCGCTTGATCTCTAATAATGTATTGATAGCTCATTAGTTGATGCACTCCTTGACATCACGTAAGAGAGTGTCCCAAACGTATATGGCCATTAAGACTGATATGAGTAAGGCATATGATAGGGTAGAATGGTGTTTTCTTGAAGAAACAATGAAAGCTTTTGGTTCCTTTACACTCTGGATTAGTTGGATCATGGTCGTTGTGCGTTTGGTTAGCTATTCGGTCTTGATAAATGGAAATGCACAAGGACACATAATACTTGAACGAGGATTGAGACAGGGAGATCCTTTGTCTCCATATTTATTTATCTTATGCGCTGATGTGATGAGCTACTTGTTAAATGTTAATGTTCGAAAAAAGAAAATTAATGGTATTAAAGTCGGTAGCGGAGTTCCTGCAATCACGCACCTTCTCTTCGCTGATGATTCATTATTTTATGTATTGAAAATCAGAAAAATTGCGCAGCTATTAAAGAAGTTTTCCGGGTTTATGAGTTATGTTCGGGACATAAACTAAATCAAGACAAATCAATGGTAACTTTTGGCTCACGTATACATGGGGATAAACAAGAGTGACTTAAAAATATCATTGGGATATGTAATCATGGTGGTGGGGGTAAGTATCTTGGACTGCCTGAGCAATTTGGAGGCAAAAAGAAAGACATGTTCAATGATATAATTAATCGAGTACAAGAACGTACTTCAAGTTGGAGTGCTCGTTTCTTATCACAAGCGGACAAAGAAATCCTGTTAAAATCAGTGGCAATCTCGATGCTTGTTTATTCGATGTCATGTTTTAAATTGTCAAACCAAGTTATTGCTGAAATAGAAAGTATCTTGATTCGTTTCTGGTGGAAAAAAAGTTCACAAAACAAGGGTCTTCCATGGGTGGCATGGAAGCGTCTTCAGTACTCGAAATAGGACGGCGGCTTTGGATTCCAAGATATGTCAAAATTTAAATATGCTTTGTTAGAAAAGCAAGCATGGAGACTATTGACAAAGCGAAATTAGTTTTTCTCACGACTATACAGAGCCCGATACTTTAAAGATTGCCATTTATTTGATGCAAAGACTCGGCCATACCACTCATATGGATGGTCATCGTTACTAAATGGGATTCAGCTGTTGAAAAAGGGATCACGATTTATAATTGGTGATGGCAAGAATACTAGAACTTTTCAAGATAATTGGATACCAACAAATCCACCCAAACCGGCGATGGTTAATGAAGAAATTATGGAGTCTCTATATCGTAATGCTTTGGTTAGCGATTTGATCAAAAATGAGAGAGGAGTACGTTGTTGGGATGAAGATGTGTTGTTTAGGTTATTGTTGGATGAAGAGAAGGAATTAGCTAAAATATTGTACTTGGGGCAAAGAACAATAGAAGACAGAGTTCGATGGAACTATACCGATTCATGTATATATACGGTTTCTTCAGGCTATAAATTCTCACGAATCTCTTTGGATCTTGATGATGCACAACCGCTAGCCCCTCTACACGATTATCTAATTTTGAAATCAAGAAACTGGAAATTGCCTATAATGCCTAAAATAAAACATTATTTATGGCGAATCCTTACCAAAATAATTGGTACGGCCACTTGATTAACAACAAGATGAATCTGTATGGATGTCACAAAAAACATCCATGATGTGACGCTACTACAAGAAAACACACGCATTTCCATGACGTGATGTCACTACAAGAAAACACACGCCATTTACGACGGCATTTACGACGATATTCAAACCGTCGGAATTTTCCAATGAAATACCGAGAGTATACCGACTAATATAATTCCCTCGCAAATCGTTCGGAAAATTCCGACTGTTAGAGGGTCGTCGGAAATTGGTCGGAATTTTCCGAGGAATTTCTGACAAAATTCAGACGCATTTATAATCACCGGTATTCCTTCGATAATCGGTCGGAACATTCTAAACTTTTCAAGCCCGTCAGAAATCGGTGGAGAATTTCCAACCGATATATGAGGGATATATATCCGTCAGAAATTTCTGACGGATATATATCCGTTGTAGTAGCCGTTTGAAATTTAAAAATCCCTCGGAAATCCCTCGGAAATCCATCGGAAAATCGCTGAATATTTCTCTATAAATATTTATCCCCCTCATTCACAACATTCACAAAAAAAAAAAAAATTACACAATTCCTTTTTTCGATCGTGGATGGACAAACCTCCGGGTGATCCGGCGACGGGAGAATTGACGGATGAGTTCGTACAAGGTGTGGAGGAGCTCATAAACTTTGCGTCAAACAATAACATGACATCAGAATATGGTAATATGTATTGTCCTTGTACTAAATGTCGGAATCATAAATTAGTGTATGTTAGGAAAGTAAGAAAGCACTTATATTATATTGGATTTATGCATGGTTATAAGATTTGGTATACACCCGGAGAAACTGATTCAGTGGTGCAATATTATGGTAATTATGGTAGCACATCAGATAAGTTTGGTAGTACTTCGGGTACTAGGTTAGAGGAACCAACACCGGAAGTAGATATAAACGTAGATTACACTCAGATGGTGAATGATGCCTTTCGTGAAAACATAGCATCGTATCATGTTGAAGATGGTAACAGGATACATGAACCAAATTTAGAAGCGCGGAAGTTTTTTGATATGCTAGATGTGTCTAAGCAGCCATTATACAAAGGATGTAGAGATGGAATATCGCCTCAATCAACTGCAAGCAGGTTGATGACTATAAAGACAAATTTCAACTTAGTCGAAGATTGTGTTGATGCGATAACTGATTTTATGAGAGATATTTTACCTGAAGATAATATTTCGCTGGCTTCATACTATGAGATTCAGAAGCTTGTAGCTAGTCTTGGATTACCGTATCAGATGATAGATGTCTGCATCGACAACTGTATGATATACTGGAGAAAAGACGAAAACTTGTTGAAGTATCGCTTTTGTCAAAAACCTCGGTATCAGGATACATGTGGCAGAGTACATGTTCCACATAAACGGATGTGGTATTTGCCCCTAGCTGATAGATTGAAAAGGTTATATCAATCTGAGCGCACTGTAGGGCCTAAGAGATGGCATGCAGAACATAACTAAGACATAGAGATTGCGCATCCCTCATATGCAGAAGTATGGAAACAATTTCAAGAGGTTTATCCTAGTTTTACGTGTGAGCCAAGGAACGTTTACCTCGGGTTATCTACAGATGGATTCAACCCTTTTGGAAAGCATGGGAGGCAATATTCGTTGTGGCCAGTAATCATCACACCTTACAATTTCCTGCCAACTTTGAGAATGAAACGGGAGTTTTTGTTCCTCACGATACTCGTCCCCGGTCCAGAGCAACTTAAGAGATCCCTTGATATTTTCTTGCATCCATTAATTTATGAGTTTATAAGATTTAATTTTTCGTTTTCGTTTTTGTAATCTAATTAATAAAATAAATAAAATAATTTAATATAATTATTTATTATTTTTCTAAAAATTCGATTTTTCCCTCGGAAATTCCAGAGGGATTTTCGACGGATTTGGATCGATCGATCTTTAATCCCAAGGAAAACCGTCGGAAATTTCCGAGGGATTTCCGATGGATTTGGTGGATCGACCAAATAACAAGCTCAATCGATCCCATGTTTTTGGATCGATCGATCCTAAATCTCTCGGAAAACCATTAGTGTTTTGGCCCTCGGGAATTCCTCGGAATTTTCTCAGACAGACTGATCCTCGCAAATCCGTCGGAATTATCTCAGATGGACTGTTCCTCAGAAATCTGTCGGTATATTCCCTAGGGTATTAGGTCCTCAGAAATTCGTCGGGTAAGTTAGCCATCGGGAATCCGTCGGAAAACTCCTAGGGATTTCCGAAGGATTTACTGACGGACCAAATCCGTCGAAAATCCATCTGGAATGGTTGTTTCCGACGGGATACCGACGAATTTGATAGTCTGAAATGGGTGTTCTTCTTGTAGTGTGTCGAGAAAGCTAATGCAGATGTTACAGAATGGATCAACGTCACAACATCCAATGCTAAGTCGTCAAAACTTCATCCTTCAGTCTTAATGGTAAGGACGACATGGACTACGCCTGATCTTGGGATAACTATATCGAGTCTTGAAGCTTAAGGGAAAGCGCCATTAACGGATGTACAAAACGCCTGGAGTATGGGGGGGGAGGGGGAAATGGCCAATTCTCCTATAAAGTATTGGGCTGCTGATTATTCATATACGAAGTATTAAGCCATGCCAAAACCTACACTAACTACCTAATATTTTGAATTTCCTACATAAACTTGTGACATGTGGTCAATTTCACCAGAACCGTAAATGGCGTGACTTTCACCATTAACGGATGCTGACATGTTAGGCAGATGGTCGTGCGGTTTGGTTCGGTTTTTGATTTGGTCGTTTTTTAAATCGATAATACCAAACGATGTCGTTTTGGTCATTGGTTTTTAAAAACAGAAGCAAACTGACGTCGTTTGCTAATTTGGGGGAAAAACATAAATTAGGGTTCTAAAGTCGTTCTCCGACATCGGGTTTGAGAGTTAGAGAGGTTGAGAGAGAAGAGAGGAAGAGTTGATTTCGTAGAGAAAGAGAAAAGGAAGAGGAAACACAAAATTCAGAGGCCTAATCGAATCAAAACAACTAATCGAGGGATTTCATAGTTAACAGAGGTGATTTCGCGAGTGGGAATTGAGTTCCCCGAGATAAAAAAAAGAGGTAAGTCGAGTTTAATTATTTGTGAAATTCTTAGTTTTGAGTAGATATGAGGTCTCGAAGTTCATTAATTTTCGTCTAGGATTCATTCATTTAAGCTTGAATTTCCATTTAGTAACGATTTTCATGATTATAGAGTGAGATTGTAACATGTCCACCAAGTGTTCGATACAATGTCTGAAAGAGTTTAATTTGGTTTGCTACTTTTTGCAGTGATGATGTAGACAGACCAATCAATTTTGGTTGTTATTATGGTGGGAAGTTTGAGATGGTTGAAGGCCAACTTATCTACATTGGTGCTGGTTATCGGATAGTTGAAGCTCGTCCCTCTGCGTTGTTTCTAGAGTTAATGAATAAGCTACCGATGAGTTTGTATGGTCATAGAGTATGGTATAAGGTCCTGTTTGAAGAAGTAAAGGACAGGAAATTGCTGTGTAATGGTGACGAGAACTTTAAGATGTGTGAAGCGGCAATGTGGACCAACGCAATTGATATATTATTGGAGCCTGATGAGATTGTGAGAGACGAGCCTGAAGTTAGGACAAGTATTCGATAATTTAGATCCTTTTAAACAAGTTATGGTAGACTATGTGTTAAAGCATATATGGAATATTCAATATAAGCGTTGGGAGAAAGACAAATCTGAGCTTAAATGTGCAAGTGAAGCTAAAGAAGGAGAGGAAGATTGTTTGTGGAGGATTTATTGTTCTTTGAGGAGTCATTGCAAAAATGGGTTATTAAAGTATACATGAAGACACATATTTGCAGTCGGAATGGCTATTCTAAGTTACTTACTCAAGAGGTCATTGTGAAGCTATTTGTGAATGAGCTAAGGGATAATCCAAAGTTAATGCCAAAAGCTATTCAAGGTGAAATTCAGATACGTTGGCAGTTGATTGCAACAATAGACCACTGTAGAAAATCAAAGAAAAGGGCATTGGAGATGATCCAAGAGGAGCACGACTTACAATTCTCAAAGCTTAGAGAATACCGGCTTGAGCTATTACGGTAAGTATCACATTTTTTTAAATGTTTACTCTTCAGTTTTTTAGTTTACTAATATCTTTTTTTGTGGTTGTGTTTCCTAGGTCAAACAAGGAGTCTATGGTAGAACTGGATACAATCCAGGGAGCTAACGGAGAAGATGTGTTTTACAGAATTTATGTCTGCTTTGATGCACTAAAGAAGACATGGTGCTCTCATTGTCGCCCTATCTTTGGTTTTGATGGTTGCTTCCTTAAGTGCATAATTAAAGGTCAGTTGTTAGCAGCGGTTGGAAGAGATGCAAACAACCAAATGTTCCCCATTGTTTGGGTTGTTGTTGATGTCGAGAATGAAGACAATTGGAGATGGTTCATTGAGAAACTGCAAACAGATTTAAATCTTGAAGAGGGTGATGGCTTTACAATTATATCAGATAGGCGGAAGGTATTTCATTTGTTAAAACTTCTATAGCATTTTCGTTTATAGGATTTCATGACTTAATTGTGACTGTTTGCATGGTGTACTGAATGTTGTAGCAAATATGTTACCAAAGGTTGAGCATAGGATGTGTGCAAGGCACATTTATGCAAACCTAAAGAAGAAGCATCCAAATAGGGATGACATGAAAAGATT
This sequence comes from Eutrema japonicum, assembly GCA_030161315.1. NCBI lineage: Eukaryota > Viridiplantae > Streptophyta > Magnoliopsida > Brassicales > Brassicaceae > Eutrema > Eutrema japonicum. The sequence continues at coordinate 42,001,388 of BSQW01000011.1, forward strand.
ATTCTGAAAGGTTGCAAAGAGCTACAACAAGCCACAGTACGACAAAAGGGTGGAAGCAGTAAAGTCATATGACATGAAGGTCTATGAATCCATCATGATAAAGAATCCAAAAAATTACAGCCTTGGTTACTTCACACCAACATCTTCGTCTGATGATGTAAGCAACAACATCTCCTAGTCTTTTAACCACGCCATTGACCTTGCTAGAAGTATGCCACTTGTTGAGATGCTAGAGACAATACGCAGAAAAGCAATGTTGCGCATAGAAGCAAGATGGCTGAAAGCAATGAAGCACAGAGGCAAGTTCAGTCTTAAACCAATAGAGATAGTGGATTTGGAGCAGAAAAGATCTTCCATTGTATGGTATTTCCTGCTGGGCATGAGACTTATGAGGTAAGGGAGAAGAAGTCTGCATTTGAGGTCACGATGCTTCAGCATAATTGCACATGTCGGAAGTGGCAAATGTATGGATTGCCTTGTCGTCATACCGTGAAGGTTATTTCCCAGAAAAACGCAGGCAAGAGGATTATATGGCTGACTGTTACCTCACTTCTAAGTGGAAAAAGCAATATGAAACACCAATTGCTGATGTGCTTGGTGTAAACTTATGGGAAAAGACAGATGATGATGTGATTGTGCCACCACAACAGTAGACGAACCAACAAAAAAAGGAAGGAAGAAAATTCCTAAACGGATCAAAGGGAAGAATTAGTCTCCAAGTAAGAAGAAGACAAAGGAGGGGTATGGGTCTCCTACTAAACTTTCAAGAAAAAAAAGAATCGTACACTGTGGAAGATGTGGTGAAAGTGGACAAAACATAAGAAAGTGTCAGATGGTTGTAACTGCTCTTCATCGACAACCAAAAAAGAAGAAGGTGACATAAGTTCGCTCTGACATTGGTGAGTTATCAAGTCAGCCAATGCAAAGCCAAGTGATTGACTATATCTTAGAGTAAGCTTTTGTTTTCTCTTACTGTGATTTGGTTTCAGGTTTTTGTGATTTGGTTTCAGGTTTTTTTATCATTTATGGTCTATTTGCTTTACATTGGTCTCGCATCTTTTTCATTTGTGACTTGGTTTCATTTTTGCAAGCTGTTAAGTGAGGAAGAGTGGAGGTCTCCAGTTAGTGGTTTGTTTGCTTTAGATTTGGTCTCGGATTTTGGTGTATTTTGTTTGGATTTATGGTGAATCAGGTCTTGGCTATGATATTTTTTCCTTTTATGGGTGACTATTATGATGTATTTATTTTGGATATGGTATGTTTCGGTTTAAAGGATGGCTTAATGGTGAAATTAAGGTTTTATGTTGTTTTGTTGCAATATTTAGGATTAAAACCTGCTTACAATTTGACTAAATTCAGAAGCATAACAACTCAAAATGAAGACAATCGATCCTTAACAAAAGAAAATTACACAACAACTCAAAATGAAGCATAATAACTGTTCTTGATCATTTTACAATCGATCCTCAACAAAGAACATTACACAACAACTCAAAATGAAGACAAACATTACAAATAACTCAAAATGAAAACAGACTACCCAAGCATAACAAACTTGATCACAACACACTACTCTTACTCTAGCTCATCGTTACATAAATAACTTGTACAAAAGAACCATCACCACAACACATACAACCATGTTCTTCAAACCCCTTAGCTCCATTTTACAATCTTCTATCTCCTTTTCAAAACTTCTTAACTCCTTCTCAAAACCGCAGACCACTGCTTCACAAGTCCGAGTCTCCATTGTAAGAGTCTCGATTTCAGATTCACAAGCTTTTAATCACTTTTCGAAGGTGAACGAAGATCAATATCATCAAACTTTGGTTTCATATCCTCAATCTCTTCAACCATTTATTCATCCGTCCATTTGAACAAGTGATAACGATTCTTCTACACCATACAAACAACAATTATGAAAAAAAACTCTAATCCAGATTGGCACATGGTTAATCGACAAAAATGCTAAACTCTAACACCATACAAACAACACCGATTGGTTTTGAAAATTAATCGTTCCCATTGGTTAATCTCGTAACCATAGTGTCTATATCCATAACACCAATTACATCATTAACTCATCTCCAAATCGACAAGTATAAAATAGTCTTCATGGGTTAGTGACAGTTATTGATGTAAGCAATCCACAACGTTCACCACATCTATAGTGGGTCGGGAACCCTCTTCCTTGATCACTCATTCTCACAATTTCTGAATTCGAGTCACACTCTTTCTCTCTTCTCTCTCAACCTCTCTAACTCTCAAACCCGATGTCGGAGAACGACTTTAGAACCTTAATTTATGTTTTTCCCCAAAATTAGCAAACGACGCCGTTTTGCTTCTGTTTTAAAAAACCAATGAACAAAAGGACGTCGTTTGGTATTATCGATTAAAAATGACCAAATCAAAAACCGAACCAAATCACACGCCACCTGTCGGACACATCAGCATCCGTTAATGGTGAAAGTCACACCGTTTACGGTTCTGGTGAAAGTCACACTTTTTACGGTTCTGGTGAAATTGACCACATGTCATAAGTTTATGTAGGAAATTCAAAATATTAGGTAGTTAGTGTAGATTTTGGCATGGCTTAATATTTCGTATATGAATAATCAGCAGCATAATACTTCATAGGGGAATTGGCCATTTTCCCGGAGTATGGGCTATACATCGATTTGTTTTGAGGGAGTCTGTCAAATCTTAGTCCATATGATTCATTGCACAACAGAAACACTTTACTGTCTTAAATTTACTTAATGACATAAAGCACTGGAGTTCTAAATTTAGCTAAGAACTTCTAATAGAGCATCACATATGTTAGCTAAGAAAGGTCCTTCTAATTTTAAGTTTTCACAGGAAGTGTTTATCCGCCTTCGTGGCTACGTCAAATTTGTATTCTGATTTTACCAGTTCGTATTAATGTAATATCTATTTGTCGGAAAAAACATTAGCCTCCTATGTTTTAAAATACAAACGAATTTTGTAGTTTTTATTCAAAAAGTTACATCAATATGCAATTTTTTTTTTATATCACGTTCGTTTTCAGGCTTCATAGTTAACAACAACATGAACAAAACGAAGAACTAGGAGAAATTTGTGATGTTATTCCTCTTGGCCTTTGGCAGATATATATACAAGTACCACGCTTAGGGTTCATCTTTCCAAACAAGTAAAACAATAAGGGATAAGGCATGAACGATATACACATATTTAGATATCCGAAGATACAGACGTATCTTCCGTAATACTCAGAATATACTCAGAGTACCTTGAGATATTCTTGGTTGAGCATAACCTGAAGCTGAAGTCCTTGCAGGCCTTCTCTGTTGCATCTCTGAAAATATACAAAACACATAAGTTATTAGACATCCATCAATGTCTAAGGAAGAGCTGCATAAATCAATACATGTGTGAGCATGACAAGATGCAAAGATTCACCAAAGGTAACCATAAATAAAGCAAGACACAAGGTATGGTTCTAGAGCTTACGTGATTAGAAAAAAAGACTTACATAATCTGAAACAAATAGCCACACAAGCAAAAAGAAGTCAAAGATAAAAAACAGAATATAGAGGCTATGTCATACGCCTAAGCTAACAGAGAAGTGTTAGTGGATAAGACATCTTTTTCAACCAACTTTAGAACATGCCATAATCGAAACTAACACTAAAACTAGGAAACATCGTACTAGGAAACAAAACTAATACTAAATGCTTTGATTTTCAAACCGAAACTAACACTAAAAGCTAACAAAGCTTTACAAAACTTTACAAACCAATTGGACAAGACATCGTAATAGAGAAGCTAATAAAGCTTTGCAAAACAAAAACTAAAGGCAAATCAAACAATTTTTGTAAACTAAAAATAAATAGATTCACAATTTTATCGTACAAAGAAACATTTTTTGAAAGAAGGAAACCAAAACCAAAATTAAAACGATTCCCAATCTTATCATACTAGAGATGTCAAAAACACCCACGATGGAAGAGAAACCCTAAACCCAATTCCAAACCATAAATCTAATTCCAAACCCTAGACTATACCCAAACCAGAAATAGACCATACCCAAACACTAAATCAAACAAAATTTTCACATAATTAAGCATGTAAGAGAAAAATCAAACACAAATTTCGCAAAACAATTTCAAACCCTAAGCGTTTATACATTGAAAGAGAAGAAACACTTCTGGAGAAAGAGGAGAAGCAAACGTACCCAGCGGAGTCGAGTCGGAGGGCCGTGCGCGACGACGGTCGGAGTTTTGGCCGGAGGAAGCCATGGCGGCTCGAGGAGGAAGAGATTTGAGTGCGAGGGATTTTAATTTTCTCCAAGTGTTGTTGTGTTATGCCGAACAAAAGGTATTTGAGAGTTAAGTGTGTGTTTTTGTTTCTAAGTGTTATAAAAAAATCAAATGGTTTGGTGCTAAAAACCAAAAATCCTCCGCCAAACCTAAAATTTGGTGGCAAAAACCAAAACTTTTGGTGGCAATAGGTTTGGTTTAATTTCAAACCCAATCGGTTTGGTTTTAAAATTCTAATTTTTAATCATAAACTAATAAACCAAATAATTTGGTTTAAATTAATATAATTTTTTTTCTAATTTTTTTGGTGCAAATGTTCATTTAAACCCAATTGATAATGTTTTATCACAATAAGATTAATCTAAATTTTAATTCTCAAACCCAATTGACTTGTCATTTGGTTAGATTTAGGCTTAAAAATAATTATAAAACATGACTTTTTATAAGTCTTGGATCTTAGTTTTGGGGTATATTATAGTAATTAGTTATAAGTTTAGGGTATGGGGTTTGAGGTTTAGGTTTAAGAATTGAGGTTTGAAAAATATTTATAAAACTTGACTTTTTTATAAGTGTTGGATCTTAGTTTATGATTTAGGGTTTGGAGTTTAGGTAAAAAGTTTAGGGTATGGGGTTTGAGGTTTAGGTTTAAGAATTAAGGTTTGAAAAATATTTATAAAACATGACTTTTTATAAGTCTTGGATCTTAGTTTTGGGATATATCATACTAATAAATTATAAGTTTAGGTTTAAAGTTTAGGGTATGGGGTTTGAGGTTTAGGTTTAAGAATTAAGGTTTGAAAAATATTTATAAAACTTAATTTTTTTTTAAATATAACCATTTTATAAATCCTAAATTCTAAACCCCAAACACAAACCCTAAACTCTAAACCTCTAACCCTTAATCATAAACTCTAAATCTTTAATTGTAAACTAGATCTTACACATGAATATCTAATAATATACAAAAAAACTAACACTTACAATTTTTTTAAATATAATCATTTTATAAATCCTAAATTCTAAGCCCCAAACACAAACCCTAAACCTTAAACCTCTAACCCTTAATCATAAACTCTACATTTTAAATTGCAAACTAGATATTACACACAAATATCAAATAATATACAAAAAAACTCAATACTTACAGTTTTTTTAAATATATTCATTTTATAAATCCTAAATTCTAAACCTCAAACACAAACCCTAAACCCTAAACCTCTAACCATTAATCATAAACTCTAAATCTTAAATTGTAAATTAGATCTTACACATAAATATCAAATAATATATAATTATGTTTCTAATAATATTACTTTTATAACAAGTTATAATATTACTGATCGACATCAAAATTTAGATTAATCTTATTTTGATAAAATATTATCAATTGAGTTTAAATGAATATTAGGAACAAACAAACAATTGGATTTGAAATTAAAAATTATATTAATTCAAAATGCAGCACAAAAAATGGCTTCTCATTGGTTACGTCATATTGACGAGGATCGCACACATCCACCGTTGATAATACTCAATCCCAAGGTCACAAATCTTTTTTTTTTTTAATTCTTGTTTTTTTTAAATTTTCCTTTTTTTGCTTCTCTTTCTCGCCTCCAAGGCTCCAACGCCGATGCTAAAAAAAATTGGAGTCGTCGACTCTTGGTAAGTCTTATCTTCTCCTTCTCCTCTTCTCCTCTTCGTCTCCTTCATCCTTCTCTTCTCCCTCCTCATTTTCTTCATACCTAACTCTTTTTTTTTCAGATCTTGCCGCCGCCGTCGAGACAGCCAAAGTAATGGGGAAGGAGACGGTGAGATTAGCGGATGAGAACGAGAGGCTGAGGCGAGAAATCGAGGCGAGCGAGGAGCTGAAGAGAGAGAGAGAGCGAGAGGAGAGAGAAGGAAATGGAGGTGAAGATGGTGGAGCTTCGGAAACTTGTTTCGTCATCGCTGAGGTGTCGACGCTCTGTCGCCGGAAGTCAATCGGAATCCATCGCAACTTCTACCTTCATTCCGCTTGATTTTCTTGTTTTTGGTATGTACTATCTCATACTCCTCAATGTGAAGCTTCTGGTGGTAGTTAGCAATCGGATTCCGGTAGTTTAGAGGGTTATCAGCTTTTGATTTGATGGAACCACGATTCGGAAACAAGTTTCGGCTCGGACGGAAGATCGGCGGTGGATCATTTGGAGAGATCTATCTTGGTATTGTTTTTTCTTCTTCTTCTTATTCTCGAATTCAACTCTCATTTGTGGTTACTAAATATCTGCGTTTTTTAGGTACCAATATCCAGACAAGTGAAGATGTGGCTATTAAACTTGTAAGTATTCATTCGATTACCAACCAAATGCCCTTTTTAGTGACTATTGAATTATATCGATCATCCAAGTACAAGATAACCTAGTTTTGGGAATGTGATTACGTTTGGTAATTCTGGACATATATCCTCATTAAACAAAGAATGAATCTTTCTCGGAAAGGTGTGATTGTGTTGGTGGCATATGTATACAAGTCTCATGCTATTGCTTGCTCTTTCTTAGCTTTTAACTTCTTCTTTTACCTCTCTATTATTGATTGTTTATTGACTTATTAGTAATTTTAGCTGAGTTCTTCCTTTCCTTCAATTTGATTTTCTATGAATGTGTTTTCATTCAGTACTCAATGCTTTTTTTGTAAGAACTGAGAGCTATTATTTGATTCTTGGGAAGATAGTGTAATTAATGCTCAATCTACTTTTTTGTAAGAACTTCCGGCGATAGAGTGACGACCACGTGGTGCGGTGGCCGGAGCTTCGCGATGGTACAATTTCATTTGTTTGGTGTAATTAGTCTACATTTATATGTAATTTCAAACCCAAATTTGGTGTATGGATTTCTTTTCTTCATTTGTTTTACTTTACTTTTGTAAACTTGAATGTTTTATATGTAATCAGTCTACATTTATATTAATAAATTGATTTTTTTTTTTAATTTAAACAATATATCAGTCGCTAATCAGTAGCTATATTTTGCTACTGAATAGCTAAAATCAGTCGTAAAAAAATCACAAACCAGTAGCAAATCAGTTGTTAAAAAAATCACAAACCAGTAGCAAATCAGTAGCTAAAGTAGTAGGTAATCAGTCGCAATTCAGTAGCTATATTTTACGACTGATTACCGACTACGGCTGTAGTAGCAAAATTCAGTCACTAATCAGTCGTAAAGTTTTGCCACTGATTAGCGACTGAATAGTGACCGCCTAATATCAGTCATAAATCAGTAGCAATTTTGCTACTGATTTTTTTAGCGACGATACCTTTACCTACTGTAGAAATCAGTCGGTAATCAGTCGTAACATGGTGTTTTGCTACTGAATTCCGACTGTTTTTGCAGTAGTAAAAACCCTGTTTTCTTGTAGTGTGAAGATCACAATCAAAACTCAAATAAATTCCTTGTCACGCAGTACCTTTGAGATATTGAACAACACGCAACACGGCATTCCAATGATCAATGCGCGGAGAATGCATAAATTGAGAGATAATGTGTACCGCGTATGTCAGGTCAGGTCTCGTCGTTGCAAGATAAATCAATTGTCCAACTAGTCGTATATACCTCTCTGGATCATCCAACAAAGCGCTTTCGGACAGAGCAAGCTTATGTTGTTGTTCCATAGGAGTCGCGGCTGCTTTTTCTCCTAGAGCTCCATCTTTGGCAACAATTTCCGAGGTATATTTTCGTTGACACATAAAAATGGCTTCTTTCTTCCTAGCAATTTCGATCCCCAAGAAATAATTCAAAGGCCCAACATCTTTCATTGGAAAAGACTTGCCCAAGTATTTGTTTTAAACGAGTAATCTCAAATGAGTTATCTCCTCCAATAATCAAATCATTCACGTAAACCAATACGTACATATGAGATTTCGCTGTCTGTAGCGTGAAAAGAGAGTAATCAGCATACGAGTGCTTAAAACCATACTTCACCAACGTTGTATCAAGTTTCGCAAACCAGCACTGCGGTGCTTGTCGCAAACCATAAAATGACTTCCTCAAACAATACACAAGGTTTCTATTCTCCGTACAAAAACCCGGTGGTGGCTTCATGTAAACTTCCTCCTCAAGGTCTCCATGATGGAAAGCATTGTGAACATCCATCTGTTGGAGTTCCCATTTCTTCACAGCAGCAACACTAAGAAACATTGTCACGGTGGACATTTTAACGAAAAGTACAAAAGTTTCAGAAAAATATGTCCCTTCGATATGATTGTTACCGAGAACCAGTAAACGCATTTTATAGCGCTCAATCGTACCATCCACATTGTATTTGATCTTGTAAACGCACTTACACCCGATCGCTATCTTCCCTAGCGGCAATTTAGTCATATCCCAAGTATGATTCTTTTCCAAATCTTCAATCTCGTTACCCATAGCATCTCTCCAAACACGCAAAGTCACAACATCGCGAAATAAAGTGGGTTCCTTGCCATTGGCGCCAAGAAACAAAACGAAGAACTAGGAGAAATTTGTGATGTTATTCCTCTTGGCCTTTGGCCGATATATATACAAGTGCCACACTTAGGATCCATCTTCCTGAACAAATAAATGAGAGAATATACAATGAGGGATAAGGCAAAAAAGATATACACATATTTTTATATCCGAAAATACGAACGTATCTTCCATAATAGTCAGAATATCCTCGTCGATAACACAACACTTCAAAATCTATTTTTATAATCCTAAAGCCAACAACATATGTTAGCTACAAAATTATAGTCTATATATATAGATCCCACATCCTAAAATCCACTGAAATAAATAAATATCAAAAAGGAAAAATATAAGAAAATATAAAAGATGACACATGTAACCCTGTTGACGATGGAAGAAGCAAACCCAAACTACAATAATCCTAACATTAACCCAGTGGTTCTACGGAGCTTCCAGTGTCCACGAGCATCTTGGTGAGTTCGTATTCACCCACTTCCAGCATGATTAGGAGAGCATCATCATGTGAAGAATCTAGTTCAATGGCCTCGCTTTTCTAGAACGAGATTTGTGTGTCAGGTCCCTTGAATGGGATTCTGTCACGTAGTTCAATACCCTCCATTGATGTTTCTTGATCGAATTTACGGAGTTGTGAAACAACTGGGATCCTCCATGAATGATGTTAATTCTTTTCTTCGTGCTGGGAGGAGGTAATTCTGTCTCCTTATCCTTGGGGGGATTTCGCCTTGTTGCATCCTCGGATGAGCGTTCATACTTACAATCATCATCAGATGGGTGATCTCGCCTTTCATCGTCTCGAGTTGGGTAGTAGTTCTTCCTCTGAGGGAGTTTCTCCAGTTCGACATTGCCCAGCTCTCCTGCTGCGAATTTTGCCGCGAGCTGCTTCTTCACCTCGTAGATCTCCTCAGTCGAATGACCCTTGATTTTATGAAAATCACACCACTTGCTGGGGTCATAGGGTTTGAATCTGTTGTGAGGTGGGCTTCCTACTGAGTACGAATGCAACCCCTGACTTTGTCTTTGGTCTTGGGACTCTTTCTTCCCGACTTTTATATTTCACTGGGAGTTTGTCATCTGAGCTTGCTTACCCGAGGTTACGGGTGCCTACTATTTTGATTGAGCTGCACTTGCCTCCTCGAGAATAATCTAGCGCATAGCACGGTGTAGCGCATCATCTAGCGACACCGGCTCTCGTACTGTGAGCTCCTAAAAGAATTTTGAGGTTTTTAGCAGTCCGTTTTGAAGGGCTTTCAGGGCCGTTGGGTTATGTAGATCGACAATTTTTGCCTTGACGGTTTTCCAACTATCAATGTACTTCTGCAACGAGTCACCTTGCTTTTGAGTAAGTACCCACAGATCGGCCGCCGAGATCTTGATCTGGATAAATACCGAATATTGCTTCAAAATGCTGCCTGAAGCTGGGTGAAGTTGTCAATCGAGTTCGGCTTCAGGGAGGTGAACCATTCCAGGGCCGAATATGTTAGATTTTTGGCAAAGAAACGGCAGCGCGCTGACTCGAGGTCGGCACCGAGTAGTCGCACCCTTGAAAAGGCGAATTTGAAACTTCTCATAAATGTCTTGGGGTAGGTTTCTCCGTTATATCGGGGAAGTCGGATGTTCCCGACATCACCGAGCTGGGGGCTCGCAATCCGGGAGGTGAATGGGGTCTGATTGACTTCATCAATCACCCGATCTATTTCAAGTGCTGAGCTTAGAGCGGCATGGACCAGCGATCTCATCCGCTGAAGTTCGGCACTAGTTTCTTCATAGTATTTATTAATTGACTCAAAACCATGCAAGACGGCGGGTCCCATACCGTTCTCGTTACTGCTTGAGGATCGGAGCAGGGACCCTCCAGCGAGCTGGGTATGGTTTTTGACCTCATTTTTAGGTCTCGTTTCGATCTCGGGATTGCCCCGAGTTTCGACTTCATTGGCGCTCATAGAACGGTCCTGACCGACTAATTGGTCTGAGGTCTGACCTGCTCCCGGGAAGGTCGCAATTGACGGAACCCCTCCTTCTGCGATCTGAACCATGGAAGGAGTGAATATATGGTCCGATATTATTTAGCTGAACCGCGAAGTGGTGGCTGAACCGACCATTATGATGGTCGAGGCATCGATATTGGAAACGTTTAGCCTCGTTACTGGTGGAGGTGAAAACATTAGCCCTCCTTGTCCTAGTGCAAACGGGGCTTGTATCCCAGGTTGGAGAACCGATCGCCCGATCGTGCCTGTCCGCGCCGTTTTTTCGAGATCGTCTTGGCGAGCAGCGATTCTGCTTTATGAGAACTGATATCAATTTCCGGATCTCAGCTATTTAATCCGTTGCAGGCTGGTTTAAGACTGCAGGTCCCAGAGGAACATCAGTTTCGTTGGTCCGAATAGTGACATTTACTCCCGAGGTGGCGATGGGAACATCTGTTGTTCCGTTTGAGCTCACTGGAGCAGTGGTGTTAGGCTGGGATGGTGGGATGGAGGTAATTATAGTTCCGGATGAAGCAGTGACTGCTGCGCTTGTTGTTCCCGACATCCTCATTTTTTGAGTGATCGGTTTCGCAGGTTACAAGAAGGAAATTGTTTTGCTTCTTCCCCACAGACGGCGCCAAATTGTGAGAACATAATCTCACAACCTCAATTCTCGGCTTGCAGGTTGTATGTCTTTAAAAATTGCTTAGAAGATTAAGAGAAAAGTTGTATGTTATTATGTTTGCCAAGAATTCGGTCCCTTACAATAAGGCTGGTCTTTCAAACTTATACTAGCTGAAAATATAACAGCCTAATTATTATACACATTAACTACATAATTAAATTTGTAATATTTTATTTTTAATATGAAATAAATATGTTTGACCAGATTTAAGCATGGCCAAGCGCATGTTCTTATCTTCTTGCGAGCTCGTTTCCTTTCCTCATGCTCGGCTGTTCCAGCTTGTTGACTCGCTCTATCTCGTAACCTCGCTTACTTCAGTTTGTAAACAAATCTCGTAAGATCTTGTCATGGGCCGAGCCTTTCTTGTCGGACCTGTTTACTCGGGCTGGGACTTGAGCGCGGAATCTGGGCCCAACAAACTCCGTCAATGAAAACAGTAATACCACCTACAACTACACCCTCGAGCTCTGGGAAGGAGTACAAGAAGTTGAGAACAAAACGAGAGAGCTCGATCTTATACTAGACCGACTCATTTATGCTATCGACGAAGTATAATAGAAAGTGGAGAAAATATCCAAAGATCATGAGAAACATGATTCAACACTTGATGCCCATGTTCCTGACCTAGAGAAGAAGCCAAATGAATCCCAAGAACCAGAAAACACCAAGGAGGTGAAGAAGACGATGAATCGAACAAGTCCCCACAGACTCCTCTCACCACTGGCGCGAGCCTCCCGACTGCGGCCAGCTCTCCCTCCGCCGCACCTCCGTCAACTGGACCCACGGGCACGCCTCCCCCCGCTGCACTTCCACTCCTCGAACCCGCGGCCAGATCCTGTTCGTCTCCCTTCGAACCGATTGAGTCCCGAACACTCTCCTTTGAGCAAGCTGCATTCTCCATTGACACTCAAACCTCAGATGAGCCTTCAAGCGACCTGGAACCATATTTATATGCACCTTGCAAGGAGATTCAAGCGCATGGAGAAGCTCATGAAGAAGCCTCATCCAAGGAGGATATACATGCCCAATATGCCTTACTCAGACTTTGAACCATCACCTCCACCAATTCCAATACCGGAAGAGCCAAGAACATAATGCATCACCCGAGAGAGATTGATCGAGTTTAATAGATTTGTGAAATCAATATCGATGCACAGCTCATTCGAAGAAGTTTGGGAAAAATGACCTATATATGCTTTTCTGTATTTTAACAAAAGAAAATCCTTGAGATGTCGCCATTCTTTGGTGTTGTAACCCTCTCTGTTGTGAAATTGGCAGAACGGTCCGGTGTTACTGGCCGACTCATTTGAATCCTTGGGTCGGACCCAAGTATTCCAAGATTGATGTGGTTGGATGACGCTAACTTGCTGAGTCGCATGTCATCTTTCGTAGTGATTACGAGTCTCATAATACTCTTCTTTTGGCTTGTCTCTAGGAGTGATCTGTTTTGAAAGGGCGTACTGCTTATCCTTTGCGGCTTCCTCTTCTTCCTCGAGGATGTAGATATGCGATTTGTGTAAGATATCTTCCAGAGTATTAGGCCAGTTGCGTTTGATCTCTTTGTGAAAATCTGACTTGTACTAGGTCGCCTTGTAGAGGGCTTCAATTGCAGCTTCGTCATCGATGGTGCATTGAGATACTATTGCTTTGAATCGGTTCATGAAATCACGTAGTGATTCGTCGCTTTTTTGTTCGAGGGCCCACAGGTCAGCGTTCTGAGTTTTCTGCTTGATGAACATTGTGAAACGCTTGAGAAATTTAGTTGAGAGTTCGGAATAGTTGTCGACCGAGTGTGCATCTAGCTGTGAGAACCAGTCGAGTGCGGTTCCACTGAGATTCTCCACGAAGAGTTGGCATGTGGCAGCGTCTTTTTCTTCCTCGGTGTTGAATCAAAACCGGTTCATCATGATACTAAACGAGGTCATGAAGTGATGAGGGTCGGTATGTCCGTCGTACGATGTGATTTTTATCTTCTCCAAACGCTGAACTCGGGTATTGATGATCCGATGTGTGAATGGCGTCTTCTGAGTTTCTTGGATTACGCGGTCGATCTCGGGTGCCGAGCTAGTAGCCTGATGAAACCTGGATTTCATATCCTTAAGTTGAGTTTTGACTTTCTCTAACTCTTGATGATATATCATGGCTTTTACCCGTTTTAAGCCATGATAAAAGTCCTTTTTATAGAGTCTTTTTAGTATTATGTAGTCTTTTAGAGTCTTTTCAGGGTTTAGGTACGTTTGGAGCATTATTGGAGATATTGAAGCATTCAGAAGCTTTTTGAAGCCAAGCAGAGATCATGTAGCTGAGACACCGATTTGATACATGAGTATCGATCGATACACTTATGGTATCAGTCGATACCCGTCGAAGAGACAGAAGGATCACGACTTATTTGAAGATTTAAAGAACTGCAAATTGCCCCAGAAGACTTTATTATTTAAAAGAAGCCCCAAAACGTGACTTAGGTTATTTATTAGGATTTTACAGCCACTTTGTTGGCTATGCTTTATTTTTACTTTGGTTTTGTGAGAGAGCTTTGGAAGGGAGACAAGTCTGAAACTCTGTTCGTCCGAGAGAAGATTTCGAACCCTTGTTTTACTCTCTTCTTTATTATTTATTCAAGTATTTATTCAGTCATGTTTATTTTTGCAATCTCCATGTCTGAGTAGATCTCCTGTTAGGTTTAGGGTTCTCATAAGAGATTTATTTTAATGCTAGGTTGAATTGTTGATTAGGGTTCATAATCTGAATTAGTTCTTTACCTTAGGTTGTGCTCATAGCTAATTCTGGATTGATCACCTAGAATTTAGATCTTAAGTTAATCGATTAGGCATGAGAGTGCAATTGAGAAACCTGATAGAGTGAACAAAATAACTATTCGCTAAGAGAGTTGGTTTAGTTGTTTTGTGAACAAATCAAACTTGAACTAAAAGCTGGTTTAGACTTTAGGATTCGCAAAGAGATTAGGAATTCTAGGATTTAGACTTAGATAATTCTCGCAACGAGAGTTGGTTAATTATACTTTAGTGATTTGAGTTCAAGAACCGTGCATAACCTGAACCCTGATTTATTAGTTTAATTGTATTCATTGATTTCCTGAGAAATACCCTGAACCTAGCTTTCTCCCATAGAATTTACAACACTTTAATTTACGTATTTGCTTTCAATTCCATTGATCACTTAGCTTGATTTTCATCTATATAATCTATTGTGTGTTTCCTTGAGTCTCTGTGGATTCGATACCTAAGTATTACAATCGAAAAAGCTTTAGTACTTTTAGGGTATTAATTTGAGTTTATCAAATTTGGCGCCGTTGCCGGGGACTCAATTCGCCATTAGATTTTAGTTGAGAATTTCAACTAAGTTCGCCGCAATATCGATCAATACTCTAGTGTATCGATCGATACCTGTCGTGACAGTTCGTGTTACTTACGTTCTTGACTTTTGTTTTAAGGTGTATACCTATTCGCGAATCCAGAAGGAACAAGAGCACTCAGCTAGTTGATATGTCAAACGAGCAGCTATAACTTTTGGAACGCACAAACATAAGAGCAAATAAGCCAGCAGAGATGAACAACAATCCAGTGGTTTTGGTTCAAGATGAAGCTGGTGTTTACAGAGACCAAGATGGTCAATTGTGCAATTAGAGAGGGCAACGATTGGATGGAGAGGGGAACATCATCCTACCTTCTCTTGTTGTCGCTGGGAATGTCATTGGGAACGTGATAAGCTCAAATTAATACCCTAAAAGTACTAAAGCTTTGTCGATTGTATTACTTAGGGATCGAATCCACAGAGACTCAAGGAATCACAAAATAGATTATATAGAAGAAAATCAAGCAAAGTGATCAATGTAATTGAAAGCAAATACGTAAATTAAACTGTTGTAAATTCAATTGGAGAAAGATAGATCTAGGGAATTTCTTAGGATATCTATGAATGAAGATAAACTAACTAATCAGGGTTCAGGTTATGCACGGTTCTTGAACTCAAATCACTAAGGTATAATTAACCAACTCTCGTTGCGAGAATTATATAAGTCTAAATCCTAGAATTCCAAATCTCTTTGCGAATCCTAAAGTCTAAACCAGCTTTTAGTTCAAGTTTGATTTGTTCACAAAACAACTAAACCAAATCTCTTTGCGAATAGTTATTTTGCTCACCCTAGGTTCTATCAGGTAATTAATCGCACTCTCGTGCCTAATCAATTATCCTAAGATCTAAGTTCTAGGTGATCAATCCATAATTAGCTATGGGAACAACCTATGGTGAAGAACTAATTCAGATGGTGAAACCTAAACAACTAATCAACCTAGCATTCAAAGAAATCCCTAATGAGAATCCCTAAACCTAACAGGAGATCTACTCAGACATGGAAATTGAAGAAATAAACATGACTGAATGAATACTTGAATAAATAAGAAAGAGTAACAAGAGGGTTCGAAATCTTCTCTCGGACGAACAGAGTTTCAGACTTGTCTCCCTTCCAAAGCTCTCTCACAAAACCAAAGTAAAAATAAAGCATAGCCAACAAAAGTGGCTGAAAAACCTAATTATAATGTTAAAACACGTTCTGGGGCTTTTTGTAATTACTAGGTAGTATCGGTCGATACTCATCCTATGCGTCGACTCTTCTGCTCGCCAGACTGGACTGTTTTCACGAAAATTGACATAACGGTTGATCGCACCGCTGGAATTACCTCAAACCACTTCCAGATGAAAGATAATCCATTGTTCTGGCTTGTGTCCAAATTTGAGCTCAATCCATCGGTGGGAAGTTAATCAACGAATACCAAACTTCTGACGTCTCTGCATGACTCTGCATCTCCATATGCTCCAAAATACTCCAATGTTTGAACATTTTTGAACAACTTACTCAAGGACAGCAGCAGATCAAAGTGGATTTCAACGGAAAGATGGATGCTATGTACAAGGATCTGAGTGGAAAGATTGAGGCTCTCAGTACTCATTAGAAGATGCTGGAAACTCAGGTAGCTCAAACTGCAACAGCTGTCAAGGGAAAGATGGTTCATTCACAGAATGAATACGTCAATGCAATCACCTTAACGACTATAGAAAATTTCGAAAACCCTTAGTAAATGACGATGAGGATGCTGAAATCGTCTGAGTATCGATCGATACCCTTCTTGTGTCGATCGATACCCGCTCTGAGGTCGATACCACTTCTTGTGTCGATCGATACCCCTTGCAGACTAAGCCAAAAATTGTGAAAAAACCGGAGATAACAGAGGAGCCTGTCTACAAGCCTAGGGTGCCATATCATAGACCACCTAGATATCTCATGAATCCCATCACTGCAGAGAAGTTGTTCGCTTTTGAGAAGATGGTGAGGAGAATTCCCAATACTATATCTTTTGAAGAAACTTCTGAAAATCGCCCTTTGGAATGTTACTTCCGAGATTGCAGAGAAATTGAGGAAGAGATCAAGGCAATTTTCATCAAGGCAAGAAGCACACCACCACCGATGAAGCAGTTAACTAAGAGGGAAGACCCAGGAAAATTTTCAGTTCCATGCTCTATCTCTGGAATTGAATTGAAGGAATCTCTCGTTGATTCAGGGTCGAGAGTCAATGTCATGTCAAAGGCACTTGCAGAGAGTTTGAAAATTGGTGATATTAGATCTACTCAAATGACTCTCGCGTTTGCAAAATCTTCCACCTCAGTTCCATACGGTACAATACCTGATTTGCTGGTTAAAATAGGAGATTCCTACTGAGTTTCAGGTTGTGGAAATGAGTGCAAGATTTAGTACGCCTTTGATTCTTGGAAGACCCTTCATGGCTACGGTTGGTGCAGTTATAGACACGCCCGGTAAGAGGATCTCGTTCTCATACATTGACGAACATGTCTTCTACAAAGCCATCCCTACGAGAAGAACTCCCAAGCATATCTCTTGCATTACTGTTGTCATAGGAGAGACTTTGATGGTTGATCTTTTGGACGAGCCTTATGATGAGCCAACTGTCATAGATGTTGTAGATGGTCCCTCTATTATCACCAAGGAAGACATCAAAACGGCTAAGGCAGAGAAGAAAGTGAAGAACAAAAGAGTCGAGAGTGCTATCCATGTGACCTTAATTCCTCAGAAGTGTAATGGAGATTCGATCGAATATAAGGTGAAGTGCAAAGGAACCTCAAAACCATTCTCTAAGGCTAGAGTTATTCTTACTCCGGAGCTGAAAGAGAAAGGACAGGAGGTTGTGGAGAGCATGTTGAGCAGAACTCTGAAGCTTGAAATGTCAAAGTGTGGAGCTTGTTTTGGAGCAAGTTCTCATTCTTATCCTGAATGATCGTCCGTGAAGTTAAGCTCGTGACATAAAACAAGTGCTTGGTGGGAGGCAACCCACTGGTGAATCTGTATATAAGAGTCTTTTATTTTTCTAGTATTTGTTTCGTGTTCTGTGTGTCACGTGAATCAGATTCGGAGGCTTAGTATCGATCGATACCACTTGGTATCGGTCGATACCGGTGTTAAACGTAAATATCCTAAACCGACTGCCTTGTATCGATCGACACCACTTATGGTATCGGTCGATACAATAATCCAGGTAAGTTTCCTTATAAACCCCTACGAGTTTTTCCTTTCTTCCTCATTCTCCTCCATCGACCGATACAAGAACACAACTTCCTACAAATCACCAAATCTTTGTTTCTTCACGGAATTGAGTGATTCAAGAGTCTATTGTTGTTGGATTTTCATGCTTATTCTCATTCTCTCACCCTCTCACTCGATCTGCAAGGTATGAAACACGAATCTCCTCTTTTTCAATCCGTGACCAACGGTTGGGTTTTCGATTTTTAGCTCTTAATTAGAACTCCTTGTGTTGGAAGAATACTACTTGATTGTGTTGTTCTGAGACTAGTCGGAACCCACCTTTCGATTGATTGCCATTAGTTTCGACTTTTGGAATTTTTGGATTGTGAATATGTTCGTGCTGTCGCGATTTAATGAGTATCGATCGATACCATTCAGTATCGGTCGATACTCAGTATATTCCTTGACCGATTTTGCTTGAGAGGTTTTTGATCGAAATAGCAGAGTATCGATCGATACCCTGCTAGTGTCGATCGATACCCTGCGGATTGTGATGGAATTTCCGAGTAAATTGTTTCTGATTGTTGTTGTAATGTTGGATTCGTTGCTTATTATGTGTTTGCTGTGTTCCTTGTCTTTGATTGCAGATGTCTGCTCGAAAGAGAACACGAACGGATGGTGCATCGAGCTCAAATCCATCACCACCTGCTGCTCATGCTGCCACATGTCGAGCTATGTGGCCTAAGAGGAACGAGACAGCCAAGATTCCTTGCAACAGAGATTGGGAGGGATCAGATAGGGAGATTGCTGAGAGTGACGACTGCGTCTACCGGCCCATATCTGAGACCTGGGACGACTACGACATGTTGTTCTACAATGCATGGCAGGATGTTGACATACATACCACTCGGTTTGTTGACCCTCAGACCATGCGTCGTCTAGGTATCGACAGGGAACTCTTGCGTCTGATTGCAAAGATTGGTCTGGGTACTATGCCTCTGATATAGTATGATATATTCCCTGACTTGGTGCGACAGTTCCTTGCGACAGTTCGCGTTTACTATCAGGATGAGGTCCTTAAGGACGCACAGGAAGGTACCATGATCTTCATGATTTGCGGAGTGAGATACGGACTGCCACTCTCAGATCTCTGCGACATCTATGGTTTCCGCAAGGGATTCCGGAAAGTTGCTCTGCCTAGTCAGTTTCTCGATGTGCAGGTTTTCTGAGAGCATTTCGGGAACATAGCCTACTACTCCAAGACTTTCACTCAGATGGATGTGCGTCATCCTGTTCTACGCTGCCTGGTTAGGATTCTGAGCAACACTATCTTGTGCAAGATGGAGCCTAACAAGATGCGGCTATCTAAGCTTATTCTGTTCTCCATAGCTATTAGAGATATCATTGATGGCAAGAACTATGAGTGGCCTGAGTTCGACTTCGCGGTCAACCTAGGTGCAATCTTTGCACATCATCTAGTCTCTCTGAAGACCAAACCATCCGTGGGTACAGCTCGGAAGACCGAGACAGTGGGTAGTCTTCTTACACCTATCTTCAAGCACTTCGGTATTAACACAGCGAGCTGTTCTATAGTCACCACACGGACTGTTATGGATGAGTGACATCTGCAGAACCTCAGGTGGTTGAAGCCTGAGCGACGTTGGTATTTCTCCAACACAGGTGGAGATGTTTTGATTCAGCTCCCCAACAGAGCGCTGACAGACATTGGTGACGACCCCGATCAGCTGCGTTTTGTGCCTGACCCGAGCCTATTGATTGTTGCACCTCGCACTCGCCGGGGCCGCGGCTCTTCTACGAGTGTACCTGCTGCTGCTGAGGATGCGCCAGTACCTGACCTTGCTGGAGGTCGATCTCGATGGGCGCGCCATCCTCCATCTTCTGCGAGTACCTTTCCTCCACCACCTGCGACTCCTATGGATACAGACACTTTTCAGAGGTACGTGGTTGAGAGTTTACAGAGTATTTGGAACGCCATCGCGACTCTTTTGCGATGCGGTTGCATTGCACCGTCCCGCCCACGCTCACCTTCAGGAGAAGGACCGTCTCATACTGCTGGAGATGATGATACTGATGAGGATTAGTCCTCTTGTTCTATCTGGTTCATTTTTTCTTTTCTTTTTCTTTTTCTTTTCTTTTGAACTTTTAAATTTTATGTATGCATTTTCCTTTAATTTTGAACTTTGTGGATCTATGCATCTATGATCTTTTGTTGCATCTGACTTGTGTTTGAGTGATTTAACAGTGCTAACCATAACATTTGGATCGTTTGACACAAAAATCGGGCGTAATATTTGACCAATTGTCGATGATTTGGGATCTGTGTCGACCTACGCCTGGTATCGATCGATACCAGGCCGTGTGTCGGTCGACACCGACGGTCCATTCCGGTAACATTCATGTTCTCCATGATTCTGCTCTGTTCATTTGTTTCTTTTACCAACCTTAGGCTAGATAACAATGAGGACAGTGTTGTTCAAGTCTGGGGGAGGTAGTCGCTGACATTGTTTTTTTTTGTTTTTTTTAGAGTCAGTCCTTTTT
The DNA here is from genome assembly GCA_030161315.1 of Eutrema japonicum. Classification (NCBI taxonomy): domain Eukaryota; kingdom Viridiplantae; phylum Streptophyta; class Magnoliopsida; order Brassicales; family Brassicaceae; genus Eutrema; species Eutrema japonicum. Next base: position 42,021,937 of record BSQW01000011.1, read on the forward strand.
TAGTCCAAATTTTGTTTTATTGAGTCAAAACCTGTTGGAGACTGTGATCTTTTTCTTGACTCTATTGTCCTGACTTTGCTTTTAAGTGACCATTGTTACAGAATCAGTTCTAGATCGGACTAATGAAAAATCCAAAGGCTGACCAGTTAATTAGAAGACACTCTTATTCCCAGGAAAGTTCTTTAAAGCCTGAGCGAAATTCTGTGCACTTCATTGATGTGATTGATATCCATAGAGCTTGATTCATCATTCGTATCTGACAAAGGAACCCACGTGTTTAAAGTGATGGTATTTCTCTCCCTGTTACAAGTTAAAAGATGAAATAATTTTCTTCTGAGTAGAGGGTTAGGAAAATTTCCACTGATCCCAATATTCTACTTCAGAGGGAATGATCACACAAAGGTGGAAGCGAGGTTAGGAAAATTTCCTGTGCTACCATTATTCGCCTACTCCTTTGATTACTTTTGAAGGAAGAACCGGGGATTCGGTGGCAAACACCATCAATACTCGCGTTACCTTTAATAGTATATGCGAGAGAATATAATAAGAAATAATTCTGGGGGAGAGAAAATAATACCAGAAAGTGTGAAAATAGATGGTTCCTTGTCATGATATTGTATGGGAAAGAATCTAGAAGGTTCTTGGTATTAATCACAGCAATGAAACTGGCGATGATGACTTTGATTGAACGATGCTGTGAAATTATGTGTGTAGTCTGGGAAGTTGCGAATGTCTACGGAGAAGTACATGGTTGTTAGATTTGGAACATGTTATGTGATATGTGGAGCACTAAGAAAAAGGGTCAATGCAATGTTTCAAGAACATGTGAGTCTCCGTGTTTTCAAACCTCTTTCTCTTGTTTAGCTTTCTGTTTTGCTTGAGGGCAAGAAAAGGCTTAGTCTGGGGGAGTTGATATATCATGGTTTTTACCCGTTTTAAGACATGATATAAGTCCTTTTTATAGAGTCTTTTTAGTATTCTGTAGTCGTTTACAGTCTTTCCAGGTTTTAGGTACATTTGGAGCATTATTGGAGATATTGAAACATTATGGAGGTTTTTGAAGCCAAGCAGAGATCATGTAGCTGAGACACCGATTTGATGCATGAGTATCGATCGATACACTTATGGTATCGATCGATACCCGTAGAAGAGACAGAAGGATCGCGACTTATTTGAAGATGTAAAGAACTGCAAATTCCCCAGAAGACTTTATTATTTACAAGAAGTCCCAAAACGTGACTTAGGTTATTTATTAAGATTTTACAGCCACTTTGATAGCTATTCTTTATTTTTACTTTGGTTTTGTGAGAGAGCTTTAGAAGGGAGACAAGTCTGAAACTCTGTTCGTCCGAGAGAAGATCTCTTCTTTATTATTTATTTAAGTGTTTATTCAGTCATGTTTATTGTTGCAATCTCCATGTCTGAGTAGATCTCCTGTTAGGTTTAGGGTTCTCATAAGGGATTTCTTTGAATGCTAGGTTGAATTGTTGATTAGGGTTCATAATCAGAATTAGTTCTTCACCTTAGGTTGTGCTCATAGCTAATTCTGTATTGATCACCTAGAATTTAGATATTAGGTTAATCGATTAGGCACGAGAGTGCAATTGAGAAACCTGATAGAACCTAGAGTGAGCAAAATAACAATTCGTAAAGAGATTTGGTTTAGTTGTTTTGTGAACAAATCAAGCTTGAACTAAAAGATGGTTTAGACTTTAGGATTCACAAAGAGATTTGGAATTCTAGGATTTAGACTTAGATAATTCTCGCAACGAGAGTTGGTTAATTATACTTTAGTGATTTGAGTTCAAGAACCGTGCATAACCTGAACCCTGATTTATTAGTTTAATTGCATTCATTGATTTCCTGAGAAATACCCTGAACCTATCTATCTCCCATCGAATTTACAACACTTTAATTTACGTATTTGCTTTCAATTCCATTGATCACTTAGCTTGATTTTCATCTATATAATATATTGTGTGTTTCCTTGAGTCTCTGTGGATTCGATCCCTAAGTATTACAATTGACAAAGTTTTAGTACTTTTAGGGTATTAGTTTGAGCTTATCACTTGATCCAGAGATGCATGATCATTGATGTGTGTTCCGTGACTATCGGCGGATCTTATAGTGGGAGGCTGAGCTGTTGCGCTCTGATTTTGGTTTAGTCCAGCAAAAAGGTTTCGACGAAGAGGAGGTGTCGCATCCTCGGGTTGGGGAGACTTTGGGTTTTGTCTGAATTCAAGGAGCTGGTCGCGGATTTCCATATGAGTTGCAAACAAAGAGTCGAACCTTTCGTTGTTCTTCTTAGCGAGTTTGGCAAGCCGTGCTGCCATAGCTTGCATGAGGGTGAATTAACCGAACTGATCTGTTGCGGTTGCTTCGGTGTTTACCAGAGCCAGTGGTGGTACGTCGTCGTGTCTGTTGGTCGGGTCGTGATCATCGATACCATCATTCTGTTCGAGGTTACGGTTAATCGTTTGATCGTCTGGTAGTCCTTCCATTGCCGAGCTAATCACTGAGATCCAAAACTTTGTTCATATTTCTCCGTAGACGGCGCCAATTGTTGATTATGAAAATCAAACAAGGGAAATAGAACAATAACTTTGATCAGAATCTCGTTTTATTAGATCGAACTCAGCGGAGCTACACGATTGATTGATCAGAAAAAGACTTAAGATCTAAGGAGATAAAAGCCAAGGTCTCAGCTCCTGATCTTTTAGGTCTTCTCATTGATTATGAATGAATCTGAATGAGGCGAAGGCCGCCTTATTTATAATATTTGAAGTTAGTTTCGAACAGGAAAACTTCATTTTCCTAGTTCTTTCAGGAAAAGGAAAGTTTCCTAAAATCCCTCCGAGATCAGGAAACATTCCGTAAATCTCAGAAGCCGGTCTTTACTGTGGCGAGTTGGGCCTTTCTTGGGCTCATAGATCGGTGTCGTGACGAGATGGGCCTAACTCAGATTTTTGCAAACCTTGAGCTCTGATAGCATTTGTTGAGAATTATGGCAAATCGCAACTAGAAAAAGTCGAAAAACAAGAAAAAAATGAATTGAGACAAATACCCATTCAGAATTTATTTATTATTGTGTGAATGAATATAAACCCTTAAACTTTATACTTATAGACCCAAAAACCCGAATTCATAATCCCGATTAGTAAAGGATTCCTAATCCCAAACAAGAAAGTGTTACATTGATTTGCTTGCTCAAACAAAATCCTATAGCATACTTATTATTATTTTGTTACTTAAAAACAATAATTATCAATCGGAGGCTTGCTTCCTTTCATGCTGTTTCTATCGTAATTTTCTATTTTCTCCCTAATAATTTCTGTCGCAAGTTCGCAACATCCGTTATATGCTATCTCAATCTATCATTTAAAAAAAAAAAAAATTTGCATTCTATTTTTCCAAGTACTCCAGCTTCGGTCTAACTAGCTAGTTGAAGTTTATTTTAATTTTCAACTCTATTCAATAACATCTCATAAATCAGTTTTTTTTTCTCTCACTCTAGTCCAAAGCATATACATTTCTCGTTATGATCATTTTTTAATATAATTTGTGATTTTTTCTCAAGACATCGAGGCTTGAACCTATGATATTTATACGATGTAATTGTTCATTCGATGTTGCCTTCTTTCAAATCAACATTAGAACAATGGACAAAATCGTTGCAAAATTCGTTGTAAAACGGGTATTGCCACGAATTAACGACGAATGACAATTCGTAGTAATTCAATATGTGTCGTAAAATATGGAACACATACATATCGTCGTTAATTCGTCGTATACAAAATCGATGTAATTTTGTTGTAAACAAAAATCGTTTTAATTTAGTAATAAACGAAATCGATATAATTGCGTTGTAAACATAAATCGTTATAATTTTGTTGAAAACGAAATCAATGTTAATTCATTGTAAATTACCAACGATTTAATAACCACTCGTAATTAATTTAAATAATCTTAATTAATATGTATTTCAAATTTATTTTTAATATTTTGTATATAATATAAAATTATAAATTAAATAGAATAAAATATATTTATAATTTTAAATACAAAATAAAAGTCATAATACAAATAAAATTCAAAATATGAAATAAAAATCATAATAAAAAATAAAATTCAAAATACAAAAAAACTAAAATCTACTCCCCGAGGTTAATATCTCCGAAAAGTTCCATGTCTGAAACTTCCGCGGTTTGCCGTTCGAACTCCGTCCGCTAAAACTCCGTCTGCTCATCCGACCCCCCTTCGTTTGTGGTTCTTCCTAACCATCGTCTATATATACAAGAAAGTTATATAAATTTTATGAATTTAAAATTCAATCCTATTACTACAAGATAACACCCTTTTACGAGGATATATATCATTGTAAAATCGTTGTAAAATCAGTGTACCATAGAATTTACGACGAAATATAAATCTTCGTAAATCAAAAATCGTCACAAAATCGTTGGCAAATTTACGAGGGGCAAAATCGTCGGCAAATAATCGTTGTAAAGTTTACTTCGAAATTAAGACGAGAAATACGTTGTAAGAAAGATGGAAATTCGAAATCAATTTACAACAAAACTACGACGAATTTAGGATTTTGGAGGTATTTCATTGTAAATTCGTCGGAATACGAGAACCGTCGTAAATACGTCGTTAATGGATCATCGTAAAATCATCGTTAATTAACAACGATTTTATGACGATTGCTAATTGTTTTTAATTTAATTAATTAATGAATTATAAAATTTATTTTATTTTATAATTTAATTAACTTTGAAATTATAATTTGAAATTAAAAAAAATATATAATAAATTTTAGATTTTGAAATCCTAATCTAAAGTTATAACGAAATCGTCAATATCCAAATTGTTATGTGGCGGTGGCTGATTGCTGGGCCCCGCTCCTTATCCCGCTGCCGCGGCTGCCGCTGGTCGTCTTCGTCGCTTTTCCGCAAGATGGCCTCGATTTGCGGGTTCTCCATTGCCATGATGTCGAAGATCGAGTCATTCTCCGTAGACTCCATATCAACCCTCTGTTGAAGACTCGCAATCTTCACATGATATGCGGTTTGAGTCTCTTCTAGACTCGTAATCTTGGCACGTAAGACGACTGTATGATATCATCTTCTGGCGATCGTCATCGCAGAGCAAATGACGAGGAGGCTGAGACATCTCGAATAGATCCATCCTAATGACTTTCCCCTTTTTCTTAGGGGCGACCTACATTTAAAATTACAGTTAATTAGAATTTTTTAAAATAAGGACTAAATTATTCTATATACCTCCTCGAAGATCCAGTCAATATCCGGTGTAGTCAACCCTCCAGACTGGACCGACAAACCTCTAGGAGATAGCTGCTGAGAGAGTTGTGTCTCTCGCTCGGTGACCTTGGAAGTCACCTTGTTGAAGATATGCTCGGTCTTCTCTGAAACAAAGGCATCATTCTTCTTCTTGTGTGGTCGCTCGAAAATATTCGTCATCGTAGGGAGTACACATCCGTCTTCGACGACCTAAGAAAAAAAGACAATGTTATTGATCAAATAAAGTAAATAACATAAACAAAATAATTTAAATAAATTTAATTACCATTTTTAGACGACCCCGCAAAAGGTGTTTGGCCAACTGTATATGGCAAATTCACGGGTTTGCCGTCCGGACCAATGGTGTTTCGGAAAGCCAAGAACTTCTCCGCAGTTCTCACTGACTGCGGATTCACCGAATACCGTACCAAGCCATCCCATATTTCTTTATCCATGTAGATGGGCTTTGCATCATCACCAACCTTCTTCCATAGTTTCTTCCAATCACCAACTATCCCTTGGATGCAAAACTTCACCCTCTCGAGGAACAATCTTTCAATCTCGGTATGAATCGATAGATCCCAGTCATATTTTTGCTGCATGAGAAACAAAAATAATTAAATATAGTATTAATTAGATTAACTATATATATAAATATAATAAAAAGAATGAAAAAACAAATTTTTTGTTTATACGTACCGCAAACATCTTGAACCATGTCTCCTTGACGTGTGTCGGGAGCTGTTTCCAATTGGTATGAGGCTCGGAAAAGTATGACTTGATGATATCAGAAACGATGCGTCCAACTTTGCATTCAATACCAAACCTGAAACAATGGTTGACTGCGTAAAACCCCCCCTCACTCATTGAACCCTAACTATTTTTCCCAAATTATTTACCTCTTTATTAACCCACCCAAACTTATAATTTTCAAATCTATTTTATTCTTCTTAAATTCACCTCTCTAATCAAAATCATAATTTCGAGTTTAAATAAACGAAAGCGTTTTTAATAAACAGTGATTGCCCATAATAAAAAAAACTCGATACGACTTGAAAAAACCGACCCGTTTTTGAAAGAAAACAAAAACAGACCGGGTTAAGCTATGTTTCACGATAAATAATTGGGAAAAACTTTATTTTGAGTTTCACGACAACTTTGTCTTCTACCTCTCTGTCAATTCGGTCCGATCAAAATCAGAGAAGCAGAGATTCGGTATCAATGAGATATTTTATTCATAAAAACCAAGATTCCATACAGAGATTCAAAAAAAACAAATGTAATTCAAAAATATATTAATTAAATATAAATATGTAATAATAAATGTAATTCAAAAAAAAAACTTTACAATTCTGCACCGTCGGTATGGTACGGCTCTAATATCTTAAGCCTATGTCGGCCGGCTGTGCTAGCAAATCATGTACCGTCATACGTGCATATGGGGCCGGCGCACGTCCTCCACCTTGCCGAACTTGAGGTGGTGGTGGCGGCGGTGGAGCACTATGTGTTTGCGTCGGCAGGACAAAATCCATCTCCGTAGCATCAGAAGACACAGGCTGTCCGCTAATCGATGTCCCAACAATATAACTTAAAAGTTGAGTGTCGTGGGCACGACGACGATGGCTCATCTGCATAGAACGAACATAAAATTACTATCTATGTAATTATATAAAACTCCTATTTTCTAATTTTCTTTTGTTTCTATCTATCAATTTGATTTCGTTTCGATCCACCTATTTCGTTCTATTTCCTATCTATACTAACCTAAAATAAGTACAATTTAAAAATAAAAATTTAAATTTTTACCTCGTTTTCGCGACAGAGGAGGAGAGTGACAGAAAGTGAGACAATTTGAGAGAGTGAAGAATGAAGATTTGGGCGTATTCATATATAGACTTTGTGATTTCGGCGAATCGTCGTAAATTCATCGCAAAGTGGAATTCAATTATTTTCTTTTCCCACACGCGGGAACAGTCAAAATATTTTATTTCCCGACACGCGGTAAATTAAATTCATAGTTTGCGACGATTTTACGATGATTCCTCGTAAAATCGTCGTAAACTATGAATTAAATTAAAAAGATATTTCATTTTGTAAATTAAATTCACGACGACTCGTCCAGATAATATACAGTTTAGGGTATATGGCATAGGTACGACGATTCTTACATCGATTGCAACACATCTGAAATCCATCTAAATGTTTACCGTAAACCCTAAATCATCAAATCATCTATATTTTCATCGAGATTGAAGGAATACTAAAAAAGAGAGTTTGCGTACATGGTAGGTTTGCGAAGAAGTAGTAAGAGAATGATTTTGCAGAGAGAACAGTGATTGATCGAGTTTCTATTTCCGATCGATTCAATAAACTCATGATGGATTTCAATGAGAGTTGCAAAATACAATAAGATGTTAAGATGTTAAGGTTTAGGTTTACGGTATAGGACATAGGGTTTAAGGTTTAGGGCATGACATTGGAATCGTTGTTAAATCGTTGTAAATTTACGATGATGTTACGACGATTTCAGAGGATTCATCGTAAAATTACAACGATTTCAATGTCATGCCCTAAACCCTAAATTTTGATCCCATCTCCGATTATCTCTGCTCATTTTCCGCCGAAGGTGCTGTAATTAATCGCCGCACCTTCGGCTGGAAATGAGTGGAGATAATCGGAGATGGGATCGAAATTAGGGTTTAGGACATGACTTAAATTTCACAATAATTACTCAAGTTAAAAATATGAATAGTAACATCAAGTTGTGCAATAGCATCTTCTGACAAAATGCGGGTACAAAGATCCCAAAAAATGCTCCAATGCTTACAATGACAACCACATATAATGTAGTAATGTTAATTTTCCATTCCATCTATATTATATCAATATATACATATGCATGTGAATACTTTAAATTTACCTACAATTGCTTCATGTACATTTCCTGGTAGAAGTTCAACAAATGTGAAAGGAAGTAGTCGTTGCATAAATATGTGACAGTCATGACTCTTCATCTCAAAAAATTATACCCTTTCTCAACACATTTAGCTAGATTAGATACGTACTCATCCAGAAACTTCACATCAGATGTCGCCTATTTGAACAAGGCTGACTTTTCTTCCGAACCCAATCGAAATATAGGAACATTTGCTTTTCCATTGCTTGTAATATGTAACTCATTCCGAGAACAAAGATTAGGCAAGTCTAGTCTTGACTTACCATTGTATTTAATCTTTGCATGCACGTTCAACATTGTATGCATGATGTTATTAAAAACGTTTTTCTCAATGTGCATGACATCCAGATTATGTCTAAGCAAATGATCCTTCCAATACGGAAGCTTCCAGAATAGGATTTTCTTATGTCAATTGTGATACTCCCCATATCCATCCAGGATATTAGCTAGAGTGTGCCAATTTTCACCACGAATGACTGTTTCATATGCACCATAATGATCAATTTCTGCTTTTAGATTTTCCCCGGAAAGATAAACAAGAGGAGGAACACGAACAATTTTGTTCTTTCTAAACAACCGCTTGTTTCTTTGATATGGATGGTGAATCGGTAGAAATCGGCGATGATAATCAAACCAACTTGTTTTCTGACTATGTTTCAATTGAAACACATATGTTCGATTGAGACAATATGGACAAGATAATCGCCCATGCGTAGTCCAACCTGATAACATCCCGTAAGCCGGTAAGTCGCTTATTGTCCACATAAGCACCACACGCATTGTAAAAAAACATTCCTTGAAAAATCATATGTTTGAACCCCGGTATACCACAACTGCTCTAATTCCTCTATCATAGGCTGCAAAAACACATCAAGAGAACGCTTCGTATGCTTCAGACCAGGTAATAAAATACTCAAGAATAAAAATCCAGTTTGCATGCACATATCTGGAGGAAGGTTGTAAGGCGTTAGGATTACTAGCCATAAAGAATATTGCCTTCCAGACATACCAACCGGACTAAATCCATATGTGCAAAGACCAAGATACACGTTTTGTTTCTCTCTAGCAAAGTCTAGGTGTACCGTCTTAAAGTTTTTCCACGTTTTTGCATCTGAAGGATGAGTAACATCTCCATCTGTCTGCAAATGATCTACATGCCATCTCATCGATGCAGTTGTCCTCTCAGAGTGATACATTCTTTTTAACCTATCAGTTATAGGAAAGTACCACATCCGCTGGAACGGTACCTTACTCCGACTAGTATCTTGCGCCTTATATCTTGGCTTATGACAAAATCGACATTCCTGCAACTTATCATCATCTTTCCAAAAAAACATGCAATTGTCAACATAGACATCTATCATCTCAGAAGACAACCTAAGACTATAAACCAACTTATGTATCTTATATTAAGTGTCAGCAGCTAAATTGTCCTCTAGCAAATACTCTTTAATCAAATTAGCCCAATCATCCATGCAAACCTCAACTAAGTTATGATCAGTTTTAATAGTCATCATCCTAGCCTCCAACGACAATTTAGAGTGCCCTTCTCTACATCCATCGTAAAGTGGTTGATTTGCAACATCTAGCATATCATAAAATATTTTTGCATCTAGATTGGGTTCCTCATCATGATGATCAGGTGCAAATGTACTTACGGTTTCATGAAATGCATCTGAATCATATCATAATCTTGACCATGTCATGAATCATATCATAATCTTGACCATGTCATGAATCATATCATAATCTTGACCATGCTGTTCCGCATAATAATCAAATTGATTAAAATTATTTGACTCATCAAAATTCGATGTTCGATAATTGCTACTACTACTAGCTGCATTTCCTCCATGACACTCTCCATGATAATACCAGATATAGTAATGCGGCATAAACCCTTTATTTAATATATGCGACCACACCTTCGAGGTAATGATAAATTTCCAATTCATGCATTTTGGACAAGGAAAGTACATCTTCCCACTGGTAATTGTATTTTGTATACTTCCCGCCTGATGCATGAATCCCTCCACCCCATCACTGAACTCCTTTGTTAGCGATACCTCCAAATCAATACGATTATACATCCATCTTTTAATTTCGTATATTGAAATCTTTTGTTGGTCAGAGAGAAATAAATGTTTCTGAAGAAATTTTTATTATGAGGTTAGCCACTATATATAGATTTTTGTTTTCGTTACCATCAAATTAGCTACAAATTTACATCGATTTAACATCGATTTTACAATGAAATTAACCATTGCTGACAAAATTACAACTACAAGTTTCCTCGTACAAAAACCAGTACACCCGTGAACTTAAACGTGTTCACCTAACTTATTTATCATCCGGAAATCGTTGTTATTTTCAATGAATATGAGTCCTTAGTAATTCGTCGGTAATTAACGATGACATTACAACGTTTTACATAAACTTCGGTACATCGTAGGTATTTTACGTCGATTTCACAATGATATCAAGAATCGTCGGTCATCAGACTGAATTTGACAGCGAGTTTACGACGAATACTTTCGTCCCAAATTTGTGACGATTTTCAATATCGTCGTAAAGACGATGTTTATTTACAACGACAGAAAATCGTTGCAAAAAATCGATACTAAAATTGTTTTTTCTTGTAGTGTATATCTATTCCAATCCTATCTAATTCCAATTCCAATCCTATCTAATTCTAATCTCAATTCGAAATCCTATCTAATTATAATTCTACAATCTTCTTTAATAAATTTCAATTAACTAAAGTAAACGAAGAAAAAATATTATCTTTTGTGTTTTTGCTAAGGTGGAATGAGAGAGGGAGAGAGAGAGAGAGAGAATTTAGGAAGAGAGTGACACGTGAGGAATGAGCGAGAGAGAGGGATATGGGCGCGGTATATATAGATTTACGATTCATCGTAAATTCATTGGTAATTTACCAATGAAATTATGATGAATCGTTGTAAATTCGTCGTAACATTTCAACTGAATATTCAACCAATTGGTTTTTCTGCACGCGGCAAAACGTTGAAAATTTATGTTACGATGAATTTACGACGGTTCGTTGTAAATCCATTGGTAATTAACAAAAAATTTACGATGGACCATTGTAACTTCATCGGTTAATAATCAAACCAATTGGTTTTCACGGTGGCGCTGAAAGAAAAATATTCAAAGGTTTACAACGAGTTTACGACGAATCGTCGTAAAATCGTTGCAAAGTATTTAAAAATTATTCATAATGATGTTTTCTTCCTTTAAAAAATATTTTAATGTATCAAAGAAGTAAATGTATGAATCTATCACTTGTCATAGTAAACAACAAATTAAATAACGACAATTTATTATAATTGAGTACAAATTTTCTTATCTTACATAATAATGTATAATCTTATACTTATAAGTATCCATATATAACATTCATGAAGTAATATTATTGAATTTTTTTAAAACTCATATTTTTGTATGATTGAGTACTTATTTAAAACAAGGTGAATGAAGTAAACGAAGCTCATATACAACATATAATCCACCCTATAATCAGATTTCTAGAATTTCATTTTACAACATTACAACAAATTTACAACGATTCAGAAACAATCGTTGTATATTCATTGGAAATTTACGACGATTGTTTCTAAATCGTCGTAAATTCGTCATAATGTTTAAAAATCAAATTCTAAAAATCTGATTTTCACTACAAGAAAACTGTGTTTTAACGACTACAAATGGCGACTAAACAATTAGTTGCTAAACATTGCGACTACTTAGCCACTATTTGCCGACTATTTGGCGACTACTACAATTTAGTCGTAATTGAGTCGCTATTTTAAGACTGAAAAATATAGTCGCTATAGTAGTCGCTATTTGACGACTAATATACGACTGCATTTCAGACGGAAAATAATAGTTGCCTAGTAGTCGCTAATTTAGCGACTAATATGCGACTCTTTCGACAGGTCGCTGATTTGCGACTAAGTTACGACTAATTTGCCGACGGGAAACAAGAGTCGCATAATAGTCACCATTTTGCGATCAATATACGACTATTTCGGCAGGTCGCACATCAGTCGGGAATCCATCGTAAAGAACTGGTGTAAAACACGTGTTATTCGTTTTGGGGTTGGTGCAACGATTTTATGCGACTACAAGATGTAGTCGCCTTTCAGACGCCGTGCAGTCGCTATTTAGTCGGCAGAAATGTCTATATAAGCTCAATTCATCCCATTTCTTCTCCTCATTCGATCTTAAACACAAAATCAAACATATTTCTTCTCCTCATTCGATTTTTCAGTTATATAATGTCGGGAAATTACAATGATAGTAATTTTCGGGAGTGGATGTATAAGAGGTTCGATAAAGAGACGGGAAATTTCTCGGCAGAGTTCAGAACGGGGGTGGAGGGATTCATGACATTTGCAAATAGCCAGCCTCTAACACAGAGTAATGGCGGTAACTTTTTCTGCCCTTGTAGGTTTTGCAAGAACAAGAAATTTATCCCGGGGACAAGAATTTGGAATCATCTTTATAGAAGAGGATTTATGCCAGATTATTATGTTTGGTATAAGCATGGAGAAGAAATCAATATGGATTTAGGATCGAGTTATGTTGATACGACATATATAAGTGGGAGTGAAGATGTGGGTAATATAGTAGAAGATATATATGTGGATATCGTGAATGATGCATTTCGTCATAACGTGAGTTTTGATAACTATCATCAGGATGGTAGTTATCAGAATGTTGAAGAAACGATACGTAACCATTCAAAGAAATTCTACGACTTGTTAGAAGGTGCAAAAAAATCCATTATACGATGGTTGTCGTGAAGATCACTCGCAGTTATCCTTAGCTGCTCGAGTCATGCAAAATAAGGCAGAATATAATATGAGTAAAAAGTTAGTGGATTCGGTTTGCGAAATGTTGACAGACTATTTACCAGAAGGAAACAAGTCAACTAGATCACATTACGAGACAGAAAAATTGATGCGCAATTTAGGCCTCCCATATCATACAATTGATGTTTTTATTAACAATTGTATGATCTTCTGGAAAGATGACGAGAAGGAAGATAAATGTATGTTTTGTAGTGCACAAATATGGAAACCTAAGAACCACCGACGTAGAACCAAAGTACCATATAGTTGTATGTGGTATCTACCTATTGCTGACAGATTGAAGAGAATATATCAGAGCGAGAAGACTGCAGCGGCAATGAGATGGCATGCAGAGCACCAATCAAAAGAGGGAGAAATGTGTCATCCTTCTAATGCGGCGGAGTGGAGATATTTACAAGATCAAAATCCCCGATTTGCCGAAGAATCTCGTAACGTTTATCTTTGATTATGTACCAATGGGTTCAATCCATTTGGCATGTCTCGTAATCAATCCCTGTGGCATGTGATCTTGACTCCATATAATTTACCCCCTAGTATGTGCATGAATACAGAGTATTTATTTCTTACAATTCTGAATTCTAGGCCAAATCATCCTCGAGCTAGTCTCGATATCTTCCTCCGACCTCTTATTGAGAAGTTAAAAGAGTTGTGGTCTAATGGCGTCGATGCATACGATGTGTCCTTGAATCAAAATTTTAATCTAAAAGGAGTGCTGATGTGGACGACAAGTAACTTTCCAGCGTATAGCATGTTATCCGGATGGAAAACCCATGGTAAATTGTCTTGTCCAGTTTGCATGGAAAATACAAAGTCTTTTTATCTACCTAATGGAAGGAAGACGTGTTGGTTTGATTGTCACCGAAGATTTCTTCCTCATTGTCATCCACTAAGGAGGAATAAAAAAGACTTCCTGAAGGAAAAAGACGCTTCGAGAGAGTATCCATCTCAGTCTTTGACCGGTGATCAAGTTTATTGCGAGCGGTTGGCTGGTGTAAATCCATCAAAAACAAAGGACGTCAGTGGAAACGGTAACGAAAAAAAGAAGCCGGGCTATGGGAAGCAACATAACTGGCACAAGGAAAGCATATTCTGGGAGCTACCGTACTGGAGGGACCTCAATCTCCGACATTATCTTGATGTGATGCATATAGAGAAGAATTTTTTTGACAACATTATGAATACTCTTATGAGTGTGAAGGGTAAAAGATAACATCATGTCAAGATTGGATATAGAACAATTTTGTTCTCGGCCACACTTACACATTGATAGTGAGGGTAAAGCTCTTTTCCCAGCCTTCACATTAACAAAAGAAGCCAGAAAAAGTTTATTGGAATGTGTGAAACATGCAGTTAAATTACCAGATGGTTATTCCTCATACTTAGCGACTTGTGTTGATATGAACAACCAAAAGTTTTCAGGCATGAAGAGTCATGACTGCCATGTTTTTATGGAGCGGTTACTTCCATTTATCTTTGCAGACCTCCTAGACCGGAATGTCCACCAAGCGTTATCAGGTACTAATTACGACTATTTCTTTAAATATGATTATAGTAATTTATATAGCAACCTCATGCAATTTTCACGTATATTGTAAGGGTTGGAGCATTTTTCCGGGACTTATGTTCGAGAACTTTGCATAAAACTCGCGTTCAAATTCTAAAACAGAAAATAGTTTTGATCCTATGAAATTTGAAAAAGATCTTTCCACCTTCATTTTTCGATGTGATGGAGCACCTGCCTATACATCTCCCCTATGAAGCTGAATTAGGAGGTACTGTCCAATATAGGTGGATGTATCTTTTTGAAAGGGTTTTCAGAAAGTTGAAAGGGAAAGTAAAGAACAAAATATATGCGGCATGATCGATTGTTGAATCATATATCAATGACGAGATTGCTTATTTCTCAAAGCACTACTTTGCCGCGAATATACAAATGAAATCAAGGTAAATGCTAAATTCAATCACATCATGTCCACATACCATTTATATTGTATACACATGCTATGTATTTTAATGTGAATTACTTTTCAGTCATTCGTTCAGGTTAACAAGATTCGATGAAGGTGAAGTCCCCGTATATCATGTCCCTGGAGTACCTTCTATATTTACGCACGTAGGTCGTCCAAGTGGAGAAATGCATGAAATATGACTCCCAGAAAGAGACTATCAATGCGCACATGCATATGTTTTACGAAATTGTGACTATTTTTAGCCAATTGAGAGGTATATAAGTTGTCATCTCTCGCACCATGCGTTTTAATATATAATCCACTATATTTTTTCATTTTTGTGTTGGTTTTGTATAGTATGTTCGAGGAGTATATTTCTATAAAATACAGAGGATTATCCGAAAAAGAACTCTCCGCAAAAAAAGCTGACGAATATCATATATGGGTGAAAGAATATGTATGTCTAAATAACATTCATAACTATGCATACATTTATACTTATAAATATTGATGCTATTGTTTATATATATGCAGGTTGCTTACTGGAACGCCACGAATCCATTTCCTACTTGGGCTCAAGAGATAGTACCTGTACCTTTGTATAAGGCCAAAACCTGGCCAATGTATTTTACAAGAGGTTATTTGTTTCATACGCAGAATCACAGTGCTGGACGAAAGACTTGTAACTATGGGATATGTGTTAAAGGTAAAAATTACACTGATGCATCTGATGAAGCGGATTTCTACGGGACCTTAACTGATATCATAGAACTCGAGTACGAGGAGATGGTCAATTTGAGAATCACACTTTTTAAGTGTAATTGGTATGACCCTGTTATCGGTAGTGGCACTCGGAGGAGCAATGGTGGCCTTGTAGACGTTCTTTCATCGAGAAGATACAATAAATACGAACCATTTTATTAATGTCGATATCATATATATACATATGTATAACTTATATTGAAAACAGCCTCTCAAGCGGAGCAAGTTTGTTATATTCCGTACCCATACACAAAGAAACCGAAGCAGTTGTGGCTCAATGTTCTAAAAGTGAATCCGAGGGGAAACATTTCAGGGGAATATGAAAAAAAAAGAACCGACTCTTCTGCAAACAGAAAATGATGATGCTGTATTGATGACTACAATTAAAGATCTCGAACTCGACAATTTCATACAGAGAGTAAAACCAATAAACCTCGATTACGATGTCGGAGATGCAGAACCATAAGATGAATTTCGGTGTAATTTATCGTCTTCTGATGAAGAACCAGATGACGAAAAACCCTACTAATTAACTATGTTACTTCGGTTATGTGTTATGTGTCATGTATCACGGTGTAATTTTTCGTCTTCTCAATACGTTTTTCTATAATTTCTAGTTTTGATTCGCTAAAATCTCAACAGTATCTATGTTTGATATGAGAAATATAAATTTGGAAACATTATTCTTCTTCCAATCACGCTTAAATACATGTCGAGAATTATATGCCAACAATCACGCAAAGTATTACATTATTGCATATGCCAATTTTTGCCATGTCCCTTCTTAATTCTTTCCATCAACAACCGGCAGGTTAAGCTCCTCCCATTGCATCTGCCAATTTCATCTGCCTCGATCCAAGCCACCATTGCATCTGCAAATTTCTCAAAATAAGGATCCACTTTAGTAAGATTCTCCTTTGTAAACCCAAAGGAATGTTAGATTTGGAATTTTATTCTGTAAACTCAAAAGTCTTGTGGTTGGTGCATTTTCAGCAATGCAATCCAAGAATCATAACTGAAAACTTTATACGATGGCCTCCACAAGTACTGTGATATCTGCACAAACAAAGGGGTAAGTTCTCTTTGCAAATCTACAATACAAACTATGTGGTAATATCCAAACAAGATAATAAAAACTAGAGATTGAGAACTAAGTAACACGCTATGTTTTACTTTCGATTGGTTTTGCTGGAGCTAAAAGAATACGACATCTTGAAAAGACTGATCAAAATTCTATATATATTGATGCAGGTTAATTTTAGGATATGATGTTGGTATATATATATATATATATATATATATATATATATATATATATATATATATATTAACTAAAACTTCTAATAAAATCTAAATGAAAGATTTAAAACAGTTTGGAATCTCAAAGATTTCGTGCGGTGAATCATTGCCTATTTTGAAAGATTGCATGTGATAATGACTGTTGAGAATCTTACCTTATCAATTGTTTCCTCCATTTTAGGCTGCATAACTCTTCGGCTTCACAACTCTTCGGCTTCACAACTCGTTATACAATATATATATATATATATATATCGTAACCATGGTAACAACTGCTCACATATTGTCCTGCAAAAAAAGAAAAAAGTTAAGAGGACTCAACATAACTGGCCATGGCAAACGAAGCTTCGCACTAACTATCAGAAATCAACATATCTAAAACAGTTTGAAATCTCAAAGTCAAAATCTTACGTGTTTGGACAAGAGAATGTGATTTGTTTGGCCTAAAGATGAAACTACTTCTTTGCGATGAAGAGGTAATCTCTATCATCTTCTATTCTGTTATATTGATTCTAAAAACATTCTATTGTGTGATCTTCAGGGAACAAGAATAGAAGCCAATGTTTCCGGAGAAACATTGAGATTGTATTCTTGGGTTAAAAACTTTGAACGTTACTGGTTATCACTCAAGGGATTGTTTGTGATGTTTAGCGATATTCTTGGCCAAACCAATCCACACTTTTATCAAATATATTTCAAAGATGACACAAAATTCACCTTACTCAAAGATTAACCAAACCACAATCATTCTTGGTTTTCACTCCCATCATTGAAATCATCCGAGGCCCTGCTACAGTACGCTATCCTATAGGTATCTTCATTTAGATTCAGAAGGTATTCATTTAGATCATAATATTTTGTATTGTTTATATAGTAATGTTTTTGTTGTTATAGATGTTATAGGAGTAATCACTTGGGTTGGAAATATGGAAAGAAGATGGTCAGATGAATCTTCTTATGAGATTCCAAGGATGAAGTCAACTATTCAGTTTACTATCCGAGACAGAGAGTAAGTGAAATCTAATTATTTGATAGAATTTACAAACTGGAATACGTTTCTAAATGAATATTCCTATATGACAGGTTTAAAGGGTTAGAGTGTTTGGCTTATGGAGAATTGGATGAGCAATTATCCTCAAGTTTTACAAGTGCTCATGAATGGCACATTTTATGTATTTTAAGACGTTTCTGTGTCCAAAAATTCGGGGGTGAGTTTATCTTTTTAATCGTTGTCTAGTTTCTGTTATATCCCACACCTTACTAACAAGAAAAAACTCTTTGAACTATAGGTAATACATGGCTAACAGCAGAAGAAGGCCTTTCCAATATAGAGTTTGAAGATTATAGTTTCCCAGAACTCTACACATTTATGAACGGATAAGATAAATGTATAACACAGTTGTAAAACGTTTACTAAGTATTCTGTATTTTCAGATTTGATGTTGTTTACTAATTTTGTAGACCTTTAAATGTTGACAGGTACCTATATCCTCTACCAGCAAGTTACAACAATGAACACAAGATTGGATTTAAGCCATTCTAAGACATGATTGTCTTTGTTTTCAAAGTTTAAATCTTGCTTCATCTTGTTCATTGTCTCGGATATTCGGATATTTTGGTTGTGGTTGTTGTTGGTCGTGAACTCAAAACTCATTTAGGATATTTTGTTATTTTGTTATGGAATCTATGTTTCGGATATTTTGTTAACAGTTTATGAAACTCTTTCAAAGCAAAGTGTTTTTGGTTAGTTTCATTAAGATCAATATATTTTGTTTTCAAGTAACAAAAATATAATTCTGTTTTCAAGTAATTCATTTTTCAATATATCTTATCTAGATCTTAAATAGTTCCATTTTGCTGAATGAAGTGTTTTGGTTATTATTTGTTGAGCAAAGTAGTCATGGAAACATAGATTGTGGTCGGGATTTTACCTTAAGATCTTCTATTGAGCTCTATATCCACAGGAATGAACATGCTAAGCATCTGTTTGTTCTGGTTTTCGTAGCCGTGAATCCGTGCTTCTTTTCCGACAACAACAAAAGAACAATAGAAGTTCATAAATAAAACAAAATCACAGAAAATTACAAGCTCTCTAAAACAAAAGAACAAGATATATTCGAATTGCAGGTTAGATTTTACCTCTACAAATTGATATATGAAACCACGATTGAAAGCCGATCTCACTTCTTGTCTCTTTTTTTTGTAGGGAAAAAGTCTGGATGCGTGAGAAAACAAATATCTCGGGTTTGCCGAATAAGTAACGACTAATAAACACAAAAAAAAAAAAAATTTGGGTTTAGGCCCAAACCAATTTCGCAATAACAGAACCTAATTTCCCCTAAGGCCCGTGAACCTAACTACGAAACCCTAAGTCATACATTTTGTTCTTCCCCTTCGTCTTTGATTCCTCTTCCATTCCTCTCCTTCGATTCCCCTTTTGCTCTAAACTTCTTCGATTTTGCTTCGATTCCACTTCTTAGATTCCTCTTCTTCATATATCAATCTCTTATTCGAATACCCCTGTCGAATCTCTTCTCCTTTGAAGTTCTATTTCGCCTTTCAAGGTCGCAAAAACTCTCGCCTCACAATCTTTCCGGCGAATCTCTCAGAGAAGAGCACACGATGCCTAGAGAGAAGTGCGGTCGAGGACGGAAGAGAAAAAATGTTCCCAACGTTTCTCAGAGAGTCGGAGGGTCAAATCGCTCTACGTCTTCGTCGCGAACACCGAACCATATACCGCCGCTGTACATTTTCACGCCGGCACCACCTTAACTCCCCGTAAATGATAAACCGTCAACGTCAGCACCAAATGTCCGGAGCTTTCCACCGCCACAACAACTTTTCGAGAACTCCATGGCTCAACACCGTGGACAAGAACTCTTTGCAACTGCTTCGGCTCCACTGGTGGACGCTCCTGCGTCACCAGTTCATGACTCTCATGCTCAGAGTCATCCATCTTCTCATGGACACAACTTCCATGACGAATCTGCTCAAGTGTTGCTGGATCTTCTTGTGGACACGCTGCGGGCTCTGAATGCTCTGCTTATGGTGCTAGACCGGGATAAGTTCACCACCGTCCTCTCTCCCACACGGACGCCGAACTCGACTTGGTAAGTGTATCGCATCTGGTAAATGCGATTGTATTGTTCAGTTAATCCGACTTGGTAATTCTATCGCATCTTGTTCAGTAAATGCGATTGTATTGTTCACAACTGTCTCTTGTTAAGTGTTAGATTATTATTCTAGCTGATTTTAATCATTATTGTTCTAGCTGTTTTGGAAGATTTCTGTCTTTTGTTGTCGTCTCTTGCTAAATGTTAGATTCTAGTTGACTCTTATTTGTATTGTTCTAGCTGTTTTTTAACTGATGGTAAGTGTTAAATTCTCAATGTTGGTTTCTTGGTTTGTTTCTGCTAAGTGTTAGATTCTAGCTAAGTGTTGGATTCTAAGTGTTTGTTTCTTGGTTTGTTTTCATGGGGGAACAATGCTTCTCTTTCTGTTGCCTTTAATTATTGGCTTAACTTCCAGTCATTGTCTTTCTGTTGCGGTTGGTTAATCTTAAGGCCAGTTTGATGTCTAAATGTAGAAACATGCTTCTGGTTTCATGTTTGATTGTATTCTTTCTTTACTTGTCTTGTCATAACTTGTAATGTATAGTATTGATCACAAGGCATGTAAGAGACATCTCTTACATGCTTCTGGCTTCATGTTTCTGGTTTGCAGGTTAATTATGTTTCTGGTTTCATGTTTCATGTTTGATTGGTTTCATGTTTCTGGTTTACATGCTTCTGGTTTGTATTATGTCCTTCTTTATTTCATGTGTGTTTGCAGGTTTACTCGCGACAAGGGATCGAAACTGGTTTGGGCAATTACTAAAGTGTTTAAAAACAAATTTGATGCTCCCTACTATAGCTGGACATGTGTGCCTCGGGACAGATAAGAAAGATACTTCTTCGAGTTCGCAATACAGTTTTCTGTCCTATAGGTTTGCTTGTGATGTTTTCACTAACATCATTCTATACTCTTTGTATTGTAGAAAACCCACACCTGGGATCCCTTGATAACAAGGACAATTCAAGGGTATTTCGAGGAAATCTGTCAACGCCGGATGAAAGACATGGTTAGCAGCGCGAGGACTAGTCGAGAGCGACCTAATTGGATCGGCGACACTCTCTGGAAAAAGATGACCGACTACTGGGACACTGAAGAAGCAAAGAAAAGGATTCTCACCTATTCCAATGCTCATATGTCTGCCCGTAAAGTTCTCGGTCCTCACATCAACTTATCAGGGCCAAAATCGTATCAAACAAATCCAACAAGAAATGGTTAGTAACTTTTACTTTTTCTTACTCCTTAACAACTTTAAATTCTGTTTCTGGTTTCATGTTTCATGTTTGATTGGTTTCGTGTTTCTGGTTTACTTGCTATCCTTGTTTATTTTGTAACATTGCAAGAATAGGAATTGGGAAGACCGGTTAGTCTTGGTGAGGTTTTCATTAAGACACATACAAGGCCAAATAGTACATATGTCGATAGGAAGACGGAGAAAATTGTTCAAACATATGAGAAGAAGGTGCAAGAGAAGTTGTCTGAGCTCGTGACAGAGACTTCAGAAGTTTCGGACGGTGCTTCGCGACCTCGAGAGCTAACAACAGATGAATACACATGCATCTTTCTTAAGGTAATGTAACATTTATCACAGTCCACATTTAAAGAGTCTTGGATTTTGTCATGAATGTTTTTCTCTTACTTTTCACAGTCCACTGAGATGGATTCACGAGGAACTCCTTATGGAGTTGGAAGCCTCAAGGAGACTCTTCTCAATGGCAACCTCAAGCAACCAGGAAACTCTTTATCGTTTGTTGCACTGCAAGAGCAACTGAAGGAAGCTCAACAGAAAATCGATAGAGCAGGCTGCTTATAATGAACGGCGTGATGCTGAGATTGCTGTCCGTGAAGCAGAGCACTCCCGAGCTGCGGCTGAGCAAAAGGACAAGCTTGAGAACTTCTCATTGGTGGAAAAGTACATGCGACAAACTGATCTGCGGTTTCTAGACTTCGTGGCTTCTCATTCAGCTCAAGCAACAATTGCTTTGCTTCCATCAACCAATCTTCGTCGACCAGATCCAAGTACAACACCAACTGGTTCTGCTTCTTATGTTTTGTGCTTATTTTTTTTGAGCCTTGTTACTTGTGAGCTCATGAATTTGTTATTTTTGTTTAAGTTTTGGCATTTGTTATGAAGTTTGAATACTTTAGTTATTATTTTTAATCAAATGTTAGTTTGAATCAAATTTATTTAATTTTGTAACACATATTACCATTTGAGAAACAAAACGAACACCAATCTGCCATACCATATTCTTATTTTGATTATAATTTTAGTCACTAAACAGTAGCCTATTTGTCGCCAAATAGTCGCAGAAGAATAACTAAGTAGTCGTAAAATATTTACATCTTCGAAACTTGATGTTCCTATTAGTCTCCAAATAGTCGTTCACTTAGTCACAGAATAGTCGGTAAATAGTAACTAAAATTTACGACTATTTAGTGACTAAAACTATCTGACTGCATCTAGAACCATTCTATAGTTTAACTAGTCGCAAAGGTAGTCGCCGATTAGTCGTAAATTTTTGCGACTAATTTACGATTATTGAACGGCTACACACTGTTCATGTGGTGTAGTTGTAATGTTGTCGCCATTTGGCGACTAATGTTACGACTACATACTTTAGCGACTAAATATTAACGACTAATTGGTAACTACTTCTGCAGTAGCCAAAACGCTGTTTTTTGTAGTGTATAGAGTATATTTTATGTTGTATATGAGCTTATTTGTGTCTTCAACCACGAAGAAAAGTATCGATCTTTACGATTGTTGATTTCATTATCTGAAACGCCTTCAATGCATACTCGTACCAAACTTTTATTTTCGACGTTATATCGTCGTTATTTAGTTTTGATTATGGATTGTCGTAAAGTCGACGCTAGGTCCCATCAAATTTACGACGAAAATCTCAAAAAATGTAATTCGTCGTAATTTCGATGAGAACTAGCGTCGAATTTATGATGATTTTCATTTTCGGTGTAAATTCGATGGCAACTCGTGCCTATTTTACGACGATTATATGGTGAAAATTTTTGTCGTAAATTTACGACGATTATATGGTGAAAAATTTTTTCGCAGTAATTAACAACGATTTATTTCCGTCATAAAATTTCATTGCAAACATACTATTTTTTTGTAGTGTTCATAAGCAATATTTTACACGTTTGACTCAGAGCAGTTGGATAAAGATAGTGCTACATGCACTACACCAAAACATGGTTTTTGCTACTGATTATTGCTACTGATTAGGCAGTCGGTAAATTTACCGACTGTTTCGCTACTGATTTCCGTCTGATTTGCGACTATTTTCAAACAGTCGCAAATCAGTAGGTATTTAGTGACTAAAAATTTTAGTCGTTAATTAGTAGCAGTTTTACGACTGATTAGTGACTGAATTGTAGTCAGAAACATGCAGTAGCTAATCAGTAGTAATTTTAACGACTGATTTGCTACTGAATTCGGTGGGTCATAGAACAGTAGCAAATAAGTAGCAAAACAGTAGCAAAAAGTATGTATAAATCACGTGGAATGCATTTGGTGGTTGGTGTACCTAATTTGGTTTGCAGTCGGGAATCAGTCGGGAAATGTTCTATATATTTGCCATACTCGAATTTTCTTGTCACAATTGTAGAAATACAAAGCAAAGAAAGAGTTTATAAACACAAATCAAAGAGAGAATAAGGTTTCTCAACTTAGAATGTCGGGAAATTACAATTATGGTAATTTCCGGGAGTGGATGTATAATATTAGCCTCTCAAGCAAAGCAAGTGTTTTATTCCAGGGTAGATGAGTCATCGAGTTGGTATATAGCTATGAGATTTCCTACAAGTAGATACGGTGAAGAAGATGCTGAAGATGGAATTGTAGATTATTAGCCATTGCCAGCAGTAGTGGACATGGATGTTGATGACTTGGTTGATGAAGCTAGAAATGCCCGAGATGACTGTGAAGGAATTTATGTTTGAAAGAATTCTATTGTAGATTGAATTTTAGATCTATGATTGCTTACAATCTGTTTTTAATGTTCTTATCATTTTCTTGTTCATGTTTTTTATGTGTAAACTTTGTGTTTATGAAAAACATCAAGTATTTATATGTGTTGACATGTTCTCTTTTGTAGTTCATAGTTCATGTATTTGTTTTTTTATGCTAAAGTATAGTTTGGAAAATCTACATATGTGACTAAACGAGAATTAAAAGTATCATAATCTATAAATATTGGTTTTTAAACAAATATTAAAAGTATAAATCTAGAATATTTGATATATTGTTTTTGTTTGTTTAATGATTTAGGCTTAAAAATGATTAGATTTGAATTTTTGACATATTTTACAAATGGGGTTCGGGGATTTGGGTTTAGGGTTTAGGGTTTAGGGTTTAGGCACTACAAGAAAACAACGTTTTGGCGAGTACAATAATAATCGCTTTTTAGTCGCTAAAACGCAAATTGGGACTAAATAACGACTAAATCATGTAGTCGCTAATCCTTAGTCGCTAAAGTGTGTAGTCGTAAAATAGTCATAAAATTTACCGACTATTTGGCGACTACTTATAATTATTTACCGACTATTTAGCGACTACTTGTAAAAATAATTAAATTTTTTTTTATTAATTAAAATAATTAATTAAAAAAATAAAAATAAATGAAAAAAATAAAAATAAAAAAAAGATCTTCGATCTTTTTCCTCGCCGGCGACGCTTGGATATTCTTCTCCCTGGTCGGCGGTCTCTATCTCGGGGGCTCTGTCTCTCCCACGCCGGCGCCGCTTCGATCTTCTTCTCCCTCGCCGGCGTCGCTTCACCACAGCAACTGTACGGAAATCGCTAGATCTGAAAACGAAAGCTTCCGATCTGAGAAAAACAATTCGCGTTATATGGGAGAAGGAACGAAAACCAAACCCTAAGCAGTAAGTCTGTAACCAATTCGGAAAGGAAATAATGAACCACACAAACAATTCGCGTTATACAGATGTTCGAAAACGAACAAATCTAACAGATTCGAAGAGAGATCGGTGCGTCTGCGAGAGAAACGCCACTGTTCTCAGACCTCATCGCCGCTGCCGCGAGTCGCCGGTAAGATCCATACATGCGTTGTTGCCTCTGTCTCGATTAAAATCGACCAAACCCTCCGCCGCTGATAGAAGAGTAAGCCACGAAGAAGGAGAAGATGAGAAACAGTTTATGTTCATTGGATTTAATTGAATGAATGAGTGAGATTGCGCCACGTAATCAATCCGGATGATCTCTCCTCATTGGCTCTCATTTACAGAAGATTTTTTTGTTTCTTCATACATTTTTAAAATGTTTTATTTACATTATTAATGAATATTTTTCATTAATAAGTTTATGATAAGTTTTTGTCCATTCGATTTAATCTATCAACGGTTCATAGTGCAATCTTTGTTTCTATGGATTAACAAATGAGAAACTTAATTTTGTTTTTAATAATTTGTTTTTATAGTTGATGATTTAAATTTTTAGGGTTTTAGGATTTTAGGGGTACTTAGGGTTTTAGAATTTACAAAATGATTTGATTTGGTATTTAGGGTTTTAGGGACTTATTATTTAGTCGACTAATGATTCTGGGTATATAGTTGTTCACCATATAATTTTCTTAACACTTTATCGTTGGACATTTTATTGAGGTAAACATGAAACACAGAGAGAGATACAAATTTGTCACCAAATTATCCGCAAAATTGCATATGACCACAATGTAAACTTTATTTTGGATTAGAATCTTATGTTAACTTTATTTTAAAATTGTATGATAGTAAAAATTACATATATATGACCATAATGTAAAAGATAAATTTTTAGAATTTTTGTTTTCAAATTTTAAATAAATAACCTAATTAACATTGTGACATAAGTAACATAGTTAATTAGTAGGGTTCTTCGTCATCTAGTTTTTATGTTAAATTAATTTGAAAACTTTAATTTAAAATTATATGATAGTAAAAATTGCATGTATATGATGTATTGTATTTTGTTTATATAATAAATTTTTTACTTAAATAATATCATAATTTATGAAATTTTCGTAAAGAATAAGTAGGGTTCATATGCGATCTGCCGAAATAGTCGCATATTAGTCGCTAAATTAGCGACTATTAGGTGACTACTGTACGATATGCCGCAGTAGTCGCCTAATAGTCGCTAAATTTAGCGACTATTAGGCGACTACTATGCGATATGCCAAAATAGTCGCCTAATTTAGCGACTATTAGGCGACTACTGTGCGATATGCCGAAATAGTCGCCTAATAGTCACTAATTTAGCGACTATTATGCGACTATTATTTTCGATTTAAAATGTAGTCGTAAATTAGTCGTAAAATAGCGACTAATTTAGCGACTATGTTATTTGGTCGTAAAACAGCGACTCAATTACGACTAATTTGTATTAGTCACCAAATAGTCCCTAATTAGTCACAAATTTAGCGACTAATTATTTAGTCGCCTTTTGTAGTCGCCAAAATGTTGTTTTCTTGTAGTGAGGGTTTAGGGTTTAGGGTTTAGGATTTAGGGCTTATGGTATAGGGTTATGGGTTTAGGATTTAAGGTTTAGGGTTTAGGGTTTATGGTTTAGGGTTTAGGGTTTATGATTCACACTTGGTTAATATAACAATATACACTATTTTCTCTCAAATTCTTTGTTACTTCTTCAAAAACATATAACCTGAAAAGTCGAGAATTGAGGTTGTGAGATTCTGCTCTCACAGTATAGTGTTTACGATTCACGTTTGAAACATATTTTTCTCTTTGTGAATTACAAAAAAATATAAATTTTAAATCAGATATATTCAATTGTTAAATCTTAAAACCCCAATTCCCAAATCAAAAATTATGACCTATTAATCTTAGATTTTAGATTTAAACATCAAAATTAACTAAAAAACTATATTATACCATATGAAAGGTTCTAATTGGTTAAACCTAAGTCACAAGGATTACTATTTTATTTTAATGAACACCGTTAGATCATATTAAATCCAACGGACGTAAATCCTCCAATACACAACCCATTTTCCCAGCGTCAATCTTCTCGTCAATCCATTCCCCTCTCTCTCGTGTCTAGGGTTCTTGAGACCAGGTTTCTGTTCTTCGATCGATTTCTTCTCCACCTTCGATTTTCTCATCAATTTCTCCACCATATGATCTTTTCTCACTCAGATTACAAATGCATCTTCAGATCTACAGCCGTAACTGAAACAATTTCTCGTGCTTCACTGTTTGTTCATCTGGACGATGTCGTTGACGGAGCTAGACGACGGACTGGTACGCAGGATGGCTATCGGAGCAGTCTTCTATGTTTTCGTACGAACTAGTTTTCTATTTTCGTTCTCCTATGATTTCTTATTACTCTGATTAACTTTGCCAAAATCCAGTTTTTGAGATTAATCCGTCGAATTTCGTTGTTGGATTTCCAGGGAGGAAAGATATGTTTGGTCGGTTTTCATAGGACTGATGATCTACTGGTTACATCCAGCGAGGATGATTCACTTCGCCTCTTCGATATTGCCAACGCCAAGTCTGTATATGTTTGATACCTATTTTTCCATTTTTTAATTATAATTTGTCTTGGTTCCACTCGTTTTCCAGATTTGATGGAACTCCGTTCAGAAAACTGCTTGATTCCCCATCACCATGGAAATCCCCTTTACTCTTTGGTTCTTTCTTGCAAAGTCCAAAGTTGCCTCCAGAAATTACATTTGAGGTAATGTGAGATGGAATAACTATGAATGAAACTAGTTTCTGGATACTCTACTTATTGTTTTAGATTGAAGCGCCTGTTGATGGACAAAATATTCTTTGTTGTTTTTCTTTTATTTCCAGGATATCATGTGCTTTATGAATCCGGGAGAGATAAGTTATGATGCCATAGGACTGATGAAGCATTTGAGTGAACACACAGCTACGGCCTGAATCGATACTCAAGAAGAGACAGCTGAACAAATCTATTCAAGGGAAAGAAAATCAGCACTGGCCTCACGATCAGCTTGAAAACTGTTCCCAGTTAGCAGCTTCAACTGTCACATAATATATCTTAATAAGTATGGAACCAAGAAACACCTTTATTCAATTCAGCAAATAACGACACCATATAAGAGACTTGATTAACGAGAGAGGAGTCTCCAAACTCTCGACCATTGCCCAAATCAATACCTTAGGGAAATTAAGAATCCCCCTTGAGCTCTCAACTAACCGTAAAGTCTGTTTCTGAGCTGGAAAAGCTACAATTCATTGCTCAACCCCTAGGCTAGTTACAAGAAAACCTTATCAACTCTCTTCTTCTGTTCTTGGTCTAGCTCAATGTTGAAATTGAATCTTGAACTTGGTAAAGATAAGAGGAATAATAGTCTTTATTTTATAAAGTTGATTTAATTTTGTGTGGAAAAGCAGGTGGAGCGTCGCGCCTTGGACTTCAGCGATTGCGGGACACCAGGGAAAGCAAAAGTACCCTCGATTTCTCCACGCGGCTACTCGAGCCCATCATCTTACCTTTTGAAGAGTTACATATAGAAAAGGCTGCTTTTGTTCATAAGAGCTCCAAAGGGACATTTATTCCCGCCTTCAACATTTTTATCTGATTTCTCAGCAAGATCTTAATGAGAGGATGAGAGGGATCCTCATTGACTGGTTGATTGAGGTAGATAGATCCAAACCAAAAAGGCATTTTAATTTCATTGTTGCAAATGGGAACAACTCCTTATTAGTTGGAGTTGCCTTTCCATTTTGATTTAGAACTTGAAACTTATGTTAGTTTTGTTTAACTGTAATTTTGGTTTTTTGGTGTATGGATTTGTGTTCTTCATTTGTTTTACTTTACTTTTGTAAAGTTGAATGTTTTATATGTAATTGGTCTACATTTATATTAATAAATTGAATTTTGTTTTTCATTTAAACAATATATCAGTCGCTAATCAGTAGCTATATTTTGCTATTTAATAGCTAAAATCAGTCGTTAAAAAAATTACAAACCAGTAGCAAATCAGTAGCTAAAGTAGTAGGTAATCAGTCGCAATTCAGTAGCTAAATTTTACGACTGCTACCGACTACGGTTGTAGTAGCAAAATTCAGTCACTAATCAGTCGTAAAATTTTGCTACTGATTAGCGACTGAATAGTGGCCGCCTAATATCAGTCGTAAATCAGTAGCAAAATTGCTACTGATTTTTTTAGCGACGAGACCTTTACCTACTGCAGAAATCAGTCGGTAATCAGTCGTAACATGGTGTTTTGCTACTGATTTCCGACTATTTTTGCAGTAGTAAAAAACATGTTTTCTTGTAGTGATGGGAGAGATATGTTTCTAACAAAAACATAGATGTTTTGGAAATGTAGCGAGAGATCTCTGAAAAAATGAGACAATGTGTGATCTTTTTGCAGGCTTTTCTATTTGGTTATAATCATAAATAAGAGTATCAAGAAACTCGCTCACGGCCAGTACAATTCACTCCACTCTCCACCGAACGACTTGATGTCGAAGTATGTGCATTGGTGGAGCTAGTTTATATTGAGGGGTCAATTGACCGATGTGACTTGTTAGTGGTGAGTTTAGCACTTTCTGGTTTAATCTGGTTTGACCCGAGACCGGCCTAATTGATTTTGGTTTACGACGGTTCAAATTCGGAGAAAGAAACCCCATGATCGCGGTGCCAGTCTCCGAGTCCATTAAAGCTCAACTCGTTGTAATGGAACCGACCTCCGAGATTTCCGAAATATTTTCCGATCTCTGAGAGATTTTAGGACATCATCATTTTCCTGATGGAACCAGGAAAATAAAATTATCCGGTTTGACCGACTTAGAAACCTTAAATAGAGAGGCCTCAACCAATTTTCAAGACATTCACAGTCATTATCGAGACATAAGAGATTGAGGGCTCCAGCCTTTATTCTCTCAAAGCTTTTGTTTGTTTACCTACCTAAACAATCTTGTAACTTTCGACGAGTTCAATCAATAAAACGAGATTCCGATCAGAGTTTACTGTTTTACCCCATTGTGTGATTTTCATAATCAACAATTGGCGCCGTCTAGAGGACTTTTTAAAACAGAGCAAATTGATCTCGTTTGATAAGCTCGGCGATGGTAGACCTTACGAACAACTCATCACTCGGTGGCGACGGAAACCCTAACCACAATCAAAACAGGATGATCTCAATCAATAGAACCGAAACACCGATCTCCCACCACCTCTAACTCCGGCAAGCACCATAGAAATCACGACAGTTCAACCTGACCAGTCCGCTCTCCTATAAGCCATTGCCGCGCAACTCGCGGAGATGAACATAAAGAACGACGAACGACTCGATGCACTGATTACAGCTCAGATGGAATTCAGGGACCAGATCAGTGAGCTCCGATAGAACCAAACAACTCTCCAGCCTGATAACGAGACACTCACTCCATTGCAACGGAACATATTCCCTGACCTACCACCGAACCAAAGTGCAGTAATCCGACCTCCATACCAAGAGTCTACTAGGAATAGGACAACACGATTGACCGCCGAGCAAGCTTCTCTAGATAAACAAATCAAAGGCATCAAAGCACAGATTCGAGACATGAACTCACTCCAAGTTCCATCAATTAACCATCTCGGCACACGATATCGATCGTGTGATTCAAGAAACTCAGAAAACTCTGTTCACACAACGGATCACCAATGTCCCTGTTCAGCGTTTAGAAAAGAAAAAAATCACATCATATGAATGACATACCGACCCCCGCCACTTCATGACCTCATTCGGCATCATGATGAACCACTTTCGATTCAACTCTCAGGAAGACAAAGATGCCGCGAAGTGCCAACTCTTTGTGGAGAACCTCGGCGGAACCGCACTCGACTAGTTCTCAAAATTGGAGGCGCACTCAATCGAAAACTACACCAAGCTCTCGACCAAATTTCTCAAACGATTCACGATGTTCATCAAACAGAAAAATCAGAATGCTGATCTATGGGCCCTCGAACAAAAGGAGGAAGAACCATTGCGTGACTTCATGAATTGGTTCAAAGCGATCGTGTCTCATTGTACCATTGACGAAAAATCCGCAATTGAGGCTCTCTACAAAGCGCCCTTGTATAGATCGGATTTTCATAAGGAGATCAAGTGTAACTGGCCTCACACTCTGGAGGATGCTCTACATAAATCGCACATATATGTTCTCGAAGAAGAAGAAGAAGCCACAAAAGATCGCTACAAGAAAACAGGCTAGAACTGACGGCCAAATCCGTCGGAATACCGTCGGAAATGGTCATTTCTGAGGGATTTCCGACGGATTTTGGCCGTCGGTTCTATTTCGTCGGAAAAAAAATCCATCGGAAATCCCTCGGATATTTCCGACGGATTTCCTAGTGAGAAATTTACCGACGGTTTTTCCGAGGCACAATCCGTCGGGATAAATTCGACGGATTTCCGAGGGCAAATCCGAGGGTACATTCCGTCGGAAATCCCTCGGAAATATCAGAGGGATTTCCGACGGATTGAGGATCGATCGATCTAAAATTGTGATCGATCGATCCTCAATCCTTCGGAAATCCCTCGGAAATTTTTGAGGGATTTCCGACGGATTAAAAAATTAAAACGAAAATATAAAATTAATTAATATAATTTGTAATATATTTTTAAATTAAATATTGATTAAATTAAATATTTTTAAACATAAATAGAAAATTAATTATATAATTAAATTACAAAAACATAATTTTAAAAAGTTTTTGAAAGTTGAAAAATTACAACAAAAAAAATTAAAATCAAAACGACGGGTAATAATCGAACTTCGATGCGAACCACGCGTCCATCTTGTCGCTCTTTGTTTTCTGAGTCGAGAGCTCGTCCTCCAAAACCGTGACCTTCTGCTGGAGCTCTTCGTTTTAACGGATGAGTTCTAGATCCATCGATAAACCAGCCGAAGAAGATGCACGTTGGGTCACAAGCCTACCCAACCCCGGCCGACAACCTTTTTTAACGGGTACCTCCTACGAAAACAATAAAAAAACATTAGAATTTTTTATTAACAAATAATTATCTAAATTGAAATAATAATATATATCTTTTACTTACCTCGAGGACTAGGTTGTTCATCTCGGTCCGAGTGATTTCGTTGGATCCGATGTAGCCATCTTGCGATTTCTGAGTGAGAATCTTGTCTTGCACCTTCGTCATCTTTTCGACCATCTCCCTGACGGCTACATCGTCAATTTGGCCCGTCTTCTTGTTGGTGTGCGTCCTCACCATCGCTTGCAGAAGATCGGGAGCTTCGCCGTATTCATCCGTCTACAAAATAAATAAAACCGTTAAAGATAATCGTTTTCTTATAAAAAAAGAACTAAAAACCGCAAAAATACTTACCATTTCGATTTCGGTTGTCAAGAAACTCTTTGCCCCGTTGTTGTGGATAGCTTCTCCCTTCACGCCTCGACGACTCTTCCGGTTCTGGGAGTTAGTCTGAGATAGAGCTATGGTCTTCTCCTTTTGCCAATACGGGATGTATTCCGTATACACATCCTTGTTTAAGCCATTTGGCTTATCTTTCCCCTTTTTCCAAGCTTTCTTCCACTCGTTCATGTGCCGCGAGAATTGCGTCCTAGCCTCCTTATAAAATTCTGTCTCCACCGTCTTTGTGATTGTATGGTTCCAATTAAACTCTTCCTACAAAAAAGAAATAGAAATATAGATGTTAACAAAATCTCAAAATATATTACAAAAAATAAATGAAGATTTACTTACTTACCGCAAACATACAAAACCACATGTTTTGTTAGTCTGCCGGAACCTCCGAAAATTTTGGGTATGGTTTTTCGAGGATGATGTGCAACATCTTGAGGATCGACTTGCCTATGCCATTCCCGGAAATTCCAAACCTATGAAAAAACAAATTAAATAACGGTTATCAAATCTAAAAAATAATTAATTAAGAATAAAAAAACTTATTACCAAGTAGATCTCGGAATCCGGAGTTCCGGATCGAGAACTTTGAGTAATTCTAGTCTCCACTGTTGAACGAGCTCCTCGATGGTCATGATCCTCGGTTAAGCTACACTCTCAGTGTCCGGAACAGTACAATGGGGTTTTAACTAAAAAATTTAAAACGTATGATTTTTAAAAACATTTCACATAAACTAGTGTATATTTGTTAATTCTACATCTACCAAGACCAAACATTTACAAAATATAGCAAATTCGAGGTCTTAAACCCTAATCCATCGGAAATTTCTGAGGGATTTCTGACGGATTATGGTTTTAGCCGAGGCAATCTGAATCCCCCGGCTAAAACTGATACCATGCAAGTTTTAGCCGGGAGAATCAGTTTTCATCGGCTAAAACCAAAGACCGTCGAAAACCCGTCGGAAATTTCTACCGGGCAAGTTTTAGCTGACGGTTTAGGATTTTAGTCGAGATAAAATGAATCTCCTGGCTAAAACTTTCCCGGTATCAGTTTTAGCCGGGAGATTCAGATTGCGTCGGCTAAAACCATAATCCGTCGGAAATCCCTCGGAAATTTCCGACGGTTTATATTTTTAGCCGAGGCAATCTCTAAACTCCGGCTAAAACTGATACCGGGCAATTTTTAGCCGGGATATTCAGTTTATCTCGGCTAAAAACCTAAACCGTCGGCTAAAACTTGCCCGGTGTCAGTTTTAGCCGAAGATTCAGTTTTCCTCGGTCCTACACCATCAGAAATTCCTCCGAAATTTTCAAAGGGATTTCCGACGTTTTAGTATTATAGCCGGGAAAATTTTTATTAGAATAGCAAGTATATATTCCCGGGATTTGCCAAATTAAACAAGTTTAAAAACCCAAATTAATTAAGCTCTTTATTATTAATGTAAAGGAGGATCGGAGTTGAAAATTATTTGGAAAATAGGCTACAAGGATGGGTCGACTTCCATTTCACTACCGGACGAGTCGTCTATACCACTCGGCTGAGCTGGGTCTCCGTGAGGTGAGCATTCCGTAAGACAATGTTGATGCGCTCTCCACGGTCATGTAGTCCCATCTCGGTAAGTTGCAGTCGAAGGTCAGGTCGGAGTCCTTTGAAAAAGATCATCGCCAATTATTCTGCGGATCGGTGAAGCCCAAAGAGTCCCATAGTCCGCACGAACTCCTCATGGTATTCTTGCAGATTCTGGTTCCCTTGCCTTGCCAAGCCTAGCCCCCAACTACCACTGTTGGTTGAAGTCACGTCTGGCTTTTTGGGGCCGGAGGAACTCCGCTGACACTTGCGGGTCCTTCCCTCTTCAACCTCGTCACAAATCCAAGGGGTGGACTTAATCTTGACCGTAGATGGACAAATGACTCTATTACGAGCATTTTTCTGCGTGAAAGGCATCGTTTTGAAAAATGTTTTAAGAAAACAATTTCGCAAATGTGACAAAAGACGGGCGTATTTGTTGTGAATGAGGGGAAAAGTATTTATAGAGAAATGTTAATTTGCATGTTCTCTCCAACTATATATACAAATATATATATATATATATCGAATCTTCAAAATACCATAGCCAGGAAAGGTATATATATATATGTTTACAAACAAAGCAAACATATATGCAAGAGAAGAAGTATTTACAAAACAAGTAATATATCCGTCGGAAATCGTTCGGAGATTACCCACCGATTTCTGACGGTTGTTAATCTGTCGGAATATTCCGACCGGTTTCCGAGGGAATATAGATTCGTCGGCAGTCCCTCGGAATACCGTCGGAATATTCTGACCGATTTCTGAGGGAAATCAATCAGTCGGAAATTTCCGACGGATTTCCGATCATTTTTAGTACGTCGAAATAGCCTCGGAAATCCATCGGTATTCCGTCGGAAATTTATGACGGT
The DNA here is from genome assembly GCA_030161315.1 of Eutrema japonicum. Classification (NCBI taxonomy): domain Eukaryota; kingdom Viridiplantae; phylum Streptophyta; class Magnoliopsida; order Brassicales; family Brassicaceae; genus Eutrema; species Eutrema japonicum. The sequence goes on from BSQW01000011.1 coordinate 42,057,040, forward strand.
TTATAACCCGTCGGTAATCCGCTTGTTTTCTTGTTGTGGATAAGCAGTACGCCCTTTTGAAACAAGTCGATCCTAAAGATAAGCCGAGGGAGGAACACCGCGACCGAAACCATTTCGAAAGACAACCTGCGGCACAACAAGTCAGTGCCATATAACCGCAACAGTCATGGAATATGTGGGTCCAACCTGAGGACCTAAAAGAACCAACAAGTGACTCCGAGCCGTTCTGTCAGTTTCACAACAGAGAGGGTCATAGCACCGAAGAATGCCGACATCTCAAGGACTTTCTGTTACTAAAATATAGAAAGGGTGAGATCCCGGTTGAAGGTATATTCCGACCTAGCAACAGATTCCACCGCAACAACAATAATGGAGATCGTCGTTGCGATAACAATGATAAGCCGAACACAACTGGACACCCCGGACAAGAAAACACGAATGCTAAAGCAGAACTTCCAAAACGAGATCGGAAAGACAAACTCAAAAATCAAGCTCCTGTCCACGAGCTCAACATCGACATGAATTTCAAACCGATTAAAACAGAAAAGACGAAAGCTCGGTCCATAAAAAGCTCAGGCCTTCAATGACAAAGGCAAACGATTACTTGGTGCAGGATCGATCACCGAGATCAAATACCCAGACTGGTTAGCAAATCCGATCGTCGTGAAAAATAAAAACGGAAAATGGAGGATATGCATTGATTTTACTGACCTCAACAAAGCATGTCCGGAAGACAACTTCCCACTTCCGCATATCGATAGATTGGTTGAAGCCACTGCCGGAAACGAGCTCATGTCCTTCATTGATGCCTTCGCATGTTCGCTAGCCAACTCAGCCGAACCATAGAGGTTTACATCGAAGACATGCTATTGAAGTCTCTCGTCGCCAAAGATCACATCGGTCATCTCAACAGTTGTTTCGACATACTCAACGAATACGACATGAAGCTTAATCCGGAGATTTCCTAGGATATATCGTAACTCATAGGGGATTCGAAGCTAATCCCAAGAAATTATTGGCAATCCTCGACCTCCCGTCCCCAACAACGAAATGAGAAGTCCAGCGACTAACATGTCGGATTGCCGCACTCAACAGATTTATCTCCCGATCTACTGACAAGTATCAACCTTTCTATCAGATGCTATGAGGTAACAAAAACCTCGAATAGGATGACAAATGGGAAGAAGCATTCAAACAGCTCAAGGAGTACCTGTCAATCCCTCCGGTTCTGGCAAAACCTGAGGACGGCGAAACACTTTACCTCTACATCGCGATCTCCACCTTGGCTGTCAGCGGAGTCCTGGTTCGGGAAAATCGAGGCGAACATAAACCCATTTTCTATATCAGCAAGTCGTTTGAAGGGGCCAAGACAAGGTACCTCACGCTCGAAAAACTCGCACTCGTCGTTGTTATCGCAGCTCAGAAACTCCGTCAGTACTTCCAATCACACTACCTCACCGTACTTACCGATAAACCTCTGCGGACAATTCTCCACAGTCCATCTCAGTCCCGCAGACTCGCTAAGTGGGCAATCGTGCTAAGCGAATATGATATCGACTAGAAAAATAGAACAAGCATCAAGTCCCAAGTACTGGCCGACTTCCTCATCGAACTACCATAGGAATTTATAAAAACCGACCTCCCAGCCTCCGAGAAATGGAGCCTTCACGTAGATGGCTCGTCATCCCATCATGGGTCGGGAGTAGGCATACGCCTTCGGTCTCCAATCGGAGAAGTTTTGGAACAATCATTCCGCCTGGAGTTCAACACATCAAATAGTGAAACTGAGTAGGAAGCATTACTCGTAAGACTATGTTTGGCCAAGGCCATCAGAGCAACTCGTATACAAGCATAATGCAACTTGATGCGTACAGATTGTAACTAAGCTTCAGGTTATATATTTATAACCTTAATTGTCTGCAAGTGCACAGATGTGCGTTGTAGTATTTAGGGGTCGAACCACAGAGATTTTGTTGTTTCGGTACGAAGCAATCGGATACTTAAATCAAATTGGAACGCAAATAATTTGGAGTTGGTTTTGTATCAAAATAATCTAAACTAGACGGTGGAATAGACGAGGTTGTAATCAATTAAACTAAACGTTGTGCTTAAGGGTATTCGCAGGGATTCATGGCTAAAACGATGTAAAAATAAATGACAAAGGTAACCAACTATGAAAATTTTTGAACTCGAATCACGAATGTATGATTAGGTCACTACCGTGATCCTAGCCAACTGTTACCGACCAACTCGACCAATAGCTTTCATCTCTGGCCGCGAAGGAGTTAACGCATTATTTCGTTTAGGATTTGTCATCGAGCATAATACTCTATAAGTAGCTTCCGTCTCTTATAGCGAAATTGCTCATTTCATTCTAGTTCAAGAAATTAGTAAACACTTCCGCGAATCTAATTCAACCTAGGATCAGACTCTAAGTGGAACAAAGAATCATGCATTAACGAATAAGAATAAACGAAGAACTCATAGAAGATTAGAAACCCTAAATCAAACACATCATCGAATTAAACCATGAAATACCCTTTGAAAAATCCCTTTAAACCCAAGTCGGGAACTACTCAATCATAATATAGCAAAACATCATAGAAGTAATAGAGTATTGCAGAATTGAAGAGATAAAAAGTGAAGAACGAATAACACGGGTGAAGACGGAGATCGAATGATGATCCCCTTGCGCCTCCTCTCTCTCTCTCTCCTTCGAGTTGCCCCTTAGAATAACCTAACACGAGCTTATATAGCTTCTTTTTCATCGGGAAACGCTTAGGGTTTTATTAATAAGTGACAAGATTAGCTCGAGCTTTAAAATGGATATCGGGATCGAAACGGGGGATGGCCTCGGGCGTGTGGCTCCGAACCGCAGCAAAGTGGTGTCTGGCCACCGGTGGAGCTCCTCTGGCTATGGCGAAATGATGCTTGGTGGCTGGTCCAGCTCCTCTGGCCGCGGTGGATTCCCCTCTGAGACAGCTTCATCCGCCTTCAGTGCTTTGGGTATATTTGGTGATCCAACTGTTGGAATGTCTCCAAACCAATTGCATTTTAAAGCTGGTTGTATCATCTTTGTTGTGTCCAAATTTGGTGATGATCAGACAGTGAAAAGGTCTCTATTAGCTGCAAGACTTCTTGACGGTCCAAGTTTATCCAAAAACGTACTTTTGTTCCGGAATGCACTTTTTATTCCGAGTTACCTGAAACGTCTTTCAAATCTCTAAAATATGAAAATTACTTGAAACCCCTTGAAAATGGAGTTAAAACACCTGCAAAAAATATGAAAGTGATCCATAAAAACGGTCCAAAACTGGTGTTATCAACTCTCCCAGACTTAGATCTATGTTTGTCCTCAAACAAAACAAAAATATAAATTCGGAAAGAGGTTTTCGAAAATATAGGAACTAACAAAATTTTCTGCGACCGTCCTTCTAAACCATAACCAGTGTAATGCATCAGTCAGGCATTCTAGAAAATTCTCACTAATGTACTACAACGCTAATCCACGGTATCCATCATGCGAATGTCTAACCATATAGATCCTAACTTTCAGTCAACTAGCTCTTAACATTCATTAAAGATTGCGTGATTCTTACCAAAAATATTAGACAAGACAATCGATGCTAGGCATTTAAGGGCAATTTAGAGGTGAGACTAAAAGTATTTCGGGTTACCGTATTTTCTTCGGAGGATGATATATATTATGCAAAACAACAAGAGATGATGGAGCTATTGGTACCCACAGTTTCAGTCACTCCTAACTCACATAAATGTTGCTGCAAAACTCCTCCTTCGTCGGGACTTTTCTCCCTTTGACAGAACTTTTATGGCGTTCCCCCGGACTTAGATTTTTCTCCGGATAACGATTCGAACGGCTTCCTACTCCTCACATATTGAAACATAGTTGCCTTGATAAAAATATAGACTACTCTGAGAATCTTAGGCTTTTATTTCCTTTCCTTTCGGTTTTTTTTTTGGAAAGGGGAAATGCCTTTAAACGGGAGCCTTAGAGAGCACGAAAATTACCAGTTACAAATGATTTCCAAGGAAAATTTTTAGCTTGATTTGTCAATACCTCCACAACCGAATCCGTATAGTCTCTCGTCTTCTCGAGTGACTGAAAAACTGTGTCGTTCCTCCCTCTCCGGCGTTTTTGCACATATATGCACGTAAGACAACAAGAGAGTTGCATGAGGTTTGAACAAAGGTTAAGTTTCGGGTAGGATACCGGCTAAAGATGAATCGGTCATCTAGGACAACAAAGAGCGGTAAAAAAGAAAAAGTTGTCCTAGATCTATGACTCGTTGTCTGGCCTAAAATAATTAATAAGAAAATTAAATATAGATTAGGTCCAAATAAAATGAGCTAGTATATCCTGTCAGAAAGAATTTCTATGGCTCAAAATTCTCTGGGGATGTCGCATTGAAAGCACTCTAGCTACCGCCTAGTCTAGTACTAAACCACAAAAGAGCTAGCACAAAAAAATAGCGTAGAAGCACATAGGTCCCTGTTTTGAAAAATAGGTAAGAAAATTCGAATAAAATTTTTAAATTTTTTTTCCGAACGACAATCTCAAAACGAACAGAATTGCGTTAATAAGAGATGAACATCCTCTCCCAGACTTAGATCACATTATCCTTAGTGTGAAATAAATTGGGTAAGGACGAATAGATAGATGGATGTAATAACTGAAAAAGTTTAAGGAAAAAGAAAACTTACCTAAAATGGGTTGCCTCCCATTGAGCGCTTTGTTTAAAGTCGTTTAGCTTGAAGTTGTTGATGGTCAAGCTGGTGGTGGATCGATCAAGGCCATTATTTCCCTCTCGTTCTCTTTTTCGTCCGTGAGGTATGGCTTGACATGTTGTCCGTTCACCGTCAATTCCCCACTTTTACCCCAGAGGACAATGGCTCCGTATGGTTTGACTTCCTTTATTATGAAGGGTCCGGACCACCTCGATCATAATTTTCCAGGAAAGAGTTTGAGACGGGAATTGAAAAGAATAACCTTGTCTTTCGCGGTGAAAGATCGGTTTATGATTTTCTTGTCGTGATACGCCTTTGTCTTTTCCTTGTATATCTTCGAGTTTTCATAGTCATTGTTCCGGATTTCATCTAGTTTATGTAGTTGGAGTAGTCTCCTATCCCCAACTATTTTCATGTTCAGATTAATCTCTATGATACACTACAAGAAAACACAGTTTTTGCGACCACCAAAAGAGTCACAAAATGGTCGCAAATGACTCATTTGCGACTATTTTGTGACCAAAAAAGTAGTCGCAAATATTTGGTCGCAAAATAAAGTGGTCGCAAAACGGTCGCAAATTTGAGACTAATATGTGACTATAATATCAGTCCTAATTTAGAGACTGATTTTGTGACTAATTATAAAAAGAATATTAAAAAAAAAAAACAAAAACCAAAATTCAAAAAAAAAAATTTATTTATTAAATTAATTAATTAATTACAAAAAATGAAAAAAATTAAAAAAATTAAAAAAATTAAAAATTAAAAATAAATGAAAAAAGAAGATCGAAGATCGCAGATCTTCTTCCCCTCGCCGGCGCCGTTCTTCGATCTTCTTCTCCCTCGCCGGCACCGACCTTCGCTCTTCTTCTCACTCCATGGCCAGGATCTGCTCCGGTGGTGAACCAGTCCCGTGATATCGCCGGCACCGACCTTCGATCTTCTTCTCCCTCTTTCTCTTTCTCTTTCTCTTTCTCTTCCGCCTGGATCTTCTTCTCCCTCGCCGCGCCGATCTACTCCTCCCCCATCTTCGCCGGCGCTGTCGTCCCTGGATCTGGAAAAAAAAAAGATGGATTGTTCTTTAATCACAACAATGGAAGAGAAAAGATCTGGAAAAAAAAAACAAGGAAGGAAGAAGAAGAAAAAAGAATCGTAGGAAGGACAGAGAAAAAGAGAAGGAATAATAAGAAACAATAAAAAAAAATCAGTTTAAATCATCCACCGTTGGATTAAACCAATCAACGGTGGAGATCTCAATCCTCGTCTCAATGAAGTAACCAATGAGACGCTTTCTTTTTTTTTGTCATTTGGTCGCAAATTAGTCGCAAATTTGTGACTATTTTGTGACTCCAATTGAAAAATTCGTCTGGAGTTGCAAATCAGTCCCAAATTTGGAACTATTTTGTGACTACTTATACATGTTATGAGTAGAATCAAAAATATTTATCCTAAATCCTAAACTTTAAGACCCTATAAGGTTTGAATATCACTTTACAATGATTATGTGTATATAGATGTTCAAAAATATGTTAAAACTTAAAAATAAATAAATTTTGAGAAAATTTCTATTTTTCAAAATCATTCCTTATAAAACACATGTAACACTTAGTAGATGTTACGATTAGATTGAAAATTTTGTAAGTGTTATATTTTTTGTTTATTATTTGATGTTTATGTGTAAGATCTATTTATAATTTAAGATTTATAGTTTATGATTAAGGGTTAGAGGTTTATGGTTTAGAATTTAGGATTTATAAAATGGATTATAAATGATCATATTAAAAAAATTGTAAGTTTTGAATTTTTTGTATATTATTTGATGTTTATGTGTAAGATTTAGCTTAAAATTTAAGATTTAGATCAAATTTATGATGAAGGGTTAGAGGTTTAGGGTTTAGGGCTAAGGGTTTGTGGTTTGAGTTTAGAATTTATTGATTTCTATAAAAAAAATCAAGTGGAGTTGCAAATTAGTCCCAAATTTGGGACTATTTTGTGACTACTATTAAAAAGTAGTCGCAAATTTGAGACTACTTTGTGACTCCTATTAAAAAAAATCGTGTGGAGTCGCTAAAGAGTCCCAAATTTGAGACCAATTTGTGACAATCAAAAACATTTAACCTAAACCCTAAACTTTAAGAACCTATAAGGTTTGAATATGATTTTACAATGATTTTGTGTATATCTAGCATTTCAAAAATTTGTTAAAACTTAAAATAAGTATATTTTGAGAGAATTTTTATCTTTCAAAATTATTTCTTATAAAACACATGTAACACTTAGTAGATTTAAAATTTATGATTAAGGGTTAGAGGTTTATGATTTAAGATATAGAGTTTATGATTGAGAGTTATATGTTTATGATTTAAGATTTATAGTTTATGATTTAAGATTTAGGGTTTGCAAATGAGTGTACATGTTACCCTAAACCCTAAAATGATTATATTTTTAAAAAATTGTAAGTGTTGAATATTTTGTATATTATTTGATGTTTATGTGTAAGATTTAGTTTACAATTTAATATTTTTGTATATTATTTATGTTTATGTGTAATATATATTTTACAATTTAAGATTTAGAGTTTATGATTAAGGGTTAGAGGTTTAGGGTTTAAAATTCAGGATTTATAAATGATTATATTTTTAAAAATAGTAAGTTTGAATTTTTTTTATTATTATTTGAATTTTTGTATATTATTTGATGGTTTAGGGTTTAGAATTTAGAGTTTATATTTTAAAATATTATTTGATGTTTATTTTAAAAAAATCGAGTGGAGTGGCTAAACCGAAGCAAATCAGTCACAAATTTGGGACTACTTTTGCAAGTCCTTAAACAATCGCAAATAAGCGACTCTTTTCTGACCAATTTTTTTAGTCGGTAATTTGGGACTCTTTTGCCACTGCAATACCAGTGGTCGCAAATCCGTTGCAAAGTGGTCACACTTTCGTCCCACTTTTTTGCGACCAAAAAAAGAGTCGCAAAAAGTGGTCGCAAAAACTGTTTTTTCTTGTTGTGATAACCCATTGTGCTTTGTATTCGAGTTTCACAGGCATATGACACGCTTTTCTATATACAAGGTTGAATGGCCTCGTTCCTAAAGGTGTCTTGAAGGCCGTTCAGTATGCCCAAAGTGCGTCGTCGAGTTTCGTAGACCAATCCTTTCGATTTGCTCCAGTTGTCTTTTGCAAAATCAACTTGATTTTCCTGTTGGAGATCTCCACTTGGCCATTCGTTTGAGGATGGTATGGAGAGGCAACTTTTTGCATAACTCCATTCTTCTTTAACAGGTTTTCAAAGACCTTGTTTATGAAATGAGACCTTCCATCGCTTATTACGATTCTAGGAACTCAGAAACGCGTAAAAATGATCGATTTGAACATCTTAATGACTACTTTCGCGTCGTTCGTAGGGCTATCAATTACCTCTACCCATTTAGAGACGTAGTCTACGGTAACTAGTATGTATTGGTTTCAGAAGGAGGTCGAGAAATTTCCCATGAAATCAATTCCCCATACGTTAAAAATTTCAACTTCGAAGATAAAATTATTGGGCATCTCGTTCCTTTTACTTATACTCCCCATACGTTGGCACGAATTACAGCATGAGATGTAAGCTTGTGCATCTTTTAACAATGCTGGCCACCATAAGCCTTCCTAGAGAACTTTAGAGACAGTTTTGAAAGTTGCGAAATAGCCTGCATAAGCTGAGCTATGACATCCGAATAGTATCCCGTCCATTTTCTCTTCAGCCACGCATCCTCGGTATAAACCATCTGCACATCTCTGTATAGGTATGGTTCATCCCAAAAGTAGTGTCTTATATCTCGCCAAAATTTCTTCTTCCTATACCCAGAGAAATGCAGTAAGGTAATTTGCAATATGCCTGAACCACGGGGTGTCGAACATGTCTGGCCGCCATTTAAGTGGTCGTGAACTAATTTTGTGAGTGGTGTTAGGTATTGCGTCTACTGCATAGATGCTATCATCCGGAAAACTATCATTCAAAGGCACTTTGTCTTCCTCTCGTATTCGAGAAAGGTGATCCGCTACTCCGTTATCTGCTCTTTTTCGATCTCGAATTTCGATGTCGAATTCTTGCAAGAGGAGTATCCACCTTATTAGTCTAGGTTTCGTGTCTTTCTTAGACATCAAATATTTTATCGCCGCATGACCAGTATGGACAATCACCTTGGATCCAACAAGGTAGGCTCGAAACTTTTCGAAAGCAAATACGACAACTAGAAGTTCCTTTTCTATTATCGCATAATTGCATTGAGCGTCGTCCATTGTTCTGATTGCGTAATAGATCACATGCAACATCTTATCCTTCCACTGCCTGAGTACTACTCCAACTGCAAAGTCGCTTGCGTCACACATGATTTCGAATGGTTGTTCCCAAACAGGTGGATGCACGACTGGAGCGGAGGCAAGGGCGTCTTTGAGCTTATGGAACGCAGCTAGGCATTCGTCGTTGAATTCGAGGCTCGTTTCTTTGCACAATAGACGCGTGAGGAGCCTAGCTATTTGGGAAAAATCTTTTATGAATCTCTTATAGAATCCAGCGTGCCCGAGATTTGGATACATTTTACATTTGTAGGAGGTTGTAGGCTTGTCATGACCTCAATTTTTGCTTTATCCACTTCGATTCCTTTTTCTGAAATCATATACCCGAGCACGATTCTGTCTCGCACAATAAAATGACATTTTTCCCAGCTCAGGACCAGATGTTTGTCTTCGCATCTTTTAGAACTTTCCATTAATTCGCCAAGCATGTTTGGAATGAGGAACCGTGGACCGAAAAGTCGTCCATGAAGACTTACATAAAGTCTTTGATATATTCGGTAAATATCGACAGCATGCACCTCTGGAAAGTAGCGGGCGCGTTACACAATCCAAAAAGCATTCGTCGGTAAGCAAATGTTCCGTACGGACAAGTGAAGGTTGTCTTCACTTGGTCTTCCGGTCGGATGGGAATCTGGAAAAATCCGGAATATCCATGAGGAAACAGTAGTACTGATGGTTAGCCAATCTCTCCAGCATTTGGTCTATAAATGGCAAAGGGAAATGGTCCTTCCTAGTTGCAGCGTTCAGCTTTCTGTAGTCGATTCACATGCGGTGTCCAGTGCCGGTCCTTGTGGCGATCATTTCATCTTACTCGTTCTTGATCACCGTGATCCCTCCTTTTTTCGGGACGACGTGAACTAGGCTAACCCAATGGCTGTCCGAAATTGGGAAGATGATTCCGGCTTCTAAAAGCTTCATAATTTCCTTCTTGACAATGCTCATCAAGTTAGGGTTCAACCTCCTTTGGTGCTCCACTGAATTTTTGGCGTTATCTTCGAGATGGATCTTGTGCATACAGAGATCCGGAGAGATTCCTGGTATGTCATCAAGCGAGTATCCTATAGCTTTTCTGTGCTTTTTCAACTCGCATAGTAACATAGTTGGCTCGGCTTTACTCAGACCATAATTTATAATGACCGGGTAAGTCGAATTTGGTCCAAGGAAGGCGTACTTGAGACCGACAGGCAGGGGTTTTAGCTCCACTTTAAGAGCTTTCAGTTCGCTCCACGGGTCATTTATTGCTGCGAAAGTGTCCTTCGGCATTGTTGGAATATCCGTTTCGTTCTGTAAATCAAGGTAGCTCGCAGCCTTTTTGTAAATTTCAGCCTCATCGCGCATTTTCACACAATCCCTCAAGGTTTCTTCGCCAACCTTGAGGGATTGTGTGAGATTATGACTTTAAATGGGTCACTCAGGAGTAATTCTTCAGAGAATTCTTCAGTGACCTTTTTGACCTCATCAAGCCAGAAAACTTGGTTGTCTAGGGTCGGTTTACTAAGGCTTTCTCTCATATCAAAGTGCATCACGAGGTCTCCTAAGTTTAAGTATATTTTCCCTTCCGGGGCCTTTATCATTGCCCCTGCGGTGGATAGGAATGGTCCCCCAAAGATAAAGGGATCCGTAGGTTCCTTCTCTAACTCGAGTACCACGAAATCGGTAGGAATGCAGCATTCTCCGATCACGATGGATACGTCGACGAGGAACCTATCGGTCGTCGAACCGAACGATCTGCTAGTATTAGTGAAATCTTAGTCAAACGAAAAGTGTGGTACCCTAAACGTTTAGCAACTGGCAACTGACAGTACCTTAAATGCTTGACCCCAAATCACATAGACAACGCTCAAATGTTACACCTTTTATGGTGCATGAGAGCACGAAGCTTCCTAGGTCACCTCTCTTTCGAGGGGAATAGTTTTGCAAAATTGAACTACATTCATGAGTGATCATCATAACTCCTTCTTCAAGTTTCAGGGAATTGGTCAGGATGCTTTTCATAAATTTTCTTAGAGGCGGAATCATTGCGCAAGCTTCGACAAAAGGTAGTCTAACCGTTAGATGCTCAATTATTTCCTATAGTTTAGCTCTTTCTTTCTTTTTCTTTGGCGCATCCAAGGCTTTCGGGTAGGGTGGTCTTGGTTTATAGGCACAGACTGGTGGTTGATTATCAAGCCTTCCCTGAGGATTTCTCGGGTTGTTTCTTCTCTTTCATAGTGTCCTTCTACCTCAACCACCTTCTAACCTTCTTCCCTAACAGTGTTTTCTTCCCTTCCCGTCTCTTCGTGATTTTTCGGGAATTCTGGCTCTTTGTAAGTCGTGCCACTTCTAAGCATGATTGCATGCAAGTTGTCTATATCCTCGGAGGAGAAATCATTCAGCTCCTTTAAGGACGAGCTCGCCTTTGACCATTCAGTTTTTTTCTCCTCAACTTGAGAAGAGAGACTTGCGATTTTTTCATTCAAAACCTCGTACATCTTGTCCATTTTGGCACTCAATTCATCTGCGTCTTTCTTGCGGGAGGCTTCGAGTCTTCGAATCATCTCTTCAATTCTTTCAAGATCTGAAATAGGTGCATTTGCAGAGAGCATTAGTTCGGATTGAACCCCTAAAAATTGCTTGAGAACAGGCCGGTCATGAGAAGACTGCACCTGGCCGCGGCTCAAGAGACTACACCTGCAGCGAAGCTACTCTCGGCCGCGGTCTTGTGATATACTCATATATTGCATGTTTTAGCATGCATTTCATTTAGATTTTTGTGTAATTCGCATGCATAATCATGGTCTTGTCTTGCATTTAGGTCTCATTTAGAGTATTAGGTATTTGCATTTGGTTTAGTGCATTCTTGCATGTTTTGGAGTAATTCCTAGGTGATTGGAGGCAATTGGGAATAGTTGGAGAGTTGGACCAAAGTGGTGTGCAAGGTCCATCCGTTACACTAGAAATATGTGGCTGGACTGAGGCCACATTCCTAAAAGCTGTAGAGGAGTGAGTTAGTTAGCCACTGGAATTGGAATAAGGGGATTTGGGCTTGTGATTTGGAAGATATGGTCGTTTTACTGAAGACATATCCGCATGCCGAGACAATTTCGCTCAATACCGACTTGTTGTACCGAGGAGTGACATCGGTATTCACCAAAGCAGCAATACCGACGTCACAAGTCAGTACAACAAGTTGGTATTGAAACAGGAGGAAAATATCCTTAGTACCGACGTGTTGTACCGAGGATTGACGTCGGTATTGACCCCATGACAATCTCTCACACGAACCAGCCGAGCTCATCCAAAGTGTCTCAAAGAAGTAGCTAGACGGGGATATTACTATACGATTCAGCTTCAACTGCCTTCATAGAAGTTGTAGATGAGTGAATCAGCTTTACACAGGAGTTTGAATCGGGTTATTTGGACGTATGGATAGGGAGATAAGACAGATGTACTAAAGGTATGTCCGTCTGACCGAGAGAAGATGACACTGTCCAAAGAACCGGCAACACGAAGGCCTTCCTATATGAATCAACTCAAACTGCCTCATAGAACTTGTAGGGGAGTGAATCATCTTTACACAGGAGTTTGAATTGGGTTATTTGGACGTATGTAAAGGGAGATAAGATGGATTTACTGAAGGTGTGTCCGTCTGGCCGAGAGAAGATACCGTCCAAAGAACCGGAAAAACGAAGGCCTTCCAATATGAATCAACTCAAATGGTCTTCATACGAGTTGTAAAAGGGACGAGTTAGCTATCTACAGGAGTTGGATTCAGGTCATTCGGATGTCAGGTTCAGGATTTATGACTGATTCACTGAAGACGTATTCAAATTTCAGCCGGGTCAATACCCGGTTCCGACCCAACTCAGCCGGGTTGACCCGGGTCCGACCCAACTCAGCAAACACCTTTTTATATTTTAGAGATCTGATTTTTAGATCTATCTCATTTTTTATCCATTTTTCCATTTTTTCTCTCTCTTTTCTCTCTAGAACAAAGACTTGTCTTTTTAGGGTTCTTGGGATTTTTCCTAAAGATCTCTTTGATTTATGCAAGTTTGAGTTTATATCTCTTCATCTTTTTCTAATCTTTCACTTTCCTATTCCCTAATCATGATTAACATCACCTCTTTCACAAGATTTATTGTGTTCTTCATGACTAGTGAGTAGTCTTTTAGGATTTGAGGATTTGGTAGATTTAGGGTAATTTGATGGATGATTAATGATGTATAGGATTAGATTATATGATTTCCCTTTTTGATTAATGGTTTCAAATCTAGATATAGCTTGAGAAAGTGGATTTAGATCAAAAGGCATTTCATGCACACAAGGTGTTTGATGAAATGCCTTGATGAACTAATCAAGATATATTCATTTCTAGCCTAAGGGATTAGTTGTCTAGAGTGATTATTTGGTTGATCTTGAATGATAGACTTAAAGCTTGCTAATTAGTGATTCACAAATGAGAATTTGATCTTGAATTAGTAATTAGCAAAGTAATTAATGCCTTGAGAGAGGATTAGTTAAGATTAGTGATCTTTGCCTAGGGATTAGTCTTCATTAAGCATTGGACATCATTAATTAGCCATTGGATTGCCCTATCTCAATTACATTATCCTTGAATTCGCCATTTATCATTGTTTTATTCACCGTTTAGTGTCTTTAGCTCTTGTCACTTGTCTTTTAATTGATAGTTCACTAGCTTAATCATAAAAACCACTTTGTTTGCTGGAATTAAAGAGTGTCTTGTATTCTCGTTGCATTGAACTAGACCCTAGATTGGATTGACACCTAAAATACTACAATGACATGTGTATTTAGGATTGATTCTTAAGTAGGTAAAATCCTATTTATCAATTGGCGCCGTTGCCAATTGGGTTTAGCTTTCGACATTAGGATTTTACTTCTTTTTGAGATTAAGCCTTTTTCTTTCTTTTGTTTACTAATATTTCCTTCTAGCTCTCTCTTGTAGGTGCATGAACTTGTGTTCTAAAGGAAACAACAATCTTGTTGAGCCAAGAGACGCCATCAACCTTCTACACCGCGGTCTTAGAGCATGAAGAGATAGAGAACGGGTTGTGCACATTGCTAGGCTTGGTATGTGAAAAATGTGCAAGTGAACCCGGATGGTGGTAATGACCACGTTGCTTATGCTCCACATCAGGGAGCAAATGGTGGTAATGGAAACCACCACCCACCCGCCCGTAATGGTCCTAACATAGTTGGAGCGGGTGATGCGGACAATGCTCATGTCAACCGCCAAGGCATTCGAGCACCACCGTTTGAGACCAATGGCTTTGAGGTCAAAGCTAGCTTCATCAACATGGTACAAAGCAACAAATTCCATGGCTTGACAGTGGAGGATCCACTTGATCACTTGTATCATTTTGACCGGATTTGTGGCTTGACAAAGATGAATGGAGTCTCGGAACATAGCTTTAAGCTAAGGTTGTTCCCATTCTCTCTTGGATACAAGGCAAGGCAATGGGAAAAGAACCTTCCCCACGGTTCCATCACTTCATGGGATGGGATCAATGCAAGACATCATTCCTTTCAAAGTTCTTCTCTCCCTCTAGAACGGCTAAGCTAAGGAATGAGATCTCAAGCTTCACTCAACGTGCAAATGAGATCTTCAATGAAGCATGGAAGCGGTTTAGGGGTTATACATCGCAATGCCCTCATCATGGATTCTCATATGCTTCCCTCTTGAGCACACTCTACCGCGGAGCACTTCCTAAGATCCGTATGTTGCTTGATACCGCTTCTAATGGAAACTTCTTAGGCAAATACGTGAATGAAGCAATGGAGTTGGTTGAGAACCTTGCATTGAGTGATGGAACTTATGGCGATGACTATGATCGGTCTACAAGAAGCACAAGTGATTTTAAGGAACAACAACGAACCAAAGCTATGAAGGCTCTAAGTGAGAAGTTGGATAAGCAAGCCATGATGATCGACAAGCTCCTCAATGCTTCCACTAAACCGGTTCACTTCGTTGGCGAAGAAATGGTGGATTTGAGCAACCAAGAAGAAGTACATTATGTTAGGAACAATGGTGGCTACCAAAGAGGTTTCAACAACAACTATGGCAACCAAGGCCAAGCCCCACTTAATAACCAACAAAGCTATGCTCCCAAAAACAACTTCTAAACGAACCAAAGTGGTTTTCAACAAAGCTTTGTCCCACAATCTCAAGGCAACAACTACATGCCTCAAGAACTTGATGTGAGAAACGTTATTCAACAACTTCTTCAAGGCCAAGCAAGTGGAGCATTGGATATAAGCAAGAAGATGGAGGAAATCAATACCAAGGTAGCTTGCTCATACAATGATCCCCACAAGAAGCTTGAGGCATTGAGCTCCAAAGTGCAAGAAATGGAGACCAAGGGCAACAGTGGAGACAAAGTACAACAAAGCTCTTCAAATGGGAAAGCAACAAAGGAGTATTGTAAATCCATCTTCTCAAAGGTATCACGTCCCATTGAAGATCATGAAGCCGCCACTAAGGAGATTGAGTTTCTACTCTATGGATCACAAACCGTTTCACCTCCCCCTAGAGAAGCTCTCTTGAAGCTCAATGAGGACATTGAGGAACAAGGTGGGGGAGTGACCCTTGAGAAATATGAGGACGTGACCATGGTTCAAGAACCAAAGGGTAGTGTTGCTTGCATTGATTCACCAAGCACAACTAGGATCAAGCCTAAGTCTCTCCCCTAGCTTGGTAATCCCGGTAAATTCTCTATACCTTGCTCTCTTGGAGATTTGGAGATTGAGGACACTTTGTGTGACTCCGGGTCAAGTGTGAATGTAATGTCCCATGAGATGTGGCTTCATGATCCCCCTTTTGCCTTTGCTAAGAATGAACCAAGCAAGCTTGATGGGTCTAGGTCCGAGCCTTATATGATTACTCTCACTCCTTGGAAGCACAAAGATGGAGTGATTGAGTACAAAATCAAATGCAAAGGCCGATCCAAGCCATTTGCCTCGATCAAGGCGATCCTCACACCCGAGCTTAAAGAAAAAGGGCAAGCCGGTCTTGAGGAATTCATGAGCAAGGTGCTCAAGAACACAAGGATCCACCTTGGAGTGCTAACACTCCCCCTCTCACCCGCCTAAAAGGGTAACCAAAGTCAAACTTAGTGACTTTAAACAAAGTGCTTTTAGGAGACACCCCAAGCTTATCATTGTACATAATTTCTTTTCATGTCTTTCTATGTTTTCTTGTTCTTTTTGATATTTTGTTGAGTGGTTGCAAGGTTCTTGATGGTCTAATGGTCATGGACTTAAGGACAAAGGTGTGTAGGATAGATGTGATCACTCTCGTTCCCTCTATTCATTTCCAAGGTAATACTCCATACTTTGCACATAGCATTTAGAATCATATCTTCTTTCTTTCTTTCATTCATTGTTTAGCTCTCTCTTAAACTTCTCTTACACAAGGGACTGTGTAATTTAAGTTTGGGGGAGGGTTTGGGTGTTATCAAACGTTTTTTTTTGTGATCTTATTTTGCCTTTTGCATCTTGAGTCTCATGCATATCATGCATTTTCAATAATTTTGAAATTTTTTGAAATTGTTTGCATTTCATATCTAGGATTGAGTCTAGATGCATATAATATTAGGTAGCTTTGCATGAGCATTAGGAGCAATGATAGATTATCCTTGTAAAGTATCATTTTTAGAGCTTGATTCAATGCCCTCGTTGCTTGTTGTTTGATGCTTTTGATCTCGTGTTGAAATCAACGATGAACCATATCTCGATCTTGCGTTTCACTACTAGGGTCTTAGCTAAAGCAAGTTTTGATTTGATTCCAATCCTACATAAGTGAAAACCATAATTTTGACATTTAAATTATCATGCTTGTGCATTGCATAGTGAATTCATGGTTATCATATGCATACTTGGGCTCTCTTATCCTTTCCACCACTCTTTTGCTAGTCCAAGTAGCCGATTCCCATCATTGGAACGGTTTACCATACCTTTAACCTACCCTCCGTTGAAGCCAAAATCTTTAGTGTGCGTATGTGAGGCCTAATTTTTCGAGTAAGCTTGGCAAAAAGTGTTGAGTTTAGGGCAAAAAGGATAGGTTTGCATGTAGATCTAGCCGAACATCAAAGGCTAGACTAGGTTAGGCTCGTGGGAAAGGGAAGTTTTAGGTTTGGTGTGAACGAAATGGTGTGACTAATGGGATTGTGGATAGAAGGAAGTGAGTTCAAAAGAAGGAAGTGAACGTGAAAGGGGGATGCAATATTGTGATGTGGTTAGTGCAAGTTATCAAGAATAGCTCTTAGTGATAGTTATAGCCTCATAGAAACAAAGGTAAAAGCCAAAAATTGGCTAAGGCATTAATTGGTAAATGATGAGGCAAGGAAAAGAAAAAGAAAGAAAGAAGAGCTAAAGAAACAAAAAAAAAAAGCACGAGACCACAAGATTCAATGGAGAAGAAGAAATTCCCTAAGTGAGAAAGGATGAAGTGGAAGAAATAGTTCAAATATGGGACATGACGGCAAAAAGGCCAAGTGAGAAAAGGGTAGCTTAGGATGAAGACTTCATGGGTAGATATGCTAGGGTTAGCACTACAAGAATACAAGAAAACATGGTTTTCGCGACTACATAAACAGTCGTAATGTAGTCGCTAAAACTGGTTTTACGACTACATTACGACTAAGTGACATAGTCGGAAATGTTAAGTCGTAAAAACTAGTAGTCGCAGATCAGTCGTAAATTTACGACTGATTTCCGACTGCGGTGCGATTACATAATTCAGTCGCATACTAGTCGCAAATCAGTCGTAAATATATGCGACCATATACCGACTAAATTAACGACCAACATGCGACTAAATATTGTGTCGTGTGGAAGTCGTTTTGCTGTAGTCGTTAAAGAGTCGTGAAATTGTGCGACTAAGTCCCGACTAATTAGCGTCTGTATTAGCGACTCATTTGCGACTAATATGTTCATCGAAATAGTGATTTGGTCATCGTTTACGACTGATTTGCGACTCTATAGCGACTGATTTGCGACTACATAGCGACTGATTTTAATGAAGAAATTCAAAATGGTAATACTGTACCATATTTGTATTACCTAGCAATGAAATCATATGCAAACTAATAATACAGACGTTAAAATGAAAGAAACATTAATTAATACAAAGAAATCATCATACATTATTTTAACATATCAAGTACAAACCAATACAAAGAAAACTTAATGTTCTAAAGTTCAAATACATGAAATACAAAGATAGATTAGGGTGTAGAGTCATGCTGCCGACCAGATTGAGAAGCCATGAAGTCCAGAAAATTTGGATCGGTTTCACGAAGATACCTTTCCACCAGTGAATAATGCTCGAACTTGTCTTTGTGGTCCGCTGCAAGTTGGGTAAGCTTGCTTTGGTTGTCAGCTGCAAGTTGGGTAAGCTCTGCCTCACGCCGAGCGTTAGAAGCAGCTTGTTCTTCTATTTGGCGTTAAGCTTCTTCCAACTTGTCTTGCAGAGCTTGAAACGATGAAGAGCTATCCTCGAACTTGCGTTTTCCACCAACATGAGACTCTGCGAGGCTTCCTATTCCAAATGGCCTACCTCTTTCATCCGTGAAAGTTGACTGCATAAATAAAACATATATTTATGAAACGCAAAAGACAGAAAACCAAAGATGACAAAGATAACATGTATTTACCTGAAGAAAGAGGTCGTTGTAGTCCTCTGTGGTAAGCTCTCGCTGCTGCGAGCTACCGTCTGAAGTTTCAGGCCCGATCTCTTGCATCCTAGCTTGCAAGTTCTTCTCGTAAGTTTGGGCGATCCTCTCAGCCTTCAGATCAACAAACGTCCCATCTGATTTTGTGTGAGTCTTCACAAAAACCTCACCGATACTAACCGGTCTTCCCAATACCTCTTCCTGAAAATGTAACATATAAATTTGTTACATAATAGAAAGTTGCAAAAGTATTAGATAGTGAATTTACACTTACCATTTCTTGTTGGATTTGTTGATATGACTTTTGGCCTGATACGTGCTTGTGCACACCAAGGCCTTTACGGTCAGATTTCCGAGCAGCAGATGTGGTCTTACTCCTCTCTCGAGCTTCTTCAGTGTCCCAACACTCTGTCATTGTTGTCCAGAGAGTTGGGTTAATCCAGTGTGGTCGCTGTCGAGAAGTCCTCGCGGTGCTTACCATATCCTTCATTCGCCTTTGACAAATCCTCTCGAAATATTGTTGTACTACCCCCTGAGATTAAGGGATCCCAGGTGTGCGTTTTCTACAAGAGAAGTGTGATTCGAGTTAGTGGACAGAATAGAAAGAAAGGCATAGAATAGCATGGACAGAAGAGAAATGCTTACCGCGAACTCGACAAAGTACCTTTCCTGTCTATCCCGAGGCACAACAGTCCAACTGTAGTATGGACCATCAAACTTGTTTGTGAACACCTTGGTGATCTTCCTTGTCAGCTTTCCCTTGTCACGACCAAACCTAGACAGAGACAAATAAGTGCCTTGAACATTAAAAACCTCACAATTACAGCAAAACAAAGAAGACACAATCCAAACATGATATGAACTAAACATTTCCCTAGCACATAATCTTCTTTACACCAAAACAAAGAAGACCGTAAACTAACCAATGGGATGATTCAAAATTTCAAAAATTCGTAAGAAAACAGTAACTAAGATAACATTTAGAAACCACACACAACTCTCAAAGTTATGTCAAAGAGTTTCAATACCTCTAAGATGCATTCTCATGGAAAATTACAGAATTGGCATATAAAAAGAATCCGAGGAGAACAAAATTACAAAGATTCAATACCTCGATCTCTATTTTGTTTCAAAAGCAAACAATTACAAAGTTTTCAAATCAAATCACTATTCAATACACGACCTGATTATCTAACCAAAATTTCATCGCAAAATTTGGATTCTTTACTTTCACACAATCAACAAAATCGACCTAAGAAGCTGGAAGTCGGCTAACTTTTACCCTGCCAATAGCACAATACAATTCAAGATTAACCTACGAAACAACAAGCAAAGGAGATAACGACGCCTATAAATAAATTTTAGATTGGTCTGTTTATATCTGAGGGACACAAACCATAACAAGAGAGCTGCAAAACTCATAGAGCTTTCCACGATTGGAGAAGATGATGAGAGCAACCTCAGCATCGCAAAGAACAGAAGAGACATAACTACTAGACACAGAAGATATATAACTACTAGACACATAACTACTAGACACAAAACACAAAACCCAAATACTAACAAGCAAAAATTTGTTCCTGTTTCTGCAGTAATGCTACGAACCATAACTAGAGACACAAACCATAACAAGAGACACAAAAGACTACACACATCATCGACAACCATCAACAGAGACAAAGAAAACGACACACATTAAGACATGAATTTAGACAGGATGTTGAAACACTTACCATGTGGTGTTTGGAAGCTGAGGGCGTGTCGGAGACAACACCGTTGTAAACGATTCCCGGATAGGCACCCTTAGCAGCGCCTCAAGCACCCGAAGTTGCTCATCCTGGAGGTCGGCTTGAAACTGTGCATTGTCGTCAATCGTATCATCTTCGAAGTGGTTGACTGAGTGGTTGCTATGACCGTCGGAGTTCTGCAGAGGAACACTCGAATTGGAAGATCTTGGAGTTGGCAGCGCTTGAGGTTCAGATGATTGTCGATGGATTGTCGGACCTTGAGATGGAGAGCATTCGGGTGGTTGCTCTGAGGTGCTCCGGAAGAGCTGGGTCGGAGGTGGAAAGTCGCGGACATTGATGGTTGCTGCTGGCGTTGACGGTTGACGGTTCATAGGAGGTGACGACAGAAATTGCGGCGGTAGAGGGTTCACTGGTTGCGCCGGCGTGAAGGTGTACTGCGGCGGTAAAGGGTTCACTGGTCGCGACGAAGCTCCGGCTCTCTGAGAGACGTTGGGACCAAATTTCTTCCGGCGTTTACCACCGTTCTTATCTGCTGGCATCGTGTGCTTCGATTGAAAGGGGATGAAGATGAAAGGCGAAAAGATTGAAGAAGATGAAGAGATTGAATAAGATAAAGATGAAAGGCGAAGAGATTAGAAGAAGAATATCTTCTCGATTGAAAGGAGACGAAGGAGACGAAAGGCGAAGAGATTTGGGACTTAGGGTTTCGTAGGTTTTGTTTTTTTTTAATCTGAATAAACAAATATCTAGTTAAGGATTTGTATGTGTGACTTATAACAATTAGTTACTCTAGCCCAACGGTAAATCTCAAATAAATGTTCTCTCCCCCCACGGTTCGAGCTGGGTGAGAGGACAAAAGTTTTGTTTTTTTCTGATTATTAAATGCTTATCTAGTTAACAATTATTATGTGTGATATATACCAATTAATTACTTTAGCCCATTGGTAAATCTCGCACTCAAGTTCCTCTCCCCCCACGGTTCGAGCTTGGTGAGAGGACAAAAGTTTTGTTTTTTTTCTGATTATTAAATGCTGATCTAGTTAACAATTATTATGTGTGCTATATACCAATTAATTACTTTAGCCCATTGGTAAATCTCGCACTCAAGTTCCTCTCCCCCCCCCCCCCCCCCCCCCCCCACAGTTCAAATTCTTGTGAGAACAAGTTTTTTAATGTTTTTTTTTATTTAAAACGATAAATAAGTGAAAAAGTAAAATTACACCGAAATTGGTACATAAATGACATAGTTAATTAGTAGGGCTCTTCGTCATCTGATTCTTCATCAGAAGACGACAAACTACACCGAAATTCATCTTCTGGTTCCGCATCTCCGACATCGTAATCGAGGTTTATTTGGTCTCCTTGTACGAAATCGTCGAGTACGAGATCTTCAATTGTAGTCATCAATACAGCATCATCATTTTCTGTTTGCAAAAGAGTCGGTTCTTTTTTTTCATATAATTCCCCTGAAAAAATTCCCCTCTGATTCACTTTTAGAACATTGAGCCACAACTGCTTCGGTTTCTTTATGTATGGGTACGGAATATAACAAACTTGATCCGCTTGTGAGGCTGTTTATATAACAAAATGTATATATAAGTTATACATCAGTATATATATATATATGATATCGACATTAATAAGTACGTACCTAGAATAAATGGTTCGTATTTGTTGTATTTTCTCGATGAAAGCACGTCTACAACACCACCATTGCTCCTCCGAGTGCCTCTACCGATAACAGGGTCATACCAATTACACTTAAAAAGTGTGATTCTTAAATTGACCATCCCCTCATACTCGAGTTCTATGATATCATTTAAAGTCCCGTAGAAATCCGCTTCATCAGATGCATCAGTGTAATTTTGACCTTTAACACAGACCCCATAGTTACATGTCTTTCGTCCAGCGCCGTGATTCTGCGTATGAAACAAATAGCCTCTGGTAAAATACATTGGCCATGTTTTGACCTTATTCAAGGGTCCATGCACTATCTCTTGAACCCAAGTAGGAAATGGATTCGTGGCGTTCCAGTAAGTAACCTGCATACATATAAATAAATAGTGTAAATATATATATATATAAGTATAAATATATGCATAGTTATGAATATTTTTTAGACATACATATTCTTTCACCCATAAATGATATTCGTCAGCTCTTTTCGCAGATAGTTCTTTTTCGGAAAGTCCTGGATATTTTGCGGAAATAAATTCCTCGAACATTCTACACAAGACCAACATAAATATGAGAAATTAAACAAGGATTATATATATTAAAACGCAATATGCGAGAGATGCCAACTTATATACCTCTCAATGGGCTGAAAATAGTCACAATTTCGTAAAACGTATGCATGTGCGCATTGATAGTCTCTCTCTGAGAGCCATATTTCTTGCATTTCTCCACTTGGACGGCCTACGTGAGTAAATATATAAGGTACTCCAGGGACATGATATACGGGGACTTCACCTTCATTGAATCTTGTTAACCTGACCAAATGAGTGAAAAAGTAATTTACATTAAAATACATAGCATGTGTATACAAATTAAATGGCAAAGTGGACATGATGTGATTAATTTTAGCAGATACCTTGATTTCGTTTGTATATTCGCAGCAAAGTAGTGCTCTGAGAAATAAGCAATCTCGTCATTGATATATGATTCAACAATCGATCCTGCCGCATATCTTTTGTTCTTTGCTTTCCCTTTCAACTTTTTAAAAAACCGTTCAAAAGGATACATTCACCTATACTGGACAGGGCCTCCTAATTCAACTTCGTAGGGGAGATGTATAGGCAGGTGCTCCATCACATCGAAAAATGAAGGTGGAAATATCTTTTCCAAATTGCATAGGATTAAAACTATGTTCTGTTTTAGAATTTGAACGCAACTTCTATGCAAAGTTCTTGAACATAAGTCCCGAAAAAATGCTCCAACCCCTACAATATAAATTCAAACTGCATGAGGTTACTATATAAATTACTATAATCATATATATTTAAAGAAATAATCGCAATTAGTACCTGATAACGCAAGGTGGACATTCCGGTCTAGGAGTTCTGCAAAGATAAATGGAAGTAACCGCTCCATAAAAACATGGCAATCATGACTCTTCATGCCTGAAAACTTTTGGTTGTTCATATCAACACAAGTAGCTAAGTCTGAAGAATAACCATCTGGGAATTTAACTGCATGTTTCACACATTCCAATAAACTTTTCCTGGCTTCTTCTGTCAAAGTGAAGGCTGGGAAAGGAGCTTTACCATCACTATCAATATGTAAGTGTGGCCGAGAACAAAATTGTTCTATATCCAATCTTGACATTATGTTATCTTTCGATTTACCTTTCACACTCATAAGAGTATACATGATGTTGTCAAAAAAGTTATTCTCTATATGCATCACATCAAGACAATGACGGAGATTGAGGTCCCTCCAGTACGGCAGCTCCCAGAATATGCTTTCCTTGTGCCAGTTATGTTGCTTCCCATAGCCCGGCTTCTTCTTTTCGTGACCGTTTCCACCGATGTCCTTTGTTTTTGATGGATTTACACCAGCCAACCGCTCATAATAAACTTGCTCACCTGTCAAAGATGGAGGTGGATACTCTCTCGAAGCGTCTTTTCCCTTTAAGAAGTCTTTCTTATTCCTCCTCAGTGGATGACCATGAGGAAGAAATCTTCGGTGACAATCAAACCAACACGTCTTCCTTCCCTTAGGTAGATAAAAAGACTTTGTATCTTCCATGCAAACTGGACAAGACAATTTACCATGGGTTGTCCATCCAGATAACATGCTATACGCCGGAAAGTCACTTATCGTCCACATTAGCACTGCTTTTAGATTGAAATTTTGATTCAATGACACATCGTATGCTTCGACGCCATTAGACCACAACTCTTTTAACTCCTCAATAAGAGGTCGGAGGAAGATATCGAGACTAGCTCGCGGATGATTTGGCCCAGAATTCAGAATAGTAAGAAATAAATACTATGTATTCATGCACATACCAGGGGGTAAATTATATGGAGTCAAGATCACAGGCCACAGCGAATGATTACGAGACATTCCAAATGGATTGAACCCATCCGTACATAATCCAAGATAAACATTACGGGGTTCTTCGGCAAACCGGGGATTTTGCTCTTGAAAATATCTCCACTCCGCCGCATCAGAGGGATGACCCATTTCTCCCTCCTTTGCTTGGTGCTCGGCATGCCATCTCATTGCCGCTGCAGTCTTCTCACTTTGATACATTCTCTTTAATCTGTCAGCAATAGGTAGATACCACATACGACTGTATGGTACTTTGGTTCTACGCCGGTCGTTCTTAGGCTTCCATCTTTGTGCACCACAAAACTGACATTTATCCTCCTTCTCGTCCTCTTTCCAGAAGATCATACAATTGTTAATACAAACATCAATTGTATGATATGGGAGACCTAAATTGCGCATTAATTTTTCTGTCTCGTAATGTGAACCAGTTGACTTGTTTCCTTCTGGTAAATAGTCTGTCAAGATTCCGCAAACCGAGTCCACTAACTTTTCACTCATATTATATTCTGCCTTATTTTGCAGGACTCGAGCAGCTAAGGATAACTGCGAGTGACCTTCACGACAACCATCATATAATGGAGTATTCGCTCCTT
The DNA here is from genome assembly GCA_030161315.1 of Eutrema japonicum. Classification (NCBI taxonomy): domain Eukaryota; kingdom Viridiplantae; phylum Streptophyta; class Magnoliopsida; order Brassicales; family Brassicaceae; genus Eutrema; species Eutrema japonicum. The sequence continues at coordinate 42,082,200 of BSQW01000011.1, forward strand.
CTAACAAGTCATAGAATTTATTTGAATGGTTATGTACCGGTTCTTCTACATTCTGATAACCATCGAAACTCACGTTATCACGAAATGCATCATTCACCATATCCACATATCTATCTTCTACTACATTACCCACTTCTTCACTCCCACTTAAATGCGTCGGATCAACACAACTCGTTCCTAAATCCATATTAATTTCTTCTCCATGCTTATACCAAACATAATAATCTGTCATAAATCCTCTACTATATATATGATTCCAAATTCTAGTCCCCGGGAGAAATTTTTCGTTCTTGCAAACATTACAAGGGCAGTAAAACTTACCCCCATTGCTCTGCGCTAGAGGCTGGTTATTTGCAAAAGCCATGAATTGTTCCACCCCCGTGCTGAACTCTACCGAGAAATTTCCCGTCTCTTCATCGATCCGCTTATACATCCACTCCCGAAAATTACTATAATTAGAATTTCCCGACATTATAAAAAAAAATTGTTTCTTTTCAAAATTTCGTGTTTTTTTTTGTATAAGAGAAAGGAGATTGTGAGAATGAGGAAAACGATGGTCTGAAGTTTTCATTTATACCCAATTTTCCGACTGTTTTGCGACTACATAGCGACTGCTGTGCGACAACGAGTTGTAGTCGCAAAAAGTAGGTACAACAACAATTACTCGTGTTAAATGCTGTTATTTTACGACCAACAAACGACTCGTTTGCGACCCGCCGAAAAAGTCGCAGATTAGTCGTAAATTTGCGACTACTTTACTACTACAGGTTTCCGACTCAACAGTAGTCGTAGTTTAGTCGTAAATACGCGACTACTCTCCGACTAATAGTTTTGGTCGCAAATTACCGACTATGGTGCGACTCTATTTATGTAGTCGTAACCTAGTCGCACAATAGTCGTTAATTAGTCGTAATAAGTTACGACTACACGTGTAGTCGCAAACCGTAGTCGCGAAAACCCTGTTTTCTTGTAGTGGTCTTGGTTTATAGGCACAGACTGGTCTTGGTTTATAGGCACAGACTGGTGGTTGAGTTATCAAGCCTTCCCTGAGGATTTCTCGGGTTGTTTCTTCTCTTTCATAGTGTCCTTCTACCTCAACCACCTTCTAACCTTCTTCCCTAACAGTGTTTTCTTCCCTTCCCGTCTCTTCGTGATTTTTCGGGAATTCTGGCTCTTTGTAAGTCGTGCCACTTCTAAGCATGATTGCATGCAAGTTGTCTATATCCTCGGAGGAGAAATCATTCAGCTCCTTTAAGGACGAGCTCGCCTTTGACCATTCAGTTTTTTTCTCCTCAACTTGAGAAGAGAGACTTGCGATTTTTTCATTCAAAACCTCGTACATATTGTCCATTTTGGCACTCAATTCATCTGCGTCTTTCTTGCGGGAGGCTTTGAGTCTTCGAATCATCTGTTCAATTCTTTCAAGATCTGAAATAGGTGCATTTGCAGAGAGCATGAGTTGGGATTGAACCCCTAAAAATTGCTTGAGAACAGGCCGGTCATGAGAAGACTGCACCTGGCCGCGGCTCAAGAGACTACACCTGCAGCGAAGCTACTCTCGGCCGCGGTCTTGTGATATACTCATATATTGCATGTTTTAGCATGCATTTCATTTAGAGTTTTGTGTAATTCGCATGCATAATCATGGTCTTGTCTTGCATTTAGGTCTCATTTAGAGTATTATGTATTTGCATTTGGTTTAGTGCATTCTTGCATGTTTTGGAGTAATTCCTAGGTGATTGGAGGCAATTGGGAATAAGTGGAGAGTTGGACCAAAGTGGTGTGCAAGGTCCATCCGTTACACCAGAAATATGTGGCTGGACTGAGGCCACATTCCTAAAAGCTGTAGAGGAGTGAGTTAGTTAGCCACTGGAATTGGAATAAGGGGATTTGGGCTTGTGATTTGGAAGATATGGTCGTTTTACTGAAGACATATCCGCATGCCGAGACAATTTCGCTCAATACCGACTTGTTGTACCGAGGAGTGACATCGGTATTCACCAAAGCAGCAATACCGACGTCACAAGTCAGTACAACAAGTTGGTATTGAAACAGGAGGAAAATATCCTTAGTACCGACGTGTTGTACCGAGGATTGACGTCGGTATTGACCCCATGACAATCTCTCACCCGAACCAGCCGAGCTCATCCAAAGTGTCTCAAAGAAGTAGCTAGACGGGGATATTACTATACGATTCAGCTTCAACTGCCTTCATAGAAGTTGTAGAAGAGTGAATCAGCTTTACACAGGAGTTTGAATTGGGTTATTTGGACGTATGGATAGGGAGATAAGACAGATGTACTGAAGGTATGTCCGTCTGACCGAGAGAAGATGACACTGTCCAAAGAACCGGCAACACGAAGGCCTTCCTATATGAATCAACTCAAACTGCCTCATAGAACTTGTAGGGGAGTGAATCATCTTTACACAGGAGTTTGAATTGGGTTATTTGGACGTATGTAAAGGGAGATAAGATGGATTTACTGAAGGTGTGTCCGTCTGGCCGAGAGAAGATACCGTCCAAAGAACCGGAAAAACGAAGGCCTTCCAATATGAATCAACTCAAATGGTCTTCATACGAGTTGTAAAAGGGACGAGTTAGCTATCTACAGGAGTTGGATTCAGGTCATTCGGATGTCAGGTTCAGGATTTATGACTGATTCACTGAAGACGTATTCAAATTTCAGCCGGGTCAATACCCGGTTCCGACCCAACTCAGCCGGGTTGACCCGGGTCCGACCCAACTCAGCAAATACCTTTTTATATTTTAGAGATCTGATTTTTAGATCTATCTCATTTTTTATCCATTTTCCATTTTTTCTCTCTCTTTTTTCTCTCTAGAACAAAGACTTGTCTTTTTAGGGTTCTTGGGATTTTTCCTAAAGATCTTTTTGATTTATGCAAGTTTGAGTTTATATCTTTTCATCTTTTTCTAATCTTTCACTTTCCTATTCCCTAATCATGATTAACATCACCTCTTTCACAAGATTTATTGTGTTCTTCATGACTAGTGAGTAGTCTTTTAGGATTTGAGGATTTGGTAGATTTAGGGTAATTTGATGGATGATTAATGATGTATAGGATTAGATTATATGATTTCCCTTTTTGATTAATGGTTTCAAATCTAGATATAGCTTGAGAAAGTGGATTTAGATCAAAAGGCATTTCATGCACACAAGGTGTTTGATGAAATGCCTTGATGAACTAATCAAGATATATTCATTTCTAGCCTAAGGGATTAGTTGTCTAGAGTGATTATTTGGTTGATCTTGAATGATAGACTTAAAGCTTGCTAATTAGTGATTCACAAATGAGAATTTGATCTTGAATTAGTAATTAGCAAAGTAATTAATGCCTTGAGAGAGGATTAGTTCAGATTAGTGATCTTTGCCTAGGGATTAGTCTTCATTAAGCATTGGACATCATTAATTAGCCATTGGATTGCCCTATCTCAATTACATTATCCTTGAATTCGCTTTTTATCATTGTTTTATTCACCGTTTAGTGTCTTTAGCTCTTGTCACTTGTCTTTTAATTTATATCTCACTAGCTTAATCATAAAAACCACTTTGTTTGTTGGAATTAAAGAGTGTCTTGTATTCTCGTTGCATTGAACTAGACCCTAGATTGGATTGACACCTAAAATACTATAATGACATGTGTATTTAGGATTGATTCTTAAGTAGGTAAAATCCTATTTATCAATTGGCGCCGTTGCCAATTGGGTTTAGCTTTCGACATTAAGATTTTACTTCTTTTTGAGATTAAGCCTTTTTCTTTCTTTTGTTTACTAATATTTCCTTCTAGCTCTCTCTTGTAGGTGCATGAACTTGTGTTCTAAAGGAAACAACAATCTTGTTGAGCCAAGAGACGCCATCAACCTTCTACACCGCGGTCTTAGAGCATGAAGAGATAGAGAACGGGTTGTGCACATTGCTAGGCTTGGTATGTGGAAAATGTGCAAGTGAACCCGGATGGTGGTAATGACCACGTTGCTTATGCTCCACATCAGGGAGAAAATGGTGGTAATGGAAACCACCACCCACCCGCCCGTAATGGTCCTAACATAGTTGGAGCGGGTGATGCGGCCAATGCTCATGTCAACCGCCAAGGCATTCGAGCACCACCGTTTGAGACCAATGGCTTTGAGGTCAAAGCTAGCTTCATCAACATGGTACAAAGCAACAAATTCCATGGCTTGACAGTGGATGATCCACTTGATCACTTGGATCATTTTGACCGGATTTGTGGCTTGACAAAGATGAATGGAGTCTCGGAACATAGCTTTAAGCTAAGGTTGTTCCCATTATCTCTTGGATACAAGGCAAGGCAATGGGAAAAGAACCTTCCCCACGGTTCCATCACTTCATGGGATGGGATCAATGCAAGACATCATTCCTTTCAAAGTTCTTCTCTCCCTCTAGAACGGCTAAGCTAAGGAATGAGATCTCAAGCTTCACTCAACGTGCAAATGAGATCTTCAATGAAGCATGGAAGCGGTTTAGGGGTTATACATCGCAATGCCCTCATCATGGATTCTCAGATGCTTCCCTCTTGAGCACACTCTACCGCGGAGCACTTCCTAAGATCCGTATGTTGCTTGATACCGCTTCTAATGGAAACTTCTTAGGCAAATACGTGAATGAAGCAATGGAGTTGGTTGAGAACCTTGCATTGGGTGATGGAACTTATGGCGATGACTATGATCGGTCTACAAGAAGCACAAGTGATTTTAAGGAACAACAACGAACCAAAGCTATGAAGGCTCTAAGTGAGAAGTTGGATAAGCAAGCCATGATGATCGACAAGCTCCTCAATGCTTCCACTAAACCGGTTCACTTCGTTGGCGAAGAAATGGTGGATTTGAGCAACCAAGAAGAAGTACATTATGTTAGGAACAATGGTGGCTACCAAAGAGGTTTCAACAACAACTATGGCAACCAAGGCCAAGCCCCACTTAATAACCAACAAAGCTATGCTCCCAAAAACAACTTCCAAACGAACCAAAGTGGTTTTCAACAAAGCTTTGTCCCACAATCTCAAGGCAACAACTCCATGCCTCAAGAACTTGATGTGAGAAACGTTATTCAACAACTTCTTCAAGGCCAAGCAAGTGGAGCATTGGATATAAGCAAGAAGATGGAGGAAATCAATACCAAGGTAGCTTGCTCATACAATGATCCCCACAAGAAGCTTGAGGCATTGAGCTCCAAAGTGCAAGAAATGGAGACCAAGGGCAACAGTGGAGACAAAGTACAACAAAGCTCTTCAAATGGGAAAGCAACAAAGGAGTATTGTAATGCCATCTTCTCAAAGGTATCACGTCCCATTGAAGATCATGAAGCCGCCACTAAGGAGATTGAGTTTCTACTCTATGGATCACAAACCGTTTCACCTCCCCCTAGAGAAGCTCTCTTGAAGCTCAATGAGGACATTGAGGAACAAGGTGGGGGAGTGACCCTTGAGAAATATGAGGACGTGACCATGGTTCAAGAACCAAAGGGTAGTGTTGCTTGCATTGATTCACCAAGCACAACTAGGATCAAGCCTAAGTCTCTCCCCTAGCTTGGTAATCCCGGTAAATTCTCTATACCTTGCTCTCTTGGAGATTTGGAGATTGAGGACACTTTGTGTGACTCCGGGTCAAGTGTGAATGTAATGTCCCATGAGATGTGACTTCATGATCCCCCTTTTGCCTTTGCTAAGAATGAACCAAGCAAGCTTGATGGGTCTAGGTCCGAGCCTTATATGATGACTCTCACTCCTTGGAAGCACAAAGATGGAGTGATTGAGTACAAAATCAAATACAAAGGCCGATCCAAGCCATTTGCCTCGATCAAGGCGATCCTCACACCCGAGCTTAAAGAAAAAGGGCAAGCCGGTCTTGAGGAATTCATGAGCAAGGTGCTCAAGAACACAAGGATCCACCTTGGAGTACTAACACTCCCCCTCTCACCCGCCTAAAAGGGTAACCAAAGTCAAACTTAGTGACATTAAACAAAGTGCTCTTAGGACACACCCCAAGCTTATCATTGTACATAATTTCTTTTCATGTCTTTCTATGTTTTCTTGTTCTTTTTGATATTTTGTTGAGTGGTTGCAAGGTTCTTGATGGTCTAATGGTCATGGACTTAAGGACAAAGGTGTGTAGGATAGATGTGATCACTCTCGTTCCCTCTATTCATTTCCAAGGTAATACTCCATACTTTGCACATAGCATTTAGAATCATATCTTCTTTCTTTCTTTCATTGATTGTTTAGCTCTCTCTTAAACTTCTCTTACACAAGGGACTGTGTAATTTAAGTTTGGGGGAGGGTTTAGGTGTTATCAAACGTTTTTTTTGGTGATCTTATATTGCCTTTTGCATCTTGAGTCTCATGCATATCATGCATTTTCAATAATTTTGAAATTTTTTGAAATTGTTTGCATTTCATATCTAGGATTGAGTCTAGATGCATATAATATTAGGTAGCTTTGCATGAGCATTAGGAGCAATGATAGATTATCCTTGTAAAGTATCATTTTTAGAGCTTGATTCAATGCCCTCGTTGCTTGTTGTTTGATGCTTTTGATCTCGTGTTGAAATCAACGATGAACCATATCTCGATCTTGCGTTTCACTACTAGGGTCTTAGCTAAAGCAAGTTTTGATTTGATTCCAATCCTACATAAGTGAAAACCATAATTTTGACATTTAAATTATCATGCTTGTGCATTGCATAGTGAATTCATGGTTATCATATGCATACTTGGGCTCTCTTATCCTTTCCACCACTCTTTTGCTAGTCCAAGTAGCCGATTCCCATCATTGGAACGGTTTACCATACCTTTAACCTACCCTCCGTTGAAGCCAAAATCTTTAGTGTGCGTATGTGAGGCCTAATTTTTCGAGTAAGCTTGGCAAAAAGTGTTGAGTTTAGGGCGAAAAGGATAGGTTTGCATGTAGATCTAGCCGAACATCAAAGGCTAGACTAGGTTAGGCTCGTGGGAAAGGGAAGTTTTAGGTTTGGTGTGAACGAAATGGTGTGACTAATGGGATTGTGGATAGAAGGAAGTGAGTTCAAAAGAAGGAAGTGAACGTGAAAGGGGGATGCAATATTGTGATGTGGTTAGTGCAAGTTATCAAGAATAGCTCTTAGTGATAGTTATAGCCTCATAGAAACAAAGGTAAAAGCCAAAAATTGGCTAAGGCATTAATTGGTAAATGATGAGGCAAGGAAAAGAAAAAGAAAGAAAGAAGAGCTAAAGAAACAACAAAAAGAAGCACGAGACCACAAGATTCAATGGAGAAGAAGAAATTCCCCAAGTGAGAAAGGATGAAGTGGAAGAAATAGTTCAAATATGGGACATGACGGCAAAAAGGCCAAGTGAGAAAAGGGTAGCTTAGGATGAAGACTTCATGGGTAGATATGCTAGGGTTAGAGACGATTTAGGCATTGGATAGATGTGAGTCTATCCTTGTATGCATATATTGCCTTTTACTCTTAGCATTTTGCTAAAGCTTGCTCATTCATTGAGAGATCCCTTGCATTAGAGTAATCCCATACATTTGAGATCATCTTTATCTCAAGACCTTCACCCTAGCCAAATGGATTCACTTGCCTTGCATAAGCATGATTCACTTGAAACGATTAATGAATGTTAAAGGATTGGATGACATGAATACTTATGTAGGTTGAGGCTTGAATTTGATTCGTATAGGGAAGGATATGGCTAGCTCTTTTTGAGTAGACTTGTTTGAACGCATCTTAGAGCTAGTAACTTGGACATTGAGTTGAATTCTTTTCATGGTATTTTTGGATTTGAACCACCATTGTTAGTTTTCTCCCTTTCTTTATTCTTGTTTGTTTGAGGACAAGCAGAGGTAAGTTTGGGGGAATTGATATACTCATATATTGCATGTTTTAGCATGCATTTCATTTAGAGTTTTGTGTAATTTGCATGCATAATCATGGTCTTGTCTTGCATTTAGGTCTCATTTAGAATATTAGGTATTTGCATTAGGTTTAGTGCATTCTTGCATGTTTTGGAGTATTTCCTAGGTGATTGGAGGCAATTGGGAATAGTTGGAGAGTTGGACCAACGTGGTGTGCAAGGTCCATCCGATACACCAGAAAGATGTGGCTGGAATGAGGCCCTCCGATATGAATCAGTTTGGACGACCTTCATGAAAGTTGTATAGGAGTGAGTTAGTTAGCCACTAGAATTAGAATCATGGGATTTGGACTTGTGGTTTGGATGATATGGTCATTTTACTGAAGATATATCCGCCTACCGAGACAGTTTCGCGACTTATTGTACCGAGGGGTGACATCGGTATTCACCAAAGCAGCAATACCGACGTCACAAGTCGGTACAACAAGTCGGTATTGAAACAGGAGGAAAATATCCTTAGTACCAACGTGTTGTACCGAGGAGTGACGTCGGCATTGACCCCATGACAATCTCTCACCCGAACCAGCCGAGCTCATCCAAAGTGTCTCAAAGAGGTAGCTAGACGGGGACCTTACTATATGATTCAGCTTCACATTCATAGAAGTTGTAGAGGAGTGAATCAGCTTTACACATGAGTTTGAATCGGGTTATTTGGATTTATGGATATGGAGATAAGACGGATGTACTGAAGGTATATCCGTCTGGTCGAGAGAAGATGACACCGTCCAAAGAACCGGCAAAACGAAGGCCTTTCGATATGAATCAACTCAAACTGCCTTCATAGAAGTTGTAGGGTAGTGAATCAGCTTTACACAGGAGTTTTAATTGGGTTATTTGGACGTATGTATAGGGAGATAAGATGGATTTACTGAAGGTATATATGTTTGGCTGAGAGAAGATACCGTCCAAAGAACCGGAAACACGAAGGCCTTCCTATATGCATCAACTCAAACGGTCTTCATAAGAGTTGTAGAGGGAGGAGTTATCTGTCTACATGAGTTGGATTCAGGTCATTCGGATGTCAGGTTCAGGAGTTATGACCGATTCACTGAAGACTATCCAAGTTTCGGCCTGGTCAATACCCGGTTCGTCCCGGGTTGACCCGGGTCCGACCCAACTCAGCAAACACCTTTTTATATTTTAGAGATCTGATTTTTAGATCTATCTCATTTTTTATCCCTTTTTCCATTTTTTCTCTCTCTCTTTTCTCTCTAGAACAAAGACTTGTCTTTTTAGGGTTCTTGAGATTTTTCCTAAAGATCTCTTTGATTTATGCAAGTTTGAGTTTATATATTTTCATCTTTTTCTAATCTTTCACTTTCTTATTCCCTAATCATGATTAACATCACCTCTTTCACAAGATTTATTGTGTTCTTCATGACTAGTGAGTAGTCTTTTAGGATTTGAGGATTTGGTAGATTTAGGGTAATTTGATGGATGATTAATGATGTCTAGGATTAGATTATATGATTTCCCTTCTTGATTAGTGGTTTTAAAGCTAGATCTAGCTTGAGAAAGTGGATTTAGATCAAAAGGCATTTCATGCACATAAGGTGTTTGATGAAATGCTTTGATGAACTAATCAAAAGATATTCATTTCTAGCCTAAGCGATTAGTTGTCTAGAGTGATTATTTGGTTGATCTTGAATGATAGACTAAAAACTTGCTAATTAGTGATTCACAGATGAGAATTTGATCTTGAATTAGTAATTAGCAAAGTAATTAATGCCTTGAGAGAGGATTAGTTAAGATTAGTGATCTTTGCCTAGGGATTAGTCTTCATTAAGCATTGGACATCATTAATTAGCCATTGGATTGCCCTATCTCAATTACATTATCCTTGAATTCGCCTTTTATCATTGTTTTATTCACCGTTTAGTGTCTTTAGCTCTTGTCACTTGTCTTTTAATTGATAGTTCACTAGCTTAATCACAAAAACCACTTTGTTTGCTTGAATTAAAGAGTGTCTTGTATTCTCGTTGCATTGAACTAGACCCGAGATTGGATTGACACCTAAAACACTACAATGACATGTGTATTTAGGATTGATTCTTAAGTAGGTAAAATCCTATTTATCATCGTGCAGGCTCCACCCGCGGCGGGATGTGCTTCGCTCGAGACCTTGGTTTCTGCATGCTTCTACTTCGTTAGTTACCTTTTGGTTGAAACGGTTAGTCCCATCTTCAAAATAATCTATGTCACCACAGCTTTGAGAGCCATTAGGATTTCCAAAGCTAATAAGGTTACGTGTTGAGCGTGACTCGTTTGATCGTTCCATACCTAGACGGTCCACCGTGAGTGTGAAGCATTCCGGCTTTTTCGTCTTCTCTTGTTCTTTCATGGAACGTTGGAGTTGGGCGAATTCTGTTCGATTGTTGACACTCCTCGCAAAGTTACTGATGAGGATGCGAGCGTCATCCACAGATGTGGTGGCAAAGTCTCCATTGCTAGCAGTGTCGAGCGATTCTTGTGACTTTGGGTCGATGCCTTGATAGAAGATTCTCATCAAATATTCTTCGGAAAATCCATGGTGTGGGCAGTTGATACTAAGACTTTTTGGTCTCAAAGAGGTATCAATAACTCTAAATACGAGTAGTATAAGAGGTTATCAATTCGTATTAGGAGATGACTCTAAGCAATTAAGAATGCAAGGATCCTATGTAAGTTAAGCCAATTAAAAGGGGTTTTGTGATTAAGTATCCAAATTAAAACAAGTAAAGCAATTAAACAAGATGTAAATCAATAAGCAAAATCGGATTCAAAGATGGGATTATGGATATAAGATAACCCAAGTTCAATTCATGATGTTCATTAATTTACTCAAGCAAGCTAATCCGTAGGCATAAGACCCTTAACTTGACTAATTCTCTTTCAAGCAATTAATCACTATGCTAATCACCTAATCCATTAACAAACTCTCATTTGTGGATCATTGATTAGCAAGCATTAAGTTTAACTAACAAGATCAACCAAAGATATACCCTAGACAACTATTATCATAGGCTAGAAGTTTAAATCTCTTGTTTAGTTCATCAAGGCATTTCATCAAACACTTGGTGTACATGAAATGCCTTATGATCTAGACCTACTTTTTCAAGCTAGATCTAGCCTTAAGAACACTAAACATGAAAGGATATAAGAAGATCTAACCCTAAACATCATGAATCAAGCCTTGGAATATCCTAATATACCCCATCTCTAAACCCTAAAAGACTACTCAAGAACCATTAAGAACCAACCAAAATCGATATGGATAGAGGTTGAATTCACGGATGAATGTTGAATAATCAAGATAGAAAGAAGATAGATGGAAGAGATTGATAGAAATAAACACTAGATTGCATAAAACAAAGGATCCTCCTTACAAATCTCAAGCTCTCTCTCAAAGGGAAGGTTTTAGACTTAAGAAAAAGTATAATGAATAAAATTAGGTTTTAGAGTATTTAAAATAGAAAGTGGGTAACCAGGTCAACCCGGAACAAACCGGGTATTGACCCGGTCAAATCTTGGGTTGCACTTCCAATATCGGGCAAAATGGAGCCGGTACACATGGCCGGTATGGGAATGTCTTCGGTGAGAGGATGATGCCGGGCCAAGATGGAGCCAAGACATGCATCCGACAAAGTCTCTGCCCGGGTGAAATTTTGGTACCGGGCCGGTGTGTGAGTGGTGTCTTTGGCCGGTGCGAGAGTCTTCGGTGAGAGGTTCTACGCCGGGAGAAACGAAGCCGGGACGTGCGTCCGGCATGAGAGTCTTCATCGGAGGAAATGCTTCTTGGCGTCGGGGGAAGTGGAGCTGGTACATATTCCCGGTAAATCTCCTGGTGGGGATAAAGTTCCATGCCGGCTGAGAGAGATTTCTTGTGCCGGGCCGGTATGAAAGACTGGTCTCGCGGCCAGACGGAGACTCCTTAGCAAATCGGCCATATCTCTCAAACCACATATCTGAATGGCCTGAATCTAACTCTGTAGACAGCTAAGTCCTTCCTTTACATCTTCCATGAAGACCGTTGAGGCTAAATTGGATTGAAAACCATTTTTCCGAACCGTTCTTTCGGACATTCCGGATGGACTCTTCCTTCTCTTATGCTCTATAACTCCAAACATCATCAACCGTCTCCAAAACAACTAGAAACACTCCAAATGCATGCAAAGACTCTCTAGGACCTAATGCAACATCCTAAACTCTAATTGAGACAAAACAAATAAGAAATGTAATGAAACTATATGCATATGAGATAAAACCTAAGCTAAATGAATGTATAAAAGGGACAAAATATGGGAATATCAACTCTCCCAAACTTACTCCTTTGCTTGCCCTCAAGCAAACAAATAAGAAAAAGTAGGGAGAGAGGTTTGAAGGTGGGAACTCAAATCCACAAGTAGCGCAAAAAGAAATCATGTTCAACGTCCAAGTAACGTAATTCTAAAATGCACAAGTGAGTTTACTTTAAAGGAGTTAGCCATTCCTATTTCATCATGTATCAAGTCCAAACCCCAATCTACACAAGCAATCATATTCTCCAACCCCTTAGCATTCATTAGTGGTGTAACCATGAATCATGTTTATGCAAGGTCAAATCGAATTCGTTTGGCTAAGGGTTCGGTTATGAGATGAAGGTGATCTCATTATCATGCATGGGTATTCAAGTGATCTCTCATGGAATGAACAAACTTTAGCAAAATGCTAAAGGTAAAAGGCAACCTATGCATACAAGGGAGAATTCTCATCTACCCAAATGCCTAAAGTGTCTCTAACCTAAAGCTTTCTAACCCGTTGTGCCCACAACCTAAGCTACCCTTTTCATCCCAAGGCATTTTGCCTTTTTCACGCCTACACATGCTTCTTGTGTTTTCGCTTCACCTTCTTCTCTCATTGGGGATCGACTTCTTCTTCCTTACTGTCATGGTTTCGTGCTTCCTTATTTTGACTTAGCTCTTTGTTTCTTCATTTTTGTTCACGCCTCTTCTCATTTTTGATGCTTTGGCCTTTTCGGCTTTCTTTTTTTTCAATGAATCTTATAGGCTATCTTATTCTTAGAGCTAGTCTTATAATTTTATTTTTTTGCACCAACCAATCTATATAATTCCGATCCCCTTTTCCTTTCTCCATTTTCATCCTTTCCAACCCACCTTAGCATTCCGATCATACCCGATCGCCAAGTTTCAAACCATTCCCCCAAACTTGAATCAAGAACCGCCATCCTAACTAGTCTATCCCTAGATTAACTCCGTGATAATGGAGCTAAGTCTACATGAGAATTCCCTCTTGTCGCCCTAAACCTAACACGTTTTGCCAAGTTTGTTCGAAAGAAAGGCCTCACAATTCACACATTAATAACAATGGCTAGAAAGAAGGTTGAGGTTAAGGTAGGGGAAACCATTCCAATGATGGGATATTGCTACTTGGATAAACAAGAGTGGTGAAAAGGGAAAAGATTATCTAAGTATGTATAAGTGATCCATGAATTCATTCAAAATTGCATAAACACAATAATTACGAGTCAAGATTAGGGTTATCACTTAGATGAGGTTGGATTCAATTCAAATATGATTCAATCAAGGCAAGTATGATGATACATGAGAACTAAGAATGGTGCATATTTACTTTCATACTCACTTAAATGCATCAAACAACTACGAACGAGAGAATTGAAATAATTTCTTAAAGTGCTACTCTACAAGGAAGATTCATCATTGTTCCCATGCATATGTAATGAATCCTAACTATGCAATCATAGACTCAATGTACAAATGCAAATGTATCCTAAGTGACAACCTAAATGACTTCTTTTTGCGTTTCACAATTCAAAAATTTCAAATTTATTGAAAATGCAAGATATGCATGAGACTCGAGATGCAAAAGGCAAAATAAGAACACCACAAGCAAAGTTAGATAACACACAAACCCTCCCCCAAACTTAAATTATACAGTCCCTTGTGTAAGAGAAGCTCAAGAGAGAGATAAACAATGCATGAAAGAAAGAAGAAGACAATATTCTAAATGCTATGTACAAAGTTTGGAGTATTACCTTGGAAGTGAATGGAGGGAACTAGAGTGATCACATAAATCCTACACACATTTGTCCTTAAGTCCATGACAATTAGACCATCAAGAAACTTGCAACCACTAAGCAACCCATCAAAAAGAACAAGAAAACATAGAAAGACATAGAAAGAAAGTGTGTACAAGGATAAGCTTGGGGTGTCTCCCAAGAGCACTATGTTTAAAGTCACTAAGTTTGAATTTTGTTACCTTTTTAGGCGGGTTATAGAGGAGTGTGAGCACTCCATGATGGTTCTTTAAGCTCGAGTTTGAGAACTTTACCCATTAAGCTTTGAAGACCGGCTTGAGTCTTCTCTCTAACCTCCGGTGTGAGGATTGCTTTGGCCTTGGCAAAAGGCTTGGAACGTCCTCCACAATTGACCTTGTACTCAATCATACCTTCTTCATGTTTCCATGGGATGAGAGTCACGGTGGAAAGTTGGTCTAACAAGGGTTCAATCCCATTGAACATGCTTGGTTTCCTCTCCTCGGACCTAGTCTTTGTCCTCTTCTTAGCAACCTTGCCACTTTCAACCTCATTCTCCATCGTGGTGTGAAAGAGGGATCTCAAACAATATCCATCTAATGCAAGGGCTTCTTCAACCTTTTCATAAATCACTATCGCACAAACGCCCACATACTCAATTTTTCGGGCTGGAGCTTCATTGTCCCCACAAATATTAGTCCCACAAATAGAGGTGGAAGAAGGCATCATTGTGTAAAACTTCTTGTCATCCACGTTCTTAAGAACTACCTTCTTGTTTGTGAAATCCAAGTTTGCACCGGTTGTGTTGAGGAATGGAGTCCTGAGAAGTAGTGGGATCTTTTTTTTTGGTGCCATCTCCATTACAACAAAGTTCGTTGGTATAAGGCACTTTTCGATCTTGAGAGGGAAGTCTTCAATCAAACCGAGAGGTTTCTTTGTGGAAGAGTCTCCAAATGTGACGGTGGAAGGGTGATCGTTCAAACTATCTACCCTGAGACTTTTGGCCATCTCCAAAGGCATGACATTCACGGTTGAGCCCGAGTCACACAAAGCGTCATCAATCTCCAAGCTTCCAAGGGTGCAAGATATTGAGAATTTCTCGGGGTTTCCAAGCTTTGGGAGATTCTTAGGTTCAATCCTTGTTGTGCTTGAAGGCACTACCTTTTGTGCCTTAGTGAGGAAACGACCGGGAAATGGAAGTGGAGGCTCATATGGAGAAGGTCTAGTGCAAATGGCCTCTCTCTTTGATCCAACAAGTGTCTCCACGTTTTTCACTTTAACCACGTCCTTGATAGACTTCTCAACCTTGTTACTCTTTTCTCCAACCAACATCATATCATTATTACTCCCAAGGGTCACCTCCCCACCTTGTTGCTCAATGTCCTCATTGAGACTAGAGAATAGCCCGAGGAACTCCTCAATTATGTGTTCTTCATCATCAAGAGTGGAAAAGGTGTTGCAAAACTCCTTAGAGGTTTGTATTGCCTTCCCGGTTGAAGAGCTTTGAGGATGATGTGAAGAAGGGGCGGCACTCCTTTGCTCCATTAGTTGCACCTTTGAGTTCAATGCCTCAAACTTGCTATTAAGATCATTGTAAGAGCAAATGATCTTGTTAGTGGTTTCCGCTTGGCCCTTGATGAGTTGTTGAAACATGCAACCCAAATAAAATTCATGAGGCTTGGTAGAAGGAGCTTGGTCGTGAGGTGCAAAGTTTTGTTGAAATCCGGGTGGAGCTTTGGGTTGGAATCCACTTTGATTCCCTTGGAATTGGTTCCTTTGGACATAACCTTGTTGATTGGTGCTAGACGTTTGACCTTGAGGTTGGAATTGCTTTTGTGGAACTCCTTGGGCTTGATTGGATTATGGAGGGTAGACTTGGTCTTGCGGGTTCTCAACATTTGTGTTCCAGTAAGAGAAGTTGGGGTGGTTCCTATAGTTTTGGTTGAACCCTTGGCTTTGGTAGTTCCCTTGGTTCCCCACGTAGTTCATTTCCTCTTAAGTGTTCATCTCTGCGTTCTCCTCTTGATAGCAACCTTGATTCTCATCTTAAGCATCCACAAAGCTAACCGACTTTTGAGAAGACGCTAAGAGTTTATCAATAAAATTGGCTTGCTTTTCCAACTTTTCATTAAGTGCTTCCATGTCCTTGGCCCGCTTGTTCTCATCAAAGTCGCTAGTGGTCCTTGTGGCGCGGTCATAGTCATCGCCATAGGTACCGTCACTTTGGGCCAAATTCTCTGCAAGCTCCATGGCTTCTTCAACGTCCTTAGCCAAGAAGTTACCGTTTGATGGCGTGTCAAGTAGCATCTGAATCTTAGGCAAGGCACCTCGGTATAGAGTGCTAAGGAGAGAGGCGTTGCTAAAGTCGTGATGAGGGAATTGAGAAGTGTAGCTTCTAAATCTCTCCCAAGCCTCGTTAAAAGATTCATTGGATCGTTGTGTGAAGCTTAAGATCTCATTGCGAAGCTTGGCAGTTCTAGCCGGTGAAAAGAATTTGGCAAGAAACGCACGTTTGCAATCATCCCACGAGGTGATAGATCCTTGGGGTAAGTTCTCTTCCCATTGGTGAGCCTTGTCACCTAAAGAGAATGGGAAGAGACGTAGCTTGAAACCGTCTTCGGAGACCCCATTGATCTTAGTGAGACCACATATCCGGTCAAATTGGTCTATGTGGTCCAATGGATCCTCCATTGACAATCCGTGAAACTTGTTGGCTTGAACCATGTTGATAACCCCCGGTTTCACTTCGAATTTGTTGTTTTCCACCGGTGGAACTTGAATGCCTTGCCGGTTTTGGTGAGCATTAGCGGCTTTACCTTCTCCAACAACGTGTCTAGCTCTCGGTGGGTGGTGTGGACGGTTTTGTCGGTGATGGTTTCCATTGCCACCACCTCCTTGGTTGTTCCCATTCTCACCGTTTCTTTGGTGGGGATGTTCTCATGAATGTTCCCGAGTGGAATATCATGAAGATCTTCCATTTTGTTACCAACTTCTTCTTGTAATCTTACTCGGCTTCGTCGTGCTCTTGAACCTCTCTCATGTTGATCAATGTCGTCCCTCGGTTCTATTAGGTTAGTATTGCCACGGGAACGGGTATGTATGCACCTATAGAGAGAAAGAGCAATAAGAAGTAAAGAAGATTAGAAATCTGAGTAGAAAATAAAACTTAATCTCACAAAGAGCCTAAATCTCAAAGTTAAAATCAAATCTCAATATGGCAATGGCGCCAAATTGATACTAAGACTTTTCGGTCTCAAAGAGGTATCAATAACTCTAAATACGAGTAGTATAAGAGGTTATCAATCCGTATTAGGAGATGACTCTAAGCAATTAAGAATGCAAGGAACCTATGTAAGTTAAGCCAATTAAAAGGGATTTTGTGATTAAGTATCCAAATTAAAACAAGTAAAGCAATAAAATAAGATGTAAATCAATAAGCAAAAGCGGATTCAAAGATGGGATTATGGATATAAGATAACCCAAGTTCAATTCATGATGTTCATTTACTCAAGCAAGCTAATCCCTAGGCATAAGACCCTTAACTTGACTAATTCTCTTTCAAGCAATTAATCACTATGCTAATCATCTAATCCATTAACAAACTCTTATTTGTGGATCATAGATTAGCAAGCATTAAGTTTAACTAACAAGATCAACCAAAGATATACCCTAAAAAACTATTATCATAGGCTAGGAGTATAAATCTCTTGTTTAGTTCATCAAGGCATTTCATCAAACACTTGGTGTGCATGAAATGCCCTATGATATAGACCTACTTTTTCAAGCTAAATCTAGCTTAAGAACACTAAACAAGAAAGGATATAAGAAGATCTAACCCTAAACACCATGAATCAAGCCTTGGAATATCCTAATCTACCCCATCTCTAAACCCTAAAAGACTACTCAAGACCCATTAAGAACCAACCAAAATCGATATGGATAGAGGTTGAATCCATGGATGAATGTTGAATAATCAAGATAGAAAGAAGATAGATGGAAGAGATTGATAGAAATAAACACTAGATTGCATAAAACAAAGGATCCTCCTTACAAATCTCAAGCTCTCTCTCAAAGGTAAGGTTTTAGACTTAAGAAAAAGTATAATGAATAAAATTATGTTTTAGAGTATTTAAAATAAAAAGTGGATAACCGGGTCAACCCGGAACAAACCAGGTATTGACCCGGTCAAATCTTGGGTCGCACTTCCCATACCGGGCAAAATCGATCCGGTACACCTGGCCGGTATGGGAATGTCTTCGGTGAGAGGATGATGCCGGCCAAGATGGAGCCGGGACGTGCAGCCGACAAAGTCTCTGCCCGGGTGAAAGTTTGGTACCGGGCCGGTGTGTGAGTGGTGTCTTTGGCCGGTGCGAGAGTCTTCGGTGAGAGGTTCCACGCCGGAGGAAACGAAGACGGGACGTGCATCCGGTATAAGAGTCTTCATCGGGGGAAATGCTTCTTGGCGCCGGGGAAGTGGAGCCGGTACATGCGTCCGGTAAATCTCCTGGTTGGGAAAAAGTTCCATGCCGGCTGAGCGATATTTCTTGTGCCGGGCCGGCATGAGAGACTGGTTTCACGGCCAGACGTAGACTCCTTAGGAAATCGGATATATCTCTCAAACCACATATCCGAATAGCCTGAATCCAATCCTGATAGACAGATAACTCCTTCCTCTACGTCTTCCATGAAGACCATTGAGGCTGAATCAGATTGGAAACCCTTTGTCCGAACCGTTCTTCCGGATACTCCGGATGGACTCTTCCTTCTCTTATGCTCCATAACTCCAAACATCATCAACCGTCTCCAAAACACCTAGAAACACTCCAAATACATGCAAAGACTCTCTAGGACCTAGTGCAACATCCTAAACTCAAATTGAGACAAAACAAAAAATGTAATGAAACTATATGCATATGAGATAAAACCTAAGCTAAATGAATGCATAAAAGGGACAAAATATGGGAATATCAGCAGTCGCTTGCATATTCTTTGAAGCGCTCCCAGACATAATAGAGTGTTTCTGTCTCTTCTTGTTGGAAGTTTTGTATTTTACCCCTATAGAGGTAAGTACAAGATTTCGTGAAGAAGCGATTTACGAAAGCCACTTTACAACATTCCCACGTCGTGATAGACGCGGCTGTAATGGTCTTTAGCCGCTTGCTGGTTTTGTCGTTCAAGGAGAACGAAAACAGTTTACATTGATGGTAATTTTTGTTTGATTTTATGGTTGAACAGATATCTTCAAAAAATTTTATATGATCTATCGGATTTTTCATTGAATTACCACTAAATTGGCGTTGTTTAACTAGTGATATGTAGTGTACCGTATTTTCAGTATCGCCATTTTCGGGAGGGGGTGGTGGAATAGCTCTCCGATCCAAAAGAAAAGGCGCATCAAATTCACGAATTTTTGGTCATCTCCTCTTGGCGTTTATCACTTTATTTTCACCGTCGGAAAGATCATATTGCTCGTTGTCGTGTGGATCCCCATCGTACCATGGTGGCAGATCACCTAGGGGCTCGAGACCTAAGTCTCGTTCTCCCACCGAAAAGTAGCCTAAAAATGCAAAAGAAAAATAACAATAAGTAGACGTTCTATTGATTTAAGCAGAGATTCGTAAGAAAACAAATCAAAACCCCCGGCAACGGTGCCAAAAACTTGATGCGTACAAATTGTAACTAAGCTTCAGGTTTTATATTTATAACCCTAATTATCTGCAAGTGCACATATGTGCGTTGTAGTACTTAGGGGCCGAACCACATAGATTTTGTTGTTTCGGTACGAAGCAATCAGATACTTAAATCGAATTGGAACGCAAATAATTTAGAGTTGGTTTTGTATCACTATAATCTAAACTAGACGGTGGAATAGACGAGGTTGTAATCAATTAAACTAAACGTTGTGCTTAAAGGTATTCGCAGGGATTCATGGCTAAAACGATGTAAAAATAAATGAAAAAGGTAACCAACTATGAAAATTCTTGAACTCGAATAACGAATGTATGATTAGGTCACTACCGTGATCCTAACCAACTGTTACCGACCAACTCGACCAGTAGCTTTCGTCTCTGGCCGCGAAGGAGGTAACGCATTATTTCGTTTAGGATTTGTCATCGCTCACAATACTCTATAAGTAGCTTCCGTCTGTACCGAAATTGCTCGTTTCATTCTAGTTCAAGCAATTAGAAAACACTTCCGCGAATCTAATTCAACCTAGGATCAAACTCTAAGTGGAACAAAGAATCATGCATTAACGAATAAGATTAAACGAAGAACTCATAGAAGATTAGAAATCCTAAATCAAACACATCATCGAATTAAACCATGAAATACCCTTTGAAAAATCCCTTTAAACCCAACTCAGGAACTACACAACCATATTGTAGCAAAACATCATAAAAGTAATAGAGTATGCAAAATTGAAAAGATACAAAGTAGAGAACGAAGAACACGGGTGAAGACGGAGATCGAATGATGATCCCCTTGCGCCTCCTCTCTCTCTCCTTCGATGTCACCTCCTTTTCTCTCTCTTCTTCTGTCTAAAAACGATCTGCCCCCTTAGAATGACCTAACACGAGCTTATATAGCTTCTTTTTCGTCGGAAAGCTCTTAGGATTTTATTAATAAGTGACGGGATTAGCTCGAGCTTTAAAACGGATCTCGGGATCGAAACAGGGGCTGGCCGCGTGGCTCCGAATCACGGCAAAGTGGTGTTTGGCCGCCAGTGGAGCTCCTCTGGCCGTGGCGAAACGGTGCCTGGCCGCGGCGAATTCCCCTCTGAGACAGCTTCATCCACGTTCAGTTCTTCGGGTATATTTGGTTATCCAACCGTTGGAATATCTCCAAATCAATTGCATTTGAAAGCTGGTTGTGTCATCTTTGTTGTTTCCAAATTTGGTGGTGATCAGACGGTGTAAAGGTCTCCATTAGCTGAAAGACTTCTTGACGGTCTAAGTTTATCCAAAAACGTACTTTTGTTCCGAAATTCACTCTTTTAATCCGAGTCACCTGAAACGTCTTTCAAATCTCTAAAATATGAAAATTACTTTAAAACCCTTGAAAACCCTTGAAAACGAAGTTAAAACACCTGCAAAAGAATATAAAAGTGATCCATAAAAACGGTCAAAAAACGGTCAATACAGTGTTGAATACGATGCCAAGGACGAACGAATGGACGCGTACCTGAAAATTGTAAAGGAGCTCGATGCCGAGTTCCAATCTTTCGACCTTACCAAGATTCCACGAGGAGAAAACTCCCCGGCCGACGCACTCGCAGTTATCGTATCCAGCTCGGACCCTCACTTTAATCGTACAATCCCGGTCGAAAGCATTCCTATCCCAAGTATCGAGAGAACAAAAACATGCAGCGTAACTCCGAGGTACAACCCACTGCCGATCCCGAACCAAGAGCGGCAAGGAATAACTCAAATCGGCAACCCAATCTCAACGTTGAGACCGAACCAAATACAACACAAAACTCCGATCTATGAGATCAATCCGATGATGAGGACAAAGGAGAATCTGAGGGAATTTATTCTCCAATAGACATCGAGGCCGAAGAATAAGAAGATGAACCCGAAGATTGGACCCTCAAAATCAGACTTTACATAGACGAAGGAAAGGTTCCAGTAGACAGGTGCGCAGCTCAGAGACTCATAATGCGAGCTGCCTCCTACATTCTTCACAAAAGAGAGTTGTACCGATGGATTGCCTCGGTATCCTATTGATATGCGTGTCAGGCACATATATTCACAAAGTCATGAAAGAAGTACACGACGGAGCAAGGAAAAATCATTCCGAAGTTTGTTCCTTGGCCCTAAATATAAAGAAGTCAAGTTACTATTGGCCGAAAATGCTAGCAGACTGCGAGAAGTTTGTAGCAGAATGCGAAAAATACCAACGGCATGGCCTGATGATTGATATGATAATCAAACCACTCGAGAAGATATATATGTGCCTTGTTCAGCACAAACAAAGCCCACGATCAACTTGTCCATTACAACGACCACTTGGACTACGTTTTTACCTCAACTAGAGCACACCTCGATGTTGAATCATTCCAATACGAGTTCAGGTAAAGAAGTTATTCAACTTTCATATCCGGCAAACTCAAGCTTATGCTATTCGGACATACGTGCATTTAATAGAGATTTCCGACCAAACCAAAAGGAATAAAGCTATGAACCAAATTATTCTGAAATCTTGATCCAACACAGAACCACCGAGAATTTGATTACCATCAAAACCAGTTTAGACGTGAAAGAAATGGATTTTACAAACCGAAAAATCTTATTCAGGCCCTATTGCACGACTAAGCCAAATATCGAGTTACACAGCCAACTCAGGTACGATCTTGACATAAAACCAATTGGAGAATATTAATGGATCTCGTATGTTCCAACAATCCCAAAATCAGAAGAAATAGCCAACGGATCATAAAGATATTACCTATTTTCCTAAATGGATCGACCTGGTGCTATACTTGAAGAATTCAAGGCCCAATTCGCTTAGGAGCTTACAACCTTATGTTTGGCATACAAGAAAATTTTACTAAGCCCAAGAGGAGTTCAAATTTGTGGCCCATCAAGATCAGATTCGACCAAGTAGTTCAATGGGCTAGTTATAAGGTTTAAAGTAGTCTAAGAGTCATTCTACATTTGCTTTTAATTTCTAGTCTAAGTCTATTTTCAAGATTGCTTTATTTTTAGCATCTCTCTTTTCTATTTAAGAACATCTAATCTCATTTGAGAAATAACAACCAACTTTGTGTAAAACCTTTTGAGAGTGATTCTCTTTTCAAGTTATGCGTGAGCTTTTCCAGTTCTGTGTGATCTTCTCGATTTACTTGGTGTGTCTGAGTGATCAAACCGGTTATCTAAAAAGGATTTCATCCTCTTTTGTACCAAACATTCTATCGACCAAATCCTTTGAAAGCGTCTAAAGAGTGTCTAGCAGTGAGGATAACCGAGTGAAGTCTCGCCCCTCATTACCTTTGCACCACGAGTTTCAACGGCCAAGGTTCCCCCGCCTTATTCATTTGAATCGTTTGCGAGTCAATTGGATCAAGGATTATCCTTCTACCAACTTATGAGTGTTGATTCCTTGGGAGGATCACATTAATGATAAACCTCCCAACCAAACTATTAACGACCTCAACAGCACCCTACCCCTTCATGCGATGGGCAATGGGCAATATTGGCCCATTACGGCGTTCCAACACCTAAAAACAATACATCATCGTCGTGACTGATTACTTCACCAAGTAGATTAATGCCGAATCTTACGCCAAGATACATGCTCTCGATGTTCAGTTCGTTTGGAAATACATCATATGCCGACATGGAGTAGCGTATGAGATCGTCACGGTTAATTTACCACAATTTATTTCGATATTATTTAGCGATTGGTGTGCTAAGTGGAAAATTCGGCTAAGTTACTCTACGCCGAGATACCCACAAGGCAACGGTCAAGCCGAGGCAACCAACAAGATTATCATTTATGGACTTAAGAAACGATTAGACGCGAAGAAAGTACTTTGGGCTGACGAACTCGATGGAGTCCTATGGTCTCATCGAACTACACCTCGCCAAACTTTAAACTAATCCCAAAAGCCAAACTCGTATAGTTTGCACTCTAAACCATCACGGTTACACACATCGATGTCCTGGCCAGACGATCGATAGCATTCCACATGCAAACAGAAAAGGCTGAGATCCGTCTCGCATGCATCCTCATAGTGCTATGGATAACACATCATCCATGTTAAGCTGGGACCAGTCTTGCACCTAATCCGCTCTCAGATCATTCGAGCTAAGAAGCCGAGTCCATCTCGCACACTCCGATTCGATCCGAGAAGACATGGAGTATCTTAAGACGAGCTCCCTACGCCCTCTTAATTTGTGCTCCATGGTAAAGTCGAAAGTTTCCTCTTGTAAAATTAAGCCGATTTCTCAACAATCGCAAATTAATAAGCCGATTTCTCAACAAACGCAAACTGATAAGCCGATTTCTCAACAATCGCAAACTGATAAGTCGGTCTCTCAATGACCGCCCATCTCGAATAAGTCATAGAATATAGTCATGCTCTACACCAAGGTTAAGACCGTATTATGTACGGCCCCAATTTTGTGTACGATGAACTCGAGAGGATTTTATTATATTACGACCTCACAAAAGCCGAACGCGGAATCAAAAACAGACAAGATTCACAAGTATAAAAAGCCGAACTCAGAGTTCGCATATAGTCAGAATCGATAAAGTAAAGAAGATAATCTTATATTCATAAAAAAAAAAAAAAGAGAAAAGCTCCTCGAGCTACGATTACAAAAAAAAAAAAAAAATTCACAAAGTCCCCACGGGCAACGGTTATACAAAAGCCCCTCGGACAACAACAAGAGTACACCTATTTGATAGAAAAAGAAGTCATAGAACGATTCAAGGAGAGTTCTGTTCTCTAAGCTCCTCAGACATTTATGGGTCCATTCTTGAATACATTGACTCGAACTGATTCAGGTCAGCTGGGATCTCCGTTCCATCCACATCAAAGTGAGTAGGGCCATTACGAACACCATCATGAGAGATTAGAGACACCTTGAAGTCTTCATCTTCAAGTTTGGTGATATCCACAGCCTTGATTTGCTCTTTCAGCCTTTCCTCTTCCACCTCGAAGTGCAGAATTGTCTCAAGAGGGATAGGAACATTTTTCTTCTCCTTTAAAGCCTTCAGACAGGTGTGAGTCCCCTTGACCTTACTATAAGTCAGTTGCTCCTTGGTCGCAGCCTCGAACTTGGAAAGATACTTCTTGATCTTCTCGAAACGGGCGGATAACTTGACAGCCATCTCCCATCGGAGACCCCTCTCCTTATTCACCCATTTGGCTCGAGAATCCCTAGGCCTCCTCTTCTCGGATTTTAGGAAGTCCTTGACTTTCCGCTTCTGAACAGTCATATGACTAAGAGCGTCATTAGCCTGGAGTATTTCAACTTTCATTTTCTCATTTTCGTCTCAGAGAATCTGAAATGCCCGGTCGTGACCAACTATGTCCTCCTCAAGCTGAGCAGTTTTAGCCCTCTCCTCAGCCAAATCTCCTTTTAACTTTTCGGCCCCTTGAGCTTCTCGAAGAGCCGACTTCAACTTAGGATACCATAAGCGATAAGTTACCCGAGCTTTTCGGCCCCTTGAGCTTTTCGGCCCCTTGAGCTTCTTGATACCATAAGCGATAAGTTACCCGAGCTTTGGAGCAGGCTAGCTCCATGAACTTCTCAACCTCGGCAAGCTGATCCATCTGTGAAAGATTAAGCACGCTAGCTCTGAACTGGCGGTATAGTTCAACGCATGATGCAGGATCACTGATCAGAGGAACATCCTTCTTATAGCTGAAGAAGACGGTGTGGGCAGCCTCCGAAGTCAAGGACTTCCTTTTCTTGCGCTCTTAGAGGCACCGACCTGAGTATCATCAACGACCCTTTCTTCTAGAGGATCATCAGGAGCGTCCGAAGGCAAAACAAGGGCAGTGTTACCCCCGTCATGCGCTTCAGTTTGATCTCGGGGAGGCTCATCAAGTCACTCCTCAGATCGGCCATAATGATCCTTTCTTTTACGACTTGCCTGAGTAACAGTCTTTTCATCGGTAGCATCATTAACAGCTTCAGGAATTGTTTCGGTGACCGCCGTGTCAACATGGGTCAACGATCCAGACCTAACAGTCTCAGTCCCTTCGTCTTCAGCAAACTGGTCACCTTCAGTATCACCGACTTGAGAAGTCTGGTCGATCTCAGTACTTTCGGCTACCTCCCCCAATTTGTCCCGATTCGTTTTGACGTCATCATCCCTCAATGCGGAGGGGAATACAGCCTCGTCATCTAGGATAAGGGAGTAGTCTGGAACGGCTAGAAAACTCTGCTTTCAAATTCTTCTCCGAGGTGGTTTGTAAACGGCTGCACAAGACGGAGCAAATCTTAAGAAAAGGAAAAGACCTAATGAGGAAGATAAGACCGAGGAGCTTTTTAGCAAACCTTTCAAAGCTTGACGTATTTTCTTTTCAACTCTCTCTTGATGGATTTCTGGCCAGCGAGATCTCCTGAGTTCCCTAAGCCTCTTCACGTTCCTATGCCAGTCCGCGGAAAGATGCTGGTACACTGGATTTCGATATGCGAGAAAAAGAGCATATTAGAAAACACAAAGGGTGAAGCCTTGAACATACATAAGGCGACCAATGTCTAACGATGTTCGAATTCCATTGAGTTCGGTAACAGTGTGCAGGATTTTAAAGAAGGAATCGACGGTGAAGTAAAAGTATTTAGTCTCCTAATCTTGAATTTTGCTTCGTTTCAGCTCGGTAATAATGTCATAACCAGGCTTCATGTTGGCTTATAGAAACCAGGGCTTCGTCGTGGCAACTTTGACAGTAGTTAACTCCTCGGATGCCCGAGAAGCTATTGAAATACCGAGCTCAATTTCCATAGAGAGAATACCAACTATGATCACTACAGTGGCTCGGCTAAGTTGAGAAACCACAATTTTTTGTTTATTACAGAACCCAAGTAGAAGATTCGGTAATGGAAACCGGAGCCCCTGAAGCAATCCTCATAAAGGCATATGTATCCCTCTGGAGCATCCCATGGACATTTATCCTTACCCGACTTAATAAATAACATATCAGATGGCAACCCATACGTCTCCAACAAACTTTCGATCGACTGTCTCGTAGAACGGCTCGGGCCGATGGTAACGGGGCAAACTACTTTGGTCCTCAAAGGCGATCGAGCTCGACCTTCAACATTGTCCTTTAAAGGGTCGATTTCATAACCACCAACCTGCGCTTCTTCGACAACTGCCAAATGATCGTTCCTTTCATTGCCAAGATGTGCCTCCTCGATAATATTTGGCTCGTTATCTTCAACGTTCCCGATTTGAACATTTTCGATAACTGGGGGGTGATCTCTTACAACACAAGCCGAGTTCATAGCCTCTTCGCACCCACGATGGCGGGCCGTCTCATCGCTATCTCGATCTTGGAGCTCGGGAGCTCGGATCTCAAGCTGAGAATCACTCGTTCCGGCCTTAAAAAAGCGAGAGTTGCGATGAATTAATTGATCCATAGCTGCGAAGTAACTATCTGATGAACCCGAACTGACCGTGCTAAACAATAAACCCCAAACGACAGGTGGATTTTCATATCTTGGCTCGTAATTATTTATCGAATCGTTTGGAGAATCGTTTCTAGACTGATTCATTCAACGGGAGATCCACGAAGTACAGAGTGGAGATCAACGAAGAGGAGTATGAAGATTCGCCGGAATCTAAATTTTTTTGACCAAATCGGAGAAATCAAGCCGTAAATGCTGAAGATGATGACGTAATTCGGCCAAAAAACTTAAATATACGAATAACCTAGAGAGAGAAAGTTGGATCAAAACTAGAGAGAAGGGAGAGGAATTTACCTTTTATAAGCGGAGAAGAAATGAAGAATCGGAAGGGTCGAGTCGAATATATAGAGAGAAAAGTAATCATTACGACTTCTCGATTTTTGCAACAATTAGAGATACCGAAACGACACGTCTTCTCGAAGAAGATTCGCCAAGCTGAAGAATACCAAACTCAAAACAGCCAAGGAAAAATACGGATCTCAATTCATACCGAACTAAAAGAATTCTACACGAACTTCGCCGAACTTAGCTGAAGACTGCTTCGCCGAAGTGGGGGGGCTCATTGTTAGTTGTGAGTTTAGCACTCCCTGGTTTAACCCGGTTGGAACCAAGACCGGCCTAATTAATTCCGGTTTACGACGGTTCAAATTCGGAGAAAGAAATCCCATGATCGCGATACCGGCCTCCGAGTCCATTAAGGCCCAACTCGTTGTAACAAAACCTACCTCCGAGATTTGCGGAATATTTCCCGATATCGGAGGGATTTTAGGAAATCTTCCTTTTCCTGATGGAACTAGGAAAATTAAATTATCCTGTTTGGCCGACTTAGAAACCTTATAAATAGAGAGGCCTCGACCAATTTTCGAGACATTCACAATCATTATCGAGACAAAAGAGATTGAGAGCTCCGACTTTACAGCTTTTATTCTCTAGAGTCTTTTGTTCGTTTACCGACCTAAACTATCTTGTAACTTTCGCCGAGTTCAATCAATAAAACGAGATTTCGATCAAATAGTTTACTATTTTACCCCTTATATGATTTTCATAATCAATATGACTTTTATTAAATTTTGTTTGCATATTTATATAGTTGGCATTTGATATATAATTTGGTGTAAAGTAAATAAATTTTACCTGAATGACCAAAGTTCAAATTCTCAGCTTCAGACCACAAGATTGTATACTTGCAGAAACTTGTAGTTATGGAATTGACAAAAAAAAAGGGGGAAACCTTTAATGTTTCCATCTCCAAAAACCGTGACTTTGTCGATTGGGGGGCGACTGAACAATCCGCAATAAATGTATGCATGCGGAATGGCCTCAGATTCGATCATCAGTGATCAAGATCCAAGACTTGTGTTTTATCCGGTTCTGCACCATATTCAGATGGAATAACCTTCTGCAAACGTAACAATAATTATCTGCTCTAGTTAGAGTTCTATCCTCATATCATCATCATCACCAAAAGTAATTCAAGAATCAACTTATTGTCACAGCCCAATTCCAACCCAATCCACCTTAGGAAATTTTCAAGTTTAATGGGCAGATCAAAGGGGGGTTTAGCCAACCTACACTTAGTATTTTTCTAAGTGCATTCCTTACGTAAATTATCTAGAATAATCTAGATGTTGGTAGAGTGTCTTAAGTTTTGTAAAAAATCTAGAGAAGTGTAGGGTATAGAGAATTAATCCCCACCCTTGGATTGATTTAATCCCCACTATTGAGCCTAATGGGCATGCGGTTTTGAGTTGTACGTATTACGTTTAGGTTAATTGTTGTAAGTATCTTTATATTTGTATATAAGGCATCGCCTTCACATTGATATCAATAAGAAACTCTATTACAACCTCAAAGGTTTCTTGACATGGTATCAGAGCACAATCCTAACTACAATACGGGTTTTGTTTTTGATCTTGACAGTTTTCGCAGTCGATTTGTTGGTTCCGATAACACTATGTTTTCTCGGATATCTGTAATTTTTTTGTTTTTTTAGGTTCTATTCTTGACCTAAGTTCATCGATTCTTCTATCGATAACTTCTTCTCAATGACGGATAATAGCAAGGAAGAATTCAGCGTCACCAAATCCACAACTACATCTCGGATGGACGTGACGCGAAGAACGATCTCACTGTATGACTTGACGTCCGGTGATAACCCTGGAACTGTGATCTCTCGACCTCTGCTACGCGGTCCAAACTACGACGTGTGGTCGAATAGTCTGAGGTTAGCATTGAGAGCACGAAAGAAATTTGGATTTGCATACGGTTCTCTACCGAAACCGGATGACGATTCTGTTGACTATGAAGATTGGTGTGCTAATAATGCATTGGTCATCTCTTGGAGTAAACTTACCATTGATGAATCATTGTGCACGTCTTTGTCACACAATGAGGATGTGTGTAGTTTCTGGACACAAATTCAGAAACGATTGGCAGTGAAAAACGGACAGCGAGTGCAGCGACTCAAAATAAAATGAGCTACTTGTCGTCAGCAAGGTTTGCCAATTGAGAGCTTATTTCGGAAAGCTTACCAAGTTATGGACAAGCCTAGCAGATTACCAGCAAGCTAAAACCATGGAGGAAATAGCAAAAGAGCGAGAGGAGGATAAACTTCATCAATTTTTTATGAGGATTGATGAATCGATGTACGGAGGTGTGAAATCGTCTCTTTTGTCAAGAACTCCATTGCCTTCTCTTTACGAAGCTTACAACATTATGTCACAAGATGAGGAATCGAAATCACTAGCTCGGTTATATGCAGAAAGAGCTAGCGGTGTGAGTTTCGCCGTGCAGACACAAGCCCGAGGTCAAACGACTCAAGATGTTCGTGATGTGTGTAGCCTTTGTGGAAGGAATGGACATCTTTCTGAACGGTGTTTCAAGAAGATTGGATATCCCCCATGGTGGGGAGAACGTGGTCGCTCCAAAAATAACTCGACTGACCCCACTCCACCGGTGCCATCGAGTACTCCTTCCCGCGGCAAGATGCATGAACCAGCTCGTGTTAATCACGCCTCCACGGCAAACATTGCATCTGGAATAGGATTTGGGTTTTCTGTCCCATCTAGTTTAATGATTACTGCTGCAGATCAGATCGGATTCAGTGGACTCAATGACCAGCAGTAGCATACGTTGGTAACAATGATAAATGAACGCAAGTCTGTCGCAAATAATCATCTCTCAGGTACGTTTTTCCTTGAAGCTTGGATTATTGATACAGGAGGTTTGAATCACATGACGGGAAGCATTGAGTATTTTGCTGATTATCGGATATGCCACCAATGTTAATAAAACTTCCAGACGGAATATTCACAACTTCAAATAAGCGAGGACTCGTTTATATGGGATCTAACTTCAGTCTCCAAAACGTATTCTTTGTTGATGGTCTTCACTATCATTTAATTTTTGTATCTCAAGTGACTAGAGATAAGGGATGTATCTTCCAGATTTCTGATCGGATTTGTGTTGTTTAGGATCGCATCACACAGATGATGATTGGAGCGGGTGAGAAAGTGAATGGGTTGTATTTTTTTCGAGTGGAGGTGGCTGCGACGGTTCAGCGTGTGAACTCACCATCGTTGGAGCTTTGGCATAGTCGTTTGGGACATCCCTCATCAAAATCTTTAGATATGTTGCATTTGTCTGGTTTAAGTATAGGTGTTTTTTTATTTTAAGGCATGTGAGGTATGTCTTCATGCTAAGCAAACAAGAGTTTCTTTTCCGTTAAGCAATAATAATTCTACAATGGATTATGAGTTGATCCATTGCGATTTATGGGGTCCGTACCGTACTACATCAATTTGCGGTTCTAAGTATTTCCTCACTATTCTCGATGACACTTCTCGCGCTGTATGGATTTATCATTTGCCATCTAAGACTGATGCACCAAATCATTTGAAGAATTTTATTGCGCTCGTAGAACGCCCGTTCAATAGCCAAGTAAAGACTCTTCGAAGCGATAATGGTTCTGAATTCATTTCCTTACGTGACTTCTTTGATCAAAAAGGCATCATTCATGAAACTTCATGCGTTGGTACTCCGCAACAAAATGGCAGAGTAGAACGTAAACACATATATCTGTTAAATGTTTCTCGTGCACTTCTCTTTCACGCACATTTGCCCGTCAAGTTTTGGAGCTACTGTGCACTCATTGCAGGATATTTAATAAACTGTACACCTTCATCTATATTGCAAGGGAAAACACCTTATGAACTACTCTATGCTTCTTTCACCATCGCGTATCATCGATGCTTCTTTCACCATCGCGTATCATCGATGCTTCTTTCACCATCTCTGGATTTTACGGATCCTCATCCGATGATTTTGACGCTGATGCTGACTTCTTTGAGACACAAGTGCGTCTTCCAACAATTGCAGAGAACTCATCATCTCCTTCTTCTCCTTTAATTCGTGATGATACCTCTTCACCTAAAGAACAATTGGTCGATATTATTACTCATGCACTGTCGTTACCTGCAGATTCTGATGATCCTCCATTTGTTTCTCTTTATTCTGAAAAATCTCATGCAGTTGTTGTTGATTCTGAAACTGTGGTCGATGTTGTCTCCCCGACTACTAAAAAATCTGCATCACAGGATCTTCCGCTCATTGTAGTCTCGACCGAACCTGAAGTTCTTGGTCGTGGATGCAGAAAGAAGTCTCAACCGAAGAAACTTGGTGATTTTGTTCTGCAAATTCTGCATGAACCTTATCCATCGGCGACTCCGTACTCCATCGATAACTACTTGTCTAGTACACAATTTTCTGCTCAGTTTCAGCCCTATCACTTTGCTATAACATCTGGCATTGAACCACGTCATTACAAAGATGCTATCGAGGATGAAAATTGGAGATTTACGGTGGAAGATGAACTTGTTGCACTCGAGGATCTTGGTACATGGACTATCGAGGATTTGCCACCAGGGAAAAAGGCACTTGGTTGCAAATGGATTTTTAAATTGAAGTTTAACTCTGATGGAACACTTGAGAGGCATAAATCTAGACTCGTTGTTCTCGGAAATAATCAAACAGAAGGGGTTGATTACAACGAAACATTCTCCCCTATAGCAAAGATGGTGAATGTTAAGACATTTCTTCAACATATTGCATCAAATGATTGGAAAGTGCATCAAATGGATGTCCATAATTCCTTTCTTCATGGGGACCTTGACGAAGAAGTCTATATGCAGTTTTCTCCTGGGTTTCGTACATCTGACAAAACGAAGGTTTGTCAATTTCACAAAAAACTTTACGGTTTGAAGCAGGCTCCTCGTTGTTGGTTTTCCAAACTTGCTAATGCCTTAAAGGAGTATGGGTTCGAGAAAAATCGGTCAGATTACTCTCTTTTCGTTATGGAAATAGATCAGATTCGGCTTCATGTTCTTGTGTACGTAGACGATCTGATTATTACCGGTAATTATGTGGTTCTCATCTCTGCGTTTAAACAATACATGAGTCGATGCTTTCGTCTGAAAGATCTTGGTCTTTTACGATATTTCTTGGGTATAGAGGTAGCATGTATATAGTCCCGCAGGGTTTTACTCAGTACAAGAAAATACAGTTTTTGTGACCAACTTTTGTGACTCTTTTTTCTCGCAAAAAAGTGAGACAAAAGTGTGACTAATTTGCGACCACTTTGCGACTACTCGCAAATTAACGACGAAACAGAGGAGTCACAAAAGGGTCTCAAATTTGCGACTGTTTAAGGACTTGCAAAAGTAGTCCCAAATTTGTGACTGATTTGGTTCGGTTTAGCAACTCCACTCTATTGTTTTTAAATAAACATCAAATATACAAAAAAATTCAACACTTACAATTTTTAAAATATACTCATTTTATAAATCCTAAATTATAAACCCTAAACCTCTAACCCTTAATCATAAACTCTAAATCTTAAATTGTGAATTATATTTTTAAACAGCTATATACCCAAAATCATTGTAAAGTGATATTCAAACCTTATATGTTCTTAAAGGTTAGGGTTTAGGGTAACATGTACACTAATTTGCAAACTCAGTTTTTGTGACCAATTTGGGACTAATTTGCAACTAATTTTTAATAGTAGTCAAAAAATAGTCCCAAATTTTGGACTAATTTGCAACTCCACTTGATTTTTTTTTTATAGAAATCAATAAATTCTAAACTCAAACCACAAAACTTTAACCCTAAACCCTAAACCTCTAACCCTTAATCATAAACTTGATCTAAATCTTAAATTTTAAACTAAATCTTACACATAAACATCAAATAATATACAAAAAAAAAATTCAAAACTTACAATTTTTTTAAATATGATCATATATAATCCCTTTTATAAATCCTAAATTATAAACCCTAAACCTCTAACCCTTAATCATAAACTCTAAATCTTAAATTGTAAAATATATATTACACATAAACATCAAATAATATACAAAAAATATAACATTTACAAAAAATTCAATCTAATCATAACATGTACTAAGTGTTACATGTGTTTTATAAGGAATGATTTTGAAAGATAAAATTCTCTCAAATTTACTTATTTTTAAGTTTTAACATATTTTTGAATTGCTAGATACACAAAATCATTGTAAAATCATATTCAAACCTTCTAGGTTCTTAAAGTTTAGGGTTTAGGGTAAAAGTTTTTGATTGTCAAAAAATGGTCTCAAATTTGAGACTGTTTAGCAACCCAGTCGATTTTTTTTAATAGTAGTCACAAAATAGTCCCAAATTTACGACTAATTTGCGACTAAATGACAAAAATAATGAAAGCTTCTCATTGGCTAGTTCTTTGTGACGAGGATAGAGATCCTCCTTCCTTCTCTTTCTCTCTCTCCTTCCCACGAGTCTTCTCCTTCTCTTCCTTCTTCTTCTTCTTTTTTTTTCTTCTCCTTCTTCTTACTTCTCTTCCTTCGATCTCTCTTGATTCTTAACAGATTTTGAAGATTTTGGTATTCTCCATCAGTTTTTCATCCTCTACAAAACACCCAACCCAGATTTCTCGATTAACCAAGGTAAGTTCTTCAAAGTCCCTATTTACAGACACAAGTTTTGTCAAAAAAATTCAGAACTCTTTTTTTTTTCCTGATCCGACGGTTTAAATCTGCGGCGGAATAGATCTGCGGCGGTAGTGTTGGGCTGCCCATGGCAAGGCCTCTCCAGATCCAGCCGCCGGCGTCTGTCAATGGCGATGAAGGAGAGGTTGGAAAAGAGGAGACGTCGCCGACGTCGTTTTTGTTTTGTTTTTTTCATTTTTGTAGTTAATTAATTAATTTAATAAATAAATTTTTTTTTTTGAATTTTGGTTTTTGTTTTTTTTTTAATTTTTGTTTTTATAAGTAGTCACAAAATCAGTCTCTAAATTAGGAATGATATTGTATTCACATATTATTCACAAATTTGCGACCGTTTTACGACCACTTTATTTAGCGACCAAATATTTGCGACTACTTTTTTTGGTCACAAAATAGTCGCAAATGAGTCATTTGCGACCATTTTGGGACTCTTTTGGTGGTCGCAAAAACTGTGCTTTTTTGTAGTGACTTGTGTCAGCGGAAGTACGCTCTCGACATCATCACGGAAACTGGCTTACTTGCAGTCAAACCAGTGTCGTTTCCTCTGGAGCAAAATCACAAGCTCGCATTAACCACAAGTGACTCTGTGGCTGATCCATCTCGCTATAGCAGGTTGGTTGGTCGATTGATTTACCTTGGTGTGACACGACCTAAATTATCCAATGTGATCCACATCTTGTCACAATTCATGCATGATCCCAAATCTTCACATTGGGAGGCAGCTTTACGAGTGGTTCGTTACCTCAAAAACAGTCCGGGGCAAGGGATTCTTCTTCGTGCTAATGCAGAATTGAAGCTGCTGGCTTGGTGTGACTCTGACTGGGCGGCATGTCCGATCACGAGACGCTCCTTGACATGGTGGTTCATTCAGATTGGTGGCTCACTGTTGTCATGGAAAACCAGAAACCATGATGTGGTCTCTAGATCTTCGACTGAAGCAGAATATCGAGCTACGAAGGATACGGTTTGTGAGGTTCTTTGGTTACGTGAGTTACTTCCTGCCCTTGGTATTGACTGTGATACACAGCGTTTTAACCCTATAAATAACTACTGCAAGAGTACAGCGAACGAAGTAGTAATCTAGGGATCGAATCCACATGAAACATTACGAGAATGCAGGAGAAACCAGAAAGCATGATGTGGTCTCTCGATCTTCGACTGAAGCAGAATATCGAGCTATGGAGGATACGGTTTGTGAGGTTCTTTGGTTACGTGAGTTACTTCCTGCCATTGGTATTGACTGTGATACACAGAGTTTAAACTCTATAAATAACTATTGCAAGAGCACAGCAAATGAAGTAGTAATCTAGGGATCGAATCCACAAAGACCAAGTGAAACACTACAAGAATGCAGGAGAAAAGTAAAGTTAAGACTAATGAGAGTTGTTTGTGGTTTTAATGCAATGAAATAACAAGCTAAATAATAACGAATTAAACTTATGAATTAAAAACGTCAGACTTTAGAGAAATTCGTAGGAATCATGAATTGCAAAACAGAAAATCAGGCAAGGAAAGCATTAAGCATCGTTCTCGAACTCGTATCACTAGACTATATCAACCTCTTCCCAGAGTATTAAATCCCTATGTATTAGATATATGAAAACTAACTCCCATTGAATTCAACAACCTAAACATGCATTATAAGCGAGTTTGATAAGTTCACAAAACACAATAACATCAACTCTCGTTGGTTAAGGATATTTTGCTCATCTATGTTCTTTCAGGCAATTTAACAAACGCTTTCGGCGCGTAAATACACCTAAGATCACAAACTAGGTCGCGAGTCAAGTTCCAGCAATAAAATCAACAATAGATGAAGAAACCAATCGATAATTCCCTATCTAACACTCTTAAAATAGAATTTCATGAATTCCATTGAAAACCCTAAAACCAAACCATGAAATCTACTCACACGTATCTGTAGAGAATAAGCAAAGAGGTATGAGAGAAATCATAAAGAAATTCAATAGATAATAAGAGGGTTTAGAAATCTTCTCCAAGTTTGTCAAAAGTGGTTCAGAGATCTTCTCCCAGAGAGAAATATACAAAGAGTATGTAGAAAATAAAGCATAACCTTAGAAAGTGGCTTAAAATAAGTATATATAGGTCTTGGGTCGAATTGGGCCGAGTTGGGGTGAATTCAAGGCAAAATAGGAAGTTAAAAACTGCATTTTTCGTCAGAAAAGTGGATCGATCGATCCCAGGCGGGATCGATCGATCTGGTCTTGATCCGGTCGATTCAGACGAGTCTGATTGATCTGGAAAATTTCCGCAAAATTGGATCGATCGATCTAGCTCCCTATCTGCGCATGCTTCTTCTGCTCGCCAAACTGGAATGTCTTCACGAAAACTGTCATAACGTTTGATCGCACCATTTGAATAGCCTCAAACCACTTCCAAATGAAAGCTAACTCATTTCTATATCTTGTATTAAAATTAGAGCTCGATCCGTCGGTGGAAAATTCTTCAACGAATGACAAACTTCTAACGCCTCTGCATGATTCTACATCTCCATATGCTCATTTTCACCCAATAAGATCAACAATAGATGAAGAAACCAATCGATAATTCCCTATCTACAATCTTAAAATAACAATTCATGAATTCCCTTGAAAATCCCAAAACCTAACCATGAAATCTACTCATACATAGTTGAGGAGAATAAGCAAAGAGGTGTGAGAGAAATCATATAGAAATTCAATAGATAATAAGAGGGTTTAGAAATCTTCTCCAAGTTTATCAAATGTTGTTCAGAGATCTTTTCCCAGAGAAATATATACAAAGAGTCTGTAGAAAATAAAGTGTAACCTTAGAAAGTGACTTAAAATAAGTATATATAGGTCTTGGGTCGAATTGGGCCGAGTTGGGGTGATTTCAAGGTAAAATAGGAAGTTAAAAACTGCATTTTTCGTCAGAAAAGTGGATCGATCGATAGGGGAATTGATTGTTCTGGTCTTTATCCTGTCTATCTAGACGAGTTTGATCGATCTGGAAAATGTCCGCAAAATTGGATCGATCGTTCCAAAGGTGGATCGATCGATCCAGCTCCCCTCTCTGCGCATGCTTCTTCTGCTCGCCAGACTCCAGACTGGACTGTCTTCACAAAAACTGGCATAACGCTTGATTTCACCGTTGGAATTGCCTCAAACCACTTCCAAATGAAAGCTAATTCATTGCTCTATCTTGTATTAAACTTTAAGCTCGATCCATTGGTGGTCAATTCTTCAAGGAATGCCAAACTTCGGACGCCTCTGCATGATTCTACATTTTCATATGCTCATTTTCACCCAAAACGCCTCGTTTTCTCCCCAAGTCACCTAAAACCTGAAAAGTCTCGATAAAGGACTAAAAGACTCTAAAAACAAACTTTGACTCGATATAAGACACAAAAATAAAGGTTAAAAACCGGTAAAAATATGGTTTTTCAACTTCCCCTAGACTTAGTCTTTTGCTTGCCATCAAGCAAAACAGAAAACCAAGCAAGAAGAAGAGGTTTAAAAACGCGGAGACTCACCTTCTTTATAGAACACTACAATGACCATCCAACTTAGTAATCCACATGCTAAAAAAGCAGGTCCAGATCGAACCACCATGTACTTCTCTGCGGGCATCACAGCTTTTCCAGATTCAACACATAGTCTCGCAGAATAGATCAATAACCATCACTGATGGGTCTCACCGAAGGATCATAGAGCCAAGAACCTTCTAAATTCTTTCCCTTTCGATATCATGACAAGCCATCCTTTACACTTTCTGGTATTTTTCCTCTCTCCCAGACTTATTCATTGTATTCTTTTTCTCGAAGGAATAGGTGAATAGTGGCTTCATGGGAAATTTTCCTAGCCTCACCTATAACCTGAGCTTCCAAAACAAATAATGGCATCACATGAAATTTTCCTAGCCTTGTCATTGGGGTTTTTTATAGGGCCAAAGTTCATGAGACGCGAGTACTTATGGTTTTTGCCACCGAATTTCCCATTCACTTTCGCGCTATTTTTCTTTTCTGCATCGAAAATTATTTATAGAACATGGAGAGGAGAACCATACTTTCACACATGTTGTTTTTGTCAGATATGAATGAGGAGTCAAGGTCTGAAGACACCAATCACAATGATGAGGTAAAAGGAAGAGCTCATAAACTAGCTCAAGCTTTTTGAATTTTTCTGGAAACATGGATGCTTCTGATTAACTGGTCAGCCTTTGTATTTTTCATTAATCTGGTCTGAAGCTAATTATGCATCAATGGTCACTTAGATGAAAGTTAGAACAGTAAATCCAATGTCGTGATCATCATATTCAACAAATTTTGACTCAATAAAATGACTTGAAAAAGCACCAAAATGACTCAACAGAGAAAACAACATTAATAACGACAAAGACCCTCCCCCAGACTTACTTTACACCATCTCGGTGTAAAAACAATTCAAAAGGAAGGCAAAACAGACTCAAAAAAAAAAAAAAAAAAAACTTACCGGTGGGTTGCCTCCCACCAAGTACTTGTTTTAAGTCGTTAGCTTGACTTCACTCTCAGATGTTAATCATGAGAATCAAAAGGTTGAGCCAATGCACCTTGGGTCCTTTTCCTGTTAGGGCAAGAAATAAAATGTGCAACATGGCACACGATGATATATCATGGTTTTTACCCCGTTTAAGCCATGATATAAGTCCGTTTTATCGAGTCTTTATTCTATTATAGAGTCTTTTAGAGTCTTTTACAGGTTTTAACACTTTTGAGCATTATTGGAGATATTGGAGTTTTATGGAGCATTCTGGAGCAAAACCGAAGTTCGTGTTGCTGAGTACCCGATTCTACGTCAAGCATCGATCGATACCCATCGCAGCAGACACGACCCGCGACTTTTAATGAAGTTTGAAGAATTGCAGAACTTGCCCAGAAGACTTAAATATTTACAAGAAGACCCCAATTCATGTTTAGACTATTTAATTAGGTTTTACAGCCACTTTGTTGGCTAGGCTTGGTTCTATGCTTTGTTCTAGGCTTTCATTATTCTTGATACTACTTTGGTTTTTGGAGAGACAACTCTGAACTCCTGTTTATTATTGATTTCTTTGATGATCTATTTAATCATGTTGTTTTCATTCTCCATGTCTGAGTAAATCCACTTTAGGTTCAGGGTTCTCATAAGGGTTTTTTCTGAATGCTAGGTTGATTAATTTATTAGGATTCACCATCTGAATTAGTTCTTCACCTTAGGTTGTGTTCAAAGCTTGTTCTAGATTAGCTACCTATAACATAGATCTTAGGATAATTGATTAGGCACGACAGTGCGATTAATTATCTGATAGAACCTAAGGAGAGCAAAATAACTATTCGCAAAGAGATTTGGTTTACTTGTTTTGTGAACAAATCAAACCTGATCTAAAAGCTGATTTAGACTTTAGGATTCGCAAAGAGATTTGGAATTCCTAGGATTTAGATTTAGATAATTCTCGCAACGACAGTTGGTTAATTATAGCTTAGTGATTTGAGTTCAAGAACAGCGATAAATCTGAATCATGTTAGTTAGTTTACCTGCATTCATTGATTCCCTGAGAAATACCCTGAATCTATATTTCTCCCATCGAATTTACAACTCTTTACTGTTTATTGCTTTTTGTTTCAACTGAATTGCTTAGCTTGATTCTCGTCTACATAATCTATTGTGTGTTTCTGTGAGTCCTTGTGTTCGACCCCTACTATACTGCAACTACTGCTTAATACTTTTATGTTATTAATTTGAGCATATCAAATTTGGCGCTGTTGCCGGGGACTCAATTCGCCATTAGATTTTAGTCTGAGAATTTCGACTAAGTTCGTCTGTATCGATCGATACTACCTAGTATCGGTCGATACTCGTCGTCTTCTTTTGTTGATATCGATCGATACCACCCAGTATCGATCGATACTCAACGTGTTTTTTTTGTTACTTACGTGCTTTTCCTAATGTGTTTCAGGTGTGAATTTGGAACGCGAAGACATGAAAGAAAAGAAGCCAGTAAAGATGAACAACACGATGATTCTGATTCAGGATGTTGCTGGAGCTTTGAGAGACCAAGAGGGTCAGTTGTGCAACGAGAGAGGACAACGTCTGGATGGAGAGGGGAACATCATTCCACATGCTCCTGTTGTCGCTGGAAATATCATTGTCCCTGCAATTGCTGTGAATGCATGGAATGCTGTGGCTACTCGCGGTAGAACGATTGGTGATTACAACAGACCTGATCAGTTCTATACCAATCGATCAGCGATTCGCCTTCCTGCTTTTCAGAGGGATGACTTTGAACTGAAACCTGCATACTACACTCTTGTGGATCAGCATCTTTTTCATGGTTTTCCTCATGAACACCCTATGGATCACATTGAGAGGTTTGAGGATCTGGTTACAAGCATCAAGAGCAATGGAGTGTCCTATGATTACCTCTTCTGCAAGCTCTTCCCATACTCTCTTGGTGGAGAAGCAACTTACTGGCTGAAGCAGTTGTCTCCTGGTTCGCTGACTACATGGGATGAGACGAAGAATGCGTTCCTGAACAACTTCTACGATGATGCGAGATCCGAGGATCTCAGGAACAAGATTTCTCAGTCTTCTCAAGGACCGACTGAGGCACTCAAGGCTGCTTGGATTCGTTTCAAGTCATATCAGAGAGATTGTCCGCACCATGGTTTCACTCAGGTTCAGCTGCTCGGTACTTTCTACAGCGGAATCGATTGGAGGTATCATATG
Organism: Eutrema japonicum; assembly: GCA_030161315.1. Taxonomy (NCBI): domain Eukaryota; kingdom Viridiplantae; phylum Streptophyta; class Magnoliopsida; order Brassicales; family Brassicaceae; genus Eutrema; species Eutrema japonicum. The sequence continues at coordinate 42,123,097 of BSQW01000011.1, forward strand.
GCTCTAGATGCTGCGAGCAATAGAAATTTCTACACGAGATATCATGACGATGCCTATGTGCTTATTGAGAACGTGGTTTCTAGCAATAGTACCAAGAATGCAGACATGGAGCGCAAGAAGCAAGCTGGTAACTTGGATTGCAGTCAGATTGCAGAGGTGAATGCTAAGTTAGATATTTTGATGGACAAGCAGCAGAAGGCTGTTCGTTTTGCTAAAAAAGATGGAGTGGAATTTGTTAACCACATTGATGGAGATGAATTTCAAGATCAAAGGTATCAATGCCCACCCACACCACCCAGAACTTCTGAGAGTAAGATGGAGTCCATGCTTGAACAACATCTTCAGGGACAGCAGAAGATGACATTAAACCTCAATGGGAAGATGGACGCTATGTACACAGATCTGAATGGGAAAATTGAGTCTCTCAGTATTCATCAGAAGAGGCTGAAAACTCAAATAGCAGAAAATTTCGTGTTGACAGAAAATCTCCGTGTATCGATCGATACCAACCAGTGTCGATCGATACCAGCCCATACACCTGCACGAGAGGATCCAACACCCCGTGTATCGATCGATACCCTTTTGTATCAATCGATACCAGTTCAAGAATCTGTCAAGGACGTCTCGAAGGACCAAGCATCGATCGACACCATCCCTGTATCGATCGATACTCACCCAGATACTGCAAAGGAGCTGCGTATGAGTGTTGACAGACTTCGCAAGCCCAAGAAACTGAATCCTATTCCCCAACACCTCCGATCCCCCATCACTCCAAAGCAGCTGCGTGGCTTTGAAAAGATGGTATGAAGGATTCCCCACTCGTTCACTTTTGAAGAAGCTCTAGAGGGCTGGCCTCTGCTAAGTCACTTTAAAGATTGTAGAGAAACTGAGGAAGAGATTAAGGCACTCTTCATAAAAGCCAGTAGTAAACCACCTCCGCTGAGGCAGTTGACCATGAGGGAAGACCCATGCATATTCTCCGTTCCATGCTCCATCTCTGGAGTTGCATTCAAAGAATCTCTCGTTAACTCAGGGGCTAGCGTCAATGTCGTGTCAAGGGCAATTGCAGAGAGATTGGGAGCTGATATTCGACCGCCCATGTCATCTATCACATTCGTGAATTGTTCCACCTCACTTCCATATGGTGTAATCCCTGATTTGCTGGTTAAAGTAGGAGACTGTATGGTTCCTGCTGATTTTCATGTTGTGGAGATGAATGCACAATCTCGTACGCAGTTGATCCTTGGAAGACCGTTCATGGCTACGGTTGGTGCCATTATGGACACACCCAGCAATAGAACCTCGTTCTCATATATTGACAAGGAGGTGTACTACAAAGCTATCCCTAGAGGAACTCCCACACGTGTCTCTTGCATCGATGTAGTTACAGATGAGACGTTGTTAATCGATCTTTTGGAAGAGCCTCCTGACGAACCAACTGTCACAGACGTCCTAGATATTCCTTCTATCATCAACAAGAAAGACGCCAAAACGTCTAACGGAAAGAAGATGGCGAAAAGCAAAGGAGTGAAGGATGCTGCCTCTATGACTTTAATCCCTCAGAAGTGTGATGGGGATTCGATTGAATACAAGGTGAAGTGCAAAGGTGCTTCGAAACCATTCTCTAAGGCTAGAGTTCTTCTTACTTCGGAGCTGAAAGAGAAAGGAAGGGACTTTGTGGAGGGCATGATGAGCAGAACTCTGAAGCTGGCAATGTGAAATTGTGGAGCTTGTTTTGGAGTCAGCTCTCAATTTTCTCCTGACTGATCATCCGTACAGTCAAGCTCGTGACGTAAAAGAAGCGCTTGGTGGGAGGCAACCCACTGGTGAGTCTATCTTTGAGTCTTTTCTTTTTATTTTTCAGTTTTGGTGTCTGTGTCAGGATAAACAGGAAGCAAAAACTCGGAATCGCCTGAGTGTCGATCGATACCCTTGAGTATCAATCGACACCCTACGCGATTGAATGGATATGTATCGGTTTAAGCCTGGTATCGTCCGATACCAAGCTGTGTGTCGATCGATACTCAATGTTCCAGCACGGTAACTTCTTGTTTCTCTTAATTCCATTTGATCCATTTGTTTTCTTTCACCAACTCTAGGCTAGATAACACTGGGGACAGTGTTGTTTAAGTTTGGGGGAGGTAGTCGTTGACTTTGTTTTTGTTTTTCTTAGAGTTAGTCGTTTTTGAGTCATTCGTTGTTTTATTGAGTCAAAACTTTGTCTGAGACTGTGTTCTTTTTCTTGAATCTATTGATCTGACCTTGCTTCTAAGTGACCATTGTTACAGAATCAGCTCTAGATCGACTAATGAAAAATCCAAAGGCTGACCGGTTAACCAGAAGACACTCATGTTTCTAGCAAAGTTCCTTAAAGCCTTAGCCAAATTTTTGCACTTCATCGATGTGGTTAGTATTCATAGAGCTTGATTCCTCATTTGTATATGACAAAGGAACCCATGTGTATGAAAGAATGATAATTCTCTCGCTGTTATAAGTTAATTAATAAATAAGTGCATTAAAAGATTAAATGATTTTCTTCTGAGTAGAGGGTTAGGAAAATTTCCAGCGATCCCATTATTCTAATTTATAGGGAATGATCACACAAAGGATTGGAAGCGAGGCTACGATTTTCCTATGACGCCATTATTCGCCTACATCCTTTGATACATTGAAAGGGAAGAACCGGGGATTTGGTGGCAAACACCATCAATACTCGCGTCTCATACATTGATATGTATATGCAGATCTAAAAAAGAGAACGTAATAATAAATAAGTATGGGGGAGAGAAATCGATACAAAAAGTGTGAAAAATGGTGGTTCCTTGTCATGATATTGTATGGGAAAGAATCTAGAAGGTTCTTGGTATTAATCACAGCGATGAAACTGACGAGGAAGGCTTAATTGAACAATGCTGCGAAATAATGTGTGTAGTCTGGGAAGCTGCGAATGTCTAAGGAGAAGTACATGGTGGTTAGATCACAAAGCTGGTTAGAGACATTTGGGTGCTTGGGAAAATGGTCATTGCAACGTTTCATGAACATGTGAGTTTCTATGTTTTCAAACCTCTTTCTCTGGTTTAGTCTTCTATTTGCTTGAGGGCAAGCAAAGGCTAAGTCTGGGGGAGTTGATATATCATGGTTTTTCCCCCGTTTAAGCCATAATATAAGTATGTTTTATCGAGTCTTTATTCTATTATAGAGTCTTTTAGAGTCTTTTACAGGTTTTAGCACTTTTGGAGCATTATTGGAGATATTGGAGTTTTATGGAGCATTCTGGAGCAAAGCCGAAGTTCGTGTTGCTGAGTACCCGATTCTACGTCAAGCATCGATCGATATCCCTTGGGTCGAATTGGGCCGAGTTGGGGTGATTTCAAGGTAAAATAGGAAGTTAAAAACTGCATTTTTCGTCAGAAAAGTGGATCGATCGATCCTAGGGGGATCGATTGATCTGGTCTTTATCCGGTCTATCTAGACGAGTCTGATCGATATGGAAAATGTTCGCACAATTGGATCGATCGTTCCAAAGGTGGATCGATCGATCCAGCTCCCCTCTCTGCGCATGCTTCTTCTGCTCGCCAGACTGGACTGTCTTCACGAAAACTGGCATAACGTTTGATTTCACCGTTGGAATGGCCTCAAACCACTTCCAAATGAAATCTAATTCATTGCTCTATCTTGTATTAAACTTTAAGCTCGATCCATTGGTGGTCAATTCTTCAACGAATGCCAAATTTCAGACGCCTCTGCATGATTCTACATCTCCATATGCTCATTTTCACCCAAAACGTCTCATTTTCTCCCCAAGTCACCTAAAACCTGAAAAGTCTCGATAAAGGACTAAAAGACTCTAAAAAAAAAACTTTGACTCGATATAAGACACAAAAATAAAGGTTAAAAACCGGTAAAAACATGGTTTTCAACTCCCCCAGACTTAGTCTTTTGCTTGCCATCAAGAAAAACAGAAAACCAAGCAAGAAGAAGAGGTTTGAAAACGCGGAGACTCACCTTCTTTATAGAACACTACAATGACCATCCAACTTAGTAATCCACATGTTACAAAACCAGCTCCAGATCGAACCACCTTGTACTTCTATGCGGGCATCGCAGCTTTTCCAGATTCAACACATAGTCTCGCAGAATATATCAATAACCATCACTGATGGGTCTCACCGAAGGATCATAGTGCCAAGAACCTTCTAAACTCTTTCCCTTTCGATATCGTGACAAGCCATCCGTTACACTTTTTGGTATTTTTCCTCTCTCCCAGACTTATTAATTGTATTCTTCTTCTCGAATGAATAGGTGAATAATGGCTTCATGGAAAATTTTCCTATCGTCACCTATAACCTGAGCTTCCGAAACAAATAATGGCATCACATGAAATTTTTCTAGCCTTGTCGTTGGGGATTTTTATAGGGCCAAAGTTCATGAGACGCGAGTACTGATGATTTTTGCCACCGAATCCCCGGTTCACTTTCGCGCTATTTATCTTTTCTGCATCGAAAATTATTTATAGAACAGGGAGAGGAGAACCATACTTTCACACATCTTGTTTTTGTCAGATATGAATGAGAAGTCAAGCTCTGAAGACACCAATCACAATGATGAGGTAAAAGGAAGAGCTCAGAAACTAGCTCAAGCTTTTTGAATTTTTCTGGAAACATGGATGCTTCTGATTAAGTGGTCAGCCTTTGTATGTTTCATTAATCTGGTCTGAAGCTAATTCTGCAGCAATGGTCACTTAGATGAAAGTTAGAACAGTAAATCCAAGGTCGTGATCATCATCTCCAACAAATTTTGACTCAATAAAATGACTTGAAAAAGCACCAAAATGATTCAACAGAGAAAACAAAAGAAAGAAAACAACATTAATAACGACAAAGACCCTCCCCCAGACTTACTTCACACCGTCTCGGTGTAAAAACAATTCAAGAGGAAGGCAAAACAGACTCAAAAAAAAATTTAATAAAAGAAAAGAAAACTTACCGGTGGGTTGCCTCCCACCAAGCGCTTGTTTTAAGTCGTTAGCTTCACTTCGGTCTCATATGTTAATCATGAGAATCAAAAGGTTGAGCCAATGCACCTTTGGTCTTTCTCCTGTTAGGGCAAGAAATAAAATGTGCAACATGGCACACGACTATCCAAGGCGAAGAAACAAAACTCACATCAAGGAATTTTACTACGAATGTAGCATATATCTTGGAATTTTCCTTGATGGTGAGATTCACATGAGGATCAAATACACTTGATGGAAAAATAAAGTCAACTTCAGGTTTAAACAAGTTTATCAAAAAATAATCAACTTCATCTCCATCAATCATGTAAAACACAATATCATCCTTCCTAGATTCCATCTCAACCTTATGGTCATCTATCTCATTCAAGATCTTATCTACATCAAGCACATCCCCTAGGTAAGATTTTTTAAAAAGAGATCTAGATTCCTCAGGCATTGAAAGCTTGAACTCGAGATCATGAACATTCAAAGCACATAGATAATTAATATCAAAACATACTTCATGGTAATCTCTAGCAAGCTTTTCTATTCTTAAAGAATCTAGTCTTTGAGACTCACAGATTAAATCATAGAATTCATCAATGAGCACATGAGTATATAAACTAGAAGCTACATCTTCAATGCAAGGCAAATGACTATCCTCATAATCATAGATTTCGAAGGTTGAGTCAAAAATACCTTCTACTTGGCATGGTGGAACCCAATTAAATTACCTCTTTAAGTGCATGAGCTACCATTATCTCGGACATTGTGAGATACCTTCCCTCAAGTGTTGCCCGATGTGACATGAGGTTCACACGGATCATAGCGGCTAAGTCACTCCTTTTCATCGTTGGGTTCTCTTCATGATGCTTATCCAGCTCCATTTTTTGTTCTGGTGTGAGTACACTTTCATCAAATGGTGGCTCCACGTATGGCTCATCTTGAATGTATTCATAAAATGTGGCATCCTCTTCTTGTGGCCAATCATTATAGTCCATGGCCATCAACTATAAGAAACAAGAAGGAAGAAAATAAAAAGTTAGTAAAAGCTAGTGTCTTAATCTAAACTATAGTCCAAGACTCGTAGGTAACGCAATTGGTCCCCGGAAACGGCGCCAAAATCTTGATACACAGAGTTTTAACCCTATAAATAACTACTGCAATAGCACAGTAAACGAAGTAGTAATCTAGGGATCGAATCCATAAGGACCAAGTGAAACACTACGAGAATGCAGGAGAAAAGTAAAGCTAAGACTAATGAGACTTGTTTGTGGTTTTAATGCAATGGAATAACAAGCTATATAATAACAAATTAAACTTATGAATTAGAGGCGTCAGGCTTCAGGAAAATTCGCAGGAACCATGAATTGCAAAACAGAAAATCAGGCAAGGAAAGCATTAAGCATCGTTATCGAACTCAAATCACTAGACTAGATCAATCTCTTCCCAAAGTATTAAATCCATATGTATTAGATATATGAAAACTAACTCCCGTTGAATTCAACAACCTAAATATGCATTATAAGCGAGTTTGATAAGTTCACAAAACATAATAACATCAACTCCCGTTGGTAAGAATATTTTGCTCATCTATGTTCTTTCAGGCAATTTAACAAACGCTTTCGGTGCGTAAATACAACTAATATCAGAAACTAGGTCGCGAGTCAAGTTCCAGCAATAAAATCAACAATAGATGAAGAAACCAATCTATAATTCCCTATCTAACACTCTTAGAATAGCAATTCATGAATTCCATTGAAAACCCTAAAAGCTAACCATAAAATATACCCACACGTAGTTGTAGAGAATAAGCAAAGAGGTATGAGAGAAATCATAAAGAAATTCAATAGATAATAAGAGGGTTTAGAAATCTTCTCCAAGTTTGTCAAAAGTAGTTCAGAGATCTTCTCCCAGAGAGAAAGATACAAAGAGTCTGTAAAAAATAAAGCATAACCTTAGAAAGTGGCTTAAAATAATTATATATAGGTTTTGGGTCGAATTGGGTCGAGTTGGGGTGATTTCAAGGCATAATAGGAAGTTAAAAACTGCTTTTTTCGTCAGAAAAGTGGATCGATCGATCCCAGGCGGGATCGATCGATCTGGTCTTGATCCGGTCGATTCAGCTCCCCTATCTGCGCATGCTTCTTCTGCTCGCCAAACTGGACTGTCTTCACAAAAACTGGCATAACGTTTGATCGCACCGTTTGAATGGCCTCAAACCACTTCCAAATGAAAGCTAATTCATTTCTCTATCTTGTATTAAACTTTGAGCTCGATCCGTCGGTGGAAAATTCTTCAATGAATGACAAACTTCTAACGCCTCTGCATGATTCTGCATTTTCATATGCTCATTTTCACACAAAACGGTTCATTTTTTTCCCAAGTCACCTAAAACCTGAAAAGACTCGATAAAAGACTATAAGACTCTAAAAACAAACTTTGACTTGATATAAGACACAAAAATAAAGGTTAGAAACCGGTAAAAACACGGTTTATCAGACTGCTCCGAACCCACGACAATTCATTCGGACAGTTTATCAGCTATCAATCTTGCTAAAAATCCGGTTTATCATGCACACACAAAGCATGTTGAACTCGATTGTCACTTCATACGTGATGAGATCATTCTAGGTACGATTGTTCCGATTCATGTCTCTACTAAGTCTCGGTTGGCCGATATAATGACTAAAGCATTGGGACGTAAAGAGTTTGAAACGTTTCTTGACAAGTTAGGTGTTCGGAATACTCCACCTTTGGGGGGGGGGGGGGGGGGGGGGAGGGTATTGGGCCTAATGGGCATGTAGTTTTGAGTTGTAATTATTACGTTTAGGTTAATTGTTGTAAGTATCTTTATCTTTGTATATAAGGCATCGCCTTCACATTGAGATCAATAAGAAACTCTATTACAACCTCAAAGGTTTTTTGACATCCACCGTCCATGTTGGAGGTGAATTTATATTTGAGGGGGTGGGATCTTCATGTAAGAATCCAAGAATTTTTAAGCAATACAAGTATCCACTTCTTTAAACTTTCTTTCTCTAAGTTCGTGAGTTTTTCTCTCGAATAACCAACTGTTCGATTCATAGTCAGACTGACTTAAACTAACGTAAGGAATGGAAATGTGTTAAGGCCGCGCGTACCGATTCAGAAGAATCAGTCCAGGACATTATGCTCTCTATTTCCCACGACATGGTCGAATAAGAGAACGGAAATGAGGATTGGTATAAAAGATTCATGATTAAGAATATATGAAAAGACCTTCTAGCTCAGCAATAGATTTTATGTCGGTTAGTTGAGAGTTAGAGGTTTAAAGAGACTTAATGGAATAAGTTGGGGCATTTTGATTGGTTTATGATCTTTGGTCGAGCCTTGGAGATTTATCTCGTTAATCAACTCTCTTCTACGGTGTAGCTCTTTAAGGAATTGAACTAAGGACGGACTTAACCGGTTTGAATCCTATAAATCCTATAAGGATGCCTTTGGGATAGTTTGCTTCTTGTTTTTAAGACTTTTTGTGTTAATAAAAGCATGTTTCATTCTCTTCTTAGCAATGTTCAAAAAATTGCTCGGCCGCCTAGCGCCTAACCCAAAAATCAGCGATTAATAAGTGATTAGTTTTTAATATTATTTATTTAATTTATATTAAAAATTAATATATAATGTTAAATATGCATTATTATGTGGAGAAATATGTATTAATAATACTAATATATTATATTTTAATATTATTTTATTTAATTTATATTGAAAATTAAATATAATTATAAAATTGAAATGGATCTAAATCCAACAAAAAATTAATATTTAACATCATATATTAATTTTTAATATAAATTAAATAAAATAATAAATGATTAATCGCCGAAATTTAAAAAAAAACGTTGAAATCAGAACCGATTTTTTTCTCCGCCTAGACACAAATCGGGATGGTGAACCACCGCCTAAACGTTCAGGCGGCTGATTTTTTGAACAGGGCTTCTTAGTGATTGTTAATGAGGAACACAAGACAAAAACATGTAATTTGCAAAGGGGTACCACGTTTTAGATCAGTTTTAGTTTTTTTGTTTGTGACAAAACTAAAACGATGGTACCCTTTGGATTGTCCCAATAAAAATACAAAAAAACAAAACAAAAAATAGCATTTGAACAATCAAACGATCAAACCCTTTACTAATAAAAAGGTGTCCAAAAATTGATGCTCCAAAAGAAAATCATATAACTGAACTTAATATTAAAAAGCACTTTTTAATGAAACAGAAAACTTTTGTAGAGTTACACCTCAAAGTGAGTGTCCCTAAAGGTCTCAGCCATTTGAGTAAACCGACCAAACAATGCAAGACAAATAGCCATGTTGCATCTTCCTCATATGTCTCACACACTTGTGTCTTCTCTTCAGACATTGAACCGAATTCTTCTAGCATCATCCACCTGCATATATATATAGACAACGGTTTGATAAGCCTCGTGAGAGGATAAACATGAACAAAAAAGATGATTAGCTTCTATGTGGAGAAGTATTTACATGGTTAGTGAAAGATATCTTGTCGGTGACGTCAAGTATTTCCTTCCACTTCTTCCCAATACCCATCTGGATTTACAATAATAAACAACAAAGTAGTGAGTTCATCAAATAGGTTCATAAACCAATCTACACATACTGCACAATAACAACAAACAAGTAGGTATTAATTTCATCAGATAGGTTCATAAACCAATCTTTTAACAAAGTACTAAACAGATGTCCATTGGCACTAATATTTTACTCTTGAATGGTAATCCAAAGCAGTAGGAGTATCTCAGTCATCAGAAGCTGGTAAAACTCCCAAGGAACGACAACAGAGCAACAAGTCCGCTCTACGTGTATCGTTGAGAATTTTCTTATTGAATGGTAGCATCTTTTATCAATCCAACGATTCTGATATTTTACTATCATAAGCAATCAACACATTAAACTAAGCTAGACTAGTGTATGAGCACACCTCTTTGTACACAACCAGTAAGTAAAAAATGGAACAAGATAACATAACAAAATTCGGAGAAGCACACCAACATCAATGTACACAGTGAGAAGAAAAACATCATACCAGAACAGCTTCGTTTGATTTCGTCCTTGTCCACAATGAGAGCTTGTCTTGCTTTTGGCGCACACTAGCAACCACACCACAAATCTCATCCGCCTCATCAAATTGCTCCCCAATTAAAGCCATCAACTGCCGGAGAAAAACTCATCATTACCGGATGCAAGTTAAAGCTTAAAGTATTGTCTAAACACACAAAACAGTAAAAAGGGCTAGAAGATTATACAGTTTCAAGCCAAGCCTTGTCTAAAGCTTTCTTGTTGGTGACAACATATGTCCACTTTCCGCCATTAGCACACTCTGGATCTTCCCACTTTGGCTCAACACCAGCTTTGAACAAGTGAATATCAGCATTCGGTGTCAATTTGCTAGGAATAAATATAGTGTCGTGCAAACTGCAAAAGTCCATACCAAAAGAAAATTAACAATTTTTCATCACTCAGATTTCAATTAGAAAGCATCGCAGATTATAACACAGACTATAGATTTTTTACATAGAATCAGATACGGAAAATCCACATCCGTTCACAAAACTAAGATCTAAAACTAACTTTCACGGAAAATCACAGATCGAAGAGAAATATAAATCGATAACAATACCAAAAACCCTAGACAGATGATGAAAATCAAGGAGAAGACAAAAACACAAACCCCCAGAAATCTTCGACGGTGTCGAATGTATAGGCTTTACGAAGGGAAGCTCCCCAAGCGGCGCCTTTCTTAGGATTGGATTGGTTATCGAACCAGAAACTCCACTTTCTTTCGAGTTTGTGAGGTTGATTCTCCGTTGTCTCTATCGGCGGTTGTTCCGCCGCCGCAAGGGCTTCGTTCACATCCTCGGTCGCCATATTCTTCGCAGTTGTGTTCTCTCTCTCTGTCTCTTCGTAAATCGATCAAAGAGAGAGAATGTCAAAAAGGATATTTTGGAAATTTGGAGTGTTACTTTGAAGGGCTTCTTCATTAAGGAACCCTATTTGGGTCAATTTCGGGCCGGCCCACTAGAAACCAATACTGTTTCCTTTTCCCATTATCCATTACTAGGTGTGTATTTTTATTTATGATGGTTTTTTTGTACCTTTTTTTTTAATTCTTCATAATAAATACAGATTTAAAGAGACATCATGTCAGATGATATTCCGATTACTATCACAAAGTCGTAACCCATCATATATATCCATTAAGCCAAATACATACGCTCCTACTATGAATCATGCAATATATACTTATCCAAAAACATTTAAACCACAATATGAGCACATGTTTTGCTATAAAATACAAGAGGTTACAGCGAGAGCGTACCATGAATAGTTTGATTAGCCATAAAACGAGCCGCCAGCATCCGAGTCTTTACCATTCCCTCATTTCTCGTTATCCGAATCACGATAAGCATTAAGCAGGCTTTGACCTCTAAAGTAAGATCCCATAACTGATAGACCAGCACCAACGCCTGGCTCACCAATACTACCCATTTGCCTCGACTGCAACAAAGCATGGCTCAACCCACCATGGGTTAGAGCACTCTCCAACATCGGATACATGTAACCTCCTCCGACTGCTGCTGCTAAGCTGGATTCCCCAACATTCCAGTTTTATAAACCGGATGGTATCGGTTCCCTAGCATAAACGACGATGCATCCATTTCACCACCGGTAAATACATGTTTTCCTTGCGCTTGTTGTTGCTGGGACTGATCATGATTAGCCATCGAACCTAAACTCATCTTCATCGGACCCGCCTGGTGATGCCCCTTTCCCGACGCCGCATGCCCCATTGAAACAAGCTGGCATGTCGTCGTTCGGTTAAGAATCCTCTTCTTCGGCTCCTTAAGCGCCTCTCTTGCTCTTTTCCTCGTCTGAACCCTTTAGCCTTACCCCTTGTAATTCAGGAGATTGAATCCGCGATCATTACTATTTCAAAACAAATCATCGCTAGAAGAGCCGGAGCTCTCGTCTTTGTTAGGTTGATGAATCACCACACTCCCAACTCGCGTCATCCTCAGAGACAGAGATGAAGGAGGTTGCATTTACGGCGGGGCGATCATGGCCTCTTCCTTGACTGGTTGTCGCCATTGCAGATCGATTACCAATACCTCTTCTTCGACGACACTACTCGAGGAATCGATGAACCTTCAATATTATCTTGTATCTTTTTATATATTTTTTTCTTTTATAATGACCTTAGTAATCTCTTCCATTTTTTTTCTTCTGAATATTTACTTGTTTTTCACACTTTTTAACTTTATCAATTTACTATTTTGAGTTTTTGTTCTCACATACCTTTCACTATTCCGTTTCTCTTTTCTACGCTTTATAATTCTTGTATTTATCTTTGTTTCCGTCTTTATTATTTTTATTTGTTATCTTCTTCTCTTTTTTCTTGATAACTTGTTATTTCTTCGATTATTTTATTATATTCTTTTGTCTTATGGATTTTATTCTAATTTTTATTATAATTGCTTGAAACTTTCTTAATTTATAGTCATTTTTTCGATAATTTATTCTTTTCACTTACATTTTTTTGTTGACATGAAAAAATTATTGTTGAAAAAATAGTTTGACTATTGGCGCCATTGCGAAAACTATTTTTCCATAATTTATTATCTATTGTCCTTCGATAAATGTTGTAACTATTTCTCTTACTAATTTATGTAGATATACATAATATAATAGTAGGGGTGTCAAAATGGGTCAATGTTTTTGACCCTAATGGGTTGATGAGTCAAATGGGTCATGTGTCACTTTGTAATGGGTCATGGGTCAAATGGGTGACCCGTTTGACCCATCATCATGACATCATCATACATAATTATGACATCATCACACATTATTATGACATCATCAAGACATTATTATGACATCATCATGACATCGTAACAATATTACCATCATTTTTTCTCAAAAAACAATAATCCATCATTTTCCCGCCAAAACATGGTTTCACTTTTTTCCGCCAAAAATGCGATTTCACATTTTCCCGCCAAAAACGCAATTTCACATTTTATATGAAAAAATTATAATAATAGTAAATATTAATATTCTATGAAAAAATGAGAAAAAGTAAATATTAATAAAATAATATTAATTAGAAAATAAAAATGACCAATAAGAGGAGACAAGTGTCGAAGCTGGAGAGATCTTCTTCACTCTTTATAAGGTAGATTGTTCTTTTTTCATTATTTTCTCCATTTTGTTGGTCAGTTTTTTATTTTCCTTCTAAAACAAAAAATTTATAAAAAATATCCCAACTATTTATCTATTATTATTTTTAGTATATAAAATTTTTTGGATAAAAATAATAAATACCAAACATAATTATAATGTTACTGAGATAAATAGCGATTTCAGATGCGATTTTTCAAAATTAAATTTCCGATATTGTCTCACCGAGTTGGTGACAATTATTATCCTAATCGGCGATGGAGATAAAAGTAGCTTCATCATGACAGTTATCCCATGATTGATCCATCGATCTGAAGCCCATGATTCGGGTCCACGGATCGGGTTCGGGTCGGGTTCTCTGTTCTCGGGTACCCGAAGTCGAAGAAGATAGGAACCGAATAGGACCCGACAAAAATTCGGTCCGGTTCGGTTCGGGTCTTGTTGGGTTTGGGTTGGTTTTAAGATTTTAAATTAAACCGGGTATGGAACCGGAAAATAAACCAGGTCGGTTTTGAACCCGAATTATCCAAAATAACCCGAATTACCAAAAATAACCCGAAAAATGTACCTGAATAACCCGAAATATCCCGAAAACCCCGAATTAAATGTACCCGAATAATCTTAAATAACCTGAAATAACTCGAATAACCCGAAATAACCCGAATAACCCAAAAATACCCGAATATAGATATATATATATATATATATATATATATTATATTTTCGGTGTAATTTTTTGGGTACCCGATCATGTCTCGGGTTTTACCCAAACCAACCCGAGAACCGAAAGAAATTTAGGCAAGAACCGTTCGGGTTTTAGGGCAAAACCGAAACCGACACGAACCCAATTTTTTGGGTCAGTTCGGATCGGGTCTAGTGGGTCCGGATTTTATGTCCATGCCTAGGAGTTACGATTTTAAAGCGCGAATTTTCCTATAAAAAGAGATTTGCGATTCAATTTACACCATCACTCAATGGAGAATTCCCTTCTTTAACTCTATTCTTCCCCTTTCAATAGTATTAAATCCTACAAACAAAATTATTAGATAATCTATAGAGAGCGATTTAAGACATCAATTTGGGAGCAAATGATCCAATGATTTCTCTTCCAACGGAGGTGGTGAATCAAGTAGCGAAAGAGATTAGGTTATCCTCACGGGTCGACCATTGATGCCACAAAAGAAAATTTGAGATCAATCATCGCCAATTTACCAAGGAATTTGGGACATGCGAGTATCGTTTATAGACTGATTGTACAAGAAATGAGATTCCAATTTATCTTCCCTTCACTACAAAAGGTAATAGCAATAGTGTTATAGCGTGGTCCATTGGCATTTGCAAAACGAATGCTTATCATGGAGAGATGGACTCCTACGATGAACCCATTGATTATGAATTTCATCTCATTATGAGTTAAGATTTGAGGAATCCCTTTACAGTTCTTAAGCCACAGTGTTATTGCACACATTGGTCGTATAACTAGTATGTTAATGGAGACTGATTTTAATGCAGAAGCGGTGATAAGGGTTGAATATGTGAGGGTGAGGCTTAATTGGAACGTAGAAGAACCCCTTCTTTTTCAAAGGAACTTTCATTTCACACAAAGAGTAAACACGCTGTTGAGATTCACATATGAGAGGTTGATAGGCTTTTGTGATGTTTGTGGGATACTCACACATGATTATGGAGCGTGTTTGATTCAAAATGGTTGTAATGAATACAATCCAGAAGGAGAGGAAGACAACGATGAAGAAACCAACATAGAGACGAGAGGTAATCATGGTGTTCAACTTCATGAAGTTGATGATATAAGACATAATATTGAAGAAGAGCAGTAAGATGTAAACCAGTAAAAAGAGAGGAAAACACTGATGAGGAGCTTTTTGATATAATACATTTTTACACCTTTTTGGATATGATGAGGAGTTATCCGGACGAAACTAAGCAACAAGATGATTATGTCAAAAATGCAAGTTGTCATTTAGATTTTCTTAATTATGTAATAGTTCCACCGGTAGGTTTAAGGGGTGGTTTAATTATCTTCTGGAAGCAACATGTTCATATGTCTTTCTTTTGTAATTTCCCTAATCTTGTCAATTGTGAAGTTAGTTGCAATTGAAGTGTTTTATTTTTGTTGTTGGTGTATGGTCATCCAAATCCTAGTTTGCGAAACCATATATAATAGAAGAGGAGTGCCTTAGTTGATAATGAGATATTTTAATGAGTCATTGGGGAAAAACGGGAGGGGGGGGGAGGGAGACCAAAAATTTCATTTCGTGACTTTATAAGAATGGTTAGGAGTTGTGATTTTACTGATCTAAAATCAGTTGGAAATCGGTTTTCGTGGGCTGGACAGAGAGAAAAACATCATGTTTCATGTTGTTTGGACCGTACAATGGCGAATAGTGAATGTCATTCTGCATATCCATCATCAAAGGTAGAGTTTTTAGAATTTTCTTAATCGGATCAACGAACCCTGCATGTTTCATATATCTCAGATACTAGTTATTGTAGAAGAGGATGCTTCATGAATGATAGTAGATTGACGCATAAAGATGGTTTTCAAGAATCTGTTTCCACTACAAGAAAATAGCCTCATTGCAACAGAATCTTACAACGGAATTAAATCGATGTAAAGTATCAACGAATTTAAATCGACTTTACAACGAAAAATGTTGTTGATGTAAATTCGTCGTAAATTTTTGTCATCGAAAATTGTCGTAATATAAGGACGGTTTTGCATCGATATTACGATGATGTCAAAAAGCATATTAATTTCGATGTAATTTTACATCGAAATTACGACGAATATCATTTTTGCATATTTCGTTGTAAATTCAATGATAATTTACATCGAAATTACAACGATCAATAATAGATGTAAAGTAACAATGATTCCAGTCGAATGTGAAAGTTTGGTATAACACGTTTTCTTATATCTTCACCAATTAATTTACAAAAAATCTAGTCGTCGTAAAGTAGTCGTAATTTCAATGTAAAATCGTTGTAAATTTATTTCGATGGTAAAACGTTGTAAATTTCACAATTAATTATTTTTATTTAACTAACTATTTTTTATTGTTTCTAATTTTTTTTTCTTATAGCAAAAATGGCACTGGGAGCTTGCGATCAATGAAACAGTGATGACGAATGGTGAGGAGTTGTAATTTTACTGATCCAAAATCAGTTATAAATCGGTTTTCGTGGGCTGGACTGAGAGAAAAACATCATGTTTCATGTTGTTTGGATCTTACAATGGCGAATAGTAAATGTCATTATGCATTTCCATCATCAAAGATAGAGTTTTTAGAATTTTCTTAATCGGATCAACGACCCCTTCATGTTTCATAAATATCATATACTACTGATTGTAGAAGAGGATGCTTCATGTATGATAGTAGATTCACACATAAAAATGGTTTTCAAGAATCTGTTTCCACTACAAGAAAATAGCCTCATTGCAACAGAATTTTACGACGGAATTAAATCGATGTAAAGTATCAACGAATTTGCATCGACTTTACAATGAAAAATGTTTTCGATGTAAATTCGTCGTAATTTTTTTTCGTCGTAAATTGTCGTAATATAAGGACGGTTTTGCATCGATATTACGATGATGTCAAAATTTATCTTAATTTCGATGTAATTTCACATCAAAATTACGATGAATATCATTTTTGCATATTTCGTTGTAAATTCGATGGTAATTTACATCAAAATTACAACGATCAATAATCGATGTAAATTAACGATGATTTCACATCGAATGTGAAAGTTTGGTATAACACGTTTTCTTATATCTTCACCTAATAATTTACAAAAAATCTAGTCGTCGTAAAGTAGTCGTAATTTCAATGTAAAATCATTGTAAATGTATTTCGATGGTAAAACGTTGTAAATTTCACAATTAATTATTTTTATTTAACTAACTATTTTTTATTGTTTCTAATTTTTTATTGTTTTTTCTTATAGCAAAAATGGCACTGGGAGCTTGCGATCAATGAAGCAGCGATGACGAATGGTGAGGAGTTGTGATTTTACTGATCTAAAATCAGTTGGAAATCGGTTTTCGTGGGCTGGACAGAGAGAAAAACATCATGTTTAATGTTGTTTGGACCGTATAATGCCGAATAGTGAATGTCATTCTGCATTTCCATCATCAGAGATAGAGTTTTTAGAATTTTCTTAATCGGATCAACGACCCGAGCATGTTTCATACATCTCAGATAGTAGTGATTATAGAAGACGATGCTTCATGTATGATAGTAGATTCACGCATAAAAGTGGTTTTCAAGATTCTGTTAGAAAATAGCCTCATTACAACGGAATTTTACGATGGAATTAAATCGATGTAAAGTATCAAGGAATTTACATCGACTTTATAACGAAAAATGTTTTCGATATAAATTCGGCGTAAATTTTTGTCGTCGTAAATTGTTGTAATATAAGGACGGTTTTGCATCGATATTACGATGATGTCAAAAAGCGTCTTAATTTCGATGTAATATTACATCAAAATTACGGCGAATATCATTTTTACATATTTCGTTGTAAATTCGATGGTAATTTACATCGAAATTACAACGATCAATAAATTACAACAATCAATAATCATTGTAAATTAACGACGATTTCACGTCGAATGTGAAAGTTTGGTATACCACCTTTTCTTATATCTTCACCTAATAATTTACAAAAAATCTAGTCGTCGTAAATTAGTCGTAATTCAATGTAAAATCGTTGTAAATTTATTTCGATGGTAAAACGTTGTAAATTTCACAATTAATTATTTTTATTTAACTGAATATTTTTGATATATTCTAAATTTTTTTTCCTTATAGCAAAAATGGCACTAGGAGCTTGCGACCAATGAAACAGTGAAGACGAATGGTGAGGAGTTGTGATTTTACTGATCTAAAATAAGTTGGAAATCGGTTTTCGTGGGCTCGACAGAGAGAAAAAAATCATGTTTCATGTTGTTTGGTCCGTACAAAGGTGAATAGTGAATGTCATTCTGTATTTCTATCATCAGAGATAGAGTTTTTTGAATTTTCTTAATCGGATCAACGACCCATGCATGTTTCATAAATCTCAGATACTAGTGATTGTAGAAGAGGATGCTTCATGTATGATAGTAGATTCACGCATAAAGATGGTTTTCAAGAATATGTTTTCACTACAAGAAAATAGCCTCATTGCAACAGAATTTTACGACGGAATTAAATCGATGTAAAGTATCAACGAATTTTCATCGACTTTACAATGAAAAATGTTTTCGATGTAAATTCGTCGTAAATTTTTGACGTCGTAAATTTTAGTAATATAAAGACGGTTTTGCATCGATATTACGATGATTTCAAAAAGCGTCTTAATTTTGATGTAATTTTACATCGGAATTACGACGAATATCATTTTTACATATTTTGTTGTAAATTCGATGGTAATTTACATCGAAATTACAACGATCAATAATCGATGTAAATTAACGTTGATTTCACGTCGAAAGTGAAAGTTTAGTATAACACATTTTCTTATATCTTCACCTAATAATTTACAAAAAACTCTAGTTGTCGTAATGTAGTCGTAATTTCAATGTGAAATAGTTGTTAATTTATTTTGATGGTAAAACGTTGTAAATTTCACAATTAAATATTTTTATTTAACTAACAATTTTTGATCGTTTCTAATTTTTTTTTCTTTTAGCAAATATGGCACTGGGAGCTTGCGATCAATGAAAAAGTGAAGACGAATGGTGAGGAGTTGTGATTTTACTGATCTAAAATAAGTTGGTAATCGGTTTTCGTGGGCTAGACAGAGAGAAAAACATCATGTTTCATGTTGTTTGGTACGTACAATGGCGAATAATGAATGTCATTCTGCATTTTCATCATCAAAGATAGAGTTTTTAGAATTTTCTTAATCGGATCAACGATCCCTGCATGTTTCATAGATCTCAGATACTAGTGATTGTAGAAGATGATGCTTCATGTATGATAGTAGATTTACGCATAAAGATGGTTTTCAAGAATCTGTTTCCACTACAAAAAAAGCCTCATTGCAACGGAATTTTGCGACAAAATTAAATCGATGTAAAGTATCAACGAATTTGCATCGACTTTACAATGAAAAATGTTTTCGATGTAAATTCGTCGTAATTTTTTGTCGTCGTAAATTGTCGTGATATAAGGACGGTTTTGCATCGATATTACGATGATGTCAAAAAGCATCTTAATTTCGATGTAATTTTACATCGAAATTACGACGAATATTATTTTTGCATATTTCGTTGTAAATTCGATGGTAATTTACATCGAAATTACAACGATCAATAATCGATGTAAATTAACGATGATTTCACGTACGTCGAATGTGAAAGTTTGGTATAACATGTTTTCTTATATCTTCACCTAATAATTTACAAAAAATCTAGTCGTCGTAAAGTAGTCGTAATTTCAATGTAAAATCGTTGTAATTTTTAGATCGATGGTAAAACATTTTAAATTTCACAATTAATTATTTTTATTTACCTAACCATTTTTTATTGTTTCTATTTTTTTTTCCTTATAGCAAAAATGGCACGGGGAGCTTGCGATCAATGACACAGTGATGACGAATGGTGATGAGTTGTGATTTTACTGATCTAAAATCAGTTGGAAATCGGTTTTCGTGGGCTGGACACAGAGAAAAACATCATGTTTCATGTTGTTTGGACCGTACAATGGCGAATAATGAATGTCATTCAGCATTTCCATCATCAGAGATAGAGTTTTTAGAATTTTCTTAATAAGATCAACGACCTCTACAAGTTTCATACATCTCAGATACTATTGATTGTAAAAGAGGATGATTCATGTATGGTAGTAGATTCACGCATAAAGATTTAGGGTTTTCTCATAAGGGTTTTCTCTGAATGCTAGGTTGATTAGTTATTAGGATTCACCATCTGAATTAGTTCTTCACCTTAGGTTGTGTTCAATGCTAATTCTAGGTTGACGAATCTGGAATTTAGATCTTAGGATAATTGATTAGGCACGAGAGTGCGATTAATTACCTGATAGAATCCTAGGTGAGCAATATAACTATTCGCAAAGAGATTTAGTTTAGTTTTTTTGTGAACAAATCAAACCTGATCTAAAAGTTGATTTAGACTTTAGGATTCGCAAAGAGATTTAGAATTTCTAGGATTTAGATTTAGATAGTTTTCGCAACGAGAGTTGGTTAGCTATACTTTAGTGACTTGAATTCAAGAACCGCGCTAAATCTGAATCATGTTAGTTAGTTTACCTGCATTCATTGATTTCCTGAGAAAAACCCTAAACCTATCTTTCCCTAATTGAATTTACAACCGTTTAAGTTTAAGTCTTGTTTTTAATTTTATTGATTGCTTAGCGTAATTCTCTACTTCATAATCTATTGTGTGTTTATGTGAGTCCTTGTGTTCGACCCCTACTATACTGCAACTACTGCTTAGTACTTTTAGGGTATTAATATGAGCATATCAAATTTGGCGCCGTTGCCGGGGACTCAATTCACCATTAGATTTTAGTCTGAGAGTTTCGACTAAGTTCATCGGTATCAATCGATACTACCTAGTATCGGTCGATACTCGTCGTCTTCTTTTGTTGATATCGATCGACACTGGGTGTCGATCGATACTCAACGTATTTTTTTGTTACTTACGTGCTTTGCCTAGTGTGTTTCAGGTGTGAATTTGGAACGTTCAAACAGGAAAGAAAAGAAGCCAGCAGAGATGAACAACACGATGATTTTGATTCAGGATGCTGCTGGAGCTTTGAGAGACCAAGAGGGTCAGTTGTGCAACGAGAGAGGACAACGTCTGGATGGAGAGGGGAACATCATTCCACCTGCTCCTGTTGTCGCTGGGAATATCGCTGGTAACGCGAATGCAGGGAATGATGTGGCTGCTCGCGGTAGAATGATTGGTGAGTACAACAGGCCTGATCAGTTTTATGCCAATCGATCAGCGATTCGTCCTCCACCTTTTCAGAGGAATGACTTTGAGCTAAAACCTGCATACTTCACTCTTGTGGGTCAGCATCTTTTTCATGGGTTTCCTCATGAACACCCTATGGATCACATTGAGAGGTTTGAGGATCTGGTTACAAGCATCAAGAGCAATGGAGTGTCCTATGATTACCTCTTCTGCAAGCTCTTCCCATACTCTCTTGGTGGAGATGCGACCTACTGGCTGAAGCAGTTACCTCATGGATCACTGACTACTTGGGAAGAAACTAAGACTGCCATCCTGAACAACTTCTATGATGATGCACGATCCGAGGATCTCAGGAACAAGATTTCTCAGTTTTCTCAAGGACCGACTGAGGCACTCAAGGCTGCTTGGATTCGTTTCAAGTCATATCAGAGAGATTGCCCGCACCATGGTCTCACTCAGGTTCAGCTGCTGGGTACTTTATACAGAGGAATCGATTGGAGGTATCAGATGGCTCTAGATGCTGCGAGCAATGGAAATTTCTACACGAGATATCCTGACGATGCCTATGTGCTTATTGAGAACTTGGTTTCTAGCAATAGTACCAAGAATGCAGACATGGAGCGCAAGAAACAAGCTGGTAACTTGGATTACAGTCAGATTGCTGAGGTGAATGCTAAGTTAGATTTGTTGATGGACAAGCAGCAGAAGGCTGTTCGTTTTGCTAAAAACGATGGAGTGGAATTTGTTAACCACATTGATGGAGATGGATTTCAAGATCAAAGGTATCAATGCCCACCCACACCACCCAGAACTTCTGAGAGTAAGATGGAATCCATGCTTGAACAACTTCTTCAGAGACAGCAGAAGATGACACTAAACCTCAATGGGAAGATGGACGCTATGTACACCGATCTGAATGGGAAAATTGAGTCTCTCAGTATTCATCAGAAGATTCTGGAAACTCAAATAGCATAAAATTTCATGTTGACAGAAAATCTCCGTGTATCGATTGATACCAGCCAGTGTCGATCAATACCAGCCCATACACCTGCACGTGATCCAAAATCCCGTGTATCGATCGATACTACTTCTGTGTCGGTCGATACTGAGGCGCCGGTCGAGAAAGAACCAGAGATTGTCAAGGAGAGGGTGTACAAACCCAAATTACCTTATCCAATGTCTCTTAATATGACAAAGAAGGAATGGGAGGATGCCATATGCAAAGCTATGTTGGATAATTTAGTTGTGGAGCTTCCTTTTGTTGATGATATATCTGATGATGAGAATTTAAACACCACTTATGTGTCGACCGATACTCTCTTGTATCGATCGACACCCGTCCAAGAATCTGTCAAGGACGTCTCAAAGGAGCAAGCATCGATCGATGCCCTCCATACATCGATCGACACCCTCCCAGATATTGCAAAGGAGCTGCGTATGAGTGTTGACAGACTTCGCAAGCCCAAGAAGCTGAATCCTATTCCCCAACACCTCCGAGCCCCCATCACTCCAAAGCAGCTGCGTGGCTTTGAGAAGATGGTACGAATGATACCCCACTCGTCCACTTTTGAAGAAGATCTAGAGGGCTGGCCTCTGCTAAGTCATTTTAAAGATTCCAGAGAAACCCTGGAAGAGATCGAAGTACTCTTCATCAAGGCAAGAAGCAAGTCACTACCGCTGAGGCAGTTGACCAAGAGGGAAGACCCATGCATATTCTCCGTTCCATGCTCCATCTCTGGAGTTGCATTCAAAGAATCTCTCGTTGACTCAGGGGCTAGCGTCAATGTCGTGTCAAGGGCAATTGCAGAGAGATTGGGAGCTGATATTCGGCCGCCCATGTCATCTATCACATTCGCGAATTGTTACACCTCACTTCCATATGGTACAATCCCTGATTTGCTGGTTAAAGTAGGAGACTGTCTGGTTCCTGCTGATTTTCATGTTGTGGAGATGAATGCACAATCTCGTACGCAGTTGATTCTTGGAAGACACCGTTGGTGCCATTATGGACACACCCAGCAAGCAAATCTCGTTCTCATACATTGACAAGGAGGTGTACTACAAAGCTTTCCCTAGAGGAACTCCCACACGTGTCTCTTGCATCGATGTTATTACAGATGAAACGTTGGTAATTGATCTTTTGGAAGTGCCTCCTGAAGAACCAACTGTCACAGACGTTCTAGATAGTCCTTCTATAATCATCAAGAAAGACATCAAAACGTCTAACGGAAAGAAGAAGGCGAAAAGCAAAGGAGTGAAGGATGCTGCTTCTATGACTTTAATCCCTCAGAAGTATGATGGAGAATCGATTGAATACAAGGTGAAGTGAAAATATGCCTCGAAACCATTCTCTAAGGTTAGAGTTCTTCTTACTTCGGAGCTGAAAGAGAAAGGAAGGGAGTTTGTGGAGGGCATGATGAGCAGAACTCTGAAGCTGGCGATGTCAAATTGTGGAGCTTGTTTTGGAGTCAGCTCTCAAGTTTCTCCACTGATCGTCCGTACAGTCAAGCTCATGACGTAAAACAAGCGCTTGGTGGGAGGCAACCCACTAGTAAGTCTGTTTTTGAGTCTTTTTCTTTTTATTTTTCGTTTTTGTGTGTCTGTGTCAGGATAAACAAGAGGCAAAAACTCGGAATTGCCTGAGTGTCGATCGATACCCTTGAGTATCGGTCGACACCCTACGCGATAAGGAGTCCATCATATCGACTTAAGCTTGGTATCGCTCGATACCAAGCCGTGTGTCGGTCGAATTTCGATGTTCCAGCACGGTAACTTCTTGTTTCTCTTCGTTCTATTATGTTCTTTTGTTTTATTTTACCTACTCTAGGCTAGATAACACTGGGGACAGTGTTGTTTAAGTCTGGGGGAGGTAGTCGCTGACTTTGTTTTTGTTTTTCTTAGAGTCAGTCGTTTTTGAGTCATTCGTTGTTTTATTGAGTCAAAACTTTGTCGGAGACTGTGATCTTTTTCTCGAATCTTTTGATCTGACCTTGCTTCTAAGTGACCATTGTTACAGAATCAGTTCTAGATCGACTAATGAAAAATCCAAAGGCTGACTAGTTAACTAGAAGAAACTCATGTTTCCAGCAAAGTTCTTTAAAGCCTGAGCCAAATTTTTGCACTTCATCAATA
The DNA here is from genome assembly GCA_030161315.1 of Eutrema japonicum. Taxonomy (NCBI): domain Eukaryota; kingdom Viridiplantae; phylum Streptophyta; class Magnoliopsida; order Brassicales; family Brassicaceae; genus Eutrema; species Eutrema japonicum. Next base: position 42,147,418 of record BSQW01000011.1, read on the forward strand.
TGGTTAGTATCCATAGAACTTGATTCCTCATTCGTATCTGACAAAGGAACCCACGTGTTTGAAAGAATGATATTTCTCTCCCTGTTACAAGTTAATAAGATGCATTAAAAGATGAAATGATTTTCTTCTGAGTAGAGGGTTAGGAAAATTTCCAGGGATCCCATTATTCTACTTGGTCAGGAATGATCACACAAAGGATTGGAAGCGAGGCTAGGATTTTCATATGATGCCATTATTCGCCTACATCCTTTGATACTTTGAGAGGGAAGAACCGGGGATTCGGTGGCAAACACCATCAATACTCGCGTCTCCTACCTTGATATGTATATGCATGAGCTAAAAAGAAAAAGAAGAAAACATAATAATAGATAAGTCTGGGAGAGAGAAATCGATACAAAAAGTGTGAAAAAGGGTGGTTTCTTGTCATGATATTGTATGGAAAAGAATCTAGAAGGTTCTTGGTATTAATCACAGCGATGAAACTGGCGAGGATGGCTTGATTGAACAATGCTGTGAAATAATGTGTGTAGTCTGGGAAGCTGAGAATGTCTACGGAGAAGTACATGGTGGTTAGATCAAAAGCTGGTTAGGTGACATTTGGGTGCTTGGGAAAAGGGTCATTGCAACGTTTCAAGAACAGGTGAGTCTCTATGTTTTCAAGCCCCTTTCTCTGGTTTAGTTTTCTGTTTTGCTTGAGGGCAAGCAAAAGGCTAAGTCTGAGGGAGTTGATATATCATGGTTTTTACCCCTTTTAGGCCATGATATAAGTCCGTTTTATAGAGTCTTTCTACTATTTCGTAGTGTTTTAGATTCTTTTACAGGTTTTAGCACTTTTGGAGCATTATTAGAGATATTAGAGTTTTATGGAGCAAAACTGAAGTCTGGTGACTAAGTACCCGATCAAAGCGTCAAGCATCGATCGATACCCCTTGGTATCGATCGACACCCATCGAGGAGGTTACAAGTCGCGAATTTTAATGAAGTTTGAAAAATTGCAGAACTTGCCCAGAAGACTTTAATATTTACAAGAAGACCCCAATTCGTGTTTAGACTATTTAATTAGGTTTTACAGTTAGTTTCATGGCTATGCTTTATTTTTATTCTGGTTTTGTGAGAGAGCTTTTGAAGGGAGACAAGTCAAGTCTGAGACTCTATTCGTCCGAGAGAAGATTTTGAACCCTCTTATTACTCTTTCTATTTTATTTGATGATTGATTCAAACATGTTTATTGTTTCAATCTCCATATCTGAGTAGATCCACTTTAGGTTTAGGGTTTTCTCATAAGGGTTTTCTCTGAATGCTAGGTTGATTAGTTATTAGGATTCACCATCTGAATTAGTTCTTCACCTTAGGTTGTGTTCAATGCTAATTCTAGGTTGACGAATCTGGAATTTAGATCTTAGGATAATTGATTAGGCACGATAGTGCGATTAATTACCTGATAGAACCTTAGGTGAGCAAAATAACTATTCGCAAAGAGATTTGGTTTAGTTGTTTTGTGAACAAATCAAACCTTATATAAAAGTTGATTTAGACTTTAGGATTCACAAAGAGATTTGGAATTCCTAGGATTTAGATTTAGATAGTTTTCGCAACGAGAGTTGGGTAGCTATACTTTAGTGATTTGAGTTCAAGAACCGCGCTAAATCTGAATCTTGTTAGTTAGTTTACCTGCATTCATTGATTTCCTGAGAAAAACCCTGAACCTCTCTTTCCCCAATTGAATTTATAACCGTTTAAGTTTAAGTCTTGTTTTTAATATTATTGATTGCTTAGCGTAATTCTCTACTTCATAATCTATTGTGTGTTTCTGTGAGTCCTTGTGTTCGACCCCTACTATACTGCAACTACTGCTTAGTACTTTTAGGGTATCAATTTGAGCATATCAGGTTGCACCAAGGTCACTGCTCGGTGCAACTGCTCAGTATAGAAGACAGAGGAAGACAGCCCCAGTACCGACGTGCAACATCGAGGAGTGACGTCGGTATCAAAGCCTCAGGGGATTGTACCGAGGTCACTGCTCGGTGCAACTGCTCGGTGCTGTTCTCGGAGGAAACCCGGGGGAAAAATCCCTTAATACCGAGCAACGATACCGAGGAGTGACCTCGGTATCCATTGAAGATCACCAAGCAACAACACCTCAATACCGACGCCACTGCTCGGTGCTCCTCGTCGGTACACAAACCCAGGCTCAATACCGAGGTGTTGCACCTAGCAGTGACCTCGATATTGGCCAATCAGAACTTTTTATCCATTTAAACCGGGTCGGTACCCGGTTTGTCCCGGGTCGACCCGGTTCGTCACTATTCACTATTTATGCCCAAAAACCTAATTTTGATGGGCTAAGTATTTTTCTTAAGCAAAAACAAACCTTCTCTAAGAGTGATTTGTAAGAGATTGATCCTTTTGATTTATGCAATTTGAGTATTGTTTTCTTAATTAAATCCATCTATCTTCTACTTTCTAATCATCAAATCATCTTGGTCATGAGTTTTAACTCTTCTTTTCTTGGATTTGTTGAATTCATGATGATTAGTGAGTAGTCCTTAGGATCTTGAGATGTGGTAGATTAGGGTGATCTAAAGCTTGATTAGTGGTGCTTAGGGTTAGATAATCTTATATTCCTTCTTGTCTAGTGTCCCTAATGCTAGATCTAGCTTGTAAGAGTGGATCTAGATCATAAGACATTTCATGCACACCAAGTGTTTGATGAAATGCCTTGATGAACTAGACAAGAGACTTATGTTCCTAACCTAAGACATTATTTGTTTAGGGCATATATTTGGTTGATCTTGTTATGATTCTTAATGCTTGCTAGTTGTTAATCCACAAATGATGATTTGCTAATAGATTTGATAATTAACATAGTGATTAGTTGCTTGAAACAGAACTAATCAAGATTAGAGGTCTATTACCTAGGAATTAGCTTCTTTGAGCAAATGAACACCACTAATTACACTTGGATCACCTTATATCAATAACCTCATCTCTAGTTCCGCCTTTGTTATTTGAATTACATCTCATTTAGTGTTTGCTTGCTATTCACTTGTTTCGAATTGGTAATTAACCACAAACAACCCTTATTTAGCTTAACTTACTATAAGCACCTTGCATTCTTAGTGATTAGGATAAATCCCTTTATGGATTGATAACCTTCATACTACACGTATTGGAGTTATTGATACCTCCTAGAGACTAAAAAGTCTTGTATCAAGGACCGGCACCCCCTCTGCGGATCGGCTTGATAGCAAGTAGACATTCCTTGATTGGCAAACCCTCTAAAAACTGACTTACGATCGGTAATGCGGCTCTGGATTGGCAATCTCTTTGCGGATCGCTCTTGCAACAGCGTTACGCTTGACAGTCGGCACCCCCCTCTTTGCTGATCAGTCTGATGGCCAGGCTTTTGCCTTCCCTTAGGCGTCAAGCGTCTCAGGTCCTACGGACTCAGGCTCCGGCTTTCATCGAAAAAGTATTACGCGCTTCAGGCACTCGGTGCTCAGCTCAGGTATGGCTCACATTTGGGGGGGGGGGGAAGTATTGATCCCCGCAAGGACGTTTTCCATTCCACGGACTAGCTACGCGACTCCGTGGAGTGGGGGGGGGGAAATTATTTGGGATAAATATGGACCTTCCTACGTGGTAGAATTACGTGGTTAAATATTTCATCCATGGCTTTTTTGCAGGTACGACCCCCTGGGTCAAACAAGGCCTTGCTTGGGCATACGGCTCAAGTACCCCAAACTTTTGCATCGGACCTTGGAACCTACAGAACCAAGAGACCCGTCATAGGCCACCTGCCCCTAGGCTCCCCGTATATAATAGTGCATGCCACACTGGCAGGTACGGGGAGATTAGACTGAGTGGTCAAGAAGAGTTAGCGGTTATTCCTTCCTTGTCTCGTCCAAATATTAGTAATCTGGAGAGGGCAAGACCAGGGAAGAATGATCCACACAGGTACTGGGAGCAAGGCGTTTAATGATCGGACAACCCTGACAGCCAGATCCTTTGTATCAAGGGACTCGGGCTAGGTAGGCAAACCATTTAGGCGGGAATAGATATTTCAATACTTGTGTGTTTCCCTCCAATCAACAATAAGAATATGTTCAAACCCACGCCCATACTTCTGGTAACCTATGGATCATGCAAATAATGTCTTATGCTTACACTTGACAGGTGAAAGTGACTACACACGAAGTATAGGGAAGAACAACGGTATGGGAGGCAATCATACCGCTTATGATCCGCGGCTTCAGAACCGTACAATGAGAGAGATAGAGACGCATGAAGGCTATGTGGAGCAGCTGGCGGATGCGGCCAAGGAAAGTAGGTGAAAAATCTGAAGAGCTCTGGGTACAAGACCCATTCAACAGATCCGAATCCGACCCAACAACTCGACGACTACGGATCCGACCTGGTATGCTAACCCGGATCTGGTAAAACTATATAAATAATTCGCTTTCTCCAACGATAATGGGGTTCATGATTTTTTCATATTTCTCATGACTCGCTGAGATTATTGTGCTTAGTATTTCAAAACACTTAGCTTTCATTTCTTTATGAGATTCTAAGTCTCTTTTTCGACCATTTTTCGGTCATCTTCACGGTTGCTCCTAGACCGTGTAATTTCTTCACCCAAACTCTTTATTTCCTCTCTCTTACCACAAAATCCCACCATACAAAGCCCATTATGGATCCATCCATCTTTTCGAACCCAATCGACACCGTTCCTCACCCCGTTTTCCAAACACTCTTTTCGTTTTCCGATAAATCACTCTGTGGTCTTTCTTTATCGTTTTCTGATTTGGGCGTTGGAGAGCCTTCGGAAAACACACCCCATCGTATGTTTATGGACCGTGACATCACATTTCGTTTTGTAGGAGACTTGCCCCGAAAAGACAAAAAATCCTCTATATTAGCGAGCACGAGTTTACTCGATGGAAACGTGTATGCGTGGTGGAACATGTTTTGTTCTTAGGTTGTGCTCATAAAAACAATTGTCTAAATGATTTCTAATATACGTGTGAGAACGTAGACACGTTGTTAAACATCGTTAAATTTTGTATGCGCTTTTATTCTTTGAAAATAACCCTCAAGTACCGGTCCATCCATTTGAACCCTTCAACTAAATTATTAATACAAAAAAATCTTAATTAAATGATTTTAATGAAAATCGTTTTCAAGTATTGGCCAATCCTTTTTAAACTCTTCAACCGAATAAATAATAAAAAAAAACTCTCAACTATGATTCTTAAATGAAAAAAAATCTCTTTCTCTATAATTCCTTCAAAAACCTTCAGCAGCTGTCGTTTAATGCATTTTAACTTGTAAAAAACGAAAGGTGTGTACTTTTGTTAGATATAAAATAATGCGGTGTTTGTTCAAGAAGGATTTATCAAGTTTCATCGTTTTATGCAACGTAGGAGACAATATCTTGGTCATATTGATTGATCATTTCAGATTAACAAATCGATTGCATCACGTTCTGATGTAGTTCAACTCCACGATACCCTATCTTAGTTATATATATTAACTATGTATCATGAATCATCTCAAGTTTAATTTGTTAGTGTTTATGATGACTGTATTGTGAAACTGTCATAACAGAACATGACAAAGCAAAGAAAGAAAGGAAACTGCTCAAAGAAAGAAAGGAAAATGCTTAAAGAAAAAAGGATATTTAAGGAAAAAGGAAGGCATCAAAGAAAGAAAAGAAAATGCTTAAGAGAAAAAGAAATTGGTATTTTCCTAGTTTGTGTAGAATTAGGAAAAGTTATTTGATTTATCATTATAAATACCAAGAGGCAGTCTCATAAAGACTCACGCGCCTAGGGTATTATTGAGAGAGGCACACATGTATGTGGCGTCGTCCCACCACACAAGATTTGTAGATCCGTTGGTGGTTATGGTCTATGAATTATGCAGCCGTTGAGAAGACGGTGTTGCACCGGTGCTGTCGGGTGGTAGTCAAGTCATCCGTGGCTTTATATTGTTTTCATAGATTGACTGGAGTACAAGCACATCGGGAAGATGGTGTTTGTATCGGCTGTAGCCGAGTGGTAGACTTTGTATGAGATACCGTGTCCACAGATTATTCATCTAGAAAAGAATGGTAAGCATTGTAGTATTGGATACCATACGCAATTGTAATTGCAATCTTGTTCTAGTGGATTTGTTTTGGACTAGGTCCCGGGATGTAGAAAAACCGAACCTTGTGAAAAAAACTCTATGTGTTCTTTACTTTACGCATTTACATACTCGTTACGCTTTCTTATCACTCGAACGTACAGATCTAGCCTCAAATATGAACTTTCATAATTATCTAAAAAAGGAAAAAATTCGAAGTATAATTTTATAAAAAAATTAGTCTTCTTTTGTACTTCTACAAATATACCATTATTTGTTTTTTAAACTTCAAAACAAAAATAAAAATACTTAAAGACATATGTTAACGTGGAAGCACTTAGTCCAATATATAAGGATTTAAAGGCTTCTGCACCAAGTTTGGGATTCGATTACCAGGAAATGGAGTTTCTTGCATATTAATGGATGTAAAGCTTATCAGAGATTCCAGAGTGTTGTAGGTAGAGTTGTCCATCATGGTTTCGTGTGTTATAGAGAGAATCTACCTATCATAGATGTCGTAAAGTTATAACCATCGGTCGTGGATCCATGTGTTATAGGAAAGGCCGAATCGTGAAATTATTGTTCGTAGATTTCTCAGTTCTATGGATTACCAATCAGAATTCAAATATTTACATCATAATTTTGAGGGATTTTTCTATTTTGATTTTGTTCTAATATGAAAGTTGTAAGAGAACCTCTATTTGTGGTATCGCCATGAGTTTTTCATATTAAAAAAAAGGTATAGAGAAGAAGAGCTAAGTTGAGAATTCTTGAGAAACCATTGAGTTGGATACTTGTCTTCTCATGAGTGGCTCAGTTATTTTTTTATATAAAAAACCAAATATATAATAACTTAAAAGTTAATTATATGTTTTCATTTTCTAATAAATCATAAACTATAATTATATATTTACCAAGCTCTATTATGCATTGATTTAAATATATATCTATATATTATTTTAATTGATATTAGGTTAAGATTAATATAATAATATCAGATTAGTATAGTTTTAGCTAAGGGTGAGTTGAGTTAGTTGTATATCATAAGTTGACCAGTTTATTAGCTATATGTCAATGGATGTTTGTAAATTAGATCTCTCTCTTCCAACAAAAAAAATAACGATGATTTTGCCTCTATTAATCGCTGACGTCAACTGAGCAATTGGGCGGGAGTGCATTAAATGCACTGCAGAGTCATTAATGTAAGTTAACAGATAGATTTTGTGTAAGATGATGTTGTCGTCCCGCCGCCTGAGAGAAGATCGGACAAACTTATATTAATGAACTGCATCTACCAAGATAATAATTTCGGTGATAATTTATTATGTTGTCCATTTAACAAACTTGTCATCCAAAATATATTTGGTTGGCGTCGACATAAGTAATCCCAATTCAGTGGTTCCAGCAGTTGGGACATCCTCTAACAATGTTGTCGGTAAGTTATTTATTACACGGTTAACATGTAATTTATGCTGGTAATTAGGTTGGTCAGTTAACAAAGAGAGTTCAAATGTAACAGTTCTAGTGATAACTTTTATGTTGTCTATTTAACAAACTTGCCGCCGATAGTATATTGGATTGGCGTCGACATAAATTATCCCAATTCAGTAGCTCCAGAAGTTGGAGCTTCCTCTAACAACCGATAAGTTATCTATTAAACGGATAACATGTATGTTACATGTAACTAGGTTTGTCAGTTAACAAAGACAATTCAAAGGTAACAATTCCGGTGATAACTTCTCTGTTGTCCATTTAACAAACTTGTCGCGATAATATATATATTGGGTTGACGTCGACATAAGTTATCCCAATACAGTGGCTCCAGTAGTTGGAGCCTCTTCTAATAATGTTGCTCATAAGTTATCTATTAAACGGTTAACATGTATGCTATACGTAACTAGGTTGGTCAGTTAACAAATACAATTTACTTGTTAAGAAGGAAACTCTCAACAAGGAGTCTACGTGCATCCACTTGTGGGGTGTTTTGTTAATACGAACCACCATTTATGACTTAATCTGACTACCTTCTCAAACTCTTGTAACTGAATCTTAGTTTCAAATCTGCAATAAAAAAAAAACTCAATTAACTTGAAGAAAATAGAAAACACAAAACTTTTTTAAAAACTCATAAGAACACACACATTAAACATGTGATGATTCAAGTTTAAACAACATAAAAAGATACACAATCGCAATATTTTCATATTTCATCTCAATCCCAGAGAGACAAAAACCAAATAAAAAAATAAAGTCTAATTAAAAGGAAGAGAAGGGAAAATTATAATTTTTTTTTTTTGGAATGAATGTAAAATTTATTCAACCAAAAAAACCTGTTTTACAATAAATGCTTCTTTGTTAAGTGTTTGGTCCTTCCTAAGCTAAGAAAATTCTAGAGATTGAAAGAAATAACAACAACCGAAACTATCTAGTAGCAAACCAGGTTTGCATCCCTTGTTCGTATCTTATATCTCCTAGTTTTTGAATAGAAGTTAGCAGATTGCGAATTTGCTTATCAATGAAGTTGGTTAACCGACCCGGAGGAGTGTGGTGGTCACCGTGACATCTTCCATTTCGTTCTCGCCAGATAGAGTAAAGCGTGATCTGAAAAGCATATCTGAAAAGAAAAAATTTGATCTCCGTTTGGCCCTCGTTCGTGAGGAGGTGAATAAGTTGATACCAGGCTGCCGTATACTCTCTTCCAAGTAGTTTCTGGGTCAATCATCCCCAAATCTCAATCGACATGTGAAGAACATGTGATCTATGCTTTCATGTTCATTACAAAAAACACAAGTACTAGCTGCGCCTATATTCCAAACTCGAGTTCTGTCTCCTGTGGAGAGCCGATCATGAGTTGCGAGCCAAACTATGAATGAGTATTTGAGCGTTGCATGAGTGAACCATACGCCCTTATACCATTTACATTCCGGTTGCGCTTCTCGTATTTGTTTCCAAGTCAGTTTGGAGTTGAATTTGTGTTTGAACTTATCGTCACTTTGTCGCCAAAAAACCACATATGATGTTGAACTTAAGTGTTGTTTCTGAGCATAGATAACAGCTTCAATTTGATTCAGGAATTCCACTATATGTCGTCTCTGTCTGTGAGTATTTAGGACGCTTTCCACTTATGAGTTGATGCTAATACCCAAGTATATACACCCTCTTGGTCCGGTGATGTCAATGAAGAGGGGACCAGTTGTCGTACCAGAACGACGTTGTGATACCGCTATGAACTTCGACTTTTGTAAAGGTGGCTCCGAGCTCTCTGAATTTTAATAGATTCTTCCATATCCATGAGCCTAGCGATGAGGTTTATTTGACGGACCATAGAGATCCTTTCCTAATTAAGAATTTATGAATCCAATCAACCCATAATGACTTTGATGAAGATAAAATACGCCAAATCAGCTTGAGACAGCTCACTTTGTTGATATCCGCGAGAGATCGTAGTCCCAAACCTCCTTCTTGCTTTGGTTTGCATACATCACGCCAAGAAAGTTTTGCCTTTCGTGTGTTCAGTTGTGGTCCTGACCATAGGAATGATGCGCATAGCTTATCAATTTCTGTAATGCATGATTTCGGGAGTCTAAATGCTGACATCCAAAAGTTTGTCAAGCTTTGGATAACAGAGGCTATTAGTTGGAGTCTACCCGCAAATGAGAGACATCTCGTAGTCCAGCAACTGATCAGAGATTTTATTTTTTTCCAATAATGGTGTGTAGTCATTGATTGTCATCCTCTTGGTAAGGAGTGGAAGCCCCATATAACCGGAAGGGTCCCCATAGGGAACATAAACTGTTCAAGAATCTCTGCTCGTGTCGTTTCCGAGACACCTGCCATGAATAATGTGGACTTCTCCATGCTTATACTCAGGCCTGATACTGCTGCAAATTGTGTAAATACTTTAAGAATCCCCTCAATAGATTTCTTTTTTCATCTGAAAAGATCATGAGATCGTCCGCGAAACAGAGGTGGGTCAGTTTAACCATTTGGCAGTATGGGTGATATCCAAATTTCCTTTCCATTGCCGCTTTATCTAGCATTTTTGAAAGCACATTCATGCAAATGACAAATAGGTATGGAGATAAAGCACAACCTTGTCGTAGTCCACTAGCACTTCTGAAAAATCCCGCAAGCTCACCATTCACCTGAACCGAGAAAGAGGCTGTTGTAATACAGATTTTGATCCAGTGAATAAATTTATTCGGGATGTTCAGAGCCTGGAGCGTGGTGAGAAGAAAAGGCCACTGAAATGAATCGAAGGCTTTGGCAATATCAATCTTTACTGAGCATCGAGCAGAAACACTCTTCTTGTGATAGTTTTCACCAATTCAGATGCGAGAAGTACATTTTCCATCAATAGACGTTCTTTGACAAATGCCGATTGGTTGGATGCAATGAATTTCAGAAGGATTTTTTTCAATCTGTTTGCTAGTATCTTCGAGATCACCTTATATACCACATTGCAGCATGAGATTGGTTTATAATCCTTCATCTCCTTTGCGTCCTCCTTTTTGGGTATAAGAGCTAGGATGGTCGTGTTGATGCCCTTCGTCAAGAATCCTTTGTCAAAAAATGAATGAATAGCCACCACGAAATCCTTTCCCACAACTGACCATGCCGCTTTGAAGAATCCAGCAGTGTATCCATTCGGACCTGGGGACTTATTGTTTGCCATAGCAAACAGAACACTCTTCACCTCCGCCTCCGTCACAGGTCTGCTCAACATGTCTTCATCAGCAGCATTGCACTGGAATCCTAACATATCATGCAAGTCCTCGAGAGAAGCCCCGTTGTAATTCTCTGGCTCGTATGCTAAGAAATTGTGAAAGAAACTCTCAACCTCTATTTTTATTTCATCTTGCGAATTCACAACTGTCCCATCTGTTCTCTGAATCTCGCGTATAGAGTTTCTTATTTCTCTAGCCGTCGCAGCTTGATGGAAATAGCGATTGTTCCCGTCCCCCAGCGCCAGCCAATGCACTTTCGATTTTTGCTTTAGAAATCGTTCCTCTAAGTCTGCTAGTAGAATCCATTTTTGATATGCACGAGTTTCTTCTGCCATATTACTCTGCAATGGAGCTACCATTGTTTTCTCTTAGCTATCACAAAGCTTTACATATGCCTTTTTCGCTCGTTTCGATAAGTCCACAAGCTGCTCTTTGCTCAGAGCTATGATATTTTGTTTTAGCAACTTTAATTTTTTTGATAGACGATATAAGGCAGATGTTGAGTTAAATAGATCTTATGTGCCTCCCCAATAAGATTCCACCATAGGCAAGAAACTAGAGTGACTAGTGAGAGCATTTGTGAATTTAAATCGCCGTCTTATTCTTGGGGTTTCTGGTTTCATCTGTATACGGCCACGCAAGTGATCCGAGCATCCTCCCGGCTCAAATACACAGTAAGATTGCGGATATGAATCGTGCCAGGTTTCTGAAACTAAGGCTATGTCTAAATTTTTACAGATTAAGCCCTCCTCTCTCTTGTTGCACCAGGTAAACATTGGACCATGAACCGTCATATCTCGTAGTGAACAATATTGAGCTGCTTCTTGAAAGTCTCTCATTCCATTTGGAATAGAAGGAGACGCTTCAAATTTTGAGTGTTTCTCGCCTTCCAAGATTTCATTAAAATCCCATATAATCATCCATGGCTTGTTTCTAAGCATCGGGGAATTCTGGTGATTTTTTAAATCTTCACATAACGTCTTTCTCTCCTCCCCGAAATTAGACGCATAGACGAATGAACAGAAAAACTCATCCTCCGAACATTCCAACAGAATCGAGCACGTGATCATATGTGCACTAGTAAAACATGGAGTGACTCGAACCTTTGAACATCCATACTACCCAGATCCTTCCCAGTCGATGACAATCATAGTTAGATAAGAATGACCAATTCTTAAAAACTGAAGATGCAATTCTTTCTACCCTTCTCTCCTTGACCCTCGTTTCGAGAATGCAACCAAATTGAAAAGAGTGTTGTTTTATCCACTTACGTACGACGGTCTGCTTTGTTGATTGATTAAAACCGCGTATATTCCAGAAGAACCCAGACATTAAATATTTTTACGGGAGGACCTTCTTGTTGAAATAGTAGAAGGCTTGCTGTCCTTCACATTGCGATGCAGCAATTGTATTTTATCTGACTCTCGGATCAAAACATTGTATGCCACAAGTGTGGATATGACCTCTTCATCATCCCCCTTTAGCTATGTTCTGTTTTCTGGAATCTGATCAGTTTCATCTGTCTCCTCTTCTCGAGATTTTTTGGCATTGGCCTCCATTTCTACTTCATCATCTTCTCTGTTTTCATCTTCTTTGTTTTCATCAGTTAGCACCGTATATCGAGATGGTAATATTGAGACCTGACCATACTCAAGATCTTTTCCCTTTTTATTTGGACTTCTCCCATCTTTTCCTGGAGAAACAGGGGACCACTCACCCTCTTCATGTTCTGTATTCATCTCCTTTGTTTGATTCGCTTCCGCCAGTAGTTTTGAGTTTTCAATTGTTTCATCAACAATTACAACAATCGCCTTTTCTTTCTCCTTAGCTTTATCAACGGGAACAATAGCCAGTGAGCTCTCTGCATTTGTTCCATCTTTGATTTCTGCTGAAACAGGTTTGCTTTGTTTCTCTTCCTCTAGCGAACTTGCAGCTAAACAAACAGTGTTTAAATGTCCCCATTTATCACATTTTGAGCAGCGTGGAGGCAACCATGGATAGCTAAATTCGATTGTATTCTCTTTCCCATTGGTGTTAAAATTCATGGTTTTTGGTAGCTCTTTTGTAAGGTCCGCTTTGACAAAAACCTTTGCCATTTTGAAGTCGACGCACTGTGATGTTTCTGGGTGTAGCCGATCAGGCACTCCTACAACACTAATGATGAAACTCAATCCTTACCAAGAGAACATGTCCATTGGAACCTTCTTCATATGAACCCAAAGTGGTACCAACTTGATTTCTGGTGCTTTCTCTTCTACAAATGGTGTCCATTTTGACATAATCATCGGGTTCTCGGCCAAGTTCCACATCCCACTTCTTAAGATTCTATTTCGAATGTCAGTATTTTGAATCTGAAACTTCATTGTTGTTGAGTTGATGACGTGAATATCAATCATCTGCGATTTTTCTCCGAAAGCTCAAATCTTGTTAACAATTGAATGAATCTTTGCTACATGGGGAGCTGTTGCCATAAACTTTCCGATCAAAAAATCTTCCCACAACGGTGAGGCATTTTTAAGAACCCCATCGGGAACCTTTGCTGAGCTTATCCCGTCCTTTACTGAAATTTGAACATCATATTTTCTCAAAACTTTCTTCTGTTGCACCACATTGACCCATGAACCAGTTGTGTTTACTCCCGTAGAGGTGTTTTCCATAGCCACCGGCGAGGTTTGCTCCTCCATCAGAGAAGAAAACGGCGGCGGCGAGCTGCCTTGGATGAGTCGAAAACCGAAACCCTAATCACCTTCGTAATTGCCCTATTTTTTTCCTCCAATATTTTCGTAAAAAAAAAAGGTCCAATTCATTTGATTTTAACTCATTCTTTCAATTGGAAAATCATAATTACTTTGTAACCATCAACAATATCAAATCCAAGAACAACGTTGTCTTGCTTTCCTAGATCACATTAGAAAAAATCAAATCATGTCTCTTAGGGAGGGAGAGAGAGAGAGAGAGAGACGATGATGAAGAGATAATATCTTAAGGTGAAATGTCTGGTCCACCAAAACACATAAACTTTATTTCTATAAATTATAGCTAAGGCCGATTAAATATAGGGGTATAAACGATATTTCGTCACCTACAATAACGTCTATACAATGTCAATGTGGCAAAACTAATTTTGTTATTATTTAATACTATATATTGCTATTACTCTTTAATTAGTATAATAATATTAAATAGGGTAATTCTCATAAATACCACAAAAATAAGTTTTTGTTCCAAAATCACTATCGCTAGTTTTATTTTTCAAAAATACCATAAACTTGATTTTTTTTCAAAAATACCACAAAACTAAAACTAAACTTTAAACCCTCAAAACTAAACCCAAACCCAAATATTTAAATTATAAACCCTTAAAACTCATTTTTATTGTTTGTGGTATTCTTGGAAAAAGTAATTTATTGGTATTTTTGGAAAAATAAAATCAATGATGGTATTTTTGGAACAAAAACTTATTTTAATGATATTTTAAGGTAGTCCTTTATTAAATATTGGGAAGAACAAAAATATTCTAGATTTGTGAATTTTTAATCTATACTTTGGAATTTTGTTAAAATCATGTATGAAGAAATGAAATATAGTTGTTAATTCTTCATATGAAAAACAAATTATAATGAGATAAACTTTAAATCTTTCACTAATGGAAGTAAAAATTCAACATAAAATCCTCAAATTAAGCTATATTAAAAAATATTAATACTGTATTGGTGAGATATTCTTTAAATCACATGCGACACCATCCAAAACACAAAGTCTATGAATTAGAAGAAGAAGAAAAAAGAAGCTTAATGTTTAAGAAAATAAAATTATAAAAACATACAAAGTATTATATAAGTATTGAAGTTTGAAAATGCAAGAACTATCGCACATGAACTAGAATATAATATCTTAAGTTCTTAAGTTGATGAAGAAGAAGAAGATGAAGAAGAAGAAGATGAAGAGATAATATCTTAAGTTGAAATGTCCGGTCTACCATAACACATAAACTTTCTTTCTATAAATTATAGCTAAGGCCGATTAAATATAGGGGTATAAACGATATTTCGTCAACTACAATAACGTCTATACAATGTCAATGTAGCAAAACTAATTTTGTTATTATTTAATACTATATTGCTATACTCTTTAATTAGTATAATAATATTAAATAGGGTAATTCTCATAAATACCACAAAAATAATTTTTTTGTTCCAAAATCACCATCGCTAGTTTTATTTTTCAAAAATACCATAAAATTGATTTTTTCCAAAATACCACAAAACTAAAACTAAACTTTAAACCCTCAAAACTATACCCTAACCCAAAATACTAAACCCAAACCCAAATATTTAAATTATAAACCCTTAAAACTAATTTTTAGTGTTTGTGGTATTCTTGGAAAAAGTCATTTATTGGTATTTTTGGAAAAATAAAATGAATAATGGTATTTTTGGAACACAAACTTATTTTAATAATATTTTAAGGTAGTCCTTTATTAAATATTGGGAAGAAAAAAATTATTCTATATTTGTGAATTTTTAATCTATAGTTTGGCATTTTGTTAAAATCATGTATGAAGAAATGAAATATAGGATTTAATTCTTCACATGAAAAACAAATTATTAAATCTTTCACTAATGGAAGTAAAAATTCAAAATAAAATCCTCAAATTAAGCTATATTAAGAAAATATTAATACTGTATTGGTGAAATATTCTTTAAATCACCTGCGACACTATCCAAAACACAAAGTCTATGAATTAGAAGAAGAAGAAAAAAAAAAGCTTAATGTTTAAGAAAATAAAATTATAAAAACATACAAAGTATTATATAAGTATGGGAGGGTTACTTAAATAGCACATAAATTAGGTAAAACGACTAGATTAGTATAAATTTGTTTTTATTACTGAAATGTTTTCCATACCCAGAATGCCCTTATAAGCATTTGATAACAAAAACGTAATTACCGGAATGTCATTACTTTTTTTTCCACATCAGCGAAAAACATACGTGGCGCCTACGTGGCACAAAAACTGCCTACGTGTATTATGAAAGTCTGCCGCATAAATTTTTCGCTGTAGTGACAATGGATTTACACGACGAGCGGCTGATTTAAAATAACGGCCGACTTATTAGTTGGTCGACTGATTTATATACATAAGTCAGCCAGAGGTCACGGCAGACTTATATGAACCTCAACCGACTTATGAATTATCAGCTGACTTAGGAGTACACGACACGGCTGATTTTTATTTTGACGACCGATTTATGAAAACTTTGGCTGACTTATTGCTATGACATGGCCGACTTATTGTTACTCGCCTGATTTATCGTTAATCCGGCTGATTTATGTGGCCGGTTTATTTTGCAACGGCATACTTATGCAGGTTAATTGTGGCTGACTTATTGTAAAACAGCCGTAATAAAATTGATTTACTTAAAAGTCGGCCTAATTACGGCTGACTAATTAGCGAAAGATTTATTACTAGAATAGTATGCTATTGACGACTTATTTATATGATGTAGCGGCTGACTTATTTTTTCCACCTGATTTATGTGTGTTTAATGGCTGATTTCATAAAAAAATTTAATTACTTAAATAGTCTTTTAGTGGCGACTGACTTATAGTTTTGTTTAATGGCTGATTTTATATGGCTGATTTATGCGTTCGTTTGATGGCATGTTTCCATGTCAGCAAATTAAAGATTACATCTGCTCTAAACACATTATTAGGTTTAGTCATCGTCTTTATCCTTCTTCTTCTTCATCGTTGTTATTTATCTCCCTTCTTCATCCTTCTTCATCCTTCTTCATCCTTCTTCATCCTATACCAGATCTAAACTTTGGAATGGAATATTAATGGATCCGATGATTATTGTTTACGGTAAATGGGTTCATACAAATAGATATGTATTCAACGCCGACAAGAGAGGGTGTAGAGTTCTAGAAGTTAACGAACAAACAATCTACAACGAGCTTGTACAAATGGTAATGGAGGATTATGGGTTGGATACACGAATTTGTGTTTCAAAAATACTTGTGTGATAAGTCGGCCATAATAGATGACAAATCGGCCATAACTAGTTTGGTATGGTTCGTAAATCAGCCATACCTCAAATCGGTCAGTTGTAAATCAGCCATACCTCAAATATGTGTTTCAAGGTTTAATTAATAATTGATAATAATTTTATTTCAATATTAAGTAATTTTAAGTCTTACATCAACAATGAGTTATATTTGTAAGATTTACACTTCTTGTATGTTTATTCTTATCATGTTCATCTCAAACTCTAAATCACACACAATATAATCCTTGCCATGTATTTATAAGAATTTTCATAAATAAGCGTATAATATCATTATTTCCTTGATATTACTAAGTTATAAGCATGTCATATCTATATTACCATAAACCTTATATATAGTAATAACGTAATTCTTACCATGTCTAATTATATTAGACTTAAACCCTAAATCCTACATTACATATTTTGTAGTAACTATGTTATCATAGATAACAAAAAAAAAATCCTATAATTCAATGTAAAACTCGTAATCCCATAAATTCAAAAATACTTGTTTGATAAGTCGGCCATAATAGATGACAAATCGGCCATGAAGTTGTATGAATGTGTTGGAAACCAAAAAAGATGAAATTTTTTGAATATTTAGATGAACGACCAAAAAAAAACAAAAAAAATTTGAATTTTCAAACGATTTGAATTAGAATTCAATTTGGGCGTGAATATCAACAAAATTGAAGTTCCCCACATACACTTTGTGTAATCTCGAGACACCGCGTGAAATCCTATGTTTCTCTCGTAAATCAGCCATAACAGTGTTTGATATGGTTCGTAAATCAGTCATAACGGTGTTTGGTATGGTTCGTAAATCAGCCATACCTCAAATCTGTTTTCAAGGTTTAATTAATAATTTTATTTCAATGTTAAGTAATTTTAAGTCTTACATCAAAACAATGAGTTATATTTGTAAGCTTTACACATTTTGTAGGTTTACCCTTAATATGTTCATCTCAAACCCTAAACCCTATACAATATACAATATAAACTTTACCATGTATTTATATTGTATATTTGAGAAGAAAAGAGAAACTTGAACATCGATTACTGCTTTCCTTTTTCTTTTCTTTTTCTTCATCGTGAGCTTCGTCCCCCCACTTAAACATGTGAATTGGCCCAGATCCCATGGCGCAACGATAAAACTTTTGTCCCAGGTTAGCTTTTGTTTGAGAAGTGAGCACACTAGACAAAATAGATAAATCGACCATCACTAGTTTGGACAAAATAGATAAATCGGCCATCACTAGTTTGAACAAAATAGATAAATCGGCCATCACTAGTTTGGTTTAGGTTTCTCGGCGGTTAAGGTTTCGCTTCGGGAATCGCCCATATATGTTTTTTCGTTTATTTTTTCGCTTCGGGAAATTTATTTATCTTATTGAGAATCTGAATCGTTACAATTGATAGTAACGAGAAGAAACTGAATCGTTAAATTTTGTAATTAACAATAAATCTCACTTAAAACATTAACTCCTAAATGACATTATCGTTTAAAGACATAAAAACATAAATCAGCCATCATATAAACATAAATTTAGCCATCAAGTTTACATAAATCAGCCATCATATAATCATATACCAGCCATCAAATTTACATAAATCAGCCATCAAATACAAATAAGTCAAGTATGTATAAATCAACCATCAATTGTACATATATCAGCCATCAATGTATCAATAAATCGGCCATCAAGTTTACATAAATCAGCCATCAAATATACATAAATATGCCATCAATGTAGCGTGGATGATTCTGCCACTGTTTTCATGGCAGGTTTAGACCAGTTATAGGCGATTGAACCAAAGATACCACAAAACCATAAACAACCTATGAAGAGTCAAATTGAGATAGTAATATCAGACAAACTCAAAAGCGTCAACGAAATTAAGAACAAAGATAAAAAAATTGGGATCTGAGGGACAATTCAGATAAATATGACATAACCTAGATCTATAATAAGGACGAACCAACACAAAACGAAACCAAGGAAATCGACTCCCAATAAACTTACTTAGTGAAACCTTTCGCCAAAAATCTGCCATCTCTTATCTCATCCTCGCTTAGAGCTTAGTCGACTTGAGAAAATAGAATCACCTGCTTGCAAACTCCGGCTCTATGGGGCTTCGATCATGAAGCGTTGGAACCACCGCAAACTTGCCGACACTATTGATTCATAAATCAGCTATCAAGTTTACATAAATCAGCCATCAAATTATGCATAAATCAGCTATCAAGTTTACATAAATCAGTCATCAAGTATGCATAAATCAGTCATCAAGTATACATAAATCAGCCATCAATTTTACATAAATCAGCCATCAAGTTTACATAAATCAGCCAAATAACAAGCCTACCACAACAAATCAAAATCGTAGTGGCGCTCCGAGTCACGAACAGGTGTCGTCTGCCCAAACTCTCTAATCTTCCCCCTTGCGGGGTGATTTACCGGCGAACCACCTAGGGTCTCGCGGCGATTCAACCATCTACAGATAGATCTTTGAATCATCTTTTCAGAACCGCTGGGAGCGCCTCAATTGAGTCCACCGTTCTAGAGTTATGGCCGAAACCGTGAAGCCACTGCAGTCTGGCCGAGCCCTCCGCCGGCGATTCCGATCAGTCACCTCAACGACGTTTTTCCGGCGACTCAGGAAGAATCAGGCGACGATCCAGCTATCCACAGAAAGCCCCGGACGTCAGCTTTCTAGGAAGACCAGAATAGCCCCAAACGGAGTTGTACACCGAGAGATATGACCAGAGAGGGGTTATTTGCAGAGGAAAGCGTAGGAATTGATACTTTATTTGTATAAACACTAACCTGGTTTACATCCTCTTCCTCCACAGGTTTCAACGACGTCGGAATCTGAGACGATGAGGGAATCCGGGAACAAAATTGCGTCTTCGCCGGAGCCGGAGCCAGAGCGGAGGTGATTCGGCGAGTGAGAGGAGAAGAGTGAGAGATGCGGCTAGGGTTTTAGTTAGAAGAGAAAACGACAAGAGAAATAGGAGATTAATGTTTTTTTTTTCAATATGTCTCATTTAAAAAAAATATAAATGGCATTATCGTTAATAACAGTTTGCACGCAACCCTTAATGGATATTTCCTTTAGAATTTGTATCATTTACGTAATATCAAAAAGGTATGTATTACTCTAGTCATATCACAACGTTTTTGTGCTATTTGAGTAATTGTCTCTATAAGTATTGAAGTTTGAAAATGCAAGAACTATCGCACATGAACTAGAACATAATATGAGACATAAGATTTCTCTACAAGATTGTATTACTAGCCAATCTTTTAAGTGCATTTACAAGTTTCACCTAAAACGATCTATGATAAGCTCAAGACACCCTTTGACTTGTTTAACTAGCCTAACACGTTCAAGGATCTATACACATCCAAGAACCCCATAAACAAACCCATTACCACCTTAGCTTTGATCTCTTACAAGACAACCAAAAACCCTATTGCTAAGAATTATCTCTCATATTGTGTTAAGCACGTACAATGTTTCAACACCCCTATATATACACAATAGACACATAGCTAACCCTAGCCAAAATCCTCTCTTGGAGATAAAAGCAACTCTCCAAGAATATGTAATATTTCATTTTTCTTCTCTTAAAAATAAGGAATATTCACATAGTTGCAATATACTCTCCAAGATGCGTCCAACTCAGTTATCCTTCTTGACACGTCCATGTTAGCTTCTAAGCCCAATCTAAAAGTCAAATCCAACCCACGACTTCTGCTCCTCGTCATTAGTCGCCTAGCATTACTCCCTTGTATCTTTCGTGAGCTATTTCAACTAGTAAATCGACTGCTTCCGAACATATACATCTTAAATCTCCTTCCAAACAGATGATTCAATGCAACATATACATCTTAAATCTCCTTCCAAACAGATGATTCAATGCATTTGTAACTTGTTATGTTCTCCCGACTATGAGAGTTTTTCTCAAATCAATCAGCATAATACCAACAAAGTTGAGAGGCACAACAACGACATCTTATCTGCAGAAGACACAAAGTCACAAAGCGTTTACCAGAAAAAAAAAATTAAAAAACGAAAAAAAAAAAATGAAACTTAAATTTGCGCCACTCGTAGCGCACCCCTATCTCTTTGGCAAAAGCCACTTCACTCTATCATCTTCTTTTACACATTATTTATTCTTTTTTAATTTTAATTTTAATTTTAATTTCCTTTAAAGAAAAAAAAATCTAAATTGTAATTGAAAGGCTTTCTCTCTACATATTTTGTCAACTCTTTCTTTGCCATCTGTTGCAAACAACAAGTCATCTGAATCAGAGTGTTTTAAAGTCTTCTTCAAGTCCAGTCCAGGTACTTCCTCTCTTTTTGTACCCAATACCATTCTCTGTTTTTGTATTTTACTTTTTTCAAGCATTTGATCCGATCTTGTTACTTGATTTGGAAAACCCATTTGTTTCTGGTAAGAGAATCTTAAAGAAAACTAGTTTGTAATAAAAGTTAAACTTTGTCTTTCTTTGCTACATAAGCTTCGAAAAAGGTTGAATCCCATTAGATCTTGGGTCCACCACTTACTAACTAATTAATCAACATGGATCATCACTCTTTTTGATATTTTTAATTGGATATCTTTGTCTTTTGGTTTTTAATTTAATGTTCTTTGGTTGCTTTGTAATCACCTTTTTGCATAGTGAATTGGGTTTAGTTTAAATGTGTTTTTGTTACTTTCTAATCACATTTTAGTGAATTTGGTTTCGTTGAATCAGTCTTGTCAAGAATCTGGATGATTCACAAATCTTAAGTTTTTAGAATCTTGATTTGGGTTTGGATTCTTTTTTTAATTTGATCAGGGATCCAAGGTTAAAGAAAAAAAATGGCGCAGATCTTAGCAGCTTCTCCAACATGTCAAATGAGAGTGACTAAACCGAGCTCCATTGCACCATCCAAGTTATGGAGCTCGGTTATGTTGAAACAGAAGAGGCAGAGCCGCTCTACTAGCTTAAGGGTGATGGCTCTCCAATCTGATAACAGTACAATCAATAGAGTTGAGAGTCTTCTCAATTTAGACACCAAACCTTTCACTGACCGGATCATCGCTGAGTACATTTGGTACGTGTATATATATATCCGCTCTAGGTCACATCTAACTTCCGATGTGAGATTCCTAACGATTTGTCTTCTTACTTGGATAGGATTGGAGGATCTGGAATTGACCTTAGAAGCAAGTCAAGGGTATGATACTCTATAGAATGTAGTATCTTTAAATCAGGAACTATGATGCTAATAGATTAATGGATGGTTTCTTGATAATTTCAGACTCTTGAAAAGCCCGTGGAAGATCCTTCTGAGCTTCCCAAATGGAACTATGATGGTTCGAGTACCGGACAAGCACCTGGTGAAGATAGTGAAGTGATCCTATAGTAAGATTTTTTCACAATGCACTGAACATTTCTATTCCCGTTTGCTATTTATTTCACAATCTCATATTTCGTATACCGTTGTTGTTTTATTCAGTCCACAAGCTATCTTCAGAGATCCTTTCCGTGGGGGCAATAACATATTGGTATGTGTCATTGAGTTTGATAGTATTAAGCAACATTTTTGTAATCGCACACTAAGTATTAAGGTTTTTTTATGTGAAGGTTATCTGTGATACTTACACACCAGCTGGTGAGCCAATTCCAACCAACAAACGTGCAAAAGCTGCTGAAATATTCAGTAAGAAGAAGGTCAATGAAGAGTTGCCATGGTTTGTCATTACCCGATAATATCGTTTTTATCGGTTTACCTCCAATCCCATTTTAAGTTTGAATTCTTCATCATGATTTTAGGTTTGGCATTGAACAAGAGTACACTTTACTTCAGCCAAACGTTAACTGGCCTTTGGGTTGGCCCGTTGGAGCGTATCCTGGTCCGCAGGTGACAACCAAGTCATGCCAAAGTATATTTTGTGTTGGTTTATAAAAATAGTATCCAACTCTATTTTTGTTTTCAGGGTCCTTACTACTGTGGAGTTGGAGCTGAAAAGTCTTGGGGACGTGACATTTCAGATGCTCATTACAAAGCTTGCTTATATGCTGGAATTAACATTAGTGGTACTAATGGCGAAGTTATGCCAGGACAGGTCTCTTTCTCAGTGGAGCTTCTGATAATAAATTATGTTATTTGTATGTTTTACAAAGTTGCCAATCATCTGATGTTATAAGAATTTATGCAGTGGGAATTCCAAGTTGGCCCGAGCGTAGGAATTGAAGCTGGTGATCACGTGTGGTGTGCTAGATACCTTCTTGAGGTAATCAAAAGTCTCTTTTGTAGAGAAGAGTGAGTGAGAGAGTTAAGCCTTTGTAACTGTTGTTACCCTTTTGCAGAGAATCACAGAACAAGCTGGTGTTGTCCTAACACTTGATCCCAAACCGATAGAGGGTGACTGGAACGGTGCTGGTTGCCATACCAATTACAGTACAAAGAGCATGAGAGAGGAAGGAGGATTTGAGGTGATAAAAAAGGCAATCTTGAACCTCTCGCTTCGCCACATGGAGCACATCAGTGCCTACGGTGAAGGTAATGAGAGAAGGTTGACCGGAAAGCACGAGACAGCTAGTATCGACCAATTCTCATGGGTATGAATATGCAATGGGAGTCTGAAAGATTTCACATTTGTAAGTCCTTATTTTGTGTCACTCTGATAATTTGCTTTATACTTCAACTTGGCAGGGCGTGGCTAACCGTGGATGCTCGATTCGTGTGGGGCGTGATACCGAGAAGAAAGGAAAAGGTACTGATTCCAGAATGGTTACATAGATTATGTTTTTATATGCTATAAATTGTTAACATATACTGTTATGAATTGGAAATAGGTTACTTGGAAGATCGGCGTCCAGCATCAAACATGGACCCATACATTGTGACCTCACTCTTGGCAGAGACCACACTCCTCTGGGAGCCAACCCTTGAGGCTGAAGCACTTGCAGCTCAAAAGCTTTCCTTGAATGTCTAAAATTAGTCGAAGCTGTCATGAATCTGAGTAACACACATGTCTATCTATGTGGTCTTGCTGGGATCATCATAAGGTTGTTTAAAACATTGGTTCGGATTAAGACATTCATTGTTGCCTTTTTTTTCATTTGCATTGTTGAAACTCATTACTTTATGGGCAATGTTAATCCTTTTCTATTCGTTTTTAGGACTGTTATAGTCATCTTGGCTAATGTGACTTTATTATATACTATATTTGAAATTTAATATTTTATAACCCGTGAAAAAAAAAAATCAATACGAAAAATTGAAAACAAAATTAGATCATATGATAAATTTAGAAATAAAATGTACGATGAAATAAATATATACATTGAAAGAAAAATTTGGTGAAGAGGTACAATAAATAGCTTTGGACACGATTATCGGACTTATAATTATTTGGTGTTTAATTGACATACTACCAAATTGTGGTTTATATAGAAGTGAGAAATTATAATTTTTTCATTATATGATGAATTTCCTCAATCTAAATGGAAAAACTAAGGACTGTTTTTTCATTTTTATATTAATTTTGCCTTTTAGGAAATTTTTTATTTTTAAACTTTATAATTTTATTTTTAGTAACTTTATCCTTTTAAGATTATGAATCATAATTTTTAAGCTTTTGTACTAATTGATTTTAATTTTTTTCCAACCTTGACTTGATATGTGTCAGGTGAATTAGCAACTTTGAAACATTCAATTTTATATAATAAGATTTACTTATTTTAAACTGAAATATGATTTTTACTTAAAAAAATTGTTTTTATTCTTTTTCTTTTTATGATTGTTATTTATTGTTTAATTTCTTTATTCTAATATGAAATATGATTTTTTTTAAAAAAACTTTGGCTTTTATTTATAGTTTTTGTTTAATTTCCTTAATCTAAACATAAATACTATTTTTTTCTTTTAACTTTTAGGATTGGGAATCGATTAAAATTTTTAATTTTATTGTTAATATTATGTGTTAAAATATATTAAAAATTTATTAAACACGTGTCAAAATATAAATAGAAATTTATTAAACACATATCAAAATATAATCAATTAACTTAACACATGTCACGATCATGCGAGTTACAAACTTTGAAACATCTTGCTTTATATAATAAGACTAGATAAGTATATGCATATATGCGGATTTGTAATATGATATTTTATTACTAGTGAAAAAAATTAAAGACAAAAAATAGAAAATAAAATTAGATCACCCGTAAAAATATATAATATATAAATTTAGAAACAAAGTTTACGATGAAATAAATATATTTTTTAACTTTAACTTGACACGTGCCACGATGATATGAATTATCAATTTTGAAACATTCAGTTTTATATAATAAGATTTCCTTATTTTAAACTGAATTATGTTTTGCCTTTAAAAAAAAAATATTTTTGGCTTTATTCATTTTCTTTTTATGATTGTTATCTATTGTTTATTTTCCTTGTTCTAATCTAAAATATGGTTTTTCCTTTTCTTTTTTTTAAACTTTGGTTTTTATTTATAGCTTTTGTTTATTTCCTTCATCTAAACATAACTACTATTTTTTTTTTCATTTTACCTTTTAGGATTATGAATCGATTCTAAATTTTACTTTTATTGTTAATATTATGTGTTAAAATATAATTGGAAATTTATCAAACACGTATCAAAATATAATTAGAAATTTATTAAACACGCATCAAAATATAATTGGAAATTTATTAAACACGTGTCAAAATCTAATCGATTAACTTAACACGTGTCGCGATCATGCGAATTACTAACTTTGAAACATTCTGCCTTATATAATAAGATAAACTATTTAGTTCTAAAGTTGTATTCAGGTTTTGATTGATTAATAGAATTGAGTTTTTGTCTCTTTGTTCCTTGTTTTGGTTGATCAAAAACAATCTCAACAAATCTAAGATGCTCGATTTATTCGGGGATTCTCATACTAAACGAATAATCTTGCGATTATCCTAATTTTTTGGGTATTCTAAGAATCAACAGATTATTATTTTATCCATTAAAGCTTCCAGTACATCATCAAGCCCAATTTTGAACACATGATAGAGGGATTAACCACCTTTCATATGAAATTGGTTTGAATATGATCCAACAGTTCAATCTAAAAAACCATGAAGATTACTGAAGTTCTTTCAAGTTGTCAACTGCAGAAGCCAAGGAGCAGAAAAGTCACCCTGGCCGCGACCCAGAGGCTCGCGCCCGCGGCCAGAGAGACTTTACCCTCAGCTAGCTCAGTTTCATCCCGGCCGTTTGCAAGGCCACCTCAAATCTGATTTCTTTACGCACAATGGAAAGCCCTGCTAGACGCCTTTTGAAATGTTCAAGACCTATAAATATGTTTTTGAGGTCTCGTAGACCGTGTGCCTCTTATATATACAAAATTTGTAGCACCAAAATCTATACTTTTGTTATTTGTTCTTAGTTTAGGGAGATAGAGATCTCTCTTAAACTCTTTTGTTTCTACTTTGACTTATTGATTATGCATTCATCTACTTCATATTTTCTTAGCTTAATCATGTTAGAGTAGTTCATTACTTGGGGTTAAAGGGTTCAATCAAAGAGGATTTCATGATTGATAATGATAACTTGCATTAACTTAGCTCGATAATAGAAGTTCTTTATTTTAGGTTTGTTCTTATTGCATGGAGTTAGCGTCATGAACTAACTACTGATCTTAGAGTTGAAATAATATTCAAATGTAAACTTCAATATGGTTCTGGTTCGATTTGATAAAACATCTTAAGTACCAATATATATTTATTTGTCAAATGTCATTAGCTCGACTGGAAAAGTACCTTAGGCAAAGTTTAGAGGTTACAGAATTAAGTGACGTTTGGAACATAACTAATATTACATGATGTGGTTCCGGGCCTAGGAGGATTACGGGTTTTGGCCTAGAACCTCCTGGTAACAAAAATATATATATATATATATATATATATATATAAATATATATTTTCTCAAAAAAAAAATATTTTTGTTTACTTTGGTATGTATTATGTATTAAAACCACTATTCATTTCGATTATGTTTGGTGTGGTTTGATTTTATTTGGATTGGTTTGATTTGGCTAATTTGCATGCTACCCCTTACTTATATCATGCATTAGGAAATAACTGTTCTTACACGTTTGCTCTATTATTGTTAAGTTTGATAGTCATGATTCATGATACTAAAAAAAATCTAAACCCTTTTTCGCATTGTTTTCCACAAGATTCCACAAAATATATCAATGATGGAACACAAGGAAACAATAACAACAAAAAGTATTTTATGGATCAGGAGAGAAAGAAGAATCGTTGGAGACGTAGAGATCCAAAACTGGTTTATGACTTTAACAGTTGCACCTAAGAGCATGTCTCAACCAAATAATATTATTAATTTAATATAATTTAGTTTTATAATTAAATTTTAAATTAAAAATAAAATTGGAGCAATTAGAGAGTGACATGTGTGAGGAGAGGTTGAGACACTCATAGGAGATTATCTCAAATGAGACACTCTCTACCCTCTCTTTTCTCTTTTTCTTTTTTTTCTTTTGTTTTAATGATGGATGTTTCAATGAAACACCCAATTGCAGATGCTCTAACAGCCTAAGAGATAGACGTGTGAGTTCTAATAATTAACTCTTTTTTGCATAGAGTTAGTTTATATTTTGTACTCTTATTAGTTATGCTATCCGTTTAAATATTTTTAGTACCTTTCACAATCATTTATGAGAGAAAATGGTATGACCAAACCTGGGCTAATAACTATAGTAGGAAAAGATGGTGTAAAATAGTTGGTTAATCTTCTAATTGGTGGCAGTTGCTGACCATAGATGTTAAAAGTTGGAGCAAATGAGATTATTTAGTATAAAACACTTCATAAATAATTCATGTCATGTATTTTAAGAAAATAATTATTTTATTAAATTTTCTGCATAAATTAATGTTAAAAATATACAAAATATTGTGTTTGAGTACCAATACCAATTTGGGATTGGAAGGTTGGACTCTATATGAGTAAAATTCTCTGAATTCGCAACCATGTTGTGATTTTAATTATAATTTTTTTTTGTATTGACTGTTTAGTAAAGGTTCGCTGAATCATTTAAATAAATGTGATAAGGAACTCAAGTTGTTGTATCAACATGTGTTTTAAACAAAGTAAATACCTAATTGAAGAGATAGGTTCATATAAAAAGAAGATGTTGTTGTTGCTGCATTTGAAGTTAGATCATTATTTTACAACATATAAGATTTAAATATACATATTTCTATTTAAAAATGAAAATCATCAGGATTTGATTGATTTGATCATGCTCATTTGCAGGTCCGACTCTAAACTTCCGAGGATCCATGGCCAAATAAAATAAAAAATTTGGGAGAAATTTTTTTTTTTTTTGGCCCTTGTCTACAAAAAATAATAATAATAATTGGGTTCCAATTTGGTTTTTTTATTAATCCCATGATTATCAACACGACTTAGTCCATACGGTTTCTCGTTTACTCATGCACCTTAGTATCTGGATCAAAAAAAAATGGGCCTTGGGCATTTTGCCCATGTTACCTACCCCTAAGCCATTTGATGGTACATTGAGTATGTTTCTTTGTAACGAAAGATTTTGAGAATTGTTTTCTACTTGTTGTTGCTGCTTTCGAAACAAAATAAAAAATTACCATCAATATACATAATATAATTAATATTTTTAAATTTTATAAACTAGAGTAAAGATCTTTTTTAAAACAAAACACAAGTAACATGCAATTACATGTGGATTTGTGGTGGTGCAAGCATCATTGAGTGGCTAGAAAGAAGGTTGTACATATATAAATTAATTCCTGAAAACCCATTCAAAAGCAACAAATTTTGTATATTCAGATGCAGTGTGGCGTGAATATACAAAAATAGCTGACATTGGATGGGTTTTCAGGGATAAATCCTCTATTGTGCCGCAAGGAAGCGATTCTGAACAGTTCGTATCCTCACCACTTATCTGAGAAGCTCTAGCCATCCGTTCTGCTCAAAGACACGCTCTTCGCCTCGGAATTGAAAAGCTCGCCATAGTTATTAGCCCAGGATATGATGAGTTGTCGACACATATTTACATAAATTCTCACATATTATATGTGTCTTATTAACAAACGCTATTATTATACCATTAGAGTAAATGAAATTTATGTATATGCCAGTCAAACTTTAAATTGGTGATCAAAAAATTAAAATAAGCACGAACAAAGAAAAGTTATTTTTAAAAAATGTATAAAAAACTCTTTATAAGAAAAAATTGAAAATTTGTGGAAATATAGAATAGATTAATAGTTAGGTTTAATAACGTACCTCAAGTTCGCTTTAGGATTACAAGAACTTACCACCCAAAACCCTCATTTTAAATTGAATATGTGGTGAAATAGAGACATAAGCAATATTTTCGACCGTAGACGGCATCTGCAATATATTCCGACCGAGTTAGGAGATTTGTTCATTTTAATGTCATCATCAATGAGAACAAAAAAACCAGATCATAAAAACCCAATCAAAACAATGAAGAAATCTGGATCGCTTAGAAAAATGAACCTTGATACCATCGAGGGCGTTTCATCGTGAACATCTTATCGTTAAACCATTGATAATGATACAAATATGGTTTTATCATTTAGCAAATATTTTTTCTGGTTGTATCACTGTCATTGCCTTTTATAACAAAAAAAAGAGTCAATGATATGATATGCATATGTGGTGAAACTAAGTAAATGGTAGATAATTTTATTTATTTAATTATATAAGAAAGTTGTAAATTGGGTAAGAAATTTTGCTTAAATTTTTCTTGTAAGGCCTTTTTAATGTATGACACGTTAATTTTTATTTTTTTTATTTTGTGACATGTGTTATAGTGAAAATGATTTTATAACTAAAATTGATAATATTCTATATTCGTGCTTTTCTTAATGTATGATACGCTGAATTTTTATTTAATTATGTGACGCGTGTCTTGCTAAAAATAATTTATATCTAAAATTTATAATATTATATGCTAACGCTTTTCTTAATGTATCATACGTTGATTTTTTTTATTATACTTTATGGTTTGTGGTCATCATGAAGATGATTTTATATCTAAAACTGATAAGATTCTATACTTGCACTTTTTTTAATGTATCAAACATTGATTTTTTTATTTTATTTTGAGACACGTGTCTTGTTAACAATGATTTTAATCTAGTATTGATAATATTTTATACTTGCGCTTTTCTTAATGTATGACACATTGATTTTTATTTTATTTTGTGACGAATGTCTTGATGAAAATGATTTTATATCTAAAATTGATAATATTCTATACTGGCGCTTTTCTTGTATGATACATTGATTTTTTATTTTATTTTGTGACGTGTGTCTTGCTGAAAATGATTTTGTATCTAAAATTAATAATATTCTATACTCGCACTTTTCTTAATGTAAGACATGTTGTTTTTTTATTTTATTTTATATCTAAAATTGATTATATCTATGCTGGCGCTTTTCTTAATGTATGACAAATTTATATTTTATTTTATTTTGATAAAAATGATTGTATATCTAAAATTGATAATATTCTATACTGGTGATTTTCTTAATGTAAAACACATAGATTGGTTTTGACACGTGTGTTGCTAAAATTGATATATATATAAAATTGATAATATTCTCTACTCACGATTTTCTTAATGTATGACACGTTGATTTTTTATTTTATTTGGTGACTTATGTTTTGATGGAAATGATTTTCTATATATAATTGATAATATTCTAGGTCTTTTTGCAAAAATACCCTACAATTTGAAGTCAAAGCTAAAAATGTCCCCTTCCTCTCATCTTTTTCAGAATCCCATGAATTACCCTTTAAGAATCTGGGTATTCACGCAAATGTCATTCCTCAGACTGTTGTTAGAGTCTAACGTTTTTTTCAAAAGACAAAAAAAAATTTCAGATCTAACTTAATTACGGAAATGTCATTGCCATCAATTCTCAACCTCCACGACAACCACCATCGTCGACGAGTTAATGCAGTAACTAACCCATTTTTCGCCATTAAAGCCCAAGAATAGAGGTCGGACTTCCTTTTCGCGAGTTCTCCTCTCTGATTTCTCCCATTTCCCATCGATTTTCCGATTCAAACTTACCGAAATCATTTTTTATGGCATAAAAACGGCAAAACACGACTGGGCCTGCGGGATTTCGGTGATATTAGACGTTCTGGGCGCTCGAAGAGGGTGAAAACAAACTCTAAACGGATATAGGTACGAATTTTTGCATATCATCGATTTTCAGATCTGAGTTGTATACTCAGACTGCTTTAGAAGTCTGATGAAACCCATATGGTCAACGAGAGGGTAGTTTTGCAATTGACTTTTAAATACTCAGATTAAAATTGAAGTCTGGTAATTTCCTTGGAAAACAAAAAAATCAAGAAAAATCCTCTAATCGAGGCATAGGGTAGTTTTACAATTGACCGAAAACTTGACTTTTTATTCAGACTTCATATTCAGACTTTGACCGAAAGGTGACTGTTTTTTCAGACGGAATCAGAAGTCTGAAAAAAAACAGGGTACTGGTAGTAATTGACCGAATTTTTTCAAAAGTTGACCAAAATGGGGGAAAAAGTATCAGACTTCTTTGGCAGTCTGAATAGGAGGGAAAAATTTTCAGACTTCTATGGCAGTATGAAAATGATGAAATCTTTCAGACTGCTAAAGAAGTCTGATATCAAAGATTTTGGTTAACGCAAAAAATACACCAATTTCTGTCATACTTCTATCGCAGTCTGAAGGATTTCTTCAGACTGCCCTGGAAGTCTGGGAACTAAAGTCAAACTTTGGTCAATTGCAAAACTACCCCATTATTTTTTCAGACTGCAGGAGAAGTCTGACAAACGTCAGACTTCTCCGTGAAGTCTGACAAAAAATTCAAAATTTTGGTCAATTGCAGAAATACATTTTTCTTTTTCTCATACATCTAATGCCGTCTGACAAAAAATTCAAAGTTTGGGTCAATTGCAAAAATACATTTTTTGTCAGACTGCGATAGAAGTCTGCTTTGATAACTTTTCGTCAGACGGCATCCGCAGTCTGCTTTGTAACATTCTAATTGCAAAAATACCCTCTTTTTCAGACTGCCATAGAGGTCTGACGTACTGTTTGTCAGACTTCCGTGGCAGTCTGGATTGACAAATTTTTTAAAACCGTTTTTTTGTATATTTGTGATGAATTTCGTTGATTTTAATTTTTTTATATGTGTGTTAGTTGTATATGTTCCTCCCGCGTTAGTTTTACAAGCTTATGTTCGATAATTATTTTTAAATAAAGTTTTTAATAATTCTGGCAATGTAGCTAATAGAATCAGACTTCGCGAAGAAGTCTGATATTTCCATTAAGATCGCTAATGTTGTTTTTCCATGATTGTTTTTATAGATAATGGTGCATCTACCTGTTAATTTTGGTGAATGGGTTGTGAGAGACTAGATTTGGAATTTTGTGGTGGATACTCTCAAAGGAGGGCGGTTTATCACTTTGGGCGATCTAACTACATATTGTGAACTTGTTGAGATGGTACAAGTTGATTATATGCTGGACAAGAAAACCGAGTTGGTGGAGTTATCATATCCGTTACCGGAACCACTCTTGCAAGAGATCGGTCCGGATAGCCCTCCTATTTATGTCACAAATGATAGGCAAGTAAGGAGCATGGTTGAGTTAGCTAGTGCGCATTTAATCCGTCTTTGTGTCTCAAGCCGATCCGGTTTGGCATATCAAGATGCGGGGAATCACGATGTAAAACATGAAGATGAAGATGAAGATGACGAAGACAAAGACTGGGAAGACGAAGATGTGGGCTCAGTATCAGATGATTCTATTTGTGGTGGTGGTGGTGGTGATGATGGTAGTGTTGGTGGTGGTGGTTATGGGCCAGAGCAAGTTTTCAAAAAACACGCTGAGTCTTACTATGATGGTGTAGATTATAGCATGTATGGGAAAGTGGGAGATGAAGATGAAAATGATAAAGAAGATGAAGATAATAAGACTTACCAGTTGCAGCGTGTGGCTGAACGATTTGCTGGTCGAGGAAAAAAGTGGTCCGACGGCATCTTTCTCGGAAAGTGTTTTGATAGCAAGCAAGATCTTATATCAGAGCTGCGTTTGACGGCGATAATGAGGAAATACGCATTTACAGTAGATAAGTCTGACAAGAGCCTGTTTGTCGCTAAATGTCTTGTGGAACGAACCAAACAAGTTTTGGATGATGATCTACAATAGAGCCCACACATGTTCAACGCTGGACCGGAAAGCTAAGAAAAAACGTCATACTCCGTGTTATATTGGTTGGTTGTTTCTAGAATGCTTTGGAATAATTGAGAAGATTACACCAAAGCATGTCTTAGTATCAATGAACAAGCAGTATGGGATTAAGATGAGCTACACAACCGCATACAGAGCGTTGTTACATGCTCAAAAGTTGGTGAGAGGATCAGCGGAAGATGGCTATGAGAGACTGCCTGCTTTATTGCATGGAATTGAGCAAACCAACCCGGGAACGCATACTGCTCTAGAACTAGATGAGGAGAATATATTTAAATATATATTTCTAGCATTTGGAGCTTCCATAGAGGGATTTAAGTATCTTAGAAGAGTCATTGTGGTATATGGTACGCATCTTACGGGGACGTATGGAGGTGTTATGCAAGTGGCGGCCTCACAAGACGCCAATTTTCAAATATTTCCGTTGGCTTTTGGCATTGTAGACTCTGAGAATGATGTCTCGTGGGAGTGGTTTTTCACAAAGCTTAGAGACTGCATTTCAGACCAATATCCTCTGGTCATAGTCTCAGATAGGCACACCTACATCAAGAATGCTATTGAAAAGGTTCTTCCTTGGGCAAAGCGAGGGATTTGTTATTACCATCTACAAAATAACGTAGTCACAAAGTTCAGGGGAAAACATCTTTTGTACTTGGTGAAAAACGCGGCGTACGCATATACGATGTACGATTTTAACCGATACATGGCCTCCTTACGAGCGGTAAATCCTGACCTTGCTAGATACTTGGAGGAGGCGGATCCGAGTCTATGGTCACGCGTTCATTTCGATGGAGACATGTATAATCTGAAAATGCATTTTTCTTATCAGACTTCTTGTGCAGTCTGATTCGTCTTTATCAGACTTCTACTTGCACAACCGAACATTTGAATGTGGTGTGTGGGATTATGAAAAGATATCTTGCTCACATGCAATCTGCGCTGCACCAGTACTTGAGCGACACCCATATACACTTCCATGCCCATCATACGGTAGGGACTATCTGTTTCAGGCATACGCAATGAACATCCTTCCGAAGAACTGTACTATGAAAGCTCCCGATACCGTACGTGTCCTTCCTCCGCATAATCCTCGTCCTCCTAGAAGACTTCAGAAGTCGAGGTGGCAAACTTGGCTAGAAATTGCCAAGACAAAGGGCAATAAACCACGGAAGCTTCCCAAGCAATATACTTGTTCTAATTGCAAACAACCAGGCCACAAAAAACTAAATTGTGTAAGGTAAATCACCTTACACTCACCTGTTTTATAGTTGTTTTCATCTATCTATTGTATTTGAGAAGCTGCAGTCTTTTTCAGTGGAGACAGGTAACCAAACCTGAGAAGGATTAGATCTGTTGGAAGTCTGATGTACTGACGAATGCAATTTAGAAGTCTGATAGAGAAGTCTGAAGAAAGTCTGAGAGGAGTCTGTTGGTGTCTTTCCAGTACAATATTTCGTTTCCAAGTCATTTTTAAAGTTGTCTAAGTCTAAGAACTTGTTGTGTTAATCGTTGGTTGTTGTTGTTGGCTTAAACTTAATTTGTAGTACTTATGTGTTTGATGCATCTCGTCAAGTCTAAATAAGTCTTAAGAAAATCATACCCTTTCCAAACTGCAATATAAGTCTAATAATAGAAATTCATTACAAAAGATAGAAATAGAAGTCTGACACCAGAAGGAGCGGTGACAACGGCGAGGAGAGAGAAACTAGATCTGGAAATAAAAAAAGACAAGAGTTCAGCGCTGAGTTCTAGAAAACAGTATCGAGAAGGTGACAGTTTGCGGCGAATAGAGGAGTAGAATAATCTTACCGTCGAAGGCACATGAGACGATGTAAGCGACGAATTCCGGCAACGAGAACGAAGATGTCGGTTCAGTTTCTCCGAGAGAGAATCAGTGTTTTTTTTTATTATTTACTTCGGTAACTGTAAAAATGTGTCCTAAGCGGCGGTTAAAAAAAAATGGGTTTACCACATAAAAATACCGCTTTCGCAATATGATGTCAGACTTCTTAACGTAGTCTGATATCAGACTCTTTTAGCAGTTTGATAGTGATGAGATAATTGAGCGAGAAGTCTGGAAATTTTGGGCGGCAAAATTTCTACTTTTTTGCAGTTTTTTTCTAATATATAATTGCCGCTTAGAAGTATTTTAAAAATACTTCTACTGCCAGACTCGTTTTGCAGTCTGAAATGGTGATATTTTCAGGACCAGACTTGTGAAAGTTTTCAAAAGTTTAAGTTTTTCAGACTTCGAATGAAGTCTAATAAATTCAGACTTCATAAACAGTTTGACATAGTAAAGAAGGACACAGATAAATTAAACCGACTTCATAATCAAATATCTCGTTCCATGGAAAAAATAGAAATTTTGGTTACAAATTGTCACATATTACAAGAAACCAAAACAGATAAACCTGATCAGGACGATAATAATAGCACCAGCGGACGTCAGACTATTCAACTTGATGCCACGCATTATCTGGCCACATGGCTTCTCCGTCAACCGCTCCTTCAATTGAGCTATCTCTGCCTTCGTTACCTTGACGTCATCAAGCAACGTGGACAAATACTTGTCGCTTTGAGCATTAGAAACGAACATGCCATCAATTAGTTGACCATGTTGGAAACTCCTCAGTCATAGCCTCATCCCACCACTTCATTATATGGTAACCACCATCCTACACAGCCACATTTATACAATCATATTAAGATCCCAAATTATAATAAGCAGAAAAAAACAAACGAACCACATGACATATAGAGGCCATTACGTCATAGTTACGACATCTGAAGAATCTTCTTCCCAGATTATCGGCAGTAGTGGATGTTCGCATGACGGGCTCCAGACCGCATAAGCATTTCTTGGGGAATCCGTAGGATGATCCGGATCGACGTCGACCTGTTGAACATGAACTACTCGACGTTGGAAGGTGACTGAATCGCCCCATCTTGTGTACCAGAAAACAGTCGCAAAAATTAAAACAAGTCTAAAGCCAGACTTCTAATAAAGTCTAATTTAAAATCAAGTCAAAATTCAGACTTCCAAAAGAGTCTAATTCGGAAAAGTCTAATTTCAGACTTCTTCTCAAGTCTAATTCGTACAAACTCAAATTTCAGACTTCTAACATAGTCTAATTAAATGAAAGTATAATTTCAGACTTCTAATCGAGTCTAATTCAGATCAGGTCAAGGATCAGACTTCGTATCGAGTCTAATTCACTTTCAGACTTCTAATATAATAATTTTCAAGTTTTTTGGACTGAATACAACCAAGCATCAAAATACATACCATACCTAGAACTTTTATTTGACATAGAAAAATGGACTTCTATATTGTAGATCTAAAACAGAATTAATTAAAAACCCATCTGTTTATTTAGATCTAGGCAAAGAACATGGAAAAATGGTCTTATTTCGTATTGATCTAAAAATTTTGCAGAAAAAATAGAGTAGAAGGCGAAAAACTTGTTTCTAGGAAGCTTAACTCAGTTGCAAAGACGAAGTTGACGAGGGCGGTGGCGGCGGCGATTCGACCTACAAGAAAATGGAGTTGTGATGAAAAGATGAAGAGAGATAGATGTAGGGACTGGTAAGGTGACACGAAAAAGGAAAGGTAATTACCAGACTGAAGAAGCTGGCGACGGCGGTGGCGGTGGCGGTGGCGGTGGCGGTGGCGACGAGGGTTTCCGGAGAGATGTTTGAGAGAGTTTAGAGAGAGAGAGATTATTCATGTTTTAGAGAGAGAGAGTCGATAATGACTTTTACAGATTAGGGTTGGTAACTTTAGTTTATATATGGGGTAAAATCACAAGTAGGGTCTTATTTCAGTTTAATTCACAGGTTTCCATCAAGAAGTCTGATAAACCATGGACATGATCAGACTGAAATGGCAGTCTGATAAACCCTAAACTTGATAATTACTACTTAAATACCATCATATTATATATAAAACTTATAAAAAACATCAAACTCGTTTAACTTAGTCACAAACTAACCAGTATATGTAAAGAAATATTATGAATTAAAAATTTAGAAACTCTCAATCTAACCCTACAGATAAGAACAGGATATCCAACTTCATATGTCGAACATAGACAAAACTCTTGTTTTCTTTGTTATTTGCACAATGCAATATATAACTCGATATTCACACTCTTTTATAGTTAATTACACTCCAAGGGCAAACTTTGAACCCTAATCCAACAAATATTGAGCCCGTAAACCGTAAACTCTTACCTACATGGTGTTTAGATCCAAATTTATCTCATACTCACTCATTTTGACTAACTTTTATGTAATTTAAATTTATATACATCCACAATGATTATGTTTAATTTATGTATCAAAAATTTGTATGAAAATTT
Organism: Eutrema japonicum; assembly: GCA_030161315.1. Lineage (NCBI taxonomy): Eukaryota > Viridiplantae > Streptophyta > Magnoliopsida > Brassicales > Brassicaceae > Eutrema > Eutrema japonicum. The sequence goes on from BSQW01000011.1 coordinate 42,185,034, forward strand.
TTTTAATTATTTTTTTTTAATTTAAATTTTCATATTAGATACAATTCAGACTTCTCGGAGAAGTCTGAGAAACCGCAAACTTGTGTTTAGATCCAAATTCATCTCCAATGATTAAATTTGATTAAATTTTATGTACTTTTAATTTATATACAGCGACAATGAGTATGTGTAATTTTTGTAGTAAAAATTTCTAAAAACTAAAATTTTAATATTTTTTAAATTTAAATTTTCAAATTAAATACGTTTCAGACTTCTCTGAGAAGTCTGAGAAACCCCGATTCTCTAAGAAGTCTGAGAAACCACGATAACCACCATCGTCGACGAGTTAATGCAGTAACTAACCCATTTTTCCGCCATTAAAACTCAAGAATAGAGCTCGTAAACACTTTTCGAATTCTCTCTCAATTTCTCCCATTTTTCCACAGATTTTCCGATTCAAACGTACCGAAATCGGAAATTATGGCATAAAAACGGCAAAACACGACTGGGCTTGCGGGATTTCGGTGATATTAGACGTTTTGGGCGCTCGACGAGGGTGAAAACAAACTCTAAACGGATATAGGTACAAATTTTTGTATATCGTCGATTTTCATATCTGAGTTGTATACTCAGACTGGTTTAGAAGGCTGATGAAACCCATATGGTCAACGAGAGGGTAGTTTTGCAATTGACTTTTAAAAAATCAGATTAAAATTGAAGTCTGGTAATCTCTGAGAAGTCTGAGAAATTCCGATTCTCTCAGATTTCTCCGATAAGTTCGAGTTACCCTAAATCTAATATCTAGCACTTATAAGTGACAATATTAAAACATAACTTCTAGGTAGCATCAAATTCATGAAATATATGCACATTACAATACGTATGTGCAAATTTAAAATTTAAAATGTAAATTTGGTAAACCATGAATCTAACCCTAAAGTTATATGTAAATGTTTCCATTACAAAGCATGTTTTGAGGTTTACAACCTACTTTGCCTTATATGTTTTTAATTTGATTCAATTTTACAAAATTTAATTTTAATACTTCGAAATCGTCTATATTTAATTTATGTATAAGAAATGTTTAACAAAATAATTTTTTACAATTTTTAAATTTAAATTTACTAATTAAATCTGTATCAGACTTCTTCGAGAAGTCTGATATTTGTTGAGGTATAGGCATAATTAACTAACCTTGTTTAATTTGATTCAATTTTATGAAATATTGATTTCTATACATCAAAATCGTCTATATTTAATTATTGTAGAAAAAAGTTTTAACAAATTTTTTTTTTAATTTTTAAATTTAAATTTACTATTTTAATCTGTATAAGACTTCTCGAATACGTCTAAGAGAAGTCTGGTAAGAGAAATCAATCATACTTCTATTAGAGTCTAAATGTCAGAAATTTTGGGGTAAAAACAGCAACTTGCCCAATATTCTATACCAGCGCTTTTTTTTTTAATGTTTGACACATTTCTTTTGTGACGAGTGACCTTATAAAAATGATTTTATATCTAAAATTGAAAATATTATATACTGACACTTTTCATAAGGAAGACATGTTCATTTTTTATTTTATTTTGTGACCCGTGTCTTATTGAAAATAATTTATATCTAAAATTGATAATATTCTATAGTGGCGCTTTTGTTAATGTATGAGCCATTTATATTTTATTTTATTTTTGGATAATTATCTTGATAAAAATGATTTTATATCTAAAATTGATAATATTTCATACTGGCATTTTTCTTAATGTAAGACACATTATTTTTTTATTTTATTTTGTGACATGTGTCTTGCTGAAAATTATATATATATATAATAATAATATTCTATACTCGCGTTTTTCTTAATGTATGACACATTGATTTTATTTATTTATTTGGTGACACCTGTCTTGATGGAAATAAGTTTGTATCTAAATTTTATAATATTCTATATGGCGCTGTTTTTAATGTTTGACACTTTGTTTTTTTTTTGTGACGAGTCTCATGATAAAAATGATTTAATATCTAAAATTGATAATATTCTATATTGGCGCTTTTCTTAATGTAAGACATATTAATTTTTAATTTTATTTTGTAACGCATGTCTTGCTGAAAATAATTTATATCTTAAATTGATAATAATATTCTATATTGACGCTTTTCTTAATGTATGACACGTTTATATTTTATTTTATTTTGGGACAACTATCTTGATAAAAATGATTTTGTATCTAAAATTGATAACAATCTATATTGACGCTTTTTCTTAATGTAAGACACGTCGAAATTTGTTTTTTTTTTTATGCGTGTTTTGGTAAAAATGATTTATATCTAAAATTGATAGTATTCTATATTGGCGCTTTTCTTCATGTATGACACATTGTTTTTTTTTATTTTATTTTGTGATGAGTGTTGATGAAATATATTTTAAATATAAAATTAATAGTATTCTATATTGGCACTTTTCTTGATGTATGACATGTTCATTTTTATTTTATTTTGTAACATGTGTCTTGTTAAAATTGATTTATATCTAAAATTGAGAATATTCTATAGTGGTGCTCTTATTAATGTACGTATGACGCGAGTCTTGATAGAATATATTTATATCTAAAATTGATAATATTCTATATTGGTGTTTTTCTTAGAGAAATTTTAAAAACTACCACCATCTAGACCTCACTTTACAAAACTACACTCAACTAAAAATTTATTCAAAACTACCCTCATTTAATAAATTGTTGACCATTTTGCCCTTAAACCTTGATAAATCGCGATCGTCTTTTTTTGTGAAGTTTCATTGGTGCATGTGCGTAGTTGCACATCACACCGGAATACAGACCCGAAGAAGAGTGGTCCGGCGAATCTAGCACCGGTGATTGAGTATTTTGGGAGAAAATTCTGCGACCATCGACGGCAGCAACAGTTATTGCACGAGGGTATATATCGCCCATCTTTTCTAGGTATTGGGAGAAAATTCATATATTTGCTTTTGCTTAATTAGGAGATGATGATCTGATTTTAGATTGGTTGATGTGATTTTAGATTTCGAAGATGTCGGTGCGATTGAGAAGTTATGGATTGTATTTGATTTTAGGTTTTGGAGATGGCGATGTCATTGAGAAATTTTTTTGTTCAGTAAATTTATATTGCCTTATATATCAGAGGTTTGCCCGCTTATGGGTTCAATAACCCCTTGAAAGTATGTGAAGTCTGTGTCATTAAGATAAGGCGATTGAAAATTTTATTTGTTGAATTTTTAGGGTCCATGTAGTTTCATAAATTGTATTAGATTTCAGGTTTTGGAGATGACATGTCATTGATAAATTTATATAGCCTTATAAATCATGTGGATTTGTAAATTTGAGCTTTACCAGCTTCTGGGTTCAATAACTAGTATGTCTCATTAAGATTATAAAGATGACAATGTGAATTTTTAAATTTATGAGCTAATTTATACGACTTTGTAAACTATATTTTTGCTTTTATCAGGTTACAATTATTGAACTATACTATGTATGTGCAAGATAGGAGTTCACAAATGGCACATGAGATTTCATTATTGATGGTGAAAGAGGAAGCTCAATTAGTGTCATCAAAAAAGACATTGCCTAAAAAGATTTGGTTGATGTGGTTTTCGATAGCTCTTTGTTTAGCTATTCATTTATAAGGGTTTATAAATTTGTTTGTTGTTTTTTTTTCTTCCAAATTTGCAGAGAAGGGTGAATTCGACCACTCATGTGTTTTATGGATCAGAAACGTCAAAGGTTTTTAATTTTCCAGTTAGACAAATGAACGCAATTATTGATGAGAGTGTTACAATGACTAATCCTCCACTTCTTGTTTGGCACAACATACTTTTATCAAAAAAGCTCTTTGTTTAGCTATTCATTTATAAGAGTTTGTAAATTTGTTTGTTGTTTTTTTTGTTCCAAAGTTGCAGAGAGGGGTGTACTCGACAACTCATGTGTTTTATGGATCAGAAACGTCAAAATCAAAACGTGGTTAACAATACAAAGTTTCAGTTCCTGATCCAGGACCTAAGGCTCTGAGTTGTTCCTCTAATACCTATATTAGTGCTGATGATGATGTTTTTTGTGGAAAAAAATTCAAAGACAAACAAGAAATGAGCAAAAGGGTGCGGACGTTGGCAATGAAATATAGCTTTGAGTTTCGTACTCAGCATTCAGACAGGAAAAGATATCTTCTTCGTTGCATTGATGAAAAATGCAATTGGAGATTGTTGGAAACCAAAGTGAAGGGGAGTGAAAGCTTTGTGGTTCGACAAGCAAATGCCAAATTGTTGGGTATAATGGTAAGCAATCATTTCGAGGGAGGCAAGATGACTAAGACCAAAACAAATTGCAAAGAAGATTAGAAAATGCCATGGGGTTGTGATTCCATATTCAAAAGCATGGAGAACTCAAGAACATGCACAAGAGGTTGCTAGAAGGACTCATGCTGATAGAATGCTGATAGTTATGAAGACTTGCCAAATGGAATCGAACTCTCGAGGGGAAAATAGACGCCTTGACCATTCTGCCAAAGCTACATTATTGATAATTTAGTTTTAATTGGATTTCTATTATTTATATGATTTTAAAAGAATAAATATAAAACTCTCACGAGGGAAATTTTTGTACTTAAGTGAAGAATGCCTTAACCACTCGACCAAAGTGACATGATTGGCAACCGAGTTGAAGCTGATTTTATATATCTTTTATATGCTTTTATAAATTTATTTTAAAACCTTATAAAGAAGTTTATGAAACCTTACAAAGATGTTTTTAAAAGGTTTTATAAATGCTTGATATGATTTTACAAAGATAAAATTGCAAGAAATGACACTTATTTAAAGTTTCCTTGCCATCTTAGCACATTCTTTTTGTTTGGATTTTTTTTTGTACCCCTAACTCTGCTTCTCCGTGTACTGTCTAAAACACCTGACCCGCCATACAGGCTAAGTCAGCGTGTTAACCTTCTGGTCTGGCCCAAAACGATAAGTAACCGAAATTTCCGCCAACTTATTTGAAATTAAACGTTTGTCTTAACACACCTGCAAGAGAAAAGAAAAATAGAAATACAGGGGGAGGGGATGAGTAATTTAGATTACCCAGGAGAATGAACACAACATACACTTGCCACGCCTACAAACAATATTTATTCTAAGTGTTGAATATTGATAATTAAAGCGAAATGTTAATAAATGAATCAATTCGTGATTGTTGGTTGAGAACCTAGAATGCATGTTAATATAGTACTATTGAAACTGGATTTTGTTTGTTGTTCAAATTGTGATATTGCATGTGGTGATGTTAGCGTGCGTGAGGCACAATATTGCGGGTTACCGCTATAGGTCCTGCAAGGGAGGGGGCTCACGTGGCTCAGTCGTTGAGATCGTTTGGCTGAGAATGGCAAAGCACTTTCTTGCAGCTGTGTGGTGGTTCATGGGGTGCTCGTGACTAGTCCATAGGTCAAGATGGCTGACGAGCCGATGTTGTGCTGGAAGAAGTGCTTAGGCACGAGGGATCCCGTAAAACACTAAAGATTACGATATCCTAAGGATGGTGATATCATGGACCACGTTTTGGCGGTGTTATTGGGATGTAGTCCCACATGTGTTTTGCGTGCTATGTTTGCATTGTCGTAAGTGTTAGTACTATTGCTTGCTTGGTCATTTTAGCCTTACAAAATAGTAGATATGCTAAGAATAACACATGAAAAATTGATTAAAACACATTCGGTATATCCAGAATCATATTCAGAACAACAATCGCATTATTTTCCCTCTTCATGTTTCCTGATACCCAACTAAACAACTTGACCTAATATCTGAATTTCCCTATTTGTGATGCAATACTCATGAACTGAGACCATGAAATAAGTGAAATTATGATATTTACAAGGTCTTGTAAATACAATTATAAACTTTACAAAGTCTTGATAATATAAGTTTTCATATGTTATAAATTGTGGTACACCGTGAAACATCTTTCTTTGAAATTTGGTATTTATAAGGTTTTGTAAATTACTTATAAAATGCAGAAACTAGTCTTCGTCTCTAAAAACATCTTCTCTGATATCACAAAATCATACAACAAAACCAGCAAAATTGAACTAACAAACTGTAATGTCTGCTTACCAAGTCCGAAAGATGTAGGCAAAGTTGCCATTTGCAGAACCAAAACACACAAGATAAGATAGATAAAATCACATTGACACTCAAACAAAGAGTCAAGATTCTATCATTCGACATTGTGAGATTGTGAATATATTTATATTTTTGAAAAAGATCTTCATTCATCAACTCTTCTACCAAATTTCAAAGTAATTGGCTTAATTTCTGAGTAAGCAAATCTAATGAGTCAATGGAACCTTTTGGCTCAGGTGGTTGACGTCTAATCTCTGCAAATGCTTCTCTAATCTTTGGACATTCAACCCTCTATGTTATGATGATAATCCCAAATCCTCCCTACAATGTATCCCCCAACATCATTACAAAATGGGCAAACCCATTACAAAACTTGAATCTTGGCCATTTCAAAGGCAATCCCATCCATAACTCAAAATTCAGAAAATTGATAATTTCTCTTTCTTTCTAATTAAATCCAAAAACGAGACAGAAGAGATGAAATAGTAAAAGTTTAAAGAATAAAATGTTTAAAGATTGATGTTGAATCAAATCCAAAAACTTAATCACCTTTTATGAATCCACTATTGTACCGCCACATCCAAGTTAGGCGAGATTTGGCCTAGCAAAGTGAATTTGTGTGATTTTTTTTTGTGATGCGTGTTTTGATATAAACGATTTATATTTAAAATTGATAATATTATATACTGCCATATAATATAGAGAAATTGATCAAAATATCACTTTTTAAAAACTTTCTGACCAAACTAGCACCCTAATAAAAAAGCCTCATTTTTAGCATTCATTAAACATGTAAAATACAATTTTGCCCAAAACATTTTAGATCTCGATTTCGATCAATTTCCAGAAATTGATCATCGCCGCCGGTCTTCATCGATCATCACCAACAATTTCATCGCCGGCGATGGTTATCGTCGGAGGTTGTGTTACTGTAATCCTCAGCCGTCATCACGCCTCAATATTGCAGGTTCTTTCTTTGACATTTTTTATTAACACTGCATTTAAATAAGAATCTAAAACAATAGAGCGACTCTCTCGTTGAGTTCACGATTTCGCTATCCAATCTTCCGTTCATAATTAAAATCCACTACAAGAAAATTGTCTATTTCCAACGAAAATTTACGACCGTTTTAAATCGATGTAACTTTACATCGACATTACGACGACTTTACGATGAAATATGTGTTCGCTGTAAAATCACCGTAAATATGTGTCGTCGTAATATCGATGTATATTTACGACTAGTTTACGACGACATTACGACGACAACATAAATCGTCATAATGTCGTCGTAAATTTACATCGATATTACGACGAATTTGTTTTCTGTATATTACGTTGATATTACGACGATTTGACGTCACATGTTCCCAGTTAGGTAGACCACGCTTTTTAATAGGTCCACCTACTAAATTTACATCGAATTTACAACGTAAAATTCGTTGTAAATCCGTTGGAAAATCGTTGGTAAATCTGAAAAAAATTATATAAATACAGCCTAACTTCAAACGAAAAAATAAAAAAAAACAAACAGAAAAAAAACAAACAGAATTAAAAAATATATATATATAAATGTCTATATACGAACTACGAAAATGGATGTATACGCAAAAGGATTCAGAGGGAGATTTGACGGAAGAATTCAAAGAAGAGCTTGAAATATTCATGTATCAGGCCGGACATATGCAAACAACCCTGGAAAGTGGTAAGATGTTCTGTCTTTGTCGTAAATGCAAGAATACGAGATATATGTTTATTGAGACGGTGTGGAAGCATTTACTAAATAGAGGGTTTATGCCGCAATATTATGTTTGGTATCAACATGGAGAGGGTTTTGAAAGAACTCAAGCAACGGATAGTAGTAGTAATTATCAAGGTCACGTAGAATCAAATTATCAAGGTAGTTATGATCATGGTCAACATCAATTTGATCAGGGTGCAGATCATGATAGGATGCATGCAATGGTTAATGATGCATTTCATGAAACAAATGCTGATAATAGTATTGTTGAGGAACCAGACGTAGATGCGAAGCGATTTTATGATATGCTAGACGCTGTTAACCAGCCACTCTACGATGGATGTAGAGAAAGTCAGTCTAAATTGTCGTTAGCTGCTAGGATGATGACAATTAAAACTGATCATAACTTAGCTGAGGTTTGCATGGATGATTGGGCTGATCTTATTAAAAAGTATTTGCCAGAGGATAATTTGGCTGCCGAAACATACTATGAGATACATAAGTTGGTGTTTAGTCTTGGGTTGCCTTCTGAGATGATAGATGTATGTGTTGACAATTGTATGCTTTTTTGGAAAGATGATGATAAGTTGCAGGAATGTCGATTTTGCCAAAAACCGAGATTTAGGCCCCAAACAACTGGGAGTACTAAGATACCATACCAACGGATGTGGTATCTTCCTATAACTGATAGGTTGAAACGATTGTATCAATCTGAAAGGACAGCTGCATCGATGAGGTGGCATGCAGAATATTCACACAGAGAAGGAGAAGTGACTCACCCGTCAGATGCAAAAGCTTGGAAACACTTTAACACGGTACACCCTGATTTTGCTAACTCTAAGCGAAATGTGTATATTGGTCTTTGCACTGATGGATTTAGTCCATTCGGTATGTCTGGTAGGCAATATTCTTTGTGGCCAGTTATCGTAACTCCTTATAACCTTCCCCTAGATATGTGCATGCAAAGGGAATTTCTTTTCCTGAATATTTTAGTCCCTGGTCCCAATCATCCGAAGAGGTCCCTTGATGTGTTTTTGCAGCCTCTCATTCATGAGTTGAAACATTTGTGGTATACAGGAGTGCGGATATATGATTGTTCGAGGAAAAAAACTTTTACGATGCGTGCGGTGCTTATGTGGACAATAAGCGACTTCCCTGCATACGGAATGCTATCAGGTTGGACGACGCATGGGAGGTTATCTTGTCCTTATTGCCTCGATCGGACAGATGTGTTTCAACTAAAACATGGTCGAAAAACATGCTGGTTTGATTGTCACCGCCGGTTTTTACCAATCAATCATCCATATAGGAGAAACATGCGGTTGTTTAGGAAGAACAAAATCGTGCGTGCCCCCCCCCCCCCCCCCCCCCCCCACAAGTGTATCTATCTGGGGAAGATCTTGAAGCGCAAATAGATCATTTTGGGGGACTAGAAACTGTGAATCGTGGGGGAAATTGGCACACTCCAGCTAATATGCCTGATGGATACGGGGTAAATCACAATTGGCACAAGAAAAGCATTTTTTGGGATCTTCCGTACTGGAAAAATCATTTACTGAGACACAATCTTGATGTCATGCACATTGAGAAAAACTTTTTTGATAACATCATGCATACAGTGTTAAACGTGAAAGGAAGAACCAAAGACAGCGGAAAGTCAAGGTTGGACTTGCCAGATATTTGCAACAGAAATGAGTTGCATATAATGAGCAATGGAAAATCACCAGTTCCTATATTTCGGTTGGGTGTAGAACAAAAGGCATCGTTGTTCAATTGGGTTTCATCTGACGTGAAGTTTCCTGATGGGTATGTATCCAATCTTGCTAAATCTGTTGAGAAAGGAGAAAAGTTTTCAGGGATGAAGAGTCATGACTGCCACGTGTTTATGCAACGTTTACTTCTTTTCGCATTTGCCGAACTCCTTCCAGAAAATGTTAATGAAGCAATTGGAGGTAAGATACTTCATCACATATAAAATTATTGAGATTAATTATATATATATGTTACAATGTATATAATTTTGTCTTTGCAGGTATCGGAGCGTTTTTCCGGGATCTTAGTACACGAACGTTGTCAGAAGATGTGATTGCACAACTAGCTGCTAATATTCCAATCTTGTTGTGCAATTTGGAGAAGATATTTCCCCCTGCGTTTTTTTGATGTTATGGAACATCTTCCCATTTATCTCCCCCACGAAGCAGAACTAGGAGGCCCTGTTCAGTTTAGGTGGATGTACCCATTTGAGCGCTTCATGAAACATTTAAAGGGAAAGGCAAAAAATCTAGCAAGGGTTGAAGGATCAATTGTTGCGGGAAGTTTGACAGAAGAAACTTCACACTTCACTTCATATTATTTCGCTCCAAAAGTTCGCACACGCAAACGGGCTCCCCGACGATACGATGATGGCGGTGTGGGACGAATTTATGCAGCAGATGGTGTCCCAGATATATTCTCACCAATTGGTCGTCTTAGTGGAAAATTGAATGAAGTTTGGTGGGATAACGAGCATGACAGCCACAGCGCACATACGTACATCCTCCTAAACTGTGATGAAGTGAGTCCTTACGGAAGGTAATAACAAAACTATTTAATTAATCAGTCATTAATAATTAATTAATATAATTATAGTTAAATGTGTTAATTTTTATGTCTATATATGTATTTTGCAGCTTATTTGTTACCCAGGTACGAGAATGCATTGAAGGGGTTTCAGATGATGAAATAAACGAACGTAAAGATCGTCACTTTGTTGAGTGGTTGAAGACGAAAGTAAGTTAATATAGTTATAAATATTTCATTTAATTATATCGGCTTTCAATCTAACTTTTATACTTATCATAGGTTGATCATGGCGATCCCGCATATCCATTTTGGTTTCATGAGTTACTCCTAGGCCCCATCGGGAAGATAACGACCGCACCCATGTATTTTACCCGTGGTTATGTGTTTCATACATACAAGTATGGCGTTCGTCGGGAAACTACCAACTACGGAGTATGTGTTAGGGGTGAAATAGATTTTTATGGGGTTTTGCAGGAAATAATTGAAGTGGAGTACCCCGGACTGGTTAGGTTGAAATGAGTTCTCTTCAAATGTGATTGGTTCGATCCAACAGTCGGTCGAGGGGTGCGAATTAACAAATTTGGTGTGGTTGACGTCAACAAATCACGACGTTACAACAAGTTTGATCCATTCATCCTAGCATCACAAGCAGAACAAGTAACGTTCGTTCCATATCCGCGAGTTCGAACATCTGGGATCTCATGGTTATCGGTTATTAAAATAGCTCCAAGGGGTAAAATTGTTGGTGTTGATGATCTTCCAATGCAACAAGATTCTTGCCTTGATATTACAAAACCAGAGATTACGGAGAACATTCTTTTAATTGATCCACGAAACAGGCAACTTGAATATCTACCTGACGACACAGAAGAAGAAGGCGATTCCGACGAGTTTGAAGAAACTGACGATGATGATGGACCTGAAGATGATGAACCCAATCAAGATGATGAGCCCAACGAAGATGATGATTCTGATTGAAATCTTATATATATATATATATATATATATGTAATTTTCGGTTTTGTTAAATGTTTAAGTTTTTGTTGTAAAATTATATATTAAACTAATAAAAATTCTACGAAACATTGATGAATTAACAGTTTTTGTGAATGAAACACGTAGATTAGGATTAATTTAACTTTATTACATAATGCTAATTAAACCCTAAATATACAGTTATGTAATGTAAATCTGATGGTACTTAACGATTATTTTATGACGAAATTACGACGCCTAGGACAACGAGCAGAACGTAACGTTGTATTCCCACTTCTGATGATCTGGCCAACAAAGAATTCTGGGGGTCGAGTTTTCTAGATTCATAAAAACCAACCACCATAACTGAAAGCTACATAGAATTGGACATCCTTATATCACGAAGGATTTACATAGATGTCCAATTCTATGAATCTTTCACCTATGGTAGTTGAAGACTAAAAGATTATTTGTTGGCCAGATCATCAAGAAGTGGGAACACAATGATCAGCGTAAAAAATCAAGGAAAGTTACCAACGGATTTAGCATTGAAGGTGTGTATTTTTTTTTGAGTTAGCATTGAAGGTGTGGAATGTATTTATAGAAATTTTTTAGAAATTACCAACGGATTTGCAACGAAAATTTACAACGGTTTTACATCGAATAACATTACAACGATTTTACATCGAATATGCGACGAAATTACGTCGACAAAATCCGATGTAAATAATTAGGTGACATATAAAAAACCGTGTTTTACCAAACTCTCATTTCGTCGTAATATCGTCGTAATTTTACGACGATTTTACGACGACTTAGTCGTAATTTCGTCGTAATATCATCGTAATTTTACGACGATTTTACGACGACTTAGTCGTAATTTCGTCGTAAGTTCTAAAATTTGGGGTAAGTTTACAACGATTTTACATCGAATATCATTACAACGAAATTACATCAACGAAATGCGATGTAAATAATTAGGTAACCTATAAAAAACCGTGTTTTACCAAACTCTCAAAGTCGACGTGAAATCGTCGTGATACCGATGTCACTCATTTCGTCGTAAAATCGTCGTGAATGTACGACGCTTTTACGACGATTTAGGTTTAATTTACATTACGATAGATTCGTCGTAAACTCGTTGTAATTTTACAACGATTTTACGACGAGTTAGTCGTAATTTCGTCGTAAGTTCTAAAATTTGGGGTTTAGGGTTTGATTTACATGTTTGGTTTTTTTTTATCTTATATCTTGTTTTACGTAAGTTTTAATCATAGTATGTTTTTACAAAATCATTTACATTATTTAAGTCATGCATGTTACGAATATACTTATAAGAACGAATCATATACATTATTATGTAAGATAAGGAAATCGACGACGATATAGATTCAATCGTCGTTATTGAATGTATTGTTAAATATTAGAAGTATTAGATCCACAAATATACTTCGTTCTTACGTCCAGGATATGTGTATTGTGATTTAGGGTTTAGGGTATAGATTTTAGGTTTTACAACGACTTGACGACGGATGCGTCGTAAATTCGTTGTAAGTTTACGACGAATTCGTCGTAATTTCGTTGTAATAACTAAAATGACGGATTCGTCGTAATTTCGTCGTAAACTTACAACGAATTTACGACGAATCCGTCGTAATTTCGTTGTAATACCTAAAATATAGGGTTTAGGGTTTGATTTACATGTTTTATTTTTTTTTATCTTAGATCTTGTTTTACGTAAGTTCTAATCATAGTATAAACAAGTTTATGTTTTTACAAAATCAATTACATTATTTAAGTCATGCATGTTACGAATATACTTATATATAAGAACGAATGCTATACATTATTATGTAAGATATAGAAATCGACGATGAAATAGATTCAATCGTCGTTATTGAATCTATTGTTAAATATTAGAATTATTAGATGCACAAATATACTTCGTTTTTACGTCCAGGATATGTGTATTGTGATTTAGGGTTTAGGGTATAGATTTATCTTATTACAAAGATATTACAACGGATTCGTCGTAAAATCGTTGTAAGTTTACAACGAAATTACGAAGAATCCGTCGTAATTTCTTTGTAATACCCAAAATATTTGATTTCCCGCGTGGGGGAAAATTTCGATACGTTTGATTTTCGGTTCAGTTTTACGACTATTCGTCGTCAAATTGTTGTAAGTGTACAACGACATTACGACGAATCCGTCGTAATGTCGTCGTAATACCCAAAATATTTGATTTACCGCGTGGGGGAAAATTTTGATACGTTTAATTTTCGGTTCAGTATTACGACGATTTTACGACGGCATCGTCGTAAAATCGTCGTAAATTCCCAACGAATTTACGACCACAGCAAAATCTATATATACGTGACCAAAATTTTCCTCTTCACAATCGCAAAATCACTCTCTCTCTCCTCACTCTATCTCTCTAAAAACCTCTGCCCTCTCTCTAAAAAAGGTAACATTTTTTTTTGTATTATTAAATTATATTATAGTTGTAAGAATTTTGAATTGTTAGTTAGGATTGTAATATTTATTAGTTAGGATTGGAATTATTAGTTAGGATTGGAATTATTAGTTAGGAATGGAATTATATTATACTAAAATTGAGTTATTTTTAAATATTTTTTAGATATGGCGCCACGTAAATCACACTATCGGCAGTTTCTCGAGACGGGACCGAGTGCTAATTCGCAACTCCCGTCATCTTCTGCGACACAGTCCGCTGTTCCGGATTCTTTTCCCGGACCAGCGCCGCCTCCGGAAGCAGATGCTCGACCGCCGTTGTTGTATGCGGGATTGACGGTCGAAGATATTTTACAGACGCCGGGGCATGATTCTTTAGACCGGTTAGATCCGCGACGGCTCCCGAATACTTTTTGGTACGTAACTACAATTTTTTTTTTTAATAACATTATGAATTTGTTTATTTTTACTAATAATTTTTGTTTTATTTCTCAGGTTTAAGGAAGATAACAAGGTTGGACGGAGTGTGGCTGACACCATTAAAGCCTATTCATGGAGCCTCACCGCAATTGGTCTTCGGTTCCAGAAGACGTTGTCGAGACATGGTTTAAATGTTTCGCGGTAAATTTTTTTTTTTAATATTCATTATTATTTTGGTCAATTCTTTATCTTTAATATATCATTTCTAATTTTTTTTTTGTATAGCAAAAATGGCATTGGGACGTTGCGATCAACGGGACGGTGAAGACGGAATTCAAAAAGAAGGGAAAACTGCGGCTCAACAATGCCGTCTCCGATTGGAAGAGGAAGTGGGAGGTTAAAGGCGATCATGGGAAGCCGCCATACATGTCTTCTGATGTTTAGAACGGCTTGACGGCATACTGGAGAGATCCGCATGCGCAGCAAGTGGCCACTAAGTGTTCAGCTTCTCGAAACACTATGGGTCCAGACGGTCTTCCAGCGCTTATGCCTCATACGTCGGGTCAAACGTCTTTTGCGGGAAGACGCCTTCAAATGGTAATAATTTTTTCGGTTATAATTTTATTTATGTAATTTTAATTTGTTATTAATTTATATTACCCATCAACTGTTTGATTTCTTTTTGAATGTCTTTTTTGTTAGGCAAATGGAGGCGAACTTCCTCCAATGACCCGAGTTTTTGCGGAAACTCACAAGAAAAAAGACGGATCTTTTGTAGATCCTCGAGCAGAGGCGATCTACAATGACGCGCATGCAAGGATCGACGAGCGTCAAACTCAGCTTTCTCAGCAACTATCACCCGGCGGTAGTTCGGTCCAATCCACTGCGACTTTGACGGTTGCCCAGATGGACGAGATATACGCAGAGGTAATTTAACGTTTTTTTTTTTACAAAAGTTAAAGTTTCTTTATACAATTTATTAAATTTTACGTTTCTTTTTTAAAGGTTGCCCCGAAGAAAAAGGGCAGAGTTTTAGGGATGGGATCGATCGTAGATAGTGTCGCCGCGTCGTCCCGTCGTCAGCTTTTCGACGATCCGGTTATTTGCGGACGGAGTTAAACACCGCCAACGCCGAGATCAACACTTTGCGGGCGAAGCAGGTGGTATACGATGAGAAGATCCAAGTATACGATAAAACAATCGAAGGATACAACACTCTCTTCGATATTATTGCTCTGACTAACCCGACTTTGGTGGCTGCACTGAGGCAGCAGGAAGGATCGACATCGGGTCAGCCGACTGATCCGCTCGCGCAAGAACGAGCGAATGTGGAGCAGAATGGATCGGACGACGAGCTTTTAGATAATTTACGTTTTTCAGCTGGACAATAGTTTAAGAATTTTATTTTGTATTTTAAATTTTATTTTATATTTTGAATTTATTTATAAAATTTTAATTTATAAATATAATTTTATTAATTATTTTTTTAATTTTATTTAGTTTAATTAATTTATTTAATTTATTTAATTTATTTAATTTATATAAAATTATATTTAATTTACGACGACTTTACATCGAAAACTTTACATCGATTTTACATCAAATAATTTACATCGATTTTACATCGATTTTACATCGTTCAATAATTTACGACGAATTTACATCGAATATTTTACATCTATTTACCAACGCATTTACAGATACCTATTACGACGAATTTACGACGTATTGTCAAAACAGAAATTGTATACTTCGATGTAAATTCGATGTAATGTTTCATACTATTACGACGAATTTACGACGGATTTCCGAAAAAAAATTTGTATAATCCGATGTAAAATCGATGTAATATTTCATCGTGATATCGATGTAAAATCGATGTAATGTATTCGTCGTAAAATCGATGTAAATTTACAACGATTTTACGACGAATATTATACGATGATTTTACGACGATTTTTAGTGCTCCTTAATGTTACGACCAATTTACGACGATTTTCGATTAACGACGATCATATTACGACGAATTGTTAATCGTCGCTAATCTGTCGTAAACCATGTTTTACGACCAATTTACGACGATTATGTTAGTTGTAAAAGTGCAGTTTTCTTGTAGTGATCTCGAAATTTTAGTTTACGATTCCAATCTCGAAGCTTCCGTTTGCGATTCCGATCTCAAAATTTTTGTTTGTGATTTCGATTTTGAAGCTTCTGTTTTCGATGGATCTCAAAGGCTGAATCGACGACGAGACTGCTCTTAAGAAATTGGTAAGCTTCTTCTACATTTCTTCATCCCCTCCTCTGGAATCATTAACCAATAATCATTATCTATGTCAGTTTTTATGTATATTCAACGTTTATATATTTGTAGTGACCATAGATTGTATGACTAATGCAGGATCGACCATTTCAGAGGATTTGCAGGGGTTTGGGCAGTCTTTTCTTGTGAGTTAATCTTCAAACTAGAAAAGAGTGGCTAATTATATTTGTTGGGTATATATTGGGTTGGTAATTTCATAGGTTTGATATGATGTGATACTGTGCAGAAGCTAAAGTTGCCACGGTTGGAAGATGGAAGGTGCTTTGCTTAATTCGTTGATGTATATATAAGAACACAAGCTTAGATTTCTATTTTTTGTTCACTTTTTTTTATATAGTTTTCTGTTTTTTTTTTTCATTTCGGAAGACTTTCCGAAATAAGTTATATATGTTCCTAAATACGTTTCATTTTCAAGAAATTATCATTTTTCATCATTTGTATCTTTCTTTATTTCTTTGTGTCTCCAAAACAACTACACATTTGTTCTGATGCTTCATTTACGCATGGAAATCAACATGAAATATCGTTTTTTATATAGTTTTATGTTTTTATTCATTTCAGAAGACTTTCCGAAATAAGTTATATATGTTCCTAAATACGTTTCATTTTCAAGAAATGATCACTTTTCATCATTTGAATCTTTCTTTATTTATTTGTGTAGACAAAACAAAAACACATTTGTTCAGATGCTTCATTTACGCATGGAAATCAACAGGAAATATCGTCTTCTGTTTTTGTTCATTTAGGAAGTCTTTCCGAAATACGTTATATATGTTCCTAAATACGATTCATTTTCAAGAAAGAATGATTTTTCATCATTTGTTTATTTAGGAAGTCTTTTCGAAATATGTTATATATGTTCCTAAATACGATTCATTTTCAAGAAATGATCATTTTTCATCATTTGTTCATTTAGGAAGTCTTTCCAAAATAGGTTATATATTTTCCTAAATATAATTCATTTTCAAGAAATGATCATTTTTCATCATTTGTTCGTTTAGGAAGTCTTTCCAAAATATGTTATATATGTTCCTAAATACGTTGCATTTCCATAAATGATCATTTCTTGTTGATTTAGGAAGGCTTTCCTAAATACGTTATATATGTTCTTAAATGGTTCCTAAATACGTAGAATGTTGATTTAGGAAGGCTTTCTTAAATACGTTATATATGTTCCCAAAATAATATTTGAGTGTGTCTGCATTCTACATCGATTATATCGACGGGAAACAAATAAAATACCAGAAAAAACATTGAAATCCTTCGAATCTGGAAAAGAAAGATAAGGTAATAAGAAAGAAGAAAAAAGCTATTCCTCCCAAATCTAATTAGGCAAGCAGACGAAAACCCTAATCCAGTGATCTGACGAACAACAATCGAGTTCAGAAAGAGAGAGAGAGAAAAGTGCTATAAGAATGCTTCAGACACCTCCTAAAAGAACAAAGAGAAGAGGATCAGAATCCTCCGCAGGAAACGCCCGAGGAGATGTAGATTTCTATTTTTCAGCGATGATAAGCTTCCGATGGTGATTATCTCTGGCGACTATTCCAATTTCTGAAGAAGGGTTTGTTGCTGGTGACAAGCGATGAAGAGGACGACAATCTTTTTTTTTAATTGCGTGTTTAAATTTGTTCAAGGGTAATGAGTCTTTTTCCCTTTTAATGAATACTACTTTTGGGATTTTCACCCTTGGGTGCTAAATTATTGAACTTTAAGTTTTTTTGTGCTATTTTGTAGAATTGCCCAAAAAAATATGTTATTGCATTTTTTTATCATAATTAATCATCTTAAAAATTCAAATATTCGAAATTAGTAAATATATATATAAATATTACAACATAGTGACCTTTTGTGTTTAAACAGTAAAATTTTCATTTTAGTTTATTCATATCCTGGATAACTTTTAATCTTTAGATTTTTGTGGATAACTATCCCTGTGTCCAAACAGAATAATTTTGTTCAATTAAAAATTCATTTTTTGGAGATAAAATTTCAAATAAAAACCATAATCTTCTAAGCCATTAATATCACAACATTTTTAATTTTGGTTATATTTTATATTTTAATTGAATTCCGAAAATTAAAAATATTATTTTAGATTATTTTAAATTTTCTTAAATATAGGTTAGATTGTTTACCAAAATTTAAAAAATTAGTTATTATCTTCAAAAATAATAAATCATTTTAATTTAGATTTAATCTAAATTTTCAAATGTAAATAATCTAACCATAATAACACAGATGATAATATATATATATATTATTGTATTTTTTTTATCATAATCAATCATCTTAAAAATTAAAATAAGTAAATATTTATAATATACGGTAATATGATGGGCGGGTTAGGGTTATGTTTTTATAATCGCCATTTTTATGGGTTTATTTGTCAAAAGATCCAATGTAGTAGGCTGATTTGAGGCAGATTAAAAAAACGGGTTAACATTTTAACACTCATAAATATATAGATTGATTAGGTAATAATCTAAATTCAGATAATAACAAAGTTTACAAAATGGGTCAAAAAAATTGGATAGCTAAAATAATTAATTTTAAATCATACATGTCATACCATAATTATATATGTCTATACAATATAAAAAACCATAAAAGATATATATAAAAAAAATTATCACTCGCCCTCAATGTGGATTAAAATTTTAACTCGGACAAAAATCATATCAGATTTTAGAGATTTTAAGCTGAAAATATCAAACAAATTGTTAAAATTCTGTTAGATTTTATGATTCTAACTTAAATCATAAGAAAATTTATGTTATAAAATTTATTTTAATACATTAAATAAATATTTTGAAATCCGACACAAGAAGCAAACCAAAGAGTCCTTCGAGCCACCGGGTCCATAGGTTAATCCGGTTCGATGCGATCCGACCGCAATCAACAATTAATGAAATTATATATATACACGACACACACACACACACACATATATATATATAAATATATATATATATATATATATATATATATATATATATATATATATATATATATATATAAACTAACAAATCACTAAGATATGTTTAAAAAAGATATGTCTAACTGACAAAGTAATTATTATTATTTTTGATAAAGTATTATTCACAAACGGAAGAAGATTATAAAGTACCATAATGTAAAATCTGAATGACTCAATAAAAACAATAAAGAAAACCCTATGATTGAACTATAACGGAACCATGATCCGTTCGGATCAACGATTAATATGTTCAGTTCACGGTTATTTGCTGAGTTTTTACGGATTTTATTTGATTTTATAATATCGGGTTTTATAGCTATAACAGGACCGAATTATTGTCTGGATCCAAGTTTTAGAGCTATAACTGGATCGACTGGTCTGGTCATGATCTGAAAATATTACATTAATTTTTTTATAAGAAAATTCCGCGTCGGCGCTGGTGAAAATCTAGTCGGCTCTTATAAGTAAATTGTACACTCAAAGATGGCTTACTTTAAGAAACCTCAAAAAGTCAAAAAGCTCTCTCCCTCTTTCATGGCGGAACCATCTTTTACTCGTCTTCTCTTCACCACCTACTCTTGGGTCTTTGGACCCGACTCAGATTTCTTATCCAGTACCCGGGTTAGGAAAACTCTCGGGTCGGATCCTAAACTCCGGGTTGACCACTCTGTAAGTGTAGGTGAGACAAAAATAAAGTGCAGAAAATAAAGAGACACAGAGTTTTTTAATGAGGTTCGTTTCCTACTCCCCGGGACCACGTCCAGTATTCGAATTCACTAGAATAAGAAAGCAATTACAACACAATTGCAAACGCGTAGATCAACCTCTTGAAATATCGCTCTATTCTATAATATGAACTCTTCAGGATAACCTAACCCTTAGCTAAACTCCCCCAAGCCTAGACTTTGATTCACTCACTGACACAGACGATGTCACACCAACAAAAAACCTTTTGCCTTTGTTTTTCTCTCAAGCTCTGTGTGTATTATCAAAGGGCCACGACCTTGATCTATATATGCTTCAACTTGCACTTTATGTTTTTCCATATAGCATATTTCCTTTATTCAAGATATCTCCAAATCTTTTAGGAAATATTCTCTTTTTCCAATATCTTCTCCTAAGATTATGGAAACACTCCAAAACTATAATATCTTCTTTATCCAGCTCATATACCCCTTTTGGCACGTCTCTAGAATATTCTAGAAGTTTACTCTAGCCCACGCTGGCTCCAATTCATCCAATGACCACGATTTGATCGCCTGTAGCACTTCATGTATCGCTTGTAGCACTTCCTGTACTACTTCTCAATTGGTACAGCAACACTTCAAACACACACATCTTCATTCTCCCCCTTTTTGACTATGTATGTGAACTCAAGCTCTCTTAGCCTCAAAAGCTTCATCACTAGTAACACAACAACACTAGCAACACCCATTCTCCCCCTGCTTGAGTCACATCATGGTCAAAAACTAATGGAAGAACCGTCTCCTTCCAAATTGAAGATAAACTCCTACTGCACCATCTCTGTAATGATTATCTTTCCGAGACCAAAAAGCCCCTTGAACAAACCTGGAACAATTACGTTGAACATGTCCAACAACCCCACAATGATAACATGTTGGACCATGAAATCTCACACCATTAGCTTGCTCCATTCGATTATTCTCCCTCAATAATCTCAAACATCTTGGCCTAATATGCCCAACAACTCCACAGTGATGGCACACAGGTCGAAAAATTCGTCGAGGTGCACTCTGTACTTCTGGAATTTTCCTTTTTGCAGGCGCTGTAGCTGTTCTTGTACCAGCTGCCTTCGCTGTACCAGTTGCAGTTTCTGTACCAGTTGCAATTTCTGTACCAGTTGCAGCTTCTGTAGTAGATGTCATTGCAGCCTTCATTTTTCCACCAGATACAAAAGCACAATCAACTTTTGAAGATTTCCCTTTAAATCCAAGACCATATCGATCACTTTTCCCAATGCTAAGAAGATGATCCAACTGATTCGTGCCATTATTCAACATCCTCAAGCCTTTTTGTGTTTCTTCAAGTTGAACTCTAGCTTGCTGAGCTTCTTCTTCTTTTTATGTTGCATACTTTTGTACCTCAGCCGCTTGAGCTTCTAACTTGATATTCTCCTTAGTCAACGCCGAATTCTCCTCAACCAGTTTACACCAATGCTCATACAAGGCTTTGTAACTCTCAGCAAACTCTTTATCATCGATACTTCCAGCATCGTCATCACTCTCATCATTGTCACTTCCAAATTCAGACCGTGCTGCAGACGCAGATCCTGTTGCAGACGCTAACGCAGATCCTGTTGCAGACGCAGATTCTGCTGCAGATGCAGATTCTGCTACAGGTTTTGTTGCAGAATCAGATTCAAAAGTTGTAAAAGCCACAAAATTCGTAAGGTCTTCACCATCATCTGAATCAGTTCCAGAATCATTGATTTTCTTCTTCTTTCGTAAGTTTGCACATTCAGAGCGTACATGTCCAAAGCCTTGGCACTCATAGCATTTTATCTTCGATGATGACTTGCCAAACTCCTTTCCTTTCTCTGTTCGGTTTCCCTTCTGCTTCATATACTTAGCAAATTGTCTTGACAGCATCGCCATAGGATCTTCAGAAGATGAAACCTTTAGAGCAACTCCAACATCAGCATCCTTCTTCTTACCTTTGTCTTCATATGATTTGCTCAACTCAAAAGCCTGAAGTATCCCAACAAATTCATCAAAAGCCATCTCATCCAGATTATGAGCTTCTTCAACTGCAGAGATTTTTGACTCAAACTTTGATGGAAGAGATCTCTTCAGTTTCTTCACAAGCTTTTTGTCCTTGTACTGCTTTCCAAGAGCGAATGACTCATTAGATATGTCACACAGCTTAGCACTAAATTAAGCCACGGTTTCCCCATCATCCATCCTTAGATTCTCAAACTTAGATGCTAACATATCCAGCTTAGTTCTCTTGACACTTGTAGTACCTTCAAACATGTTCTCCAATGTCTTCCATGCCTTCTGAGCTGATGCACATTGAGAAATCAGCTTGAAGTAGTTTGCATCAATTGCATTGTAAATCGCAGTCTTGGCCTTAGAATTACAACTTGATGCCTTCTTCTCTGTAGCATTCCACTTATCCCTCGGCTTAGGAACTTCAACTCCCTTATCATCAGTCATCGTAGGAGGATTCCAACCTATCTCAATCGAATTCCAACAATCTTCATCAAGACCACTAATGAAAGCTTGCATATGAACCTTCCAATACCCATAATTAGAAGAATCAAGTCGCGGTGG
This sequence comes from Eutrema japonicum, assembly GCA_030161315.1. Lineage (NCBI taxonomy): Eukaryota > Viridiplantae > Streptophyta > Magnoliopsida > Brassicales > Brassicaceae > Eutrema > Eutrema japonicum. The sequence goes on from BSQW01000011.1 coordinate 42,207,922, forward strand.
TCTTGCCATAGACGTACCCTCATGATAGGACTCCATCAAACCTGATTTCAAACTCTGTCCTACTTCCTGTACTACTTTTGATCCTCACCTTAGATCTACCCGAAACAAGACTAAATCTCTATCGAGAACCCGCTCTGATACCAATTGTAAGTGTAAGTGAGACACAAATAAAGTGCAAAAAATAAAGAGACACAGAGTTTTTTAACGAGGTTCGTTTCCTACTCCCCGGGACCACGTCCAGTATTCGAATTCACTAGAATAAGAAAGCAATTACAACACAATTGCAAACGCGTAGATCAACCTCTTGAAATACCGCTCTATTCTATAATATGAACTCTTCAGGATAACCTAACCCTGAGCTAAACTCCCCCAAGCCTAGACTTTGAGTCACTCACTGACACAGACGATGTCACACCAACAAAAAACCTTTTGCCTTTGTTTTTCGCTCAAGCTCTGTGTGTATTATCAAAGGGCCACGACCTTGATCTATATATGCTTCAACTTGCACATTAAGTTTTTCCATATAGCATATTTCTTTTATTCAAGATATCTCCAAATCTTTTAGGAAATATTCTCTTTTTCCAATATCTTCTCCTAAGATTATGGAAACACTCCAAAACTATAATATCTTCTTTATCCAGCTCATATAACCCTCTTGGCACGTCTCTAGAATATTCTAGAAGTTTACTCCAGCCCACGCTGGCTCCAATTCATCCAATGACCACGATTTGATCGCCTGTAGCACTTCCTGTATCGCTTGTAGCACTTCCTGTACTACTTCTCAATTGGTACAGCAACACTTCAAACACACACATCTTCACACTCTTCCGAAAAGCCTCATCATCCACTTGATTCACTAATCAAAAAAACAGAAAACTTTCTAAATCTTCTTCTTCTCCTTCACCTCTCGAGCCTAGTTTCTTCGATCCAGCTTGATTCTCTTTTTCTGTTCGTCAATACTACTAATAATCTCAGGTATAAATACTCTTGTATATTTTCCTAAAGGCAATAACACATAACACGTTAAACCCTAGCCGCATACGTTTCTACATGGTATAAGAGCTACAAGCCTGATTTGTTTTTCTTCGTTTCTTTCTCTCGAGTTCTGTTCTGTTTCGTTTTGATCTTTGATTAAGATCAAGTTTTCTTTGTTTCAATGGCGACCGATGATTCTCTCGTTGTTGGTGTTGTTGAGAAGGCGACATATTCTACTACAACCACGCCTTACTCGTTGTTTTCGTCCGATAACCCTGGTTCCATGATATCCTATGTCCAATTGACAGGAGATAACTACGCAGAGTGGGAAACAGAGATGCTGAATGCCCTCTGGGGCAAAAGGAAAACAGGTTTCGTTAATGGTTCGATCAAGAAACCAAAAGATGCAGGCCATGAGATGGAGTATTGGACAAGTGTTCCGCGAGTTCGATCGACGGTTTCGTTCTGTTCAGAGGCCGCTGATTTGTGGGAAAATTTGAAGAAAATGTTTTCGGTTAGAAACAAAGTTCGAACTCATCAAATCGTGATTCAGCTTGGGGCATGTCGTCAAGAGGGTCAAACCGTGATGGATTATTACGAGCGTCTTACGACTTTGTGGGATGAGCTTCAAAACTATCGTCCTCTTCCTGTTAGTAGTGAGTTGAGCACTCCCCGGTTTAGATCGGTTTAGACAGAGAAACAATCGGGCCCATAGTTCAATAAAAATCGGCATCCAAACCTGGTAAAGGCCCAACACATCGCAATACCGACATCCGGGCCCAAAGAAGGCCTAGCCCATCTAAAAATAATAACCGACCTCCGAGATTTACGGAATATTTCCTTATCTCGGAGAGAAGTCAGGAATCTTTCCGATTTCTGAAGGAATGAAGAAAAAAAAATCTTCCTATTCGCAACCGACATCGATTCATTTAAATAAGAGGGGTTCGATCACATCTCATTCATCCACAATCTTCTACAAGCGAGAAAAAGGGAATATCGAGCTCGAGCATATCGATCTTTGTTTCCTTAGTTTCTGTAGTCATTTTACCGATCTTAAAACCATCCTCTACTATTTACCGAGTTCGATATTGATAAACGAGATCCTGGATTAAGTTTACCATTTTATCCCTTGTGTGATTTTCATAATCAACACTTCCTATGTGTACTTGTGGTGTTTCTGTTCAAATTACAAAGGAAAGGGAAGATGAGAAAGTTCATCATTTTGTGATGGGACTTGATGAGTCTCGTTTTGGCAATGTTATATGTCAAATAATTGATGCTGATCCGATGCTATATTTGGCGCAGACATATGCCAAAGTGATACGCGAGAAGCAGAGGTTAAAGGCTACTAAGACGAAAGAACAAAATCAAGATGCAGTTGGATTCACCACTCGTCGCGAATGTGTTTATGGCGATCTCTCTGTTTCGTCTTCTCTGGGGAGTTGATAAATCATGGTTTTTACCCCTTTTAGGCCATGATATAAGTCCATTTTATAGAGTCTTTCTACTATTTTGTAGAGTTTTAGAGTCCTTTACAGGTTTAGGTACGTTTGGAGCTTAATTAGAGATATTGAAGCATTCTGAAGCATTTTGGAGCATATGGAGATGCAGAGTCATGCAGAGACGTCAGAAGTTTGGCATTCGTTGAAGAACTTCCCACTGATGGATTGAGCTCAAATTTGGATACAAGACATATCAATGGATTAGCTTTCATTTGGAAGTGGTTTGAAGTCATTCCAACGGTGCGATCAAAGGTTATGCCAGTTTTCGTGAAGACAGTCTAGTCTGGCGAGCAGAAGAGTCGGCACAGAGGATGAGTATCGACCGATACTACCTAGTATCGACCGATACCGACTTCAGGAAGAAGGAAACGTGACTTTTTACAAGTTTGAAGTTTGCAACTTGGTCCAGAAGACTTTAATAATTACCAGAAGCCCCAAAACGTGTTTTATCTTTATAATTAGGTTTTTCAGCCACTTTGGTGGCCATGCTTTATTTTCTAGATTTTATTTTACTTTGGTTTTGTGAGAGAGCTTTTGAAGGAAGACAAGTCTGAAACTCTGTTCGTCCGAGAGAAGATTTCGAACCCTCTTGCTACTCTTTCTATTTTATTTGATGATTTATTCAAACATGTTTATTGTTTCAATTTCCATGTCTGAGTAGATCCACTTTAGGTTTAGGGTTTTCTCTGATTGCTGGTAATTGATTTGTTAGGATTCACCATCTGAATTAGTTCTTCACCATAGGTTAATCGATTAGTCACGACAGTGCAATTGAGTAATCTGACAGAACCTAGAGTGAGCAAATTGATTATTCGCACAGAGATTTGGTTTAATTGAATTGTGAACATATCAAACTCGGTATTAAGGCTGATTTATTCTTAGAAATTTGCAAAGAGATTTGGGATTCTGAAATTTAGATTTAGATAATTCTCGCAACGACAGTTGGTTAATTATAGCTTAGTGATTTGAGTTCAAGAACCGCGCTAAATCTGAATCCTGACTTATTGGTTATCTGCATTCATTGATCTCCTTAGAAATACCCTGGGCCTATATTCTTCCATCGATTTTACAACTCTTTTATTGTTTATTGCTTTTTATTTCAGCTGAATTGCTTAGCTTAATTCTCATCTACATAATCTATTGTGTGTTTCTGTGAGTCCTTGTGTTCGACCCCTACTTTACTACAACTACTGTTTTAGTACTTTTAGGGTATTAATTTGAACATATCAGGATTCAGCCGATGTTTCTGGATTTTTTACTCGATCGGAGTCTGGTGGTGGGAACAGAAATCGAGACCATTTGCTATGTTCCCATTGTTGCAGAACGGGTCACGAGAATGAATTTTGTTGGCAACTTGTGGTTCGCTGAGCGTAGCAACAAATATGGTGGTCGTGGATCTGGTCGGGGTGGTCGTGGATCAAGCTCAGGGGTTTCGGGCCGAGGATGTGGTCTTGCTACTGTTGCCCATGCCACGAGCCCTCATGCTTCAGCATTCCCAACATTTACACCTGAACAATGGAAAGCTATAAGTCAGATGGCTCAGGAGAAAACAACCAGCAATAATGACAAACTTTCCGGTAAAATTTATGGAGATGTAATACTCGACACCGGAGCTTCCCATCATAAAACAGAGAATCTCTCGTTATTAGTAGATATCACGCCGATATCCCCTTGCTCAATTGGCTTTGCCGATGGAAGTCAAACGATGTCAATAAGCATGGGCGTGTTTCATCTTTCTCCTCACATTTCTCTCATTAACGTTTTATATGTTCCGGATCTCAACTACTCGCTGATTTCAGTTTTGAAATTACTCAAGCAAATAAAGTGTGTGGCCATGTTTACTGATACTCTTTGTGTTTTACATGACCTTTTTCGAGGACTCTGATTGGAGTCGGTGAAGAACGTGATGGGATCTACTATTTTACGGGTGTGGCAGCTATTTGGGTTAACAAAGTGGAGGCACAGTGTTATTCAACTTTATGGCATCGTCGGCTGGGACATCCCGCATTTTCCGTGCTTTCTTCTTTACCTATGATTTCTGGTGTTGACAATAAAGCTAGTCCTAGTCCTTGTGACGTGTGTTTTAGGGCTAAGCAAACAAAAGAAGTTTTTTTATAGTTCTAATAAATCAGTGGATTGTTTTTCGCTAATTCATGTTGATGTTTGGAGACCGTATCGAGTTCCAACTTCTTGCGGGGCTGTGTATTTTTTGACAATTGTAGAAGATTTTTCTAGAGCTGTATGGACACACCTTTTGCTCGAGTTCGCCAAGTTTTGCAAAAGTTTTGTGCTTACACGGAGAAACAATTTTGCAAATCTGTTCGTATGGTTCGAAGTGACAATGACACAAAATTCATGTGCTTATCATCCTTTTTCAAGAACAAGGGTATTATTCATCAAACGTCTTGCGTCGACACTCCGCAACAAAATGGCAGAATTGAAAGAAAACATCGTCATATCTTAAACATCGCTCGCTCATTGCTTTTTCAAGCACATCTACCTATTCATTTTTGGGGTGAAGTAGTTTTAACGGCAGCATATCTTATCAATAGGACTCCGAAAAAGATTCACCATGGTCGCATTCCGTATGAACTCTTGTATGGAGAAAAAACGTTGTATGATCAGTTGAAAGTTTTTTGATCCTTGTGTTACACAAATAACCGCTCTCGTGATAAAGACATGTTTTTGGATCCTTGTGTTATACAAATCAACGCTCTCGTGATAAAAACGTCGTTATATTTTTGTGGGATACCCATTTGGCAAAAAGGGATGGAAAGTGTTTGATCTTGATAGTTAAAAGTTTTTCGTCTTTAGGGATGTGGTGTTTCAAGAAAATATTTTCACATACGTTAAAACAAACACGAAAGATAAGACACAACTTTGTATTGATGTGTTTCTCGATGATAATGATTGGATCATTCTTCCACCACCTATGCTTGTAGCAAGGGGGAGTGAACCTGAAGTTGTCATTCAGCTGCATGATTCGATAGACACACCTGAGAATGAAATCATTATTGAACCTACAATAGAAACCACAGCTGAGTCTTCTTCTCAAGAAGTCGACGTTGCTTTGATTGTAAGTTCTTCGAGTGGTCAACACGTTGCTGAGGTAGAAAATATTGAATTGGGAAAAGGTCATAGAAAGAAGTTTTCATCAGTTAAGTTGAATGATTATGAGGTATATACGGTGCAGTGTCATGAAGATCCCCATTATGTTTCACCCGACTTCAACTCAGTCTCCGGTCCAAGGTAAAACACCATATTCTCTTCAAAATTATATTTTTGATGATTTATTCTCAACCTCTCATCAAGCTTTTCTGGCTGCTATGACTGCCGGAGTCGAGCCCACTTCGTACAAACAAGAAGTGTTAGATCCTCGTTGGAACAATGCTATGGGCAGTGAGATGGGTGCACATGACGAAAACCATACATGGAGTGTAGTTGATTTATCTCATGGGAAAGAGGCTATTAACAAAAAATGGGTTTACAAAATAAAGTATAATGCGGATGGCTCTATCAAACGCTATAAGGTTCGTTTAGTTGCTTGTGGCAATCATCAAGTAGAAGTGGAATATTATAATGAGATGTTTGCCCCCATGGTTAAGATGTCTACGATTCGGAGCTTGTTAAAGATAGTCGCTGCTAAGAATTGGGACGTTCACAATGCGTTTCTCTATGGTGATTTAGAGGAATAAGTTTATATGAAGTTACCGGTTGGTTTTCGACATTCTGATCCTAATAAAGTATGTCGTCTTCATAAATCTCTCTATGGTCTTAAGAAGGCTCCACGCAGTTGGTTTTCTAAACTCAGTTCGGATTTGAGAAAGATTGGTTGTCTTCAATCATATGCGGCCTATTCCCTTTTCACTTATTAATGTGGTGAAGTTGAACTTCGTGTTCATGGGATGATGGGAGTATATCCGGCTTGATGATGGAAGATGCGGCTCCCGTATCAAAGTAGGCTATCACTGGTATGTGCTTATCATATTTGGTAGGAAATATGTAGATCTTGGCATTTGGATATGGTTGGGATAGATATGCCAATTCTACATCTTTTGACTATTCTACCCTGCATGCGTCAAGTGTGTAGAGGTCAAAGAGCATGAACTGGTCGTCGTTGTCTTCTCCTTCGGTGTCAGATTCCTTAGAGGACCATTCTTCTTGTTCAATCCCATTGCGAAAATTGTATCATCGGTTGGTTCGTCATCAAGAGAGAATATGGACTCGATGTCTGAGTCATTGATGTCTTCAATCTGGGCTAGATATCCAAGGAGGTTATCTCTCTTTTTCTTGTTTGGGCACTGCTTGATTTATGTGTTTTACCACGTAGTCAATTAACTAAAGTGTACACTACTGCAATCATAACAGTATGTCAATGTAGTACTTTATGATTGAATCCACAGAGACCAAGGTTACACTATGATTCTCAAAATTATGAAACTAAGCTAAGAAAAGAATATGGTTGGTTTTGGAAAAGTAACGAAAGCAATTAAAATGATGTAAATTTAATAAAGGAAAAGCGTTAGGTCAATGGTTTATTCTCAGGAATCCAGAGATCACGAATCAGACAACTATTCATGGAATGACTAAACACAAGTTTCAAACTCAAACATAAATATCTAACCAATCAACTTTCGTGGCATTGATTACTAAACCTAGCAACCTAAAATCCTAACATCCGTTGGCATAGAATTCTAAATCAGCATTAATGAGCATGTTCAATATGCTCACAAATCGCCTTAACATCAACTTCCGCAGGCTAAGGACAATTCGCTCGCTTATTTTCTTTCTAGCAACCTACGACACTTCCGTGGTATAGATTAAGCCATAGTTCAGAGACTAAGCGGTCAACTTAAGCATAAGCAATAAACACAACATTAAGCGAAAACCACAAAAGATAAATTCCTATTTGTGTCTAATTCAATGATTCATGGATCCCGTTGAAACCCTAAACCTAACTATGAGACTAGTCGGACATGGCAATGGAGAACAAGCAAGGAGATAGAGAGAAACTCATAATAATAATGAAAGAGATGAAAGGGTTTAGAATTCTTCTCAGTAGATGCAGAGATTCTTCTTTTTGCTTACAAAATCAATAGCTAAAATCTGAGTAGAATAAAGAGCCGTCAAAAGAGAGATAACCTAAAAAGTGGCTGAAAATAAAGTATAAATAGGGTTCTGGGCGAATTAGGTCAGAATAGGCAGTTTCTGGGGCAAAACATGAAAATCAGAAATTTCCTTTTCCTTCTCGCCGGCTTGCATCGATCGATTTTGGTTCTTCTAGGCATGCTCCATCGATCGATGCACTCCTTGCATCGATCGATTTTGGTTCTTCGGAGGGTCATGCATCGATCGGCTCCACTTGTGTATCGATCAATTTTGGTTCTTCTGGGCATGCTCCATCGATCGATGCACTCCTTGCATTGATCGATTCTTGCTCTTTATGTACCGTTCCATGCGTTTTTGCCCACGTAACTCCAATTTTTTCGTAAACGCATTTTTACCTGAGATAACTAAATAAATAACTAAAAGACTCTAAAAACGAACTTTGACTCGATAAAATACTCAAAAGAAACACCAAAACATGTGTTAGAAAACGGTAAAAACCAAGCATATCACTGCTTCGCATAGTGTCCTTTTTCTTGCAGATGGAGCACCTGTCTGATTTCTTGAAACCTCTTTGGTTATTTCTCCTAAACAACTTCCACTTCTTTCTGCTGGATAACTGAGGATATTTCTTCTGCCATTTGCTTCTAAATTTTTTCTCCTTTTTATAACTTGTGGAGCCCCCACACCTCTTTTCTTTACATTTGATGGAGAGTTCTGGACGATCACATGCTTTTTCGAGGAGCTTTCTTTGTTCTTGCAGTTGTTTGAAGAACTTCTGGTGATTTCATAATTTTTCAAGAGTCGCGAGCGACATCTAGTATATGAGGGGGGAGGTCATGGAAACGGTAGTCGCCAGGTGGAGGAGTTCGTGGTGGAGAGAGGATGCTTGTTGTTTTATGGGTTTTGTCTCTTCGGCTCGAGAGATCATGTTGATCTCACTACAGAAAGCTGAAGGTCGTAATTTTTTACCCTCTTGCTGTTTGAATGATATCTCAATGGTGCCGTCTTTTTTTATGGCAAGAAGAGTCAACAGACTGTATTGGCACACTGCTTTCGTGGAGCTTCTCGTAATTTGTTACCCATGATTCTAGGAGTAGCTTGACTAGCTCATCTATAGGACTTTGTCTGGGAATATGGATGCATGATGGGTTATGTTGTGATTCTAGTTGGATGAGCAGTGCATCTCCTGTGTCTCGTCGGAGACTTAGGTCCATGGCATGATTTTGAACCCTGTACGCGATCTAGTAGTGGAGCGTTGCTCCATATGTATTCCCAAGTTGGGGAGCGCCCGTGATTTGCAATTGGATTTGCATGTTTTGGTAGATTTGAGGATCTTCAAGCGCTATGTTGAAATTTGGGTAGAGTGTGATAAATACCGTGCCTGCATTTAAGGTTTTTTGGATAGTTGCTATGCAAGCATGTTGGTACTCTCTGTATCTGGTGTCGAGTAGAGTGACTCTTGCTACTACGGGTAGACCTTTTCTTCCATGAAGGGGTAGCGCCAGGCGTTTGCTCCATAGTGAAGGTGGGTATAGCCATGAGTTCTCCATTGATGAATTATCCCTTCGTTGAAGCGGATATGGATCATCTGCTCAGTTTCCGTTGCTGGAACCAAGTGTTGCTCCATTTTTGAGGCTAGGACGAGTTCTCTTGCAACATGTTTGCTGGGACCAAACACATGTTTAATGGCTCTCGGGAAAGTGGAGGTTGGTTTTGTGAAGGTTTTATATGGGTTGAGTAAGGGTAATTGGGTAACATGGACTTTGCTATCTTCACTTACATATTTTATTTCATAGAGGTAGTCTATTTTACTACCGTTTAATTTTCTGAAAGAATGTGAGTTTGTCAAAGAAGAAGATGTAATTTTCATGGTGTGTAATGAGACTAGAGGCCAAGACATAATGTCTTATTTCCTATCTATCCTTTGGAGTAGTAATAGACCATGAGTTGTTTCCTTTTGTATATGGTGCTAAGAATATGGAGAGAAAATACGTGAGGTGTTTCTGCTACATAACCGAGGCAATACTTTCTTTGTGTGGAGCTTCAAGGTACTTTAAGCATTACAACCTCATGGATTTTTCTCTAAATTCTTCTTTTCTTGCTTAGTTGGATTTCTGGTGTGGAAGATCCACTAGGTGGCAACATAGAACATACTTTCCATACTAGTTTACGGATGAAAACAACTCATGGGAATGTACCCCTTAGGAAGATAAGAACCAAAGCTTAAACTGTCATGACTCTGATACCAAATTTACAAACACATAGTAAGTACAATTACAAAGAAGATTTATCAGAATCAAATAAGTATTTAGAATAGTATTTAACAAAAAGGGAAAACCATTATTATTAAAAATACTCAAGAACACTCAAAGATTACAAAGATTTTTAAACTCTCTCAAATTTCTCTTATTAATATGTGGAGACAAAAAAATATACTATGGATTCTTTTTGAGTTATGACCAAATTACACAACCATAGTGTGTGACAGGAAATCCATCATTGCTCTGGGTTGACTTATTTTTTATCTTATTTTGTTTGGTTCAATTACTTGCAATCTTATGTAAACCGGTATAGGCTTGTTAACCCGGTGGTTTATAGTTCTACATATTTAGGTCAATTCTGAAATAATCAAATACAACAATGATCTTTTTCATCTCTTTTCTCCCTATCGATCATCATCCATTATTGAAATAATTTAGTGTTCCATTGCTGATAAATTGAGTAGATACTCGACAGGCTGCGATTGGGTTCGAAGTAGGATCTCTTTGTGTAGAAGAATTTATTGAAACAGATTCAACGATTGATGACTTAGAATCGAGTGGTGCGGAGGATGTGATAGTGATAGACGTTGATCAAGATGAAGAATCGAGCCTAGGAAAGGAATCAATACCACAAGTGTTGCATCAGACTGAAACGTCTCCATACCATCGTAAACATACGATGCCTCATAAACATGAAGATGTTGAATCCAGGTCTCACGTTCCAAGAGGATTCAACAACTAATCAAATCATCAAACATTGTGGAGCTGTCCTTCTCGGAAATGGTTCTGGCTTATCTCGAGTAGAGATTGTACTGAAGAGAAACGCTCCACTTGTCCATCTCAGACTGAGCGTGTATGGGAGTCGGGTGGTTTACCAGCTAAACTGGATATGTGGGACTAGACAGAGAAGTACCCAGTCATGGTGAAGTGTTGATGTTAACCTCGAAGCTTCATGGGACATGTTTAATCACAAAAACACATTTTTCACTAGTATCATACTATCAAAATTGTAGAAGGAGACTTGGTAGATTAACATGGTACACTAGTGTGGGTCTAGAAAAATGGATACACAAGCTAGAAATATTTTTCTGTGAGTATAAGAATCAGATTTTACTGCTCAATTTTCATGGTTTAGAAGTGCAGACTTTCTCAAGTAACAGAGTTACTGTTGGATCAAAACTGGTACCATGTGTAGATGGTTATTTGGTAGGGTTCAACAAGATTAGTTTGGGCAGAAGCAATATGAGTGAAGAAACAACAAAGGTGGATCAACAACTGGAGCTATCCACATTTGGATAAGATGTGAGTATAATAATAAGAAGATAAGGTTCACCTTCCATGGTTTAGAAGTGCAAGCGTTGTAAAAAATCAGGGAACTTTGGGAATAGAAGCCAATCATTATATGGGAGCTGAAACATAGAATAAGTGAGAATAACTTGAGGAAGTCTCTTGGCCATTTGATGGAGGCTCATGGCAGCAAGTTTGAAAGAGAAACTTATGGCAATAAAGTAATATTGTTGATAGAACATCCAACATTTTTTTCTAAGTATTATTTTAAATATTAATGTAAAATTTATTTTAAAAAATTGAAAAATTATAACAATTTTTTTCTCCTCTATCAAATACTATCATATCAAATTCTTATATTAATATATATTAACTAAACTAAACTATAATGTACTTATAATTATATAAAAATATTATTATATACAAATTAATATTCTAAATCTCTTTAAAATATTTTTTAATAAGTATACAAATAATATATTGTAGGTATTTTAGTAAGTTTTAATTAGTATAAAAATCATTTATTTTAGATCTTTTAGAAAAAAATCTTGTACCACCATATGTACCCGCTGCTTTTAAATCAGTCAAGCTCTAAAAGATTTAGCGATTTTTGCAAGCCAAACCGCCAAAAAATGTAATCTTATAAACAAGCCCTATAATATGTTGGCGAAAAAGTCGTCTTTTTCCGACAAGAACCTCACCATCACTTCCTGCATCTCTAAACTTAGTCTTGTCCCCACCTTGAGCTTCTTGATTGGCTCGTTTGGCCATACAACAACGTCGTCAGTATCCATGGAGTTTTGTGGTAGTGTTGAGAGTTTCTCCTCTCCTTCTAGCGCCAATTTTTTTCGGGGATTATTCATCCATTTGGGGACTAATCTTCTGCACCACAAAGCAAACGAGGTCAGAGATCGGAAAATACGATGAAAATGTGTTTTCCGATGATTCTCCAACGCTCAAGTCAGAAAAGCTGATAAAAGACCACAAATGATGGCGTCGAAAATGGGAAAGAGTTGGAAAACTTAGGAAATAGAGAGATATGGTGACTTCAGGTCTTAAGGAATGATGGATCCGCAAAGTATCTAGACAGATTTAAGTGATAGTGTTTAGGAAGTTGAAGATGAGACTACCCCGGTGAATCGAGATGAAACTTAGTCTCGGAAGCCAAAAAGAAAAAGTTGCGTGTTTAGACAGAGTTTTTGGAGAATATCCAAATTCGGGCCCCTTTCCTCATGCGAGCAAGGGCTTAATTTACAGAAATACCTGACCCGGGCTCGCATACCATGTTGTGCTGGTTCTTTTGGGTCGGGTTTCGGATCTTTCGTCGGATCGTGTACGGGATACTTGAGTGTATTTTCACCTATTCCATTTGTCATTTATGTCTGACCTCCGGACAAGCCTATCCCGAGACACAGGCGTGGCGCAGACTCCGTACTGGCTCTGGTGGTTTATGTGCTACCAAACGTCATGAGCGTCTATGCCTTTATCTTCCCCATGAATAGTGATCAATCACTTTAGCTTGTCATATAAGCCAAATTTGGCCAGTTATGGATTTAGTACGAGAGTCAAGTTATTTAAAAGTATTACGAGAGTCTATTGAACTTCATTTTACCTTTCCCGATAATGAAGTTACGAGAGTCTATTGAACTTCATATAAGCCAAATTTGGCCAGTTGTGCCTCAAGCCCTCCTTTCATCACATACCACGACCTTGGACCCAAGAGACCCTTATTGATTTCTTGTTTTGTGTCTCAAGCTCGACAATGGATAGGCTTGTGGAGGTCCCCAAGGGCGCATTTAACGTCACTAGCTTGACGGTTGCTACCTCATTGTCACTTCCTTCATGAAAATCACAAGAAAAGTGAAAAGATTAGCAACAAAAGAAAATAAAAATCTCTAGTCTCAAGAAAAATCAAAATCCTAATGATCAATGCTAAACCTCCCCGGCAACGGCGCCAAATTGATGATAGACTTTTTGGAGTCTTAGTCAATTACTCAAGTCTACTCATATCATTGTAGTAATTGAGGATCGAACCAAACAGGTTAAGATCAATGCAATGAGAATACATGAAACTTCCTAAGCTAGAACAAATGATTTTGGTTTTTTTTTGTTTTTGAATTAAGAAAGCAAATGCAAGAAGGAAAACAAAAGATATAAGTGTTGGATCATGAAATAAACTATCAAATAAATGATTAACAATCAAATAATGATGCCAATGATTGAATTAAACACTATCCTAGAACATGAAATTCATAATTATGACTAATCCATTCTCATGGTACTAATCACTTTGTTAATCACCAAATCAAGATCAAACTCTCGTTTGTGATAAAATGGTTAACAAGCTTTAATCTCCAATTCCACTTAGTTCACTAATCACCCTAGACATCAACTCTCATTGTCTAGGCATGAAAGGCTCACAAAAGGTTTGGTTCAAGCATTTCATCGAACACCTCTCGGGCGTGAAATGGTTAAGCTCTAGGTTTGATCTCTCAATCCAAAACTAGCTTTAAGATCAACCTAAGTGAAGGATCTAACAAGATGCAATCTAAATCATCATCATCTAACCATCAAGACAATTGACTAACGATGCATAATCATTCAATGCACATTTATTCTTATGACATGGAACACTTTCAAGTAGATTAGCACACTCTCGTTACACTAATCATTGCACGAATCATCTAAAGTCAGCATCCACCGATCACTTAGATAATCCATAATTTAACACTAGTCTATTTTAGTCAACAATTCATCTTAAAGTCAGCATCCACCGATCACTTAGAATGAAAAGCATGCTTAGAAATTTTCTAGACATTTCATCGAACACCTTGTGTGCATGAAATGTCTAAGTTCTAGAAATGAATTTTCAATTCAATCCTAACATTAATATCCTTCCTAACATGAGAACAAATGTTTATCTAGTCTTAAGCATCAACAATCAACCATCAAACCATCCAAATCAAGCAAAATCCAAAATCCAACAAAACGTCAACTTATGAAAACATGAAGAACAAAAGAGAGAAAGACATAAAGATAAAGAAATTGCATAAATAAAAGATAGAGTTGAAGAAATCTTCTCTAGAGTGGCATTTGTGATGAAGATCCTTCTAAAATCATAAGAAGAGTTTGGGATAAAACCCAACTCTAGAAAGAAGAAAACTTAACATGAAAAATATGGTTTTTGGGGTATATATAAGTTTTTGGGCGAACCGGGTCAACCCGAGACAAACTGGGTATTGACCGGTTGAAATGGGTCAAATCTCCTGCGTAGCACCTTCGGTAAAACCGCTATATCTCCTGGAATACAAGCCATAATGGCCTCAAACTACCTCCTGTGGACAACTAACACACTGTGATACAATGTTTATGAAGACCACCGAGGCTAATTCGGATTGGAGACCCTTCTTCCAGCCAGGTCTTTCAGGTATGTCGGGTGGCTTCGACCAGACGAACATACTCTCAGTAAAACGGCCATATCTAACGAACCACATATCCGAATGACCTAGTCCCACCTCTTGTAGTCATCTAACTCAGTTGGCTACAACTTTCGTGAAGACCACAGAAGCTATTTAGGATTGGAGACCCCTCTTTCGGCCAGATCTTTCAAATACCTTGGGTGAGCTCGACTGATTTGGGTGAGAAACTGTCATGGGGTCAATACTGACGTCACTCTTCATTACAACATGTCGGTACTAAGGAGATTTTCCTCCTGTTTCAATACCGACTTGTGACGTTGGTATTGCTGCTACCTCGAATTTGAAGGAGTCATGCCGAGGTGTTGTACCGATTTTTGACATCGGTGTTGAAGAAACCGTCTCGGTTAGGCGGACATGTCTCTGGTAAATCAGCCATAGCTTCTGAAACACACGTCCAAATGGCCTGATTCAAACTCATGTAGATAGCTAACTCACTCCTCTATAACTTCCATGAAGATCATTGAAGCTGATTCAGATAGGAAGGCCTCCGTCCAGCCACATATTTTCGTCGTATCGGATGGACTTTGCACTCTACTTTGGCCCACCTCTCCAAATATGCCCAATTGCCTCCAATCACCTAGAAAATACTCCAAAACATGCAAGAACTCACTAGACCTAATGCAAATGTCCTAATCTCTAAATGATACCTAAATGCAAGACAAAACCATGATTATGCATGTAAATGACACAAAGCTCTAAGTGAAATGTATGCTAAAAGATGCAATATATGAGTATATCAATTCCCCCAAACTTAAACCTTTGCTTGTCCTCAAGCAAACAAGAATTTTTGTTATATTCATATCAATTTCTCAAACCTACCCATATAATTGTTATGTTCATATGTTTGTTCTTGGACCCAAGAGACCCTTATTGAAGCAAAATCCCTATGAATTAGAAACACAATAAGATTAGCTCCTCCTTATGTTATTGAAAATACAAGAGTGATTTACGAAATGAGGCACTTTATCAAGTTTTCTTACAGAAATAGGCACTTTCAGCTATTGGGGCACTTTTTTAACTGTTTATTTTCATTAAATCCGAAATTGCCCCTGTGTACACGATAACGCTGGATGCAACGACGTGGATGAGTTAGAAATTTAAAAAACAAGTAAAGTATTTATTATTCCCCAACTGATTTGTTTTCGATTTTTGTATAATGTGAAAGACATAAATAAATTTTTTCTATTACAATGAATTATAATTCTATTTTTCCTTCATTTTAAGACCCAATTTACTATAGTTTAGATGTCAAAATCTAAAAAATAAATAAAAATCTACTCATGCGAAAAAGATATTCATTCATCTGGATGATGAGCGTCGACGATGTAATATGGACAGATCGTCGTGGACATGATTTGCAAGTTATTTTTAGCTATGCGGAGCTCAAACACCAATTATGGTGACCGTAAATCATATGGAAGAAGGTTTACGATGTTCTATCCACGCTCTCGTATCCACGTTTTCGTATCCACGCTCTCGTATCCACTCTTTAGAGGTAGACAAGGCTTTAGAGCCTATATATAGACAACTAATAGATGTGAATGCTAATATCCACTCTCTCGTATCCACGCTCTCGTATCCACGCTCTACGAGAGAGAGAGAGAGAGAGAGAGAGAGAGAGAGAGAGAGAGAGAGAGAGAGAGAGAGAGAGAGAGAGGATAAAAAAGAGGTGAAAGAGTCATTTACCTTGTGGAAAGTGCCTATAGGTGTAAAAAGAGTTAAAATGCCTATATGTGTAAGACAAAGTGCACAAAGTGCATTTGTGTGTAATTGTCTCAAAATAAAATGATATGAATTAATAAGACACAAAGAAAAATCCCTTATTTGGTTCTTTGGGGAATTTCATTGAAAACCTTGTGTGCATGAATTCGATACCTCATATGCTACTTAGGCATTTGAGTAATTGATACACGGCAAAATCCTTGTATCAATTTGGCGCCGTCGTCAATTAGGTTTAGCTTTCGACATTAGGATTTTACTTCTTTTTAAGATTAAGCTTTTTTCTTTCTTTTGTTTACTAATCTCTCCTTCTAGCTCTCTCTTGTAGGTGCATGAACTTGCGTTCTAAAGGCAACAACAATCTTGTTGAGCCAAGAGATGACATCAACCTTCTACACCACGGCCTTAGAGCAAGAAGAGATAGAGAACGGGTTGTGCACATTGCTAGGCTTGGTATGGAAAACGTGCAAGTGACCCGGATGGTGGTAATGACCACATTGCCTATGCCCCAAATCAAGGAGCAAATAGTGGTATGATATATCATGGTTTTTACCCCTTTTAGACCATGATATATGTCCTATTTATGGAGTCTTTCTAGTATTTTGGAGTCTTTTCGAGTCTTTTACAGGTTTAGGTACGTTTGGAGCACAATAGGAGAAAATGAGCTGTTTTGGGTGAAAATGAGCATATGGAGATGCAGAGTCATGCAAAGATGTCAGAATTTTGGCATTCGTTGAAGAACTGTCCACCGATGGATTGAGCTCAAAAGTTATGCCAGTTTTTGTGAAGACAGTCCAGTCTGGCGAGCAGAAGAGTCGACACAGAGGATGAGTATCGACCGATACTACCTAGTATCGATCGATACTACTCGGGAAAACAGGAAACTCGACTTCTTACAAGTCTGGAGAGTTTGTATCTTAGTCCAGAAGTCTTTAATTATTACGATAAGCCCCAGAACGTGTTTTAGCATTATAATTAGGGTTTTCAGCCACTTTTGTTGGCAATGCTTTATTTTACTTTTGTTTTGTAAGAGAGCTTTGGAAGGGAGACAAGTCTGAAACTTTGTTCGTCCGAGAGAAGATTTCGAACCCTCTTGTTACTCTTTCTTATTTATTCAAGTATTTATTCAGTCATGTTTATTGCTTCAATTTCCATGTCTGAGTAGATCTCCTGTTAGGTTTAGGGATTCTCATTAGGGATTTTTTCGAATGCTAGGTTGATTAGTTGATTAGGGTTCATAATCAAAATAAGTTCTTCACCATAGGTTGTTCTCATAGCTAACTCTGGTTGATCACATAGAACTTAGATCTTAGGATAATTTATTAGGCACGAGAGTGCAATTAATTACCTGATATAACCTAGGGTGAGCAAAATAACTATTCGCAAAGAGATTTGGTTTAGTTGTTTTGTGAACAAATCAAACTTGAACTAAAAGCTGGTTTAGACTTTAGGATTCGCAAAGAGATTTGGAATTCTAGGATTTAGACTTAGATAATTCTCGCAACGAGAGTTGGTTAATTATACCTTAGTGATTTGAGTTCAAGAACCGTGCATAACCTTAACCCTGATTAGTTAGTTTATCTGCATTCATTGATTTCCTGAGAAATTTCCTGAACCTATCTTTATCCAATTGAATTTACAACAGATTAATTTACGTATTTGCTTTCAATTATATTGCTCACTTAGCTTAATTTTCTTCTATATAATCTATTGTGTGATTCCTTGAGTCTCTGTGGATTCGATCCCTAAGTATTACAACCGACAAAGTTTTAGTACTTTTAAGGTATTAATTTGAGCTTATAAAATTTGGTGCAGTTGCCGGGGATTCAATTCGCCATTAGATTTTAGTTTGAGAATTTCTACTAAGTTCGTCGGTATCGATCGATACTACTCAGTGTCGGTCGATACTCGTCATTTTTTTTTTGATATCGATCGACACCACCCAGTGTGGGTCGATACCAATCGTATTTTTTGTTACTTACGTGCCTTATCTTGTGTGTTTCAGGTGTATGCCCACTGGCGAAACCAGGAGAAACAAGAGCACTCAGCTAGTTGATCTTTCCAACAAGAAGTCAGCAGAGATGAACAATCCAGTGGTATTGATTCGCGATGAAGTTGGAGCTTTAAGAGACCAAGAGGGTCAATTGTGCAATGAGAGAGGGCAGCGACTTGATGAAGCTGGAAATATCATTGTCCCTGCAGTTGCTGTGAATGTTGAGAATGATGTGGTTAATCGTGGTAGAACAATCGGTGAGTACAACAGACCTGATCAGTTCTATGCCAATCGATCAGCGATTCTCCCTCCTGTTTTTCATAGGAATGACTTTGAGCTGAAACCTGCAGACTTCACTCTTGTGGGTCAACATCCTTTTCATGGTCTTTCTAATGAACACCCGATGGATCACATAAAGAGGTTTGAGGACTTGGTTACTAGCATCAAGTGCAATGGAGTGTCCTATGATTATCTCTTTTGTAAGCTCTTCCCATATTATCTTGGTGGGGATGCAGCTTATTGGCTGAAGCAGTTACCAGCTGGTTAGCTGACTACATGGGCGGAGACGAAGAATGCGTTCCTGAATAATTTCTATGATGATGCGAGATCCGAAGAGCTCAAGAACAAGATTTCTCAATTTTCTCAGGGCCCGACAGAGGCACTCAAGGCTGCTTGGATTAGATTCAGATCATATCAGAGAGATTGTCCACATCACGGTTTCACTCAGGTCCAGTTGCTGGGTACTTTCTACAGAGGGATTAATTGGAGGTACCAGATGGCTCTAGATGCTGCGAGCAATGGAAATTTCTACACGAGGTATCCTAACGATGCGTATGTGCTCATTGAGAACTTTGCGTCTAGCAATAGCGCCAAGAGTGCTGATCTCGAGCGGAAAAGGCTGCACGGAGGTATTGATGGATCTCATATTACTATAATGCATGCGAAGCTGGATTCAGTGCATAATTTGTTGATGGGCAAGCAGCAGAAGGCTGTTCATCTTGCTGAAGAGTATGAAGTGGAATATGTTGACTACATTGATGGAGTTGGATTTCAAGATCAAAGGTATCAATGCCTACCTACACCACCCAAAACTTCTAAGAGCAAGATTGAATCTATGTTTGAATAGCTGGTTCAAGGACAGCAGCAGATCACAGTAGATATCAATGGCAAGATAGATGCTTTGTACAAGGATTTGAATGGAAGGATCGAGACCCTCAGTACTCATCAGAAGATGCTGGAAGCGCAGGTAGCCCAGACTGTAGCAACTGTCAAGGGACTGATGGTTCATTCACAGAACGACTACGTCACTGCTATCCCCTCGAGGAGTGGAAAAGAGGTACACCCAGGAGTGCAGAAGAGCTCAACTGCATAAATTTTCACCCATCATGCCGAGGATGACGATGATATTTCGAACACCACCCCTGTGTCGACCGATACTCCATTGTATCGATCGACACACGTCCAAATTTATGCCAGAGACGATTCCAGAGCGAAAGCATCGATCGACACCACTCCTATGTCGGTCGATACCAGTTCAGTTGATGAAACGAAACCCGCGTTAAGTGCAGAAAGGGTTTACAAACCTAAGGCGCCATACCCCATGCCACCCAGACACCTCAGAGACCCCATTTCTCCAAAGCAGATGCTTGGCTTTGAGAAGATGGTACGAAGGATTCACCACACACTGACTTTTGAAGAAGCTCTAGAGTACCGCCCTTTGTTGAGTCACTTTCGAGATTGCAGAGAAACTCTGGAAGAGATCGAAGTACTCTTTATCAAGGCAAGAAGCAAGTCGCTACCGCTGAGGCAGTTGACCAAGAGGGAGGACCCATGAATATTCTCAGTTCCATGCTCTATCTATGGAGTTGAATTCAAAGAGTCTCTCATTGACTCGGGGGCTAGCGTCAATGTCATGTCAAGGGCAATTGCAAAGAGATTGGGAGTTGCTATTTGATCTCCCAAGATATCTATCACATTCGCAAACTGTTCCACCTCACTTCCATACGGTACAATCCCTGATTTGATGGTTGAAGTGGGAGATTGTCTAGTTCCTACTGGTTTTCAGGTTGTGGAGATGAGTGCAAAATCTAGTACGCAGTTGATTCTTGGAAGACCGTTTATGCCTACGGTTGGTGCCATTATGGACACACCCAGCAAGAGAATCTCGTTCTCGTACATTGACAAGGAGGTGTACTACAAAGCCATCCCTACTAGAGGAACTCCCACACATATCTCTTGCATCACCATTGTTACAGGAGAGACGTTGGTAGTTGATCTTTTGGAAGAGCCTCCTGAAGAGCCAACTGTCATTGACCTTCTAGATAGTCCTTCTGTCATCACTAAAAAAGACGTCAAAACATATAAGGCAAAGACGAAGGTGAAGAGCAAAGGAGTGAAGGGTGCTGCTTCTATGACTTTAATCCCTCAGAAGTGTGATTGGGATTCGATTGAATACAAGGTGAAGTGCAAAGGAACCTCAAAACCATTCTCTAAGGCTAGAGTCATTCTTACTCCGGAGATGAAAGAGAAAGGAAAAGAGGTTATAGAGAGCATGTTGAGTAGAACTCTGAGTCTGCAAGTGTCTAGTTGTAGAACTTGCATGGGAGTGAGTTCTCAACCTCACTCTGACTGATCACCTGAGCCAGAGTCAAGTTACTGACTTAAAACAAGCGCTTGGTGGGAGGCAACCCACTGGTAAGTCTTTATATACGTCTTTTGTTTTTGATTTTGGTTTTGGTTTTATGTTTTGTGTCTTGTGTTTTGCGTGAATCAGTTACAGAGGATCGGTATCGACCGATACCACCTGGTATCGATCGACACCACATGCATCAATGACGATGAGAAGAAGTTTATGTGTCGACCTAAGCCTGGTATCGCTCGATATCAGGCTGTGTGTCGGTCGACACTCCCCATTCCATCACGGTAGATCTTTCTTTTTCCATAATTCCAACTTCGTCCAATTGATTTCTTTTACTAACTCTAGGCTAGATAACACTGTGGAAAGTGTTGTTTAAGTCTATGGGAGGTAGTCGCTGACATTGTTTTTTTTTTCTTAGAGTCAGTCGTTTTTGAGTCATTCGTTGTTTTATTGAATCAAAATCTGTTGGAGACTGTGATCTTTTTCTTGACTCTATTGTTCTGACTTTGCTTCTAAGTGACCATTGTTACAGAATCAGTTACAGATCGACTAATGAAAAATCCAAAGGCTGGCCGGTTAACTAGAAGACACCCATGTTTCATGCAGAGTTCTTTAAAGCCTGAGCCAAATTTTTGCACTTCATCGATGTGGTTAGTATTCATAGAGCTTGATTCCTCATTTATATCTGACAAAAGAACCCATGTGTTTAAAGTAATAGTATCTCTCTCCCCTGTTATAAGTTAAAAAAAAATAAGTGCATGAAAATATGAGATGATTTTCTCCTGAGTAGAGGGTTGGGAATGTTTCCAGCAATCTCATTATTCTACTTGGTGAGGAATGATCACACAAAGGATTGGATTCGAGGTTAGGATTTTCCTACGATGCCATTATTCACCTACACCCTTTGATACATTGAGAGGGAAGAACCGGGGATTAGGTGGCAAACACCATCAATACTCGCGTACGTCTCATACCTTGATGTGTATATGCAGATCTAAAAAAAAAAAAAGAAGAGAACATAATAATAAATAAGTCTGAGGGAGAGAAAATGATACCAAAAGTGTGAAAAAGGTTGTTCCTTACCATGATATTGTATGGGAAAGAATCTAGAAGGTTCTTGGTATTAATCACAGCGATGAAACTGGCGACGATGGGTTTAATTGAACGATGTTGTGAGATAATGTGTGTAGTCTGGGAAGGTGCGAATGTCTACGGAGAAGTACATGGTGGTTAGATTTGGAACTGGTTAGGTGATACCTGGAAAGCTTGGAAAAAGGGTCATTGCAATGTTTCAAGAACATGTGAGTATCTATGTTTTCAAACATCTTTCTCTAGTTTTGTCTTCTATTTGCTTGGGGGCAAGCAAAGGCTAAGTCTGGGTGAGTTGATATATCATGGTTTTTACCCCTTTTAGACCATGATATATGTCCTATTTATGGAGTCTTTCTAGTATTTTGGAGTCTTTTCGAGTCTTTTATAGGTTTAGGTACGTTTGGAGCACAATAGGAGAAAATGAGCTGTTTTGGGTGAAAATGAGCATATGGAGATGCAGAGTCATGCAAAGATGTCAGAATTTTGGCATTCGTTGAAGAACTGTCCACCGATGGATTGAGCTCAACTTTGGACACAAGACAGAGTAATGGATTAGCTTTCATTTGGAAGTGGTTTCAGGCCATTCCAACGGTGCGATCAAACGTTACGTCAGTTTTCGTGAAGACAGTCCAGTCTGGCGAGCAGAAGAGTCGACACAGAGGATGAGTATCGACCGATACTACCTAGTATCGATCGATACTACTCGGGAAAACAGGAAACTCGACTATTTACAAGTCTGGAGAGTTTGCATCTTAGTCAAGAAGTCTTTAATTATTACAATAAACCCCATAACGTGTTTTAGCATTATAATTAGGTTTTCAGCCACTTTTGTTGGCTATGCTTTATTTTACTTTGATTTTGTGAGAGAGCTTTGGAAGGGAGACAAGTCTGAAACTCTGTTCGTCCGAGAGAAGATTTCGAACCCTCTTGTTACTCTTTCTTATTTATTCAAGTATTTATTCAGTCATGTTTATTGCTTCAATTTCCATGTCTGAGTAGATCTCCTGTTAGGTTTAGGGATTCTCATTAGGGATTTCTTTGAATGCTAGGTTGATTAGTTGATTAGGGTTCATAATCCAAATTAGTTCTTCACCATAGGTTGTTCTCATAGCTAATTCTGGTTGATCACCTAGAACTTAGATCTTAGGATAATTGATTAGGCACGAGAGTGCGATTAATTACCTGATAGAACCTAGGTGAACAAAATAACTATTCGCAAAGAGATTTGGTTTAGTTGTTTTGTGAACAAATCAAACTTGAACTAAAAGCTGGTTTAGACTTTAGGATTCGCAAAGAGATTTGGAATTCTAGGATTTAGACTTATATAATTCTCGCAACGAGAGTTGGTTAATTATACCTTATTGATTTAAGTTCAAGAACCGTGCATAACCTGAACCCTAATTAGTTAGTTTATCTGCATTCATTGATTTCCTGAGAAATTCTCTGAACCTATATTTCTCCAATTGAATTTACAACAGTTTAATTTACGTATTTGCTTTCAATTATATTGCTCACTTAGCTTGATTTTCTTCTATATAATCTATTGTGTGATTCCTTGAGTCTCTGTAGATTCGATCCCTAAGTATTACAACCGACAAAACTTTAGTACTTTTAGGGTATTAATTTGAACTTATCAAGGTAATGAAAACCACCACCCACCCGCCCGTAATGGTCATAACATAGTTGGAGCGGGTGATGCGGTCAATGCTCATGTCAACCGCCAAGGGATTCAAGCGCCACAGGCTGAGTCCAATGACTTTGAGGTCAAAGCTAGCTTCATCAACATGGTACAAAGCAAGAAATTCCATGGATTGGCGGTGGAGGATCCACTTGATCACTTGGATCACTTTGACCGGATTTGTGGATTGACAAAGATTAATGGCCTCTCCGAAGATAGCTTCAAGCTAATTATTCCCATTTTCTCTTGGGGACAAGGCAAGGCAATGGGAAAAGAGCCTTCCTCACGGTTCCATCACTTCATGGGACCAATGCAAGACATCATTCCTTGCCAAGTTCTTCTCTTCCTCTAGAACGGCCAAACTCCGGAATGAAATATCAAGCTTCTCTCAACGTGCTAATGAGAGATTCAATGAAGCGTGGGAGCGGTTTAAGGCATATACAACACAATGCCCTCACCATGGATTCACGGATGCTTCCCTCTTAAGCACTCTATATCGCGGAGCATTTTCTTCTTTTCAATTTTTTTTTTTTGATTAAATAAACATAATATAAAGATAGGTTGAAGAATCCTTCACTAGAGTGGCATAAATGATGAAGATCCATCCAAAATCATTATAAGAAGAGTTTGGGATAAAACCCAACTCTAGAGAAAAGAAAGCTTAGATCTAAAAAATTAGGGTTTTTAATATTTAAATGAGTTTGGGTCGGACCGGGTCAACCCGGAACAAATCGGGATTGGACCCGGTCAAGTCTTTGGTCGAATTTTCCATACCGGCCGAATCTTGGCCGGTATGGTTGGGCCGGTATCGAGACTTTGCTTCTTTGAGCATAACTCGTTTGGGCGTCAGTCAGATATGTCCCTGCTAAATCTAATGTATCCCTCAAACCACAGATAAGAAAGACTTGCAACTACCTCCAGAAGACAGCTAACTCAATTATCTACAAATTCTATTAAGGCTTCAGAAGCTAAATACGAGCGTAGGTCCTGCGTTTAGCCTGATCTTTCAGACACTTAGGCTGGCTTTGGCGAGAGCTTCTTTGCCGGCAAAGTTGGGCCGGTATGGGAGGGCCGGTATGGTTGTGCTTTGGGAAAGGATTTCATGCCTGGCCGGTGTAGAGGGCCAGCATTCTTTCTGCTTGTGGAGTGGTGGCGTACCGGACGTGCATGCCGGGCCAAGTTAGGCCAGTATGGGAGCTTCGAAGGTTTTGTTCCGGGCGAATTTTGGGGGGCACAAGGGACCGGTATTTCCCCTGGTCGAGTGAAGGAGCAGTACTGGTCAGCAGTAGCGGGTGTAACTAAGCCAGCATATCTCCTTTCCATGCTTAGGTTCAACACCTAACGGTGACACCGGACAAGAGTAGCCCGGTATGGTTTCACGGCCAGACAGAGACTCCTTAGAAAATTGATCATATCTCTCGAACCACATGTCTGAATGGCCTGAATCCAACTCCGGTAGACAGCTAACTCATTCTTCTACATATTCCATGACGCCCATTGAGGCTGAATCAGAATGGAAACCCTTTGTTAGAACCGTTCTTTCGGACACTCCGGCTGGACTCTTCCTTCTCTTATGCTCCATAACTCCAAACATCATCAACCGTCTCCAAAACACCTAAAAACACTCCAAATACATGCAAAACTCACTATGAACTAATGCAAACATCCTAAACTCTAATAAAGGCCAAAATGCTTGACAAAACCATGATTATGCATGCAAATGACATAAAACTCTAAGTAAAATGCATGCTATAACATTTAAAATATGAATGTATCAACTAGTTCTAGATTTGATCTCTCAATCTAAATCTAGCATTAAGAGCTAACCTATGTGAAGGATCTAACAAAGATCAACATAATTCATCATCATCTAACCATCAAGACAATTAACAAATCCTCTCTCAAGGCACTAATCACTTTACTAATCACTAAATCAAGATCAAACCCTCATTTGTGATAAAATGATTAGCAAGTATTAAGATCAACTTTCAAATCAACCAATAAACATCTTAAGCAACTACTCTCATAGGTTAAGAATTTTTATCTCTTACTAAGCTTCTAGGAGAATTTCATCGAACACTTGGTGTGCAAGATTTTCCCTTTGATCTAGATTGACTCTCTCAAGCCCAATCTAACACTAGGATCACTTAAAAAGATTGGAAAGCAAGGATTAAGAACATTAGCAACCCAAATCAATCAACAAACCATCCAAATCAAGCAAACCAAAATCCAACAAAAAGTCTAAAGTCTAAACATGAAGAACATAAGAGAAGAAGACATAACGATAAAGAAGATGCTTTAATATAAATATAAGGGTGAAGAAATCTTCTCTAGAGTGGCATTTGTGATGAAAATCCATCCAAAATCATAAGAAGAGTTTGGGATAAAACCCAACTCTAGAAAGAAGAAAGCTTAACATGAAAAATAGGGTTTTTGGGGTAGTTATAAGTTCTTGGGCGAACCGGGTCAACCCGTGACAAACCGGGTATTGACCCGGTTGAAATAGGTCAAATCTCCTGTGTAGCACCTTCGGTAAATCCGCTATATCTCCTAGAATACATGTGATAATGACCTCAAAACACTTCCTGTGGACAGATAACACACTGGTATACAACATTTATGAAGACCACCGAGGCTAATTTGGATTGGAAACCCTTCTTCCAGCCAGGTCTTTCAGGCATATCGGGTGGCTTCGATCAGACGGACATACTCTCAGTAAAATGGCCATATTTAACGAACCACATATCCGAATTACCTGGAACTATCTCTTGTAGTCAGCTAACTCACTTTTCTACAACTTTCATGAAGACCACATAAGCATTAGGAATGGAGACACCTCTTTCGGCCAGATCTTTCAGATACCTCGGGTGAGCTCGGCTGGTTTGGGTGAGAAACTGTCTTGGGGTCAATACCGACGTCATTCCTCCTGTTTCAATACCGACTTGTTGTACCATCTTGTTACGTCGGTATTGCTACTACCTCGAATTTGAAGGAGTCATACCGAGGTTTTGTACCGACTTTTGAACTCGGTGTTGAAGAAACCGTCTCGGCCAGGCGGATATGTCTCTGGTAAATCTGCCATGTCTTCCAAACCACACGTCCAAATGGCCTGATTCAAAATCTTATGGACAGCTAACTCACTCCTATATAACTTCCATGAGTATCATTGAAGCGGATTCAGAGAGAAAGGCCTCCGGCTAGCCACATCTTTCCGGCGTATCGGATGGACTTTGCACTCTACTTTGGTCCAACTCTCCAAATATGCCAAATTGCCTCCAATCACCTAGAAAATACTCCAAAATATGCAAGAACTCACTGGACCTAATGCAAATGTCCTAATCTCTAAATGAGACCTAAATGCAAGACAAAACCATGATTATGCATGAAAATGAAACAAAACTCTAAGTGAGATGTATCCTAAAGCATGCAAAATATGAACATATCAATATCATGTTTCTCTTACCTTCCCGGATATTGCTACCCGGTTTTCTATGATTTTACCTTACCATACATTTTTGCCCGGTTTATGTTGAAGTAGTCGGGGAGTAGACATGTTCCTGTTGAGCCACTCATCTCCCTACTATCGCACTCTCTAGATGATATGGCGCGAGTTGGCAGGATCAAGAAAAGGTGTATCTGCCTTATTTCCCACTCCTGCTACTCATGAACGGTTTTGAGAAAAGGTGGTGGCTCATAACATGTCATAAGGTTTAACCACCTAACCTCGTAACCGCACCTCCTCTAAGTGGCGCGCTTTTAGAATAAGTGATCATCTACTCCACTATGACATGTGTCATTATTCTTTGATTCCCCTATCCTAAGATAAATTATTTATCCCCAATAATATACATACATATTTATATATATATATATATATATATATATATATATATATATATATATATATATATATATATATTCGGGTAAAAGGTGCGTGTACACCCTAGTTTTCTTTTCTCCTAGGTCCACATATTGAGGTAGTCGTGCGACGTTTTCAAGATGAGCTCCCTCCGCCTGCGTTCCTCTTTCTCCTCCGACCAACTCTCCGCCTAACCGACACAGTATCTCTTCTTTCTCAGGTCCAACCACAATATCCCGAAGAACTTTTCTCACCTTTCACCGGTTAGTTTTTCCGACTCCGGCGAGACCTTCCTCCGGCCTGCTCCTGGTTTCGTTTGCTCGGCTTATCTTCTGTGTTGCACGAGGTTGTTCTGAAGATTTTGTTCCCGGTTCCATCCTCTGCGCCGATGGATTGAAGATCTCTGCTCAAGCTACTCTATCTCTTAGGCTAAAAGTCCCTCGGCAACAATCTCAGGTTCAAGCTGCTCCTTCATGATGATTTCCATGATCACATCATCCTCTCCCACTTGAAAATGATTTGACCTCAAATCCGAACAATTTGCAAGGAAAATGATTAAGTTAGAATTATTGAAGTAAATCAAAATATACTCACCTTGCAAGCAGATTTTGTAGGCATTGATCTTTGTGTGGGCTGGAAAATATCCCCTCTTTATTTGAATCCACAAACTTCCACCAGTCTCAAAGATCAGTCGGCATTGTCTCTTGTTTACTTGCTGCTCTTTTCTCAAATACTCCAACGGTTCAAGATCAGTTTGAACAACAATCTTCTTAAGCCAAACATAGAAGAGCCACGATTTTGGTGCATGAAAGTTCAGATCTTCGTCATGTATACCCCGTGCTTTCACAACAATAACTTGAAACACAAGATCAAACACACAAAAGGCATACTTCTCTATTTCAGCAAACAGTTTATTATTTAGATCATTGAAAACACATTTCAAATACTTAGCATGATCATTGATATGCTCAAATTAATACCCTAAAAGTACTAAGCAATAGTTGCAGTATAGTAGGGATCGAATACAAGGACTCACAGAGACACACAATAGATTATGAAGACGAGAATTAAGCTAAGCAATCAATAATATTGAAAACGAGACTTAAATTAAAACGGTTGTAAATTCAGTTGGAGAAAGATAGGTTCAGGGTTTTTCTCATGAAATCAATGAATACAGGCAAACTAACTAACAAGATTAAGATTTAGCGCGGTTCTTGAACTCAAATCACTAAAGTATAGCTAACCAACTCTCGTTGCGAAAACTATCTAAATCTAAATCTAAATCCTAGGAATTCCAAATCTCTTTGCGAATCCTAAAGTTTAAATCAGCTTTTAGATCAGGTTTGATTTGTTAACAAAACAACTAAACCAAATCTCTTTGCAAATAGTAATTTTGCTCATCTAAGGTTCTATCAGGTAGTTAATCGCACTCTCGTGCCTAATCAACTATCCTAAGATTTAAGTTCCAGATTTGTCAACCTAGAATTAGCTTTGAACACAACCTAAGGTGAAGAACTAATTCAGATAGTGAATCCTAATAATTAATCAACCTAGCATTCAGAAAAAACCCTTATGAGAACCCTAAACCTAACCGGAGATCTACTCAGACATGGAAATTGAATAAATCATCAAATAAAATAGAAAGAGTAACAAAAAGGGTTCGAAATCTTCTCTCGGACGAACAGAGTCTCAGACTTGTCTCCCTTCAAAAGCTCTCTCACAAAACCAGAATAAAAAATAAAGCATAGCCAACAAGGTGGCTGTAAAACCTAATTAAATAGCCTAAGTCACGTTTTGGGGCTTTTTGTAAATAGTAAAGTCTTCTGGGCCATTTTGCAATTCTTCAATACTTCATTAAACTCGCGGGTCGTGTTTGCCTGATGAGTATCGACCGATACTAGGCAGTATCGATCGATACTGATGCTTCAAATGGGGTACTCAGCTACATGAACCTTTTCTTTGATCCAAAATGCTCTAGAAAGCTCCAATATCTCCAATTATGCTCCAAACGTGCTAAAACCTGTAAAAGATCTAAACCACTAAAAATAGTAGAAATACTCTATAAAACGGACTTATATCATGGCCTAAAAAGGGTAAAAATCATGATATATCAACTCCCCCAGACTTAATCTTTTGCTTGCCCTCAAGCAAAACAGAAAACTAAACCAGAGAAAGAGGTTTGAAAACATAGAGACTCACCTGTTCTTGAAACGTTGCAATGACCCTTTTCCCAAGCACCCATATGTCACCTAACCAGCTTTTGATCTAACCACCATGTACTTCTCCGTAGACATTCTCAGCTTCCCAGACTACACACATTATTTCACAGCATTGTTCAATCAAGCTATCCTCGCCAGTTTCATCGCTGTGATTAATACCAAGAACCTTCTAGATTCATTCTCATACAATATCATAACAAGGAACCACCCTTTTTCACACTTTTTGTATCGATTTCTCTCTTCCAAACTTATTTATTATTATGTTTTCTTCTTTTTCTTTTTAGATCATGCATATACATATCAAGGTAGGAGACGCGAGTATTGATGGTGTTTGCCACCGAATCCCCGGTTCTTCCCTCTCAAAGTATCAAAGGATTTAGGCGAATAATGGCATCGTAGAAAAATCCTAGCCTCGCTTCCAATCATTTGTTTGATCATTTCCTCTGAAGTAGAATAATGGGATCGTTGGAAATTTTCCTAACCTTCTACTCAAAAGAAAATCATCTCATCTTTTAATGCATCTTATTAATTAACTTGTAACAGGGAGAGAAATATCATTCTTTCAAACACATGGGTTCCTTTGTCAGATACGAATGAGGAATCAAGCTCTATGAATACTAACCACATCGATGAAGTGCAAAAATTTGGCTCAGGCTTTAAGGAACTTTGCTGGAAACATGAGTGTCTTCTGGTTGACCGGTCAGCCTTTGGATTTTTCATTAGTCGATCTAGAACTGATTATGTAACAATGGTCACTTAGAAGCAAGGTCAGATCAATAGGTTCAACAAAAAGATCACAGTCTCCAACAAAATTTTGACTCAATAAAACAACGAATGACTCAAAAACGACTGACTCTAAGAAAAATAAAAAACAAAGTCAGCGACTTCCTCCCCCAGACTTGAACAACACTATCCCCAGTGTTATCTAGCTTAAGGTTGGTGAAAGAAATAAAAGAACCAAATGGATTGTGAAAATCGGAAATCGTACCTGTGAAGGTGATGAGTGTCGATCGATACATACTGGTATCGATCGATACAACCTGTATGTCGACACACTGATTTCAAATCAGTGGCATCGAGTTGCTTAACCTAGGGAAAGTGATCCAAAGTGTTAGAAGTTAGCACAGTGGGTTGTCTCCCACCAAGCGCTTGTTTTAAGTCACGAGCTTGACTTTAGGGACGATCAGTCAGGAGAAGAATGAGAACTTGCGCCGAAACAAGCTCCACAATTTGACATCGCCAGCTTCAGAGTTCTACTCATCATGATCTCCACAAACTCCTGTCCTTTCTCTTTCAGCTCCGGAGTAAGGAGAATTCTAGCCTTAGAAAATGGCTTCGAAGCTCCCTTGCACTTCACCTTATATTCAATTGAATCTCCATCGCACTTCTGAGGGGTTAAAGTCACATGGGGAACATTTTTTACTCCTTTGCCCTTCACCTTCTTCTTTGCCTTGGCTGTTTTGACGTATGTCTTGGTGATGACAGAAGGACTATCTAGAAGGGCTATGACAGTTGGCTCGTCAGGAGGCTCTTCCAAAAGATCAACTACCAACGTCTATCCTGTAACCATGGTGATGCAAGAGATATATGTGGGAGGTTCTCTAGTAGGAATGGCTTCGTAGTACACCTCCTTGTCAATGTACGAGAATGAGATGTGCTCGCTGGATGTGTCCATAATGGCACCAACCGTAGCCATGAACGGTGTTCCAAGGATCAACTGCGTACGAGAATGTGCACTCATCTCCACAACGTGAAAATCTGTAGGAACCAGGCAATCTCCTACGTTAACCAGCAAATCAGGGATTGTACCATAGAGAAGTGAGGTGGAACAGTCTGCGTATGTGATAGATGCCTTTGGAGGTCGAATATCAGCTCCCAATCTTTCTGCAATTTCCCTTGACATGACATTGACGCTAGCCCCTGAGTCAACGAGAGACTCTTTTAATTCAACTCCATAGATGGAGCATGGAACGGAGAATATTTCTGGGTTTTCCCTCTTGGTTAACTGCCTCAGCGGTAGTGACTTGCTTCTAGCTTTGAGGAAGAGTGCCTTAATCTCGTCCTTAGTTTCTCTGCAATCTCGGAAGTGACTTAGCAAAGGCATGTACTCTAGAGCTTCTTCAAAAGTCAGTGTGCGTGGAATTCTTCGTACCATCTTCTCAAAGCCAAGCAGCTGCTTTGGAGTGATGGGGGCTCGGAGGTGTTGAGGAATAGGTATCAGCTTCTTGGGCCTGTGAAGTCTGTCAACACTCATACGCGGCTCCTTTTCAGTATCTGGGAGGGTATCGATCGATACAGGGAGTGTGTCGGTCGATGCTTGCTCCTTCGAGGCATCCTTGACAGATTCTTGGACGGGTGTCGATCGATATAAGAGGGTATCGGTCGACACAGAGGTGATTTCCGAAATCTCTTCGTCATCCTTGGCAAGATTGACCAAAACCTTTGCAGTTGAGCTCCTGTGCACTCCTAGGTGTATCTCACTTCCACTCCGCGAGGGGATAGCAGTGACGTCTTCGTCCTGTGAATGAACCATCAGTTCCTTGACAATTGCTGTAGTCTGAGCTACCTGAGTTTCCAGCATCTTCTGCTGAATATTAATAGCGTCGATCCTTCCACTCAAATCAGTATACAGGACATCAATCTTCCCATTGAATTCTACAGTTAGCTTATGCTGTCCTTGAATAAGCTATTCAAACATAGATTCAATCTTGCTCTCAGAAGTTCTGGGTGGTGTGGGTGGTCGTTGATACCTTTGATCCTGAGATCCGACTCCATCAATGTAGTTAACATATTCCACTTCATCCTTTTAAACAAGATGAACAGCCTTCTGATGCTTGCCCATCAACAAATTATGCATTGAATCTAACTTAGCATTCACCTCAGCAATCTGACTGCAATCCGAATTACCAGATTGCTTCTTGCGCTCCATGACTGTATTCTTGGTACTATTGCTAGAAACCAAGTTATCAATAAGCACATAGGCATCGTCGGGATACCTGGTGTTGAAATTTTCATTGCTCGCAGCATCTAGAGCCATCTGATACCTCCAATCGATCCCTCTGTAGAAAGTACCCAGCAGCTGAACCTGAGTGAACCCATGGTATGGAGAATCACTCTGATATGACCTGAAACGAATCCAAGCAGCCTTGAGTCCCTCAGTCGGACCCTGAGAAAACTGAGAAATCTTGTTCCTGAGATCCTCGGATCGTACATCATCATAGAAGTTGTTCAGGAAAGCAGTCTTAGTTTGATCCCAAGTAATCAGCTATCCAGGAGTCAACTGCTTCAGCCAGTAAGTCGCTTTCTCCACCAAGAGAGTATGGGAAAAGCTTGCAGAGAAGGTAGTCGTAGGACACTCCATTGCTCTTGATGCTAGTGACCAAGTCCTCGAACCTCTCAATATGATCCATGTGATGTTTGATGGAAAGACCATGAAAAGGGTGCTGTCCCACAAGAGTGTAGTATGCAGGTTTCATCTCAAAGTCATTCCTCTGATAAGGTGGAGGACAAATTGCTGATCGATTTGCATAGAACTGATCAGGTCTGTTGCACTCACCAATCGTTCTGCCACGATTAACCACAACCTTCCCAGCATTCGTGTTTCCAGCGACAATCCCAACAACAACAGGAGCAGCGGGAATGATGTTCCCATCTCCATCCAGACGTTGTCCCTGCGCATTGCACAAACGACCCTCTTGGTCTCTGTAAGCACCAGCCTCATCTCGAACCAACCCTTCCTGATTGTTGTTCATCTCTGCTGGTTTCCTTGCTTTCCTGTTTGTGCGTTCCACAAGTGCTAGCTGCTCCAATGACAGTTCAACTAGCTGAGTGTTCTTGTTTCCTCTGGTTTTATGATTAGGCATACACCTGAAAACAGAAGTGAAGAACGTAAGTAATTGGTAACACGATGAGTATCGACCAATACCAAGTGGTGTCGATCGATATCAACAAAAGAGAACGAAGAGTATCGACCGATACTAGTGAGTATCGATCGATACCGACGAACTTAGTCGAAATTCTCAAACGAAAATCTAATGGCGAATTGAGTCCCCGGCAACGGCGCCAAATTTGATATGCTCAAATTAATACCCTAAAAGTACTAAGTAGTAGTTGCAGTATAGTAGGGGTCGAACACAAGGACTCATAGAGACACACAATAGATTATGAAGACGAGAATTAAGCTAAGCAATCAATAATATTGAAAACAAGACTTAAATTAAAACGGTTGTAAATTCAATTGGAGAAAGATAGGTTCAGGGTTTTCTCAGGAAATCAATGAATGCATGTAAACTAACTAACAGGATTCAGATTTAGTGCGGTTCTTGAACTCAAATCACTAAAGTATAGCTAACCAACTCTCGTTGCGAAAACTATCTAAATCTAAATCCTAGGAATTCCAAATCTCTTTGCGAATCGTAAAGTCTAAATCAGCTTTTAGATCAGGTTTGATTTGTTCACAAAACAACTAAACCAAATCTCTTTGCGAATAGTTATTTTGCTCACCTAAGGTTCTATCAGGTAGTTAATCGCACTCTCGTGCCTAATCAACTATCCTAAGATCTAAGTTCCAGATTCGTCAACCTAGAATTAGCTTTGAACACAACCTAAGGTGAAGAACTAATTCAGATGGTGAATCCTAATAACTAATCAACCTAGCATTCAGAGAAAACCCTTATGAGAACCCTATACCTAACAGGAGATCTACTCAGACATGGAAATTGAAGCAATAAACATGTTTGAATAAATCATCAAATAAAATAGAAAGAGTAACAAAAAAGATTCGAAATCTTCTCTCGGACGAACAGAGTCTCAGACTTGTCTCCCTTCAAAAGCTCTCTCACAAAACCAGAATAAAAAATAAAGCATAGCCAACAAGGTGGCTGTAAAACCTAATTAAATAGCCTAAGTCACGTTTTGGGGCTTCTTGTAAATAGTAAAGTCTTCTGGACCATTTTGAAATTCTTCAATACTTCATTAAACTCGCGGGTCGTGTTTGCCTCGATGAGTATTGACCGATACTAGGCAGTATCGATCGATATTGATGCTTCAAATGGGGTACTCAGCTACATGAACCTTTGCTTCGATCCAAAATGCTCCAGAAAACTCTAATATCTCTAATTATGCTCCAAACGTGCTAAAACCTGTAAAATATCTAAACCACTACAAAATAGTAGAAAGACTCTATAAAGCGGACTTATATCATGGCCTAAAAGGGGTAAAAACCATGATATATCAATCATCAAAGAGTTTATTATAAATCAGAATGTAGATCATATCAAACATCTTAATATGAATAATCTCAAATCATATGAAGCCTCTCTAAATTCATGATATGAAATGCAGTGTGTTATCCTAGAGAGTCTATCAAAATCCATAAGCACAGCATTTATATTTTGTTCACACGTTTTATCAAACAGAAATCCTCCATGCCTAAAGATTTTCTTATGCTCATATTTTTCACAATAATGAATCACATCTTTAAAATCAATAGTTGACATATAAAGCTCTTTGATGTGTTCATATTCCAGCAATTTAGATTCAGAAACAAAAAGAAATGCATACCTTTGAATCGTTGCATTAGGCACAACAATTTCTTTACTTATCTTGTTTTGGATGTCACAAAGAAATGTTTCAATGGGTGCTCCTGGATCAAAGACGATCTGATGCTCCTTTCCACGGACCCGTGGGAAACTTCTTGAGTTGTGTTTAGGGAACACGTCTTCTAAGTCCTGCAAAAGAAGAATAACTTTACTCGGCAGCACCGGTACAAGATTAGTTAAGCTCATGAAAGCTTCCTTATAATTAAATATAATCGAAGATTGCTGTAAAAACAATGTTCTGGTTTGATTTTCTCTTTGTTGATTCTCCTTAGCTTTGATGAGATCTTCCTTTTGTTGTTGCTCCTTATTTTCATAATGTGTACAGTTCACATTTGTTTTTCCTGCATCATGAGCAAGCAAATTAGTTTTACTAATTAGAACTGAATTTAGGCGCTTACCTTGCACATTATTGCTCATATTAGAGTTGATATGATTCTAAGTTTTAGCTCCTTAAGCATCATGGACTGCATAGTGTCTTGAGTTACTTCATGTGCCATTGCTTCTCCTTTGGACGTGTGCTCTTTAGTAAGATATGTTTCAATATACTTTGACAAAGACAAGTGCATCATACTAGTGATTGATAAATTAGGAACCTGTTTGTTTAAAACAAAACTTATCTTAGCTTTTGTTTGAATAATTGCTTGTTTTGGTTTTGCTCTTAACTTGCACAAGATGTCTTGGCTGAGAACGTTCTTCTTCTCCACGGCTTTTGAAACGTCTCTCTTCTGATTTGGCTGAGAGAACAGTGTAGAAACGTACTCCCTTTGATGTCTCGTCTGGTCTCTCCTTAGTTCACTCCTTTGTTGTGTACCGTTCTATACTGATTTTAGGGCATATATTCTCCTCATGATAGCTTTCGGTTATGCCCATGTCTACACTGGACTTTATCCATAGCGTTTCCTTGATGTCACCAACTGATCCCACCAGCTAAGGGCGTAATCGTAGAATGAGCTTGCTGCCATATGCATTTTGTTGCTCTCCGAGTAGTGCTGGTATGCAAAAGCGTGTTCTACCTTCCTCTCCCATTCCAAGTATATGTCAGCATCATTTTTCCCATGGAATGATGGAAGTTTGACAAAAGATTGTCCACTGCCTTCCCGTGCACGTCTAGGTCTTCTTTGGCCATCTTGGAACGAGTTAATATCATGAATGTGATAATATGCTGCCTCTTCATCTCTATATTGTCTTGGCTCGCCTCTGTCTCTCCTAGGAGCTCTCTCACGTGCCCTCCTGTGCTGAGAGTCACTCATCATGTACCTGAAATAAATCGTCAACAACAAAACCAGTAACAATTCTTTGCAAATATCAAAAGTTTTCGATATTGAACATATTTGTAAACAGATCGAAAATTCTGAGACTCACAAATCAATCGATGCAAACACAGACTTCCTAGAATCGATCTACACACTAACAAAATGAAACAACAACTCGACACACAGCACACACACAAAAAACACTCGATCTAAACAAAATATGAAGAGACAAAATGAAGAACAGATCGACAACAACTAGATGAACCCTATTTTGTTTTTTTTTTTGATGCAGATTATACAAAAATGACAGCTAAACACACAACTAGATGCGAAAATTAAAAACAAAATGAAGGATAGACTTCGACTCACAAAAGAAGATGAACAGACATAACTAGATGATGATGAAGATGATGATACAAAAATCACAAAAAAACAGATGATGAATGAAACGAAATTACCCAAGTGTGGAGTGGTGCTCTGATACCACTTAATAAGAAACTCCTTTGAATCGCACACTCTACGGTTGGTAAGAACAAGATAAGCCTTGCAAACAATCATATTGTTTCCAGGGATGTGGATTGAATGGTCTCACAAGAGTTGCAGAAAGCCCTTGATATTCCACCTTGATTCTTAAGGATATTACACACCAAAAGCATCAAGGGATTTTGCTGGATATGACTCACCAACAAGATGATCTAGAAAATTCAGAAAGGTTTTGATAAAAGTCTAGATGATTTCAAAAATGAGGTTACAAGGAGAATATAAAGGCAAGCAACAAGCCTTGCATGAAGAGTCATAACTACTCTCGAAAACAAGCAAAGAAAATAAAACTAGAACTCTTGATCATCCTTGTTGAAATTGTAGAGGTTTGTGGGCTTGAGGAAGATCACAAAATGGGCCAATAGCAATGTGAATTATCTTGCCTCATTAAAAACCTCTCTTTGGAAAACCCATTGGGACAAAACCAAAGAGGAGCAAAATAGAACAAAAATAATTCACATACCCATTTAGTGAATTCTTTGGGCCATAATCAAAACCAGTGTGGTTTGATCTTTCTTTGAATGGTGTTGTGTTTGGACTTTGTGGAAGTGTTACGCCAATTCCTTCCTTGAGCTTCTTCCTCTTAGTTCCCTTGATCACTAGCATTCCTCCTTTGGCAACAAGCTCATCGGCTATAATCTCTTCGGCTAAAAAGCCCTCGGCAACATTCTTCTCGGCTACAAGTCCCTCGGCAACAATCTCAGGTTCAAGCTGCTCCTTCATGATGCTTGACATGATCACATCAAGAGTGGTACGCACGGATGTGTGCTAGAAACCATAGGCAAAGTGTATTTGCATTCTGATTCTAGTGGATTCATTCTGGACGTGGTCCCAGGGATGTAGGAAATGAACCTCGTCAAAAAACTCGGTGTGCCTTTACTTTCTGCACTTTATTCTTGTCTCACATGCATTTACAATTGGTATCAGAGTGGGTTCTCGATAGAGAATTAGTCTTGTTTCGGGTATATCAATGGTGAGGATCAGAAGTAGTTCAGAAAGTAGGACATAGTTCGAAATCGGGTTTGATGGAGTCCTATCAAGAAGATTGTTGATGTTGGAAGGTTCGTATGCAAGCTTCCATTAGTGGTCTTGATAAAGGGAGACGGTTCTTGCATTAGTTTTTGACCATGATGTGACTCAAGCAGGGGGAGAATGGGTATTGTTGGTGTTGTTGTGTTACTAGTGACGAATCCTTTAAAGTTAGGGTTGCTTGAATTCACATACATAGTCAAAAAGGGGGAGAATGAAGATGCATGTGTTGTTGTGTAACTCACGAAGTAGTACATGAAGTGGTACAAGACGTGGAAATGTGCGTTTGCTGATATACGAACGAATATGGTTGATAAGATTCGAGCCAAGAGTTGGCTAATGAGCTGGATGAAGATATTGAAGAGGATATTGCAGCTTTGGAGTGTTTCCATATTCTTAGGAGAATATATAGGAAAATAGAATATTTTCAAAAGGATTTGAAGATATCTTAAAATAAAAAAAATATGCTATATGTATATTTGGATAAACTTGAAGTGCAAGTTTAGCATAATATATAGAGAGAGGCAAGGCCTTTTGGAAGACAAGAGAGAGAGAGGTGAAGAAAAGAAAGCTTTTGTGGGGTGAAATCTGTTGGTGGTTGATTTAAGCGTTTTCACTCAGTCAATTAAAACTAAAGTTCACACTACCGCAATCATAACGGTTGTCAATGCAGTACTTTAGGATCGAATCAACAGAGACCAAAGTTACACTACTATTCTCACAATTATGAAATTAAGCTAAGAGAGAAATATGATTTGTTTTAGGAAGGTAACGAGAGTGATTTAAACGATGTAAATTCAATAAAAGAAAAGCGTTAGGTCGAGGGTTTATTCGCAGGAATCCAGAGATCATAAATCAGACAACTATTCAGGGAATAATTAAAAGCAAGTTTCAAACTCAAACATAAATATTAACCAATCCACTCTCATGCTCATGGTTACTAAATCTAACAACCTAATCCACTCTCGTGCTCATAGAATTCTAGATCAGCTTTAACGAGCAAGTTCAATATGTTCACGAATGAACCCAATACACTCTCGCGCTACTAGGGGATTCGCTCACTTATGTTCTCTCTAGTAATCTTCACACTTTCGCGCTGTTAGATTAAGCCATAGTTCATAGACCTAGCGATTAGCTCAAGTCTAAGCAATAAACACAATAATAAGCGAAAACCATAAAAGATAAATCCATATATGTGTCTAATTCAATGACTCATGGATCCCCTTGAAAACCCTAACATAACTATGGAACTACTCAGACATAGTAACGGAGAATAAGCAAAGAGATGAAGAAATCATAATATAAATAAAGAGAGAAAGGGTTTAGAATTCTTCTCAATAGATGCAGAGATTCTTCTCTAAAGCTTACAATGATTCAATAGCAAAAAGTCTGAATAGAACAAAAAATGGCTGCCTCCAAGAGGCTAAAAATAGAGTATATATAGGTTTAGGTCGAATTAGGTCAAACAGGAAGTTCCCCGTGCAAAATAAGGAAAACAAAAGTTTCCTTTCTTCTTCTCGTTGGCTGGTATCGGTCGATACCAGGTCAGCATCGGTTGATGCTGACCTCTCGGG
This sequence comes from Eutrema japonicum, assembly GCA_030161315.1. Lineage (NCBI taxonomy): Eukaryota > Viridiplantae > Streptophyta > Magnoliopsida > Brassicales > Brassicaceae > Eutrema > Eutrema japonicum. Next base: position 42,247,729 of record BSQW01000011.1, read on the forward strand.
TAGGGGTAGCATTGACCCGTCTCCTTCGGCATCGGTCGATGCTGACCTCTCGGGTAGGGGTAGCATCGACCCGTCTTCTTCAGTATCGATCGATGCTAACCTCTCGGGTAAGGGTAGCATCGACCCGTCTTCTTCAGCATCGGTCGATGCCGACCTCTCGGGTAGAGGTGGCATCGACCTGTTCCACTGGTATCGACCGATACTGGCTCTTTCTTCACGGTTTCGTGCGTTTTTGCCCTCGTGACTCCAATTTCGTCCTTGAACGCCTTTTTTACCTAAGATATCTAAATAGAAGACTAAAAAACTCTAAAACGGACTTTGACTCGATAAAACATTTGTAAAAAACATTAAAACATACGTTAGAAATCGGTAAAAACCAAGCATATCAATTCTCCCAGACTTAGTCGTTTGCTTGTCCTCGAGCAAACATGAGACTAGCAAGGAAGAAAAGTTTGAATACTCGGAGATTCACACTACCTTTAAAATCCTGCAATGACTGTCACCTTTTTAATCCACGTATTGCTAGACTAGCCCCTGATTGGACCGCCATGTACTTCTCTCCAAGCATTCACAGCTTCCTAGCTTCAACACATAATCTCACAGAACAATCTCAAAATTATCATTGATAGGTCTCATCAAATATCATAGTGCCAAGAACCATATTGACTCTTTCCCTTTCGATATTGCGACAAGACAAGAACACAACCCTTGGTACCTTTTCTCTCCCCCATACTTATTCTTTTCTCATTTCTTTTTCATAGGGCTAATGGATGATGGAACGCGAGTACTGATGGTTTTAGCCACCGAGTCCCCGGTTCATTTTAGTGCCACCCTTTCAATCTAAGGCGTAGGCAAATAGTGGTATCATCGGAATTTTTCCTAACTTCGCTTCCAACCTTAGTGTGATCATCTCCTTCGAAGTAAAATAATGGGATCGTTGAAAATTTTCGTAGCCCTTTACTTGAAAGAAAATTATTTCATATTTTCTGCTTTCAATTAAAAATGAGGGAGAATGGGTACCATACTTTAACACGGGTTGTCTTGTCAGATATGAACGAGGAATCAAGCTCTGAAAACACCAATCACGATGATGAGGTAAAAGGAAGAGCGCATAAACTAGCTCAAATTTTGAAATTTTCCTGGAAATATGGTTGCCTCTGAATAACTGTTTGGCCTTACGATTTTCCATTATTCTTGTCGGGAGCTAAATCTGTAACAATGGTCACTTAGATGCAAAATCAAATTTAAAAATTCAAAAGTAGTGATCTCAATCTCTAACAAGGTTTGACTCAATAAAACATAAAAATGACTCAAGAGAAAAACAAAAGAAAGAAACATTGCGTTAGTAACGATATGTACCTTCCCCCAGACTTATTTCACACCGTCTCGGTGTGAAAATAAACGAGGAAGAAGGTTAAACAGACTCAAATAAAATAAAGGGAAAATAAAAATTAAAAGAAAAACGTATCGGTGGGTTGCCTCCCACCAAGCGCTTGTTTTAAGTCATTAACTTGACTTGTCAGCCTTTTTAGGCGATGGAAGGCTCATCGAAGAGAATTGTTTCTTCGCCATCGAGTCCTACATCGGCTAGGTATGGTTTGAGGCGCTGACCGTTAACCACAAACTCGTCTCCTGCGGTGTTCAGCAACACTATGGCTCCGTACGGTCGCACTTCTTTAACGGTGAAAGGTCCGAACCATCTCGATTTCAGCTTTCCTATGAAACGTTTAGGCGAGAATTGAATAGCAACACCTAATCATTTACAGTGAAGTTCTTTGGGGCTATCTTCTTGTCATGATAAGCCTTGGTCTTCTCCTTATAGATCTTCGAGCTCTCGTAAGCCATGTGACGAATTTCCTCCAATTCGTGGAGTTGCATCGTTCTTCGCTCAGAAGCAGATTTGATTTCGAAGTTAAGCAACTTTACAGCCCATGCCGCCTTGTATTCAAGCTCTACCGGGAGGTGACATGATTTTCCGTAAACCAGGTGGAACGGTGTTGTCCCGAGGGGCGTTTTGTAGGCGGTTCTATACGCCCAAAGAGCATCATCCAGCTTCGTAGCCCAGTCCTTTCTCGTTGTGTTCACTGTCTTTTGCAGGATGCCCTTGATCTCTCTGTTGGAAACCTCAACATGTCCACTCGTTTGGGGGTGATAAGGAGTGGCCACCGTGTGCTTGACTCCGTGCTTCCTTAAAAGACTCTCGAAGATCCTGTTAATGAAATGAGACCCGCCATCGCTGATCACTACTCGAGGTACACCGAACCTTGGGAATATCACTGTCTTGAACATCTTCAAAACTACCTTGGCGTCGTTAGTTGGGCTAGCCAGCGCTTCAGCCCATTTAGACACATAGTCTTTGGCGACGAGGATGTATTGATTTCCATATGAAGACGGGAAAGGACTCATGAAATGGATCCTCAACACGTCGAACACCTCAACCTCCAAGATGAGGTTCTGAGGCATTTCATTCCGTTTGTTGATATTCCCTTGCCTTTGACATGATTCGTACTTGGAGATGAAAGCATGTGCATCGTGAAACATAGTCGGACACCAAAACCCGGCTTGCAAAGCTTTGGATACCACTTTGAACGTGGTGAAGTGTCTCGCATAGCTCGAGCCGTGACAGTGGAATAAGATACCAGGAATCTCCTCCTCCGAATTGCATCTTCGAAAGGCGCCATCCGAGCATTGCTTGTAGAGGTATGGCTCGTCCCAAAAATATCGTCGAATGTCCCTCAAAAACTTTTTTTCTTGTTTCCCGCAAAACCAATTGGTTCCTTCTCGGCGGCCAAGTAATTTGCTATCTCACCGAACCAAGGCAATTCAGGGAGCTCGATGCGGCGTGGGGTGTATAGTGGTCACTGCTCCCGATGCTAATTACGTAAACGTTCACCTCAGGTAAGCGATTGTCTAAAGGGATTTCTTCGTCCACACGCAATCTCGATAGGTGGTCTGCAACGCCATTCTCGATCCCCTTCTTGTCCTTGATCTCAAGGTCAAATTCTTATAACAAAAGGATCCAACGAAAGAGTCGAGGTTTGGCATCATTCTTGGTGAGTAGATACCTCAGAGCCGCGTGATCTGTGTGTACTATGACCTTAGATCCCACAAGATACGACAGGAACTTCTCAAAAGTAAACAATATGGCAAGAAGTTCCTTTTCGGTTGTGGCGTACTTGCACTGTGCGTCATCAAGAGTCCTGCTAGCGTAGTAGATAACATGAAGTTTCTTGTCCTTTCGCTGTCCCAAAACAGCTCCTACCGAGAAATCGCTGGTATCAGTCATTACTTCGAAAGGGAGCTCCCAATCCGGCGGTTGGACTATTGGTGCGCTAACGAGCGCTCCCTTGATTGTGTGAAAGGCATCAAGGCAATCGTTGTCAAAATCAAATTTGACCTCCTTGCAAAGCAGTCGGGTTAAAGGTCTTGCGATCTTGAAGAAATCCTTGATGAATCTTCTGTAGAACCCCGCATGTCCTTGGAAACTTATAATCCCCTTGACAGACTCAAGAGGTTGTAGACTACTCATCACTTATATCTTTGCCTTGTCAACCTCGATTCCTTGCTCTGAAATCCGATGGCCCAGGACAATCCCATTTCTGACCATGAAGTGGCACTTCTCCCAATTCAACACCAGGTGCTTTTCCTCGCAGCGTTGCAATACCCTGCATAAATTAGAAAGACAAACAGAGAACGAGGATCCATAGACAGAGAAGTCGTCCATGAAAACCTCCATTATGTCCTCAATCAAATCGGTAAAGATCGATATCATGCATCACTGGAAAGTTGTCGGGGCGTTACACAAGCCAAACGGCGAAAGTGCCATAAGAACACGTGAACGTGGTCTTCTCCTGGTCGTCCGGGTGGATGAGAATCTGGAAAAAACCAGAATAGCCGTCTAGAAAATAGTAGTAGGGGTGGTTAGCCAATCTTTCAAGTATTTGATCGATAAAAGGCAAATGAAAATGATCCTTGCGAGTAGCAGCATTTAACTTACGGTAATCAATACACATCTTATGCCCCGTAACAGTTCTAGTTGGGGTCAACTCATTTTTCTCATTATTAACAACTGTTACACCACCCTTCTTTGGCACAGCATGGACCGGGCTCACCCAAGTACTGTCAGAGATAGCGTATATAATGCCCGCCTCTAGAAGTTTCGTTATCTCTTTCTTTACAACATCCTTGAGATTCGGGTTTAAACGTCTCTGATGTTCTATCGAAGTCGTTGATTAGTCCTCTAGATGTATCCTATGCATGCAAAGATCTGGTGATATCCCTGAGAGATCGTCTAGTGAGTAGCCTAAGGCCTTACGATACTTTCTAAGTTCACATAGAAGCAAAGCAGTCTCAACATTGTTCAACTCAGCATTGATGATCACAGGATAGGTAGAATTAGGACCAAGAAAGGCGAACCTTAGCCCTGTTGGAAGCGGTTTGAGTTCGATTTTTGGGGCTTTCAACTAGCTCCACATGCCAGCAAGAGGCGCAGGATGACTTGCCATTGGAGGCGTCTTAGCGGCTCCATCTAGGCCGATGTATTGTACCATCATCTCTATTGTCTGGCTCGAAACCAGCATCTTAGCGTACCTTGTTCCATAATCACTCATAAACTCGTGTTCATTCTCAGCCCTTGTCAAAACTGTTTCCAACGGGTCATCTGTCAAAATTTCTTTGACGACCTCGATGTCGACTTCCAGTGAGTCATCAATCGAGAACGTATGCCCGTCTAACATAGGTTTCTTCAGCATCTTGTCAATTTCAAACTTCATCACAATGTCTCCAAGTTGGAGATCTATTCCCCCATTTTCACATCTATTATGGCTCACGCTGTGCATAAGACGATGTGCATAAGAAGGGTCTCCCCAATATGAGTGGATCCCTTGGTTCTTCATCAAGTTCTAGGACCACGAAATCCGCATGAACGAAGGCGTCTCCAATCCGTACATGCAGATCTTCAAGTACACCAACAGGGAGTCGCACAGAACGATCGGTAAATACCAAAGAGATCTTGGTTTGCTTGAACTTTGTGAACCCGAGTCGCTTAGCCATGGAATATGACATCAAGTTAATACTAGAACCGAGATCACACAAAGAGCAAGCAAAAGTCATTGCCCCAATCTGTACTGAGAGAACGAACTTCCCCGGATCGCCTATCTTCCTTGGCATCTTGTTTTGGAGGACCGCACTGCAGTCCTTGGAAACCATCATGACACCGTCGTCAGTAGACATTTTACTCGTCACCAAGCTCTTCATATATTTCCTCAATGAGGGCATCATTTGGATCGTATCGACCAGAGGAAGCTTCACCACGAGATCTTTCAACATTTCCCTGCATTTTGCATCTTCTAAGTCCTTGCGCGACTTCCTTTGATGGGTATGATACAGAACTCTCGGATTGTAGATACGCATAGGAGGTTACGCTTACAGTTCGTCTCCATCGCCTGCATCTGTAGGTACCGTCTCTTTTGGAGCGGTTTCTTCGTCATCTCCTTCTAGATCGATTACGGCGTCAGTATCCTGCCATTTTCGTTCAACAGGTTCTAGTGCTTTCCCGCTTTTGAGTGTGATGGAGTTGACGAATTCATTCCTTGGGTTCTGTTCCACCTTTCCTGGAAGAACCCCTTACGGCCTCTTAATTGCTTCGGCAGTTTGAGCAACTTGAGTGTCCAACTTCTTCACATGAGTGCATACGGCTTCGTACTTGTTGTTGAGGTCGTTGTACATGTTGTCGACCTTAACATTAATCTCCTTGGCGGATTGCTGTTGGTTGAGCAAGAATTATTGCATGAGAACCTTGAGCTCATATTGGGAGTTATCCGCGGGGCTGGCGGTAACTTGAAACGGAGCGGGCTTCGTTGGCTAAAATGTGTTGAACGGCTGCTTCTGTTGGAAACCGCCTTGAAACCTGTTAGGCCCTTGGAAACCCTAAGAGAAACCTGAGATACCAGTGTTTTGCACAAAGGTTTTTCCCTGAGGTTGTTGAGTCTGCTGAGGGTAGACTTGATCCTGGGGATTCTCGACGTTGGTGCTTCTGTAGGAAAAATTCGGGTTGTTCCTATAATTCTGGTTGAAACTTTTGTTCTGCACATACCATTTTCCATTAACGTAGTTCACCTCCTGCAGCTCATCAATCTCCTCATCGGTCGATCCTTGACAAAGGATCGCATCTTCTGTCTCTTCGCAAGATTGCACGCTTCTCTGGTTCCCTTTTAGTAGTAGGTTCACCTTTGCAGTCAGTTCGTCTATCTTCTGCGAGTCTACACCATTTGGGCGCTTAGACATGTCATACTCGGGACATCGATTCCCAGAACTCGCAGCTAGGTTCTCTATCAATTGGTACGCTCCTTCTCTTGTCTTGGTCATAAAATCTCCATTGCTCGCAGCATTAAGGGCGTTCTTGTAGTCCCAGTCAACTCCATCGTAGAAGATGCTTAGAATTTGTTCATCCGAGTACCCATGATGAGGGCACTCCCTACGGTACTCTCTAAAACTTTCCCAAGCTTCGCAAAAGGACTCCCCTGGATGTTGCTGGAAAGCCGCGATCTTGTTCCGAAGCGTTGTCGTCTTGGATTTAGTGTAGAAATGATCTAAGAAAGTAGCCATGCACTCTTCCCAAGTAGTCAATGACCCGGCAGGGAGTGACTTGAGCCACCTCAGTGCCTTATCCGCCAGAGAGAATGGGAAAAATTTGCACTTGAGGTAATCAGCTGGTAAACCATTAGACTTGGTAGTGCTGCAGATTTCTTCGAAATTCTCAATGTGGTCCATGGGATGCTCTGCAGGGAGACCGTGGAACATGTGCTGCTTCACCAATGCAATCATCTGAGGTTTGATCTCATAGTTTTGCCTCGTGATAGCTGGTGGGCGGATGGCAGCTATGTTCTGGTAGAAAGCGTGAGGAGTGTCCAAGTCCCTAATGGCAGGCTGCTGTTGTTGTTGTTGTTGTTGTTGCAACTGCTGCACTTGTTGTTGCAGCTTCGCGAGCTCAGCGGCAGCAGCATTATGTTGCTCGTTGTTCTGTTCGTCCATGATGACGGGAATTGATCTTGCTCGTTTGTTCGTTCTAGCCTTGCTAGCTCTTCATTGCTGAGCTCGCGAAGGCTTTCAGATCCCCTGCTTCTGGTAAATCTATTCAGTTTTTCTGCTGGTTACCTGAACAAGAGAACAAAGTGGAGTACGTTAGTAAATCTTTAGACTAAATCTCAAATTCAGAATTGAAGGTAACGCTATTGGTCTCCGGCAACGGCGCCAAATTGATTTAAGCGTTTTCACTCAGTCAATTAAAACTAAAGTTCACACTACCGCAATCATAATGGTTGTCAATGCAGTACTTTAGGATCGAATCCACAGAGACCAAGGTTACACTACTATTCTCACAATTATGAAATTAAGCTAAGACAGAAATATGATTTGTTTTAGAAAGGTAACGAGAGCGATTTAAACGATGTAAATTCAATAAATGAAAAGCGTTAGGTCGAGGGTTTATTCGCAGGAATCCAAGGATCATAAATCAGACAACTATTCAGGGAATAATTAAAAGTAAGTTTCAAACTCAAACATAAATATTAACCAATCCACTCTCGTGCTCATGGTTACTAAACCTAACAACCTAATCCATTCTCGTGCTCATAGAATTCTAGATCAGCCTTAACGAGCAAGTTCAATATGTTCACGAATCAACGCAATACACTCTCGCACTACTAGGTGATTCGCTCGCTTATGTTCTTTCTAGCAATCTTCACATTTTCGCGCTATTAGATTAAGCCATAGTTCATAGACCTAGCGGTTAGCTCAAGTCTAAGCAATAAACACAATAATAAGCGAAAACCACAAAAGATAAATCTCTATCTATGTCTAATTCAATGACTCATGGATCCCCTTGAAAAACCTAACCTAACTATGGAACTACTCAGACATAGTAACGGAGAACAAGCAAAGAGATGAAGAAATAATATAAATAAAGAGAGAAAGGGTTTAGAATTCTTCTCAATAGATGCAGAGATTCTTCTCCAAAGCTTACAATGATTCAATAGCAAAAAGTCTGAATAGAACAAAAGTGGCTGCCTCCAAGAGGCTAAAAATAGAGTATATATAGGTCTAGGTCGAATTAGGTCGAAACAGGAAGTTCCCTGGGCAAAATAAGGAAAACAGAAATTTCCTTTCTTATTCTTGTCGACTGGTATCGGTCGATACCAGGTCAGCATCGGTCGATGCTGACCTCTCGGGTAGGGGTAGCATTGACCCGTCTCCTTTGGCATCGGTCGATGCTGACCTCTCGGGTATGGGTAGCATCGACCCGTCTCCTTCGGCATCGATCGATGCTGACCTCTCGGGTAGGGGTAGCATCGACCCATCTTCTTCAGTATCGATCAATGCTGACCTCTCGGGTAGGGTTGCATCGACCCGTCTTCTTCAGCATCGGTCGATTCCGACCTCTCGGGTAGGGGTGGCATCAACATGTTCCACTGGTATCGGCCGATACTGGCTTTTTCTTCACGGTTTCGTGCGTTTTTGCCCTCGTGACTCCAATTTCGTCCTTGAACGCCTTTTTTACCTGAGATATCTAAATAGAATACTAAAAACTCTAAAACAGACTTTGACTCGATAAAACATTTGAAAGAAACATTAAAACATACGTTAGAAAGCGGTAAAAACCAAGCATATCAATGGTATTGACCTATGAATTATGCAGACGTCAGAGAGGACGTTGTTGCACCGGTGCGTCAGGGTGGTAGTTAAGGATGCATGTTTGATGATGTTTTCATAGAGAGTTCATCTAGAATAAAGTGGTAGGCACGGGTGTGTGCTAGAAACCATAAGCAAAATGTATTTGCATTCTGATTCGAGTGGATTCATTCTGAACGTGGTCTCGGGGATGTAAAAAACGAACCTCATTAAAAAACTTTATGTGATTTTACAATATTCACTTTATTCTTGGCCCACATGCATTTACAAATGTCTATCCCAGCGATGATGACAATCTCACCAAGGATGCTTCCTAGATGCCAATGACAAACAATTATGGTTTATGAAAAGTGATTAACCCACATAAGCGGCCATGATTGTAGATCACTAACTCGGTCTTCTAGATTTGAACAATGGTTTTGATTCAACCTACAAATGATGAAACTCCCACCACATATATCATAGATCGACACCGAAAACTCCTTCTTATCAGAACTTTTTGAGATCTAGAGTCGATTGCTCTGCATTGGAGAATGTTTCCGCCATAGATGTGAAGCTCGGAGGCTTCTAGCTTCCCAATCAGTCGACTAAGAGAAAATTCGGCGGAGATCCAGAGGAAGGCTATGCATGTAAATTTAAACAAACAAATAACATTAAAACAATAAAAAAAAATTTGTTCATAAATAAAATAATTTGATGCTAAACTAAACCTTGAACGAAAATAAAGAGGGCCGAATTATATATATACTATATTAGGTACCGCGTATACGCGGTATTTATAATTTATAACATGTAAAAAATACCATAAACGAAAAAGTGGAAAACAAAATCAGATTATCCCTGAAAGTAAATAAATAAGATTGAGAATACCGATACGAAATCACCGACTAAAATAGAAACCTAACAAAGTAACAATTATTTAGTATTTTGATTTTTTCTATTATTTGGTTACTAATTAAATTTTATCACTATTATGTTTGGAAACAGAGTAAACCAGAACGTAAAGAGAGGGATAAAAAATGCTATTGGAATATCGATTGAAGGGGGCATAGGTATGTATATGGGACTACCGGAACAAATTTGTGGTTCAAAAAAGAAAGTTTTCTCCTTCGTTCATGATCGCCTTAATAATCGGGTTAACAATTGGTCCGCAAGACTTCTTTCCAAAGGGAGAAAAGAAATCGAGATCAAATCAGTGGCCCAAGCCCTACCAACCTACGTTATGTCATGTTATCTATTTCCACAATGCATTACCGACAAGCTGAGAAGTGCCATTGCTAATTTTTGGTGGAGTTCCAAACAAAATAGTAGAGGGATTCATTGGATTGCATGGGATAAGATTTGTATTCCCCCCAAGATTTGGGAGGCTTGGGTTTCCGAGATCTACATGATTTTAATCTTGCTCTACTAGCAAAACAGTTGTGGTGTCTCATTCAATACCATTCATCCTTACTGGCACGAGTCCTTCGAGGAAGATACTATAGACAATCATGCCCATTGGAACATCGGAATGTGTATTCACCATCTTATGGATGGCGTAGTATCCTAGCCGCGAAGCCACTTCTGAAGATGGGTCTAAGGAAGACTATTGGGTCGGGGCTTAATACTAGAATTTGGAGCAAGCCCTGGATCCCAGACATCCCGGCACGGCCGGCGATAGCTTCCGCACAGGTCGGATATAGGAACCCCCAGCTCCTAGTTCACTCTTTCATTCGACAAGATACGAAAGAGTGGAACGTCCACCTTTTGCGAGATCACTTCCAACCCGAGGATATTCCTCTAATTATGGGGTTGAGACCTAGCCGTAATCGTACCCTAGATGGATATGCATGGAATCATACAAAAGCAGACATATATTCAGTAAAATCTGGATATGATCTACTTAGGAGGGAAAATATCCTCCGAGACGCTCTTGAGGTGAGAGAACCGAGCATTACTACTCTTCAAAGCCAGGTGTGGAAAGTCCGTTCGGCTAGAAAGATCAAACATTTTATGTGGCAAGCGTTATCTGGATGTGTTCCAACTTGTCAAAACCTCATGTATAGACATATGGGTACCGACAGGCGCTGTCCTAGGTGTGGTACCCCAGAGGAATCGATTAATCATCTTTTATTTGAATGTCCCTCGGCTCTACAAGTCTGGGCGTTATCGGACTTTCCGTCCCTTCGGGGCCACTTCCCGAGTGCTTCTATTTACCAAAATATGAGCTTCCTATTTTGAAAATCAGAAAAGTTAGGTATACCAGAACCACAAAAGGATATATATCCTTGGATTTTATGGTACATTTGGAAAGCAAGAAACGATAAGGTCTTCAACGGGAAAGAGATTTCTCCGGAAGATACTCTTCAACACGCGACACTAGAAGCGGAAAGTTGGAGGATCGCGAATCAAAAGGAAGATGAAGAGGAAGTACTGGCACCACAAGAACTTTTTGTCACGAGGGCTCCTTCTTTGGACCTCTGAATCCCGACCTGTCAGATAGATGTCTCATGTATCGATCATGGACCGGTTAGTGGAGTAGGATGGTGCTTTAAGGACAACAGGGGTTACGAGTTTTTCGGACAAAATGGATGTCGCAGAAACCTCTCGGCACTACATGCTGAGATGGATGGTCTTCTCTGGGCTATGACATGTCTAAGAGAGACGATCTTTTTCGATGCACTTTGAGACTGATTGCTCGGACTTGGTAAGCATGATCGAGAATCCTGAGGATTGGCCAGCGTTTATGTCAGAACTAGATTCTTTCCATCTTCTTAGAGATTCTTTCGAAGACTTTAGTTTATCTCTTATCCCTCGAGTTTTAAACGTCTGCGCCGATACTCTTGCAAAAGGGGCTCGAGCACGAGACTTTTTATTTTCCCATGTAGGTCATACCGAGCCAGTTGTGGATGTTTCACGGAACATCCCTTCTAGCCACATGTGATGTAATAGATGGGTAATTAATCAAAAAAAACATTAATTAAATTTTATCACATATTTTCAAATATTTTCAAATATTTAGATTTTCATTTTCCTATTTGAATTACGTTTATTTTCTATCATTAACCTACTCATATCTTGTTATAAAAAAAACGATAGACAAAATGATTCTCATATTTCTATTTGAATTATATTTATTCTTTTTAATCATATTAGATTAGAATTTTTCTTTTCTCAATTGACATCAAGATATTTTTTCTCTTTTTAATTTTATCTAATTAAAAAAAACTTTTTACACGTATCGAAATTTGATCGGCTAACTGACACGATCATGCTAATTAATAAGTTTGAGATATTTAGATTTATATAAACGGTATTGATAAAAGTAAGTATGATTGTATGTATCTTCATTTTTAAAGTAATATTTCTATATCCTTCTGTTTTACGATTTGTATCTTTTGTATATTTTTTCTAAGTTAATTTAGACTATTGAAAATTTTCATTTTTGAGTAGTTATTTGATGTTGACAAAAAAAAAGAGTAGTTATTTGATAACTATTTTTTTAGTTTTCCACTTACAATTCCATTTTTAGTACTTATATCTTTTTTTCTTTTTTATTATTTTTTCTTTTTACAAAAATAAATAACAAACAATAGAAAAATTTAGTATTATTAAATTGACACATATTATAATCTAAATTAATAATAACATATGTCATAATTTGATGAATTAGAATTATCATAATTGTCACACTCATATTTACGTGTTTAACTTTATATAATAAAATAATTGTCGAACATGCTAGGATTTTCTTTATATTTTAATTTCTTTTTTATTTTTTTAATATATATCAAATTTTCTTGTGAACGAAATCTAATTTTTTTTATATAATTAAGGTTTATTAATTTTTACATCAATCATGTGTATTATTTATTCTGATTAGTTTTTCTTGGTAATATAAATATTGATCTTATTTTATCATGTAGAAATCAAAAATTACTTTTTTCATGATATTTTTAACAATTTTGATATATTTTATTTCGGATTTAAGTTTATCACGATGTATTTTAATGTTTATTGAAAACCAGGTATTTTTAAAATCGGGTTCTAATTTTTTTAACCAAATTTAAGGATCAAATCACAACGAATTTTGCGATTTAAACCAAACTTAGCTAATTTCATGAATGGTATAAGATTTCTCATCCGCAAAATCCAATATAAGTTTTAACACGTAATCAAGCAACCAAATCAAAATTTCAAACCGATCGATACGATTAATTCGACACCGGTTTGTTTTAAAGATACCAAACACATCATTAGATCATTGTGAATAAGTAGACACATAGCTTCATTAATAATATTAACTACTTTTGTCAGCTGGAATTTGATAAAAACTCGCCACATAAGCAAATCACTACTACACATTTAATATATTTATATGTTACTTTTTACTGTTCATACTCTATTTTTATTCAGTTGTTGTTTACTTTAAAAACGTCTTCATCAATCATCACTACTAAAATATTTTTTGTCAAAACGCAAAATGTTTCTTCTCTCCTATAAATAAAATGAAAAATTACATCCGAGTTCTTAATTCTTTTTTTTTTTTGATAAAGGGCCTTCATTAAATATTAAAAAAGATTACAATGAAACAAAAGAAACCAGCAGTGGAAAGTACAACGTAACCGAAACCAGATATGGGGAGGAGGGAATTCAAATAAAGCAACACACAGACCTGAAGAAATAGGTAAGTACACAGGAGCTAAACGTAAGGAAGGAAGAAAAGGAAGCTCACCGTGAAGACCAAAAGAGATCCAGAGCTTCACCAAACTTGGATCTCAAATTCTTTAAGGCTATTGATTTGTTCCTTACCACCAAGTAGATTTTGCGGCGAGTAACGGAGTAGGGGGAGGAGAGACCGCCATGGAAACGTCGATTCCTCTCGTTCCATAATTCGTAGATGCAAGCTTGCCAAACTTGTAGAAAGGCCAGAGAGGTAGTCACATTAGAAGAGGCTGTGGGCAACCAAAGAAGAATCTTATCCCAGGAGAGAGGAGGGCTTTGAAGGTCCATTATTGCAGTCAAAGCTTTCCAAACCGCAGATGAGTAAGCACACTCAAAGAAAAGATGGTTACGGGTTTCATTTGAGGACCCGCAAAGCAGACATAAAGGTTCAACGTCTAAACCCCAACTTATAAGCCTATCGAGAGTTGGGTTCCGATTTAATATGAAGAGCCACGCAGTGATAGAGTGCTTGGGAATAGCAGCCTGATGCCATAAAAGAGATGACCAAGAGACGTGTGGTTTCGAAAGACGGATAGAATTTCACTCATCCTTTGAACGAAAAACATGACACACCTTATCGTTAATGACCCATAGGGGAGAATCACTAACCGGGGATGGTGTGATAGAGGTAATGAAACCGAGAACTTGAAGGTAGCTATCTGAACGCGCATTTGGAAGCAACCATCCATCCTCAGAGATGAGATCTTTAACAAGAGCGAACTTAGGGATCCCAAGGCGTTGAGGCGCCGAAGGACCAAGGTGATGAATTAGAGAGCCAAATAGCGTCCATGGATCCCACCAGAAATAGGTGTCTTCGCCGTTTCCTAACTTTATGTGTAGAAACGAAATTGCTTTGTGTCTAAGTTTTAACAGTTTTCTGAACATCCAAGAAACTAAAGAACTATCCTCATTTAACGCCTAGAAACACGAGGAAGAGAGAAATTTCCTCCTAACCCAAGTAACCCATAATGAACCAGCCATGAAGAAAAGCATCCAAATGAGCTTAAGAGCACAAGTTTCATTCCAAGATGACCAAGATCGTATCCCAAGGCCACCCTCTTTTTGGGATAGGATAAATCTGCCCAAGCAACTTTAGCACCCGTAGATCTGTCGACACAACCGTGCCAAAGAAACGAGCTAGCTAGACTATTGATACGCTTGAGAACCTGCTTGGGAAGGAGAAAAGCGCTTGTCCAGAAGCCCACAATTCCGGTGATTACTGTGGATAGAAGACGAAGTCTGCCTGCAATACTAAGGTGGCGATGCATCCATGAATTCATCTTCATCCTGATTTTTGATATAAGAGGATCACAGTCTTTGATAGAAAGCTTCATTGAGCAAAGAGGAAGACCCAAATACCGCACAGGGAGATTCACTAGAGGAAGAGGGAAACGGTTCCTGATTCTGATGAGAACATCTTCATGAATACCCGATGAAAACATGGAGGATTTGGAGACGTTAACGGATAGCCCAGACAATTTCTCAAACTGCGATAGGACTCTGAAAACACCGGCAATAGAAGTCTCAGTCCCATCCAAAAAGATGAGGAGAACATCTGCAAAAGAAAGGTGAGTTAGCTCCATTTCATCACAACCAGGGTGATAGTGAAAGATCCCATCTTTAGCCGCCTTGTTGAACATTAAAGAGAGGACATTCATCATGAGCACAAAGAGGATCGGAGATAGTGGATCCCCTTGCCGCAGTCCATATCTCCCTTTAAAATACCGAGAAAAAACTCTATTTAGACTGATGAAAAAGCTTGGCGAGCAGACGCAAGCTTTGATCCATTTCAGAAACTGATCAGGGATCCCATAAGCGGACAAAGTCACCATAACAAAATCCCAGAGAATCGAATCAAATGCCTTAGATATATCCACCTTTAGAGTAATTCTGGGGGATATAGAGTCCAAGTGGTAACCCTGTAGGACCTCAGAAGCTAGGAGCACATTCTCTAGCAAAAGTCTGTCTTTGATGAAAACAGTTTGGTTCGGCAAGACAATAGATTGCAGAATTACCTTCAGCCTGTCCGAAACAATACGGGAGATTACTTTATAGGATGTATTCAAACATGAGATAGGCATGCAATCCTTTAGGTCTTCTGCCCCTCTACGCTTAGGAATCAGAACCAAAGAAGTAGCGTTTATACAAGATGGCATAAAGGAGGTGGAGAAGAAATTTAATACTACCGCCGTGAATTCTTGACCAATACATTGCCAAGTATTTCTGTAAAACTCTGCAGGGAAACCATATGGCCCCGGAGTTTTATTCAGAGGAAGACGCAGAAGCGATGACCTTATTTCCTCCGGGAGGACTTACGAAGTAAGAGCAGATAGCTGAACAGGTGAAGGTTGAGTAGTGATTAACCTGCCCATAAAATCTGATAAAAAAAGGATAGTAGTCACCTCGGATAGAGCAAAGAATCCCAGAGAAATAATTTTCAGCAAGCTGATGAACTTCTAGAGATTCAGATCGAGAACCATCAGGCCGCAGAACATATTTTATGGAATTTGAAGCGTTCCTTGCCTTTGTAACACTGTGATAGAACCTTGTGCTAAAATCACCTTCCTCCAGCCATTTGATACAAGATTGTTGCCTGAAGAAACTCTCTTCTGCCACCCTGAGAGATAATCAAGACTCCCGAGCAATTTGCTCTTGGCTGAAATTATAAGGGGAAGGATCATCAAGAGAGACCACCTGGAGATGCTGGAGGGTTTCTTGCGCTTCTAGAACCCGCTTCTCAATTTCACTAAAATTCTCTTTCAACATTGTTTTTAAAGACCGTTTCAGCTGCTTTAGCTTATGGCTCAAGTCCGAAAGATTTGAAACAGTCATACCAAAAGAGATCCACAACGATGTAATTGAATCCACAAAGTGAGATAGTTTTGTGAGTAGATTAAAAAACTTAAAAGGCCTGGAACCAAAAGCAAGAGGGAGGGACTTAAGCCTTATGTGGCAAAGAGTATGATCGGAGAATTCTGCAAGCTCAAAAGAGCAATGACTTGAAGAAAGATCGATAATCCATTGGATATTCACCAAACATCTATCAATCTTTCTAGCCACTGGATCAGATGGACGGTGATTCGACCAAGTAAATCAGAGACCTTGAGACCGAGTTTTCTCAGACATGTACCTAATAGACTCTTATTAAATCTATACTAAACTTTTTAAAACTCTTCGTATTTTAAAACTTTTAATTAAAACTTGGTCCAATACCCTAAGTTTAAAATCTACCAACTCTATACAAATCCATCGACAAATAACCCGTAAAATAATTTTGTTCAAAAACAAATAATAATAATAACCCGTAAAGTATCTAAAGAGACAATAAACTTAAAAGAAGCCGTTTAATAAAATTTTATCGAGTAAACTCAGGTACCAATGTTAAGATAGAAGATTAATATGTTCGTCCTAAAATCAAAAAAAAAAATTTTGTTTTGTTAATTCCACGTCTTTGTAAAACCTCATATTTGCGGTACCAACTAATCTCCGTCAGTCTCAGACATAAAGTCGAACTCATTAAATTATGTATGCATATAATTTTCAATCGTCTTTAATTAGTGTACGAATGTGTTAAAACTTGAAGAAAATCCTGAAAATAAACTGATCAACAGCTAAGATATATTGATTATACGTAGAGAAAAAGATGATAACTTACATAACATTTAGGCTTTGGGCAAGGCTATGTGCCGTAGCCTAATGCATCGGGAAACCGTACATCAGACGTTATTTATTGTAGTTTTACATTTTTACTCATAATATATGTAGAGACGTTGGTAGAGACGATCGATTCTACACTCCACCGCCACCACCTCCTCCGCCTTTACCACCGCCTCCTCTCCATCCTCCGCCTTGGCCACCGCCACCCTTCCATCCTCCGCCTTGGCCACCGCCACCCTTCCATCCTCCGCCTTGGCCACCGCCACCCTTCCATCCTCCGCCTTGGCCACCGCCACCCTTCCATCCTCCCCCGCCGCCTCCATAATTGTGTACATCATCTGAGGCCCCATCTATTTCTTCGGTGTCTAATTCAGCACCGCCTCCACCTCCTCCTCGGCCACCGCCTCCCTTCCATCCTCCGCCTCCACCTCCTCCTCGGCCACCGCCTCCGCCTCCCTTCCATCCTCCGCCTCCACCTCCTCCTCGGCCACCGCCTCCGCCTCCCTTCCATCCTCCGCCTCCACCTCCTCCTCGGCCACCGCCTCCGCCTCCCTTCCATCCTCCGCCTTGGCCACCGCCACCCTTCCATCCTCCTCCGCCGCCTCCATAACGTTGTACATCATCTGAGGCATCATCTATCTCTTCGGTGGCTAAATCATGAACACCTCCACCACCGCCTCCTCGGCCACCGCCTCCTCGGCCACCGCCTCCACCTTTACCACCGCCTCCACCTTTACCACCGCCTCCCCCTCCTTTACCACCGCCTCCTTTCCAGCCTCCCCCGCCTTTACCACCGCCTCCTTTCCATCCTCCCCCGCCTTTACCCCCGCCTCCTTTCCATCCTCCTCCGCCGCCTCGGTTATCAACTTCAGAATTGCTATCTTTCTCTTCTTCAACGGCAACCTCAACCGCAGCCTCTCCTTTACCTTCTACGGTTGGTATGTCTACTTGCTTAGCGCCTGTTTCAAACCTCCTCTAAAGAATAAGAACTCTATCCATTTTATGAAACATAAGAAATAAAGAATATTAAACCACCTTCTTTCTTGTCATCCACGGAAGCCTCTGCTGCGACTGATGCGACTGCCACGACAACCGCCGCTATCAAAAGAAACCATACTATAAACTTCTTCGTATTCATCTTTACTACGATGTAATTTACTACACAACACCTCTTGTTATTTATAGTTGCACCGGTTTACGTAAGCAACAAGCTATTAATTTTAGATACATGCATGTCACGATAGATACAAACAAAAAAAAAACACCAAGCGGTGGAGGTGTTGATGAGTCACATCACTATCAAACACCTCTTAGTTAGTTGTCACGTGGAGAATTTTTCTTCGTGCTCTCTTCAAGTCTATGAAGCTAACACGTACGATTTCACACTGACACGTACGCAATTCCATAGTCCTTACATGATGGTGTTGTTAACTCATGATAACTAGCTTTTCTCGAGTTACTTCAGGTGATCAGTTGATGAGGAAGTCATCGGCGTTGTCATGGTTAAAAATGTGTTTATGTTCTTTCTACTTGTCATATGTTTCTAATCCATTCCATATACTTATCACAAACACGTAGTATTAAAATTAATAAGATTTTCATTTTTTTTTGGTAAGTTACACATGCCCTTACCATAAGGACTAATGTTGAGAAATTTAGTAGCCGGCCTTTTGGTAAGTTAACGTTCACTTTCATAAGTACTAATTTTGTGTAATGATCAATACGGTGTTTCAGAAATTTAGTAGCCGGCCTGATATAATATAGGTTTATATAGTTCATGTATTTACTTTTGCTTTCCAAAATTTTACACAAAGAAAACAGTATTTTCTGACCCCTCAAAAACAAAACAAAAAACTACTGTTGTGATTGTTTGGTTTTGACTTTCATTACACAAAATTTTCCATCTCTATTCGTTCTTAGATCATTTAGAATTTTGAATACTATAGTTGATAATGGGTATGTTCGTTTCTCGACCGCAGACGGTTGCGACTACGATTTGCGACTAGATTTAGTTGTTCTTCGTTTGGTAGCTGTGTAGTTAATCATTACGATTGATCACAATGCAACGCTGAATATTTTCAACGTTTATAGATTTCGAACGCAAGTCGCAAAGTCGGTATTGCAGTCGCAGAAGGTTGTGTCTGATAAACGAATAACGTTTGACTGCAGCCACAGCCTCCTACGACAAACAAACGAATAGACTCAATCATAGAAATAGTCTAATAGATTCACGTTAGAGAGTTAGATGATAATTAAGGGTTCGATCATATTGGTACAACTAATGCATCATATCTTATCAGAATTACGCAGTATAAGACTTCCACGTGTACTTGTTATTTATGTGTATATGCTAGCTTTTCTTTTAAGCTAACATATACATATCATATAGCGGGTTTTTTTCAGCTATAGTGTGAATTCGTAGAGCATTTCTAATATGTTTGTTTGTTGAACTCAATGTGTGGGATTTTTTTATTCTTTTTTTTTTTTAATGATTAGAAGATTATAGGCTCAGCATATACATCTTTCTAACGGAGAACCAAAGCATATAATCTAGTCTCGTTTTAAATGTTATTCGATTATACGACCTTTAATTTTGCCTTCGGTACTTTTTAAGTTAAAATAACGATATTTAGTGAATCTCTTTACTTCTCTATACGAGAAATTTAATTCTATAGGTTCTTCTATCCATCGTGTGATTTTCTATAGGTACCTCTATGTTGAATATCTATACCCCTTAATGGATTAATTTCCTATAATTGATACAATCTAATTGCCGACCCAAAAGAAAGTTCTGTGGCACAAAGCTCTTAATTGAGAAGTCTAAAAACAGAATAGACCGTACCAAAAGCTTTTCCATTTCCAAGTATAAAAAAAAAAGCAGAGGCATTAGGAAATTTTATCAGAGCAATGTGACAGTGAAGGGAATAAAAAAGTGAATTGAGTGAAATTGCCGTTTGCATAAGAAAAGAACCAATCCGATGCTCTCCATATGCATTCCAAAGCATTTCTCTTACTCTTTTAAAATTTCCCTAAAGAGTAATCAAAGTGTAGAGACCACAAAAACTCACGATTTCACTCAAAATTTATTAAAATAAACACAAATCATTGATGCTTTTCTTCTGGATCACAATCATAACTATTGCACTATACGCTATACTTCAACTTTTTCTCCTTTTATTTTTCTTTGTAATCTCTTTTTTAACATGTACTCTTCTTGTAGATGAGTCATGTGGTTGTGATTCTAAAAATAATGCAACTTTTCCTTTTTCTTCTTCTTTCCTAGCTTTTATATAATCAATCTCACATGTGTGTGTGTGTTCACATTTCTCAATTCCCAAGTTCTTTATCCACTTACTCTGAAACATAGAGAGAGAGAGATGGGTGTTACAGGAGGACTAGTGAGAAGCATTTTCTTCAGAAACAAATCATTTGGGGCTCATGACCATAACAATGTACTTCATCATTTTCATCAAAAAACTCATCACTCTGTTTTTTGTTTGTTCTTTTTATGCTTACTTACTTTGAATGTTTTCAGGGAAGAAGCAATCTAGGAGAGAAGAAAAGATGGAGCTCGGTTAGATCGTACCTTTGCGGAGATGAATTCAACTCTGTTCTCGCTGTGGGCGATTCAGGATCGATAAAGGATTCTGTCGACGCTCTTCTAACAATGTCGACGCAGTTGAGTTCAGATTTGGTTACACCATTTGATTCGGTTCTCGCGATTGAAGACTCAGCTTCTGTGAAACAACATTTGGAAGAGGAGGAGAAGGACTCTGTTTCCGTTAAGAGCTCAGAGGCAACAGTTACTCAGCCTTTACAGGACGAGAAATCGAGATTAATAAAAGAAGATGTCGATAACCAAAGCGAAACAACAGAGACGCACATACCAAAGAAGCATCAGACTACTCCAATCTCTAAGTTGTTCCTTGAAGAAGACGCTGCAGTCATAATTCAGACAGCATTCAGGAGTTACCTGGTTAGTTTTCTCTGCATTTCTTTGTCTTCTTCTTTTATGTCCACTCCATTGATTCTTAGGATGTGCTCAGGCAATTCGTCGGAGCAAAGAAGTAGAAGAAACAGTTGTTGAGGAAGACAGCTTCTCAGGAGAGGAATCACAAGGCAAGGTATCCATGGGGACATCACTAGAAGTTCAGACATGTAATTCCGTGAAAGCACCGTTTTTTAGGAGAAAACGAGTATCTGCGAATCGAAGAACACTACAGAAGAACAAAACTCAAGCTCTGAGGATAAAGGTAAGCAAAACATCTGATGCTGTAAAGAGGGAACTTAGAGATGTAGAGAAGAATAACAAAACATGTACATGCTCACATAACAGGAAGACTGGGATGATAGCACAGTGAGCAGCACCATATCACAACTGAGGATTCAAAGCAGAATCGAAGCGATGACAAAGCGAGAGAGAGCACTTGCTTATGCATTTTCACAGCAGGTAAAAAATATTGATCTCTGATTCAATCCTAAAAGATCCAAAGAACTTATTATTTCTGAACGGTGAAACATTTGCTTACAGCTAAGAATTTGCTCAAAGAAGAAGCAAGTAGATCGCAGCAGTGAAGATGAATCCAACATCGGTTGGAGTTGGCTAGAACGCTGGATGGCAACCCGTGTACCAGACAGCATTCCGATTGAGACCCGAACAAACATTCAAACAGATGTTGCGGCGAAAAATCAAAGATTGGTAAGAAAGAATAGATCTTTTGGTATAGCTGGCGAGTTGGAGAGCTGTGCCTCCAACGATATACCTCTCCAATTTGAAAGAATATCAGAGACACCAGAAGATGAAACAGAGGATTTGCAGACCGAAAAAAGCAGTCTAAAAGCGAGCACATCAAAGCGCAAATCGGTTCCAAACTACAAAAGCCAGAGAAGGCATAACAGGGTAAAGAAAAAACCACACAATGCATAGAATTTTCCGTTTCCCATCAATCTCAAACATACTCACCAGTCCATTATGCGTTTCGTATTTCTTTTGCAGCTTCAGGCAACCAAAAGAGACCTGCAACAACATACAAAGAAAGCTAAGAAGGCCAAGACCACACCAACAAGCTGCAAAACTGGAAATGAATGTGAAGAAACCTCACGGAAGATAATTGGCAGCAGCTAAGATAATAGTTACCTGTAAATCTTTGCGTTTAAATAACTCTTGTTTCGCAATAGTTTCTTCTTTCGATTCTGATAACAACATTCTTGTAAATTATTTTCGGAATCAAATGATAGGAGAACTAGTAGTAAGGATAAGAAACTGGAACCCCAGAAACACACAACAGTTTGTTTATTTTTAACATTCATGTTTTCACCAAATCTTCGGTATCTCAAGAAGATGAGTGTCTCAAATTTTGATATTACAAGCTGGAACTAGGCCAACCAAATAAACTTAGATCCTATCAATATCCTCGTCCTCAAACTCAATGTAATCATCGCCCGCATTATCATCATCTTCATCAAGATCACCAACAATTCCTTCATTAAGACGGGTATTCTCGGGAAGCTCACCATACGCCTTGAGTAATCTCGCCTCATCAGACATATACTAAGGATGACATCAGCTTTGTCATCTTGGTAGTCCCTTAGCCCAACAAGTACGATGTCACCGGCTGCAATCCAGACCTTCTTGTGCATCTTACCACGGATATGGCAGAGACGCTTGATCCCGTCGATGCACATGGCTTCACACCGGCCATTGCCAAGCATACGAAGAACTTGCGCATACTCTTGCCCATCTTCCTTGAAGATAAGCTCACGCTTCTCATCATCAGCTTCATTCTTTCCTCTCTTCCTGTTCTTTCCTCCCTTTCCCTTGTTCTTCGGCATCGTCTCTGCGATAAATTTCAAACGTTAAGAAAAAAACTTCAGCCGAGTATTGTAAACAAAGACTTGGAGCCATCTCTACAAAGAACCGAAAAACTTTGGACTCAACACACTTTCAGCCAGGAGTAAGAGTTACAAAGACAAGGAATTATCAATAAACCTATCAAAGAGAAAACCTTTAGATATAGTTATAAGGCCTGCTTAAAAGGGTTTATTCCATAAATCTCTAACGCAATTTCGTAAGTTAATAATTGAAACTACACCTTCGCAACAAGAGACAATCTCAAAACTCTGTATGAAGAAAAAGTTATAAGTTGTAATGATATGTTAAAAGTTGGACGAATATATTCGTCTCAATTCAGACAAAATTTGCACAATCCACTAACGAGAATCAAAGAATATATCAAAGCGTTTACTTTTGATGGTCTGATTCCATAAATCTCTAAAGTAATTTCTTCAGTTAATGATCGAAAACAAAGCCTTCTTATCATAACAGAGATACACAAATCGAAGGATACAGAACAAGAATATGAGCTAAACCTGTTCTTACAATCGCGTGTTATGTTAAAAGTATGAAGAATAGATTCAGACAAAAATAGACCGAAGAGAATCAAAATCAGAAAAAAAAAAAAAAATCCGGCGAAACAATTCAGGTGACGAGGAGAGATCTGCGAAATATAATCCCTAATTCAAGAACTGGAAACCCTAAATTTATAATTTGAATATCCAAAATCAAGCGTATAGAGACGGATAGAATCAAACGAAACGAGAGCTTACCAAACTATGGATGGATCAAGTTCAAAATAATCACGACGATCTTCCAAGAGAATAAATTTCACGAAATCTCTCTTTTTTTTCTTTTCAGGAATTTATTAAGATGAACGTTTCGTGTAGCTGCGTTGCTCTGCTCTACTTCTTCTCCTTGTCGCGAGATGACTTTTTCTTCAAATAATTAATATAAATACCCTCGGTTTTAGGTTTTATTACGAGGTCATGCCATTCCTTATTTTTTTTAGACTTCTTACGAATTCGTCATACGGTAGCACAAAGCCACAAACCGGACAAAAGTGGCCGTGTACAGTAACCAAATTGTCCAAACTTCCATTTCTACCATATCCGTAGAAATATGGCGTTTTTCTCTCTTTTTTCCACTAAAAGATAAAAAAAAAAGTTCTTCAAATCCAGGAGTTACGGATGAACTTCTGCAGAGTATGGAGACAAAAGTGACGCCCATAATGAATAACGAGTTAATAAAACCGGTGTCATACCAAGAGATTAGAAAAGCAATGAAAGGAATCAAGGGAGATAATGCTCCGATGGGATGACCGAAAATTTTGTCTAACATTTTTGGGGAATTGCAGGTCCACAAGTGACAATAGAGGTGAAATTTTTCTTTGAATGTGGTAGCTTACCGCAAGATTGGAATTTTACACAGATTTGTCTGTTGCCCAAGATTCCAAATCCAAACATGATGACAGATATTCGACCAATCAATTTATGCTCAGTAATGTGTAAGATCGTCTCGAAGATTTTGTGTACACGTTTGAAGCGTTTTTCCCCTGATTTGGTCTCGCAAACTCAAGACACTTTTGTGGCTGGGTGGCTCATCTCGGATAATCTCTTAATAGCTCATGAGATGATCCATGGTCTACGTACTAACTCAAATTGCAAAGAAGATTTCATCGCCATCAAAAAGACATGTCTAAAGCATATGATCGGGTGGAAAAGAATTTCTTGGAGGAACTGTTTGGTAGAATGGGGTTTGACGCGAAATGAACGGCTTGGATTATGGAATGCGTGCGATCGGTTTCATACACAGTATTGCGTAATGGACAAACTCATGGCTACATCAAATCGGAAAGGAGAATACGATAGGGAGATCTCCTTTCGCCCTTTCTTTTCATTTTGTGTGCGAAAGCTCTTGTTCATGTTATGAATAGAGCCGAGAAAAATGGAAGGATAAGTGGTATATGCTTAACAAAAAGATGTCCCTCCATTAAACACTTGCTTTTTGCCGATGATAACTTGTTTCTATGTCGAGCAACATTGAGGGAATACACATAATTTTTGCGATGCCTGAACCTATACAGAGATACATCGGGACAAGAGATCAATTTTCAAAAATCAGCGGTCACCTTTGGCACCGACATTGATTTGTTTCAACGAAGGCTAATTTCAAAATTGCTTGGAATTGATTAAGAGGGTGGATATGGAAAGTATTTGGGGCATCGCGAGTGTCTTAGCGGATCTAAACTTAAGCTTCTATCATTCATGGGTGAAAAACTCAATAAAACGCGAAGACACTATCTCTTGGTGGAAAAGAAATTCTCCTCAAATCGGTTGACATGGCATTACCGGTCTATGCTATGTCGTGCTTCTGTCTTACTAAACACCAATGTAAGAATATCACAAGTGTAATGATGAAAATTTGGTGGAATGCGTATGCAAAGAAGAGCAAAATACATTGGGTATCATGGAAAGTGATGTGCAAATCAAAGGTTAAATGGGGTCTTGGCTTTCGAGATTTAGGTAATTTTAATCAAGCTTTGTTGCGATAAACCCATTTGCAACCAACAATGTTCTTTGCCTTTGCGCAATCAACAAGATCCCAAGTATGGTGAATTCCATGGGCATCATATTCAGAGCTCATGGATTTTCTCCATTTTTCTTCTTTTAACGCATGAGTATGATTGGCTGGTTCAATCTCTTTGAGCATGGCTGTTAAACCAAACTTTGGATTTGGCTTATGGATGTTGTTCTTTGCTCGTGTTGTCATCATGTGGGTATTGGAGGTGACCACCGGTGGAGGATTTGATGGTGTAGAGGAGCTTGCGGACTCATCGAGCATCGTCGCTGGAGATGCAGAGGTTGGTGATTCTGCAGCAGAGACTGGTTCTGGTGGCGCAGCAAGCACAATTTCCAGCGATGATGCAGCAGATTCTCTGGGTGAAGAGGCAGAGCTCGGGGCAAAAGTTGTGTTGTGTGGCCGATGAAAGACATGAAGGAGAGATGCTGAAGGTGAATCTGAAGTAGAGAATTCACGAATGGAAGATGAAGATGAAGATGACAATTTATAATTGAGTGTAGAAAAGGGAAATACCGATTCATGAAAGATCACGTGGCGTGAGACATAGAGGCGAGATGTGGCGAGATTAAGATAGAGAAATGCGCTTTGGGAAAAAGAGTATCCCAAGAAAATACATGGTGTGGACTTCGGACTGAATTTGTTGTGCCCATATGGTCGGATCCAAGGGTAGCACAAACATCCAAAAGTGCGTAATTTGGTGTAGTTGGGCTCCGTCTTGAAAAGTAGCTAGAACGGCGATGAGTGAGCAAGATTGGGCGTTGTCAGCCTGTTGATTAAGTAGACTGCCGTAGTGAACGAGTAAGACCAGAATGTGTTGGGTATTCCTGCGTGAGAGAGCAATGCCAGACTCGTCTCGACATTGTGACGATGTCACCTTTCCGCCATTCCATTGTGTTCAGGAGTGTGTGGTGGAGTCGTTAGGTGGATGATTCCATTGTTTGCCAGAAACTGTCTTAGTGTAATGAATTCTCCACCGTTGTCGGAGTATAAAGTAACAATTTTTGATTTGAAGCGATTTTCCACCAATTCTTTGAACGTTACGAACACGCTTGCGACCTGAAATTTTTCTTTTAACGGATAAAGCCATGTATACCTTGTAAAATGGTCAACAAATAGAACGTAATACTTGTAACCATCCACCGACGTAATCATAGAAGTCCACACATCTGAGAATATAATTTCAAGAGGATGAGAGGATGTAAGGGACGAAGAAGCAGAGAATGGAAGCTTGTGACTTTTATTACTAGAACACAAATTGCAAATAAGTGATGACAACAAATCAAAAGTTTGTAAACCAAATGTAGAAATAATATGACGAAGAGTTTGAGAGTTTGGATGGTCTAGTATAGAGTGCCAAAATGACAAGGAATTTTTATTGCAAGAAAAAGCTGAAATATAATTTGGAGAAGCTTTCATCGGCCACTCATACACCCCTTCATTGGCTTTGCCGTTGAGAACTATTGCCCTCGAGCTGAGATCATTCACCTGAAAATCATCGGGACATAGTTGAACCATAACATTGTCAGTCTTGCATAGCTTATTGACAGAGATAAGATTATTGTTCATTGACGGGACACAAAGTATGTTATCAATAAGTAAGCTACGATTGTTTGAGACAAGTTTGGTTGAGCCAGTATGAGTGATAGATAAACCTGCACCATTTCCTATCATGACATCATCACCGCTGTGATATGGTGTGTGCAGGGACATATTGCTAAGATCCGTAGCAATGTGGTGAGAAGCCCCACTGTCAAGAAGCCATTGTGATGGGTCGACTGTGTTGACAGTAGCGTTATGTGCCTGTTGGTGCCACTGTGGTGGTGGTAAAGGCAAGTGTGGAGCCTGCCATTGTTGAGAGCTGCCACGAAATTGAGTTGACTGTGAGACGTTGGAGCCTAATTGTGGGCACCTGCGAGCACTGTGTCCTTGTGTTGTACTTGCGAACCCATAAATTCCACGTCCGTAACCTCCACGTCCTGAGTTGCCACGATCGTAACCTCCACCTTGCTGAGTTGTTGTGCCACGGCCAGAGTTTTGATACTGGTTCTGTCGAAACTCTATTGCATTTGCAGTGATTGGAATCGGATAGTTAGCTGGGATGAGGGAAAGCGCGTTCTCTCTGTTGATGAGTTTCTCATGAAGCTCATCGAGAGAGATTGTTGAATGTCTGCCGTTTACCATCTCGACAATAGCATGAAAATCGTCGCCGAGACCTTCAGTGATATAGTAAAGGAGATCCTCGTGCTCAAGTGGCGCTCTAAGTAGAGCCAATTGATCAGCTTTCCCGATGATTCCTCTCATGTAATCATTGACAGAGAGGTTACCTTTGCTGCTGTGCTTCAATTGTTGTCGGAGTTGTTTCTTGTGACCGCGCGATAGTTGTCCATAGGTTTTGTTGAAAATCTGCCAAATTTCTCTTGTTGTTTTTGCTCGTGCAGCGATTGGTTGAACATTGAGAGAGAGAGAGCTTAACAAGTTGCTGTAGAGTAATTTGTCTTGGCGTTTCCAGGCGGCAAAATCGGGGTTTGGTGATACAGGTCCCGATCCTTGAG
Source organism: Eutrema japonicum (assembly GCA_030161315.1). Lineage (NCBI taxonomy): Eukaryota > Viridiplantae > Streptophyta > Magnoliopsida > Brassicales > Brassicaceae > Eutrema > Eutrema japonicum. The sequence goes on from BSQW01000011.1 coordinate 42,275,746, forward strand.
AGATTGTTGCCGTATGTGCATGATCTGCATCGGCGATGAAGGGATGAAGCTCGTGTGCCTCAAGAAGAGATTTGATTTGGAGGTGCCACGTGATGAAGTTTGTGGCAGAGAGCTTTGTGATGCTCGACATATTCAACGAAATCAGAGTGTTTGTTGGGTTTGAGATGTTGAACACAGGAGCTGAGGAAGATGTTGACATGGCTGATGATTCAGTTGGCATCGTATTTGAGGAGGAGAAAAATTTGAGATATTGTTTTTTTTTTTTTTTTTTGGAAAAGAGAGAGATCTCAAGAGAAAAGAAAGCGATTAGTTTTAATCCTACTCTGATACCATAAAGGTGTTGTGAATTGTAAGTTTACTAGGATTTAACCCGCGTTATAATTAGTGTGGGGTAATTTTTTTTAAAGAAATTGTTTTGAAATTTAAGAAAAAATGATTTTATTTGAATTTTATAATATTCATAACTCATTATTATAGATAGAATTGTCAAACGGAATAATTTATCTATTTAATCCGTTTTGCAGTGGACTAAAATATTATTCGGGCTAACCCGTAAAACATAACTCTATTAATTATTATGCACCGTTTAATGACTCTAATTTTGTGGTTAGTTCAGGAATTCTTACAAAAAAAAAATTTGTGTCTAATTTTTTTTAAAATTAATAAAATATTTTACAACTTTTATTTTGATATAAATTCAAATAAAATATAATAAATTATAGTGAAAAATATATTAAGATTTTGAATAGATTTTTTTTTGAATATATATGAATTGGTTATTATTTTAAAATATATAGTATATAACATCTTTAATGCAAAATAAATACTTTCCATATTTTTATCACTAATTGTAAAAAACAATTATACTATTTTCTATTTCAATTATTTTTTGTTATTTGTAATTGCATTTCATGTAATATCTTCAAAAAAGTTTATTTTCAAAAATGTCTATTTAAATAATATTATAGAGATTGATGTAGAATGTGTGTTATATACACAATACAGTTAGGATCTATAGCATAAAATCCCGTGATATTTCTTAGAGATAATGACAACAATATCTGGATAAGTACAACTTAGACCATTCACAATGGGGTGACTGACTTTTATTTTAAATGATTGAATCTCCACAATGGGGTGACTGAATTTTGTCGGAAAAAAAATGCAATGACGTGTATTGGTTTTAGCTGAAAAAATTAAGTTAGTTGAAATTAAAAAATGGGGGCCACAAGATATAAATGGCTGATTTTAATTGGACCAAACAAAAGTACAAGGGGCCTACGTGTGTAGAACAATTATTATCTTATCCAAATAATTCGAACAATAATTCGAACACAATTATTTGAAGATCCAATAAGTTTTTTTAATAAAAAATATATATCAAAATTCATTATTTTTTATACTCTACAAATAGAGTGTAATTTCATTTGATTCAGACACAAAAAAAAAACACAATTTTATCCAGATATCTTTTTTTTTGTTACAAATCCAATTATCTTTCTAATTTTTTTTTGTTAGGGAAATTGATCCCAACAATAACCCTTTTAACACCCAAAATTCTTCTAATTATCCATTTAACTATTCAAATCCCAACAATTATCATTTTCAAAACCAATCTTCCAACCAACCTCAAAATATACCAAATTATGGGTTTCCACCAAATTGTTTCATGCCGTCATCTGTTCCAACCTATCCTCCATATTATGGATCGATGATACAATATCCATCTCAAGCATCCCCTTATTCTTCTACTCCGGCGGGTCATGAAAATGTTTCAAATGTTGGACGAATTGAATTTCCCGGATATTCTACACAAACGGCTCTTGGAGGCATGAGTAATGTTGATGAAGGCACTCCAGATGCAGATGATTCAACTCCTGCTCGCAAAAAAAAATTCCAAATGGAACACTGCACAAAATTTGGTGCTAGTAAGTTGGTGGATTAAATATGGAACCGACAGTGTTGTTGGCAAAAACCAAAAAAGTGAATCATTTTGGGGTAAGATTGCTGACTACTGTAATGATCATTGCTCATTTGATCACCCTCATGACATACGTTCGTGCAAAAATCATTTCAACTACATCAACGGCAAATTGGCGAAATGGACTGGCGCTTACGATAACGCTAAGCGTATGCATCAAAGCGGGTGGTCAGAGAATGATGTACTGGCGAAAGCGCATGAGCTATATGAAAGTGGGGGAAATGGACATTTTAATTTAATGTCTGAATGGGCCGCTCTCCGTGATCAACCACGTTATGAAAGTCAGGTAAGAGCAAATACTGGATCTGGAAGCAGTGGATCTAAGAGAGCTCACGAGGGTGATGCAAACGACTCCAACTCTGTAGGATCTAGTGTTCGTCCAATGGGGAGGGAAGCAGCAAAAAAGAAAGGTAAAAAAGAGAGTAAGGAAGCAGTTTTGGAGGTAGTCAACGAAGACTGGTTTGAATACAAAGACTTGAAGAATCAAGAGATTGAACGATTAGACAAAATAGCCAAGACGCAAGAGGAGGCAAACAATTTGATGAAAGAAAAAACTCGTGCCAAGAAGATGAAGATGTGGATTAAGCTAAGTGAAAAGGATAATCTCGATGACCAGAGCAAAAAGCTGTTTAACGAGTTAAGCAACGATCTATTTGGAAATTAATTATTATTAAGTGTCTGTTTATTTGTTGTCGTTTTCTGCTTTCATAATGTGTGTTTGTTGCTTTATGCTTTCATAATGTGTGTTTGTTGCTTTATGCTTTCATAATGTGTGTTTGTTGCTTTCTGCTTTCATAATGTGTGTTTGTTGCTTTCTTCTTTCATAATGCGTGTTTGTTGCTTTCTGCTATAATAATGTTTGTTTGTCTTTTTCTCCTTTAATAATGTTTTCTGTCAGTTTTCGTCAAAGAAATCTGTGACTTTTGGCTTTTAAATGAAGAATCCAATCCTTATCTACTAGTTCACTAAATTCCATGATTTTTTTGAATTCGTCTGTATGAACCACTCAATATAAATTCAATTCTTATCTATTAATTAATTGTATTCCATAATATGTTTGGAATCCGTCGATTTCAGCCACTTAACTTCCTATAAATGGAGACTTTTTCTTTCATTCAAGTATCAATACAAATAATATCATCTTACTGAAAATATCAATGAATCCATCACAATTTCCTTATCATATCGAAGCTTACAAAAGGCAGTCTCAAATTGAAGAGAAGTATATCCTTAACCAGTTTAGGGAGCGTCGACAGAAAATAGAGGAAGGACGGGCATCTAGTAGCAAGAGAAGATACTTCAACAGAGATCATGTAGCAGCAAACCAGAGGCTAATTGACGACTACTTTTCCAATCAACCTACATATGACGATGCAATGTTTCGTCGGCGATTTCGGATGCGAAAACATGTTTTTCTTCGGATCGTTGCGGACCTATCAAGCAGTGACAACTACTTCACTCAAAGATTTTATGCAGCAAAAAAAGAAGGTATATCTCCACTAGCAAAATGTACCACGGCAATGCAAATGTTAGCATATGGTGTGGCGGCCGACGCGGTTGATGAATACATCAAAATAGGAGGTACAACAGCAATGGAGTGCTTGCGTATATTCTGTAAAGGAATCATACAATTGTATGAGCAAGTGTATCTTAGAGATCCAAATCAAGATGACCTACAAAGAATACTCCATGTTAGTGAAATTCGAGGGTTCCCGGGGATGATTGGCAGTATTGATTGCATGCACTGGGAATGGAAAAATTATCCTACGGCGTTGGAAGGTCAATTCACTCGGGGAGATAAGGGAACAACCACTGTTATTCTTGAAGCAGTTGCATCTCATGATCTATGGATCTGTCATGCATTTTTTGGGTGTCCGGGCACATTGAACGACATCAATGTTCTAGATCGTTCACCCGTGTTCGATGATGTGGAACAAGGAAATACTCCAAGAGTGAACTTCTTCGTGAATCAACGTCCATATAATATGGCGTACTATCTAGCTGACGGTATTTATCCTTCTTATCCGACTTTTGTCAAATCAATTAGACTTCCTCAAAGTGAACCAGAAAAGTTATTTGCAAAACATCATGAGGGGTGCCGGAAGGACATCGAACGTGCATTTGGAGTGTTGCAGGCTCGATTTAAAATCATTCGCGAACCAGCTCGCATGTGGGACATAGCTGATTTGGCTATCATTATGAGGTCATGTATCATTTGCATAATATGATTGTAGAGGATGAAAGAGATACATATGCTCAAAACTGGACCGATTATGATCAATCCGAGGAAAGTGGGTCTACTACACCGCAACCATTCTCAACCGAGGTGCTACCTGCATTTGCAAGTCATGTGCGTGCTAGATCAGAATTGCGTGATTCCAATGTGCATCACGCATTGCAAGCAGATCTAATCAAACACATATGGGCAAAATTTCGTGATTAAAGAGATTTTTAAGTTTGTGTTGTGTGTGATTTAAAATTTTATTGTTTATGAGTTGAGTTTATTGTACTAATTATTTAATGTGTGTTTTATTAGTTTTGTGTGTTTTATTGGTTGTATCGTGTGTTTATTTGTGTCCTGTATTCAATACCAAAATTTTTCGTGATTTTATTTCTTTTATAATATTTTTTTTAATTTTTATTATTTGTTAAAAGTTAATTCAAATTATAAATAAAATATAAAAAACATAATTTTCGTTTAGCTTTAATTGATAATTGCTACTATTATGTAATCACAAAACATAAATAAAATAAGAATATTAAAATAAAAAATAGTGGGGTAGGGAGTTGAATTTTATTAAGCAAAACTATTGTAGTTATAAAAATTGAATAGATAGTTGAATTATTAGGTGGAAGAGAGAGAAGATGATGTGGAGTGCTAAAAATGATAAAAGAGGTAATTGAATTTTATAACCATTGTGAATGGTCTTATACTAATAGACTAAACAAGCATGGAAAATCATTAATGAACCAACATCGATTCTATCTACGCTGCACAAGGAGAGATATTTTGCGGCGAATTTTTTTTTAGAATTCGGGTATTGATTCTATCTCTTGATTTTTATCAACACAATCACTCTTTGTTGCTCTCCAATTTTTTTATCATAATACCCGAAGGCTAAAACAGGATCCTGTTTCTCAGATCTTCTTGGAATCCTCTCAGATATTGATTCCATCTCTTGATTTTTCGAATGTATTAGCTTTTCTCATATTTTCCGTGAAGCCAATTATGTGGCAGATTATTTGGTTCAAACTATTTGTGGCAGACCCAGTTTGATTAAAAAAAAGTATAGTTTGGCGCAGACTTTTACAAAACTCTGCATCACTACGACCAAAAAGATAATAACTGTAGACTACAACAAAGAAAATTAATGTATGCCCAAAAATAATAAATTTGCGAGAAAACGATGTTAGACAAAATTTTGGTCTAATATGCAGAGCCGGCCCCGAGAAAAAAGTGGAGGCCACAAGCCTAAAAAAAATTATGGGCCGAAATTCATACCACAAACCCAAAACAAATTATGTTTGTAAATTTTTTTTAAAAATTAGCAACTCTAAGAATCAAACTCGTGAACTATAGGTAGGAAGTGTTCACAAATACCATTACACTATAATAGTTTTTAGTCATTTTGCGACAAAAAAAACTAGATGTATTTTATCATTTTTTTTTGCCACAAGCACCAACTTGTCCCGCTTATGCCCAGGGCCGGCACTGCTAATATGTCTATCTCATTAGCGATAAATCTGCCGAAAAAATCTGTCAGGCAAATTAAGTATGGCGTTAAAACCAAATCAGCTACTATGTAACCAAAAGTTGGCAGAAAAGTTTGGTGTCTGCCATCTAAAATAAATAAACATGCCACCATTGCCACAATAGACCTAATTAACATACATTTCAGTTATGGAAGCCACATTAGATATGTTTTTTAATTATTAGACTACAATATAAGATAAATACTTCATATATCAGAGAAGTAAAACGAAAAACTAAATCCCATATGGATTTAGTTAATTAAGCATGCAAGACCTTTGTGTTGTACTTGCGAACCCATAAATTCTTTCCGTTGATCTGAAACTTGTTGTACTTAAGTATGCGATCCATGGTAGCGATCGAGTCTAAGACCATCCTTGCAAATAGGGGTTCTTCACTGCAATCTTGCATGTCAACGCCTTTAACACAATTTTCTCCATATTCACCAGTGAAGAATTTTCTCACTTCTGCTTCTGACAAAGAAAACCCACGAGAAAACGTTAGAAATATGGTCCGTTCGTCCTCATGGACAGCGTGTAGTTGGTCTACGGTGGAGGGTGGCATAATTGGTTTAAGATTCAGAGAAACTATTACAGAAAAATGTAACTGCAGAAAGTTTAGAAAATGTGAAAGCGAATGATAAATTATTGGAAATATATTGTTGTGATTATCTAATCGGTTTGTTTTATACACATATGAGGGTTACACTTTTTAAAAGGTTAAGATAATGAATACAAGGACCTTTTGAGATTACTTAAGATAATGAATTCAAGGATTTGATTATCTTATCTAACCATAATGAATGCAAGGATTTGATTACTATAATTGGACACCAAAAGTTTTTCTTAATGAAGTGCTCAATGAGAATCTGCCACACCTCTACTCAATCTATGCAATGCAATGCTTTTAGATTTGGGGCATATAAAAATTATAATTATGATATACTTTATTTTTAACTACTGATGGGGTACTTTCTTTATATAGGTTAATATGATTTGCTTCAATTGAGCTAATAATCTATATATATGCTAAGTTCAATGTAATTTTTTAGCAAATTATTCTTACTATATGGGTCTAACTATATATAATTGGACACTAAATTCTTGTTTTAATAAAAAATGTGGTCAGTGAGAATTTGCCACACTTCTATTCGTTCTATACAATGCAATTTTTTTACATTTTGTGGCATATTACAACTTATAATTATGGTACACTTTGTTTTAAACTATTTATGGCTTCTTTCTTTATATTTAATTTGATAAGATTTTATGTTTTCATATATTTCAATTTTTGTGATTGGTTAGGGATATTGGTAGATATATTTCAAACACTTTGAAACTTTTCCAATGACTGATACTAGGCTCTAATAATACCCATTGTGTGTGGATTCATAATTTTTTTTATAAAAAATAATATGAATAATAAGTAAAATTTTAGACGTAAATATTTGTATATATTAATAATAAAGGGACTTGTAAACTTTAGCCTATTTTTAAAATTGTTAATACATAATTTTTGCTATTATTAATACGATTTATATAAGTAGGTATGTCCATTTCAGAACAAAAAACCTATCATGGTCCATACATGTTCCGTTTTTTTCGATTGAATGTTATATTCATTGATCGGGCAAAAAAAAAATATTTACAAATTGATTCTGGAAAGATTAAAAGCTTTGAACAACACACCTTGAAAAATTGAGCCCTAGAACAAGTAAAACCCAACAACAGCAACAAAAACAGAGCTCCCTTTCTACAAAAGCAGAGCCTTGGCATATGAAATCATGAACCACCGTTGGAGAAACTCATGAAGTAGCGAATTGGAAGAGTAATCTAGCGACGAAACCCTGTTGCGAATGGTCTTGATTATATGACGAACTAGCTGTATCACAAAATTGTTAGTATGTGTGATGAATCCTCGAGTTACGCTCTTTCCATATCGAGTAGAGCGTCACTTGGAAGGACATCCAAAGAAGGATTATGTGATGTTGATCTTCTTGATGGGCAATGATTACCCGAAGAGTTTCTATCCTGTTCGGATCTTGGCGAATATCCAGTAGCTCCCCGCTACATCAGACCACACCATAAATGATTACAGACAAGCAAATAATAAATGATCTCATGTTTCATTCTGTTATCCACATAGCATACAAGGTTTATGTGCTCCCCACCGACGCATGCGATATCCCATTGATGAAGCTGCATCGCAGTATTCTCTGACAGTATCATACCAATCTCCACTAAAGAACCAACAAATGCTGAACTCGGAGCTGATTCCATGTGTCATAAGTCGAGAATGAGCTTTGTATTCTTCAGACTTGTGACGCCAAAGGTAACGGCCAGGTCCATTATCATGTCGAGGAATATGACCAAAGGAAAGCTCCACATAGTTTATCGATTTAATCAAAACAACAAGACAGTAAACGAAAAACTGAGCACCAAAAATTCAATATGCTCGTGATGACGGATAATATAAGCTGAAGTAATCCCGCATAAGAAATATGCTTATTTATCCATGAGAGCATTCTCAATCGGATTTTTTCAATTAGCGGAGCGTAGTCGTGTGTCGCCATTGATTTTGTTGTTAAAGGCAGCCCTTGATACCGTATTGGTAGTGATATGATTCTGGATGAGCAGCTCGAACCCGAGCTTGGAGCATTGCTTGAACCGGTCGGAACACTTCGGAAAAGATCTCAATCGACTGCTAACCGATCCAAATGTTACTCAAAGATAGGCGCTAAGGCCAAAAGATTCAAATTGGTCTTAGGGAGGTTGTACCACCAAGGGTACTTGGGTCAGGACGTAGAAGATGCATTCAAACCTCCCCGGTTTTGAAATCAGGCCCAAGTAGATCAACATTTGGCTAAGTGAATATTTGTGCTCTTTTCCTTCGTTTCGGTTTTGTCCCAATGGGTTTTCCGAAACAAGGTTTTTAACGAGGCAAATATTTCACTTCCAAATAAAACCCAAGTGTTGATCTAAGCCCAAGAGAAGCCCACGAAATTCACAAGAAATGATCCATAAAAATTCAACAAATATTAAACATATCAAAGGGGCAAATGGCGTGTGGAAAAGAAGTCCAAGGGGTTAATTTTGTGTTTAATTAGTCAAAGTCTTTGTTCAAACTCTGTATTATTTCCTTTGTAATTTTCGAGGTTGTTTAATTGCTGTGCATGCAAACACCTCTTGTTTTCTTTATAAACCCCCTTGTAACCTCATTATCAAATCATCTAGTTTTTGAAATTAAAAATCCCTTTCTCTCTAGATCAAAATTCTCGGTTGTGAGTAATATCAACTGAAATCCTTTGTTTGTTTTTGGTGAGTCATATCCGAAAATAAGCAAAGAGGAATATCAAGGGACTTCCGCACCCCTTGTGAGACCATTCGATCCCCATCCTTTGAAACGACTTGTCGTTTGCAAAGCTTATCCGTTCGTACCCAAACCGTCGAGTGTGCATCCTTGGGAGGAGTGTGTCAAGTGGTATCAGAGCACCACTCCACAACCTGGGTAGTTTTCGTTTCATCTCTTGTTTTTCATTTCATCATCGTTTCGTATTTTAACCGTTCATCTTCAGTTTTTGTGTTCATCGTAATTTAATCATCGTTTTAATTTTTTTGTTTTGCATCCATTCGTATTCTGTGTGTGTCGCATATGTTCTTCAATTTTAATCTTAATTATGTTCATCTTAGATTATTGTTTAAGTTGTTTTAGTGATCGTTGCATCAAATTTAATCAAAAAAAAAAAAAAAAAAAAACAAATCGTGTTCATCATTTTAGATCATCATTTTGTTTTTGTTTTTGCATCCGTTCATATTCTAGAAAGTGTGTCAAGTAGTGTCGAATTTTATTTTAATTTTTTATTTAGGTTGCTATAGTTTTCGTGAATCATAAATCAAAAAAAAAAAAAAAAAAATTAGGGTTCTTAGTTTTGTCGATTGTTCTTCATATTTTGTCCTTTCGCATTCACTTAGATCGAGTTGTTTACAATTATTGGTCAGCGTGTGTTTGCATCATTTGTGTCTCTTCATATTCATTTTTTGATCGAGTCAGTTTGTTAATCTTTCTTTGTTTCGATCATTTTATAATTTTTGCACTCATCGTCATAAGTCTTTTGGGTTAAAATAATTTTATAAAAAATCTGTTTGTTTTCAAATCGATTATCTGTCCAAAAAAACTTGTTGCTGGTGATTTGTTTGTGATTTTATTGCAGGTACAAAATGTCGGAAGAAGAAACGGAGAGTTCTCGGTCGAGGCGTGAGCGTGAGGCGGCGATGGTTCAAAAGGTCGATGCTCTTACCGAACTAATGCATGAGATACGTGACCGTATGGTTGCATTAGAGGTCCGCACGCCCGAAAGGCAACAAGGTGCTGAACGAAGAGCCGAAGACTTTAGATCAGATCAAAGCATTGCCCGAGGAAGTTGTCATGCACCGGCGAGAGACCGACATGCCCGACCAAGGCGATACGGAGAAAACGATAATACTTTCTATGACCGTGGGTTTTCTTCCGATGAAAATCAACCAAGGCACCCACCGGCTAGAAGAAGAAATGATAGTGACCTTGGAGGAATGAAGCTTCGGATTCCACCGTTCCACGGGAAGAACGATCCGGACGCTTTCCTCGAGTGGGAAAAAAAAGTAGAGTTGGTTTTTGATTGCCAAAACTTTTCCACTCAAAAGAAGATGAGATTGGCGGCTACTGAATTTTGTGACTATGCCATTGATTGGTGGGATCAGCTCGTGACAAACCGGAGGCGCAATCGTGAGAATCCCGTTGAGACGTGGGAAGAAATGATCTACTTGATGCGACAACGTTTTGTCCCAACTCACTATCACCGAGAGCTTCATCAGCGTTTGAGAGCTTTGTCCCAAGGGAATAGAAGCGTGGAAGATTATTTCCAAGAAATGGAAAAGCTAATGCTCAAAGGAGATGTCGACGAAACAAAAGATGCCACCATGGCACGATTTTTGGCTGGCATGAACCGTGAACTTCAAGACCGCATGGAGATGCAGTCCTATGCAACCATAGAGGAGATGTTGCATAAGGCAATCATGGTTGAGAAGCAGCTCAAAAGGAGAAGTATACATTCCCGGCCTTCTCATGGAACCGCAATTGTTCCTAAACCGAGTTATCAAGGTGAAGAGAAACAAGTTTTCAAACCCACCAACGAGTCCAAACCAACCGCACCTACTCAAAACTACAAAGGACGGTATGAAAATTCTAATTCTACTTCTCGTGATGTGAGATGTTTTAAGTGTCAAGGTAAAGGGCACTATGCAAAGGAATGTCCGAACCAAAGGATTATGGTTCTCTTGGACAATGGAGATATTGAAGAAGAAAAAGAAACGATTTTTGATGAATATCTCGAGGAGCATGAAGAAGCTGCCGAGATAGGAGAGCTCTTGGTAATTCAACGAGCTTTGAATATGCACATCAAAACCGACGAGCATGAACAACGGAAGAATTTGTTTCACTCTCGATGCCAAGTCCAAGGAAAGGTGTGTAGTCTTATCATAGACGGAGGAAGCTGCACCAACGTGGCAAGTGAAACAATGGTGAAGAAACTTGATATGGCCGTAAAGGAACATCCGAAGCCGTATAGTCTTCAATGGCTAAATAATGAGGAGATGAAGGTGAAAAATCAAGTCTCGGTTCCTATAACCATCGGCACATATCGAGATGAGGTGCTATGTGACGTGTTGCCCATGGAATCAAGCCACATCCTTCTAGGAAGACCATGGCAATTCGATCGACGGGTTCTTCATGACGGATTCAATAATCGGTATTCGTTTAACTACGAAGGAAAGAAGATCACGTTGGTTCCCATGTCACCAAGCGAAGTCTATCACGATCAAATTCTCCTCAAGCAAAAAGGTAAAGATGCTGTAAGTAACTCTTCTAACTCTTTCAAAACAAATGAGAAAAGCTTGTTGCTTAATTTTAAGGAAATTCCTTCGGGTTTAACTAACCATGCACCAGAGCTTGCACTTCCGAGTGAGAAACCTTTTCTCTTGCAGAAAATTCAAGCTAAAATCGACAAAGGAAGTCTTTGGCCGAGGGAAAGATCGATCCATGACTCATGGTCCGGCAAAATCGACTTCGATCGAACGATCCTCTTGCGACCCGACCACAAACACGTGAACTACTTGGTGCGATTGAGGGAGGAAACCGAACAACGAGTTTTCAACAACTCAAACCATTTTCATCGACCAACTGGGTATTTGGAGAAGACTGGTCGAGACCAAATCCCTGTAGCATACACCGAACTTCATCCGCCTTTACAAACCATCTCAACGGTCGAAACGGAGCAAGCCGAACAAAAGACCTGACCAAACGATCGAATCTCTACTGAGTCAGGTAAGTTTTCTCGACCAATCACATATTTTAAAGCTAATGGTCGTTGTGTTTCTTTGTTTAGTCAAGCAGATTTCAAGATACCTCACGATTTTCAAATCGGACCCGAGAAGAACCAAAGTTTCCAAGGGAAAATGGTAAAAGATAACCGACCTATTTTGGCGAATTCTAAAGAGAGTCAACCACCTCCAACAACATCAAAGGCCGACTCCAATCCATCCAAGACAAGTCCCCAAGGTAAGTATAATCCAACTTTGAACTTCAAATTTATTAACTTAGCTCGTTTCCGTGTAGGTTCTTCGGATTTGAGGTCAAATCCTTTTGAAGAGAGGGGGGATGATATGATTCTGGATGAGCAGCTCGAACCCGAGCTTGGAGCATTGCTTGAACCGGTCGGAACACTTCGGAAAAGATCTCAATCGACTGCTAACCGATCCAAATGTTACTCAAAGATAGGCGCTAAGGCCAAAAGATTCAAATTGGTCTTAGGGAGGTTGTACCACCAAGGGTACTTGGGTCAGGACGTAGAAGATGCATTCAAACCTCCCCGGTTTTGAAATCAGGCCCAAGTAGATCAACATTTGGCTAAGTGAATATTTGTGCTCTTTTCCTTCGTTTCGGTTTTGTCCCAATGGGTTTTCCGAAACAAGGTTTTTAACGAGGCAAATATTTCACTTCCAAATAAAACCCAAGTGTTGATCTAAGCCCAAGAGAAGCCCACGAAATTCACAAGAAATGATCCATAAAAATTCAACAAATATTAAACATATCAAAGGGGCAAATGGCGTGTGGAAAAGAAGTCCAAGGGGTTAATTTTGTGTTTAATTAGTCAAAGTCTTTGTTCAAACTCTGTATTATTTCCTTTGTAATTTTCGAGGTTGTTTAATTGCTGTGCATGCAAACACCTCTTGTTTTCTTTATAAACCCCCTTGTAACCTCATTATCAAATCATCTAGTTTTTGAAATTAAAAATCCCTTTCTCTCTAGATCAAAATTCTCGGTTGTGAGTAATATCAACTGAAATCCTTTGTTTGTTTTTGGTGAGTCATATCCGAAAATAAGCAAAGAGGAATATCAAGGGACTTCCGCACCCCTTGTGAGACCATTCGATCCCCATCCTTTGAAACGACTTGTCGTTTGCAAAGCTTATCCGTTCGTACCCAAACCGTCGAGTGTGCATCCTTGGGAGGAGTGTGTCAGGTAGAGTGTCAATTGGTATTCCCAATTCAGCCGATGTAGTGATAACATCCTACGTATCCCGACCACCTACAAACAACGCTGATTTTGTCGCATTAATATGCATTGATATGGAGCCCTGGAATTCGTGTAAACTCGTCAAAAACTATAAATGTTTCCCATAATGATGAGGATGAACCATCCGTGAATATGAGAATGTCATCGGCGAACTCAAATGGGTGACATTAACCTTGTTACACTGAGGATGATTGCCAACTTTTTCACTTTCAGCCGCTTAGTTTAGAAGCCAAGAAAAAAAAACAGTTTGTACAATTACAAACAAATACATGATAATAAAATCCTTGCCGGATTCCACGGTTACTACTAGAAAAATCCGCAAGATCACCATTCACTACGACGGAAAAGGAGACCGTGGAAATGCATAAAGCCCTCATGTTTCGTGTAACATCCCGATTTTCGGTATCCAAAAACTAGTATGTTTTAATTATGGTTCTTTCCAAAATGTGGGCCTATTTGTTGTTTTAGTCTAAAAGGCAGCCCTTGATACCATATTGGTAGAGTGTTAATTGGTATTCCCAATTCAGCCGATGTAGTGATAACATCCTATGTATCCCGACCACCTACAAACAACGCTGATTTTGTCGCATTAATATGCATTGATATGGAGCCCTGGAATTCGTGTAAACTCGTCAAAAACTATAAATGTTTCCCATAATGATGAGGATGAACCATCCGTGAATACGAGAATGTCATCAGCGAACTCAAATGGGTGACATTAACCTTGTTACACTGAGGATGATTGCCAACTTTTTCACTTTCAGCCGCTTAGTTTAGAAGCCAAGAAAAAAAAACAGTTTGTACAATTACAAACAAATACATGATAAAAAAAATCCTTGCCGGATTCCACTGTTACTACTAGAAAAGTCTGCAAGATCACCATTCACTACGACGGAAAAGGAGACCGTGGAAATGCATAAAGCCCTCATGTTTCGTGTAACATCCCGATTTTTGTCTCCAAAAACTAGTATGTTTTAATTATGGTTCTTTCCAAAATGTGGGCCTATTTGTTGTTTTAGTCTAAAAGCCCAACCCGTAAGCCCATTAAGCTAATAGAAAACCCTAATCCTAGAGTTCCCTCAGCTCTATAAATAGAGAGAACTTGCGGAAAAGTCCTATTGAAATCACATTTGAGCAACCACCGTCGAATCACCTTAAAGGAGAAGCCCACTACACCAAAACAGGGTTTTTGCTACTGATTGTTGATACTGATTAGGCAGTCGGTAAATTTACCGACTGTTTCGCTACTGATTTCCGATTGATTTACGACTAATTTCAAACAGTCGCAAATCAGTAGGTATTTAGTGACTAAAAATTCCAGTCATTAATTAGTAGCCGTTTTACGACTGATTAGTGACTGGATTGTAGTCGGAAACATGCAGTAGCTAATCAATAGTTATTTTAGCGACTGATTTGCTACTGAATTCGGTGGGTCGTAGAACAGTAGCAAATCAGTAGCAAAACAGAAGCAAAAAGTAGTTATAAATCACGTGGATTTCATTTGGTGATTAGTGTACCTAATTTGGTTTGCAGTCGGGAATCAGTCAGAAAATTTTCTATATATTTTCTAACTAAATCTTACACATAAATATCAAATAATATACAAAAAATTCAACACTTACACATTTTTTAAATATAATCATTTTATAAATCATAAATTCTAAACCCAACCACAAACTCTTAACCCTAAACCTCTAACCCTTAATCATAAACTCTAAATCTTAAATTGTAAACTAGATCTTACACATAAATATCAATTAAAAAAATTAACACATACAATTTTTTAAATATAATCACTTTATAAATATTAAATTCTAAAACCTAAACACATACCCTAAACCCTAAACCCTAAACCTTAATCATAAACTATAAATCTTAAATTGTAAACTAGATCTTACACATGCATATCAAATAATATACAAAAAATTCAACACTTACAATTTTTTTAATATAATCATCTTATAAATCATATATTCTAAAACCCAAACACACAAACCATTAACCCTAAACCCTAAACCTCTAACCCTTAATCATAAACTATAAATCTTAATTTATAAACTAGATCTTACACATAAATATCAAAATATTCAACATTTACAATTTTTATAAATATAATCATCTTATAAATCATAAATTCTAAACCCCAAACACAAACCCTTAACCCTAAACCCTAAACCTATAACTCTTAATCATAAACTCTAAATATTAAATTTTAAACTAGATCTTACACTAGTAGAAATTTCTCGTATAAATCTTTTTCAAACTTTAATTCTTAAACCTAAAACTCAAACCCCATACCCTAAACTTTAAACCTAAACTCCAAAGTCCAAACCCTAAATCATAAACTAAGATCCAACACTTATAAAAAAGTCAAGTTTTATAAATTTTTTCAAACCTTAAATCTTAAACCTAAACCCCAAACCCCATACCCTAAACTTTAAACATATACTCCAAACCCTAAATCATAAACTCTAAACCTTAAAAATTTAAACTTTTAATCATAGAAGTTAAATCATAAACTATAAAATCAAAATATAATCATTATATATACATCAAACCAATATTTTATACCATTTACATATATACTTTACATAAAACCAATCTTAAACTATGTACTTATAATTATTTTAAGCATAAATCTAACCAAATAACAATATAATGAAAGCTTCTTTCTCATTGGATAATCCATTGAGACAAGGATTGCACTTTGATTTATCATCTACCGTTGATATAATAAATCCAACGGACAAGATCTAATTTTTTTTGTTTTCGCCTCTTGTCCCCTTCTTCTCCTCTTCCTTCATCTCCCTTCAAGGCTTTGATCTATCTCCCAATCAAATCTCTTCCCAGTCTCGCGTCTTTAGGTTGAGCGATATGTGTCGGAGTTTTGGCTTTGGCTGAGGTCGGCGTTTTGGCCGTAGGGTTCATCGGAGCTCCGTTTCGCGTCGTCTCAGGGAGTGTATCTGCGGCGTGCGGTGCGGTGGCGGGATCTTTCGGCGCGGCGGCATGACGGTGCTCCGAAGTGCTGGAGGACGGCGGCAAGCGCTAGGAGAAGGTTAGTCGGTTTTGAATTTCGGATTTCAGATTCAACTCGTTTCTCACTGTTTTCGATTTCGGATTCAACTCATTTTTTTCTGGGTTTGTGACTCGATCCGTTCTTATTTCGAGTCGATCCGTTCTTTTTTCTGGGTTTGTGACTTTGATAGAAATGTAAGAATTTATTGATCAAATGCAAGGGAGATTTTCAAAATTAGAACATTAAAACCCATTGTCATGTTTTCTTAACCTTCGACCTGATTAGAAATCTCGTCTTCACTCAGGCCGATTTTCTTATCAAGGATGACACTAGGTGATATATGGAAACCAGCTTCAAAGAAAGCTTGCGGAAATGATATCTGGAGGATAAAAACTTCGATTTCCATTCTTTTATCACCGTCAACTCTGCATGTATTGTTTTCCTATGCAAATAATGTAATTTGTTTCAGTCTGTCTTTCTCATTTGAATGAATCATAAGCTGTGGCCACATGATCACATTTCTTAGTGTTTGTTTTTGCTCTGGTGAATAGGAGCCTGCATTTGAAGAGTTAATTTTGCTTTACACGAAGGATGCGAGTGAAAAGGGCGATAAGAATAAAGATGAAACCCGATCATCATTACAATTGGAGATATTTGAAAGAATTCGAATTCCAGATTTACCTGTAAGAATATTACATCTGCATCATGAGTGTCTCCTCGTGTTTCTTTTCTGCCAGTAAGCTTTTCCCTGAAGTTTTCACCACAATTTTTCTATTTTATGCAGGTAATTTTCCCTCACAGGAAGCTTTACTTTGGCATCATTGATACAGTCAGCGTGGTTTCATTGTGCACTAAATATTACTAATCTTATATCTGTTGAACCAATACTTTGAATCTTTGTTAGGTACGTCTGGATATCGCCAGTATTTTGGGAATTACGGCATACTTTGTAAACTACAAGTTTGAGAACATCTCATCATCCCCGTATGGTTTCTTATACACTCTTCTCTTATTTCACTTTTTCTTACAAGAACAGAGAGTTAAGACTTGTTCTTTGCTTCACATTGTTTGCAATACAAATCAACTTTTGTTTAACTGTAATTTTGGTTTTTTGGTATATGGATTTGTGTTCATCATTTGTTTTACTTTACTTTTGTAAATTTGAATATTTTATATGTAATTAGTCTACATTTATATTAATAAATTGAATTTTTTTTAATTTAAACAATATATCAGTCGCTAATCAGTAGCTATATTTTGCTACTGAATAGCTAAAAGCAGTCGTAAAAAAATCACAAACCAGTAGCAAATCAGTAGCTAAAGTAGTAGGTAATAAGTCGCAATTCAGTAGCTAAATTTTACGACTGATTACCGACTACGGCTGTAGTAGCAAAATTCAGTCACTATTTAATCACTAATTAGGCGTAAAATTTTGCTACTGATTAGCGACTGAATAGTGACCGCCTAATATCAGTTGTAAATCAGTAGCAATTTTGCTACAGATTTTTTTAGCGACGAGACCTTTACCTACTGCAGAAATCAGTCGGTAATCAGTCGTAACATGGTGTTTTGCTACTGATTTCCGACTGTTTTTGCAGTAGTAAAAAACCTGTTTTCTATCGCAACCACCTGGAAACAAAGGGAAGACAGATCATACCCGTTTTGGTAGAAATGAGGAACGAACGAGCAAACCAGATTCAAACGACCTTAAACTTGGGGAGTACATTCCTGACTCTCTAATCTATCCAACCCCGAAAGTGGATTGTTATTCATAGTTGTGACATGAAAATTATGGATGTTTTCCCAGGCCTGATTTGTGGAGTACGGATCTGCGACCAGTGATAAGAGAAACCGATCTGGAGATTCGTTAGTAATCAGATCAGGCTAATATTTGATAAGGATGTTTATTACCCATAGAGATAGTTCTCTGTGAAATATTTCAGTGTTTTACCTTGTGGTTTGGAAGTAATGATAGTTTTACCGAAAATGTTCTGCGTAGCGCACAAGTTAGACCAGTCTAGCGAGTTGAGTTGTTTGGATTGGAAAATCAATCTGGATCGACCTGGAATTTTGCAGAGATCCTAAGGACACGTGGATGTAGCTCTCAGTTGAAGGAGAACTGATTTTAGCCTAAGGAGCATTTGGAATATCGTTGTCAATCAGTGGCTAAGGTGAGGATTACACCTAGGGCCATCTCTATGTTCTCTTGTCTTCTTCTGGTATGTTAATTCTAGGTGTACGCAAGTATGCCGTATGTTACGAAGTACGGACAAATGTTTTTTTGTTGCATGTGTATTTCTTTAGATCTGCATCTTATAAACGAATATGGACTTAGGAATCATTAGAGGAAGAACATGTACACTTGCTTGATAACAATGTTGTGTGATTTAATGTGTGTAAACTAGTTAGTGATGTGGAAGCGCTGTTAGGTGTCCATCACAAGGATTGAGAGACCTTTGTGGTACGGAATTGTGTGTTTGGGGCTGGGCTTGGAGTGCAAGCAATTTCCATCGTCGGACGGATCTTGGCGAACCCCGGTGTGTGAAGTGTCTACGAGACATAGATTACCTTTGGGTATGGATTATGAAGTGTCTTCGGGACATAGATTACCTTCGGGTATAGATTATGAAGTGTCTTCAAGACATAGATTACCTTCAGGTATGGATTATGAAGTGTCTTCGGGACATAGATTACATTCGGGTATGGATTATGAAGTATCTTCAGGACATAGATTACCTTCGGGTATGGATTATGAAGTGTCTACGGGACATAGATTACCTTCGGTATGGTTGAGTTTTGGCTCATGTGTTTGTGGGCCATGTGTGTCGGTCTCTCTTGTTTGCGTGGTTGTGTGGGCGCTTCTAGAGCGTGATTTGTGATTGCTTGTTTATACTTATTCTTGGCATGTTGGTTAAATATGAGAGGGTGTGGTGAGTGAGTTCTACATTTAATTCTCGTTGAGTTATCCCAATTACTAACCCCTCTTTCTTCTTGTAGGTGAGTATGATGATCAGTTCGAAGAACTGGATAAGTGATCCTGGTGTAGTGCGCGATTTGGAGAATTGGGAGTTCTCTTTTGATTTTATTTGGGATTTCTGTTATTTCGTTTTAAAGACAATTATTCATTATTTGTTTCAGTTTTATTCGAGATATATGGTGGATTTTGTAAGACAATTATTTGGGAATAAATGAGAGAAGTATTATTCAGGAAAGTGGTTACTTATGAATTGAGTTATGGTTTGCCAACACGCTGTCTTTAAGGGCAAAAGAGGCAGGGTTGAAGGTGGCATGGCCGATTCGTCTGGTTCCTTCGGGAAGGCGATGTCGTGATGTTACATTTCGTATATCATGCCCCATACCATTCTTTTTCAAATAATTATCTTGTTGGGAATGTTTATTTACAAAAAATTGAAAAATACATTGAATTGTGTTGATTTGTGTATATGTTTGGCTCAAAATTGATTATTTGTTTATAAAATAATTGATATATATAATTATATATATATTTATCATTTGATTTTAGTTATTTGAATGGCAGTATATATATATTGATATTCTAATATTATTTTCTTAAATATTTAATTTAATTTATATTAATCGAGTTTCTTTTATTTTTACAGTAGATATTGATAAATTTTAGATCAAATTGTTTTCAACAACATGCATTATATCGGGGTTAAATCTGAGTGATTATTTGGTCGACGAAATACCATTAAGACTCATGAAGACAAAGAACATGGTCGAGACGCCCATCTTCTAGAATTCAAGGAGCACAACTCGACCATAGAACCATCCGACGTGAACCAAGCCCAGAAAGCTAACTTCTATCGACCAAATGATCCTAAAAATCATTTTGGTCGAGCCACTTTCATGCTGGATCAAGCTGAGAAAGAAGATGGTCAAGAAACTGTACCCGGCGGCCAAAAGATAAAGTATTCCACTAAAGAAACCAGCGATCGAGACCATGGACCAAGTGAACATTTTTACCAACCAAGAGACTTGGAAGCACAATATAGTTGAGCAATATCACTCATGGACCGGACTCAATAGGAAGATAGCTCAAATACTTATTCACCGGCCCATACCCGACAAATCAAGATTTTTGGTATTTGATTCCAACCAAGGCCTAAGTCCACCATTTAGTCACCACACACACAACTCAAGAAGCTTAAGGAGATGGAAGAATCAAGTCAAAAGTGAATCGCGGCCAAACTTTTATTTTCCGCCCCTTACACTCGTTTTGACCAAAGGTAAGTATGGTAAGTTTTTTTGCATATAAATGAAGATGAAGAAACTCTCATGGCTCAATTCATTGACTTTTTACAAGACCGTATCTGCCAAAAGGTGGAGTGACTAGTGTATTAAGACTTCAAATAATCCATTTATCCATACAACCTGAGCAACACATTGTTGATATTGTTTTGTCAAGAATGTATGCCCTGATCTTGACCACGGATGCCAAAGTACTAGGATTTGAATTCATCAAAGCTTGTATGGAGATGATCCAGAGTTTGGAGAGAGCTACAAAGAAAGTGGTAAATGAGCCTTTGAGAAATTTTACATCTATGATGGATTTTAATTGAGAGAAAGGAGGCTGTGCATTCCTCAATGTTCGATGATGGATTTGATCATCCGAAAAGTATATGGAGGTAGTCTTATGGGTCACTTTGGAGTAGACAAGACACTGGGCATAGTGACAAAGCACTTCTACTAGCTGCATTTGAAGAAAACTGTGGAGGTTCATTGTGCAAGATGCGTGACTTTAAAGAAAGCCAAGTTTAGAGTGCATCTGCATGAGTTATACTTGCCTTTCCCCATCCCTACAAAACCATGGGTGGACATTTCCATGGTTTTATCATAGGACTGCTAAAGATTCATCAACACAAAGACTCCATCTTGATCGTAGTGGACAAATTTTCAAAGATGGCATATTACATGTGTGCGCCTAGGTGAATGATGCAACTCAAACCGCCAAAATATTCTTCAAGGATGTAGTATATGTACATGGTGTTCCAAGAACCATAGTATCTAACCGAGATAGCAAATTTCTAAGCCACTTTTGGAGGACGCTTTGAAAAAAGTTAGGAAAAAATGCCATCCATAAACCGATGGAAAAACTGAGGTGGTGAATAGGACATTGTCCACACTGTTAAGAGCTACTATTGGGAAGAACCTAAATAATTGTCTAGGATGCACTGCACCATCCATTAATTCACCAAGATGTCACCATTTGAAATCGTGTACGGTTTCAATCCAATCACACCATTGGATTTATCACCCTTACCTCAAGTTGAGGATGTGAGTCTAAATGGCGAGAAGAAGGCTGACTATGTCAAGAAACTACATCAAAAGGCCAAGGAGAACCCTAGAAAAGAAGATCGAGCACTACATCAAGAATACCAACAAGAGACGCAAGGTGGTTGTCTTAGAATCAAGAGAGTGGGTAAGGCTACATATGAGACAAGAGAGATTTCCCAACTAGAGCAGTTCAAAGCTTGCACCAAGAAGTGATGGACCATTCAAAATCTTGGAGAATATAACCATCAACGCCTACCGCTTAGAACTACCAAGTGAGTTTAATGTTTCTTCTACATTCAATGAATCTAACTTGGCTCGTTTCCATACAGATGTTCTCATTTTGAGTTCAAAATCTTCTGAAGAGGGTGACAATGATAAGGACATCTTAGCTGAACCATACCAAACCTCACAAGAATCGGACCAAGGCAAAGAAGTACAAGTGCATATCATATCACAAGGAGCCATCACAAGGAATGGAGCAATAATACTCCATCACAAATTCAACATGTTCACTAAGGAGTTCATGGAGCAAGTTTATCAGAGAAATACCATCAAGACTCATGAAGACAAAGGAATGGTCAAGAAGCCCATCTTCTCGGATATAAGAAGCAAAATTAGACCATATAACCACTCGACGTGAACCAGGCCGAGAAAGCTAACTTTCATTGACCAAGTGTTCCTAAAAATCATTTTGGTCGAGCCACTTTAATGCTGGATCAAGTTGGAAAAGAAGATGGTTAAGAAACCCTACCCAGCAGCCAAAAGATATATTATTCCACCAAAAAAGCTAACGATCGAGACCATGGACCAAGGGAACATTTTCATCAACCAAGAGACTTGGAAGCACAATCTGATCGAGCAATATCACTCATGGACCAGACTCAATGGAAAGATAGCTCAAGCCACTTATTCACCGGCCCATACCCGATAAATCTAGACTTTTGGCATTTGATTCCAACTAAGACCCAAGTTTACCATTTAGTCATCACACACGCAACTCAAGAAGCTTAAGGAGATGGAAGAATCAAGTCAAAAGTGAAGTCCGGCCAAACTTTCATTTTCCGGTCCTTACACGCGTTTTGACCAAGGGTAAGAATGGTAAGTTCTTTTGCGTATAGTTTTCCATTATTCTAACCATGATTTTTGTCTTCTTTCTCGAAACTTCACAGCTTGAATGTTGACTTGATTTATTCATTACTTTGCATTAATTATTTTTCCATTTAAGTTTTTGATTTCCATTGTAATTTTTCCTTTTCTGTTTTGATCATTGTAATCGGCTATAAAGTCCACCGATGTATCTTTTTCTCATTATCAATAAAGAACACATAATTTTCTTAAACCTAAATCTCCATAGTTGCACCTCCTTTAAGCCATTGTTTAGACCTATATCTCTAATCGCTTAAGCATATGTGATTTACCACAAGACTTTCACATCTTGTGTGATTCACTTCAATACATCTGTTTGTGCACTTGTCCGTACAAAAAATATAAAAGCTGAGTATCTCGCTTGTTTAATTCACCCCTTTGATTTGTGAATCCTAAAATTTTGACCCCAATCTTATATCATTTTGGTATCAGAGCTAAAAATTCCACAAAATCCCAAGTTGTTTCTCTTTCAGCATATTTCGTGTAATTATGCATCTTCTAATTTTTGCTACTTCAATTTCTATCTTAATTCATTCCAAAGAAAACCCAAATAAAGTTTCAATTTCTTTACATTGTCTTTTGTTTACGCCTACTTAAAAATCAGAAAAGTCATAAAAAAAATTATTTCAACATATTTCTTTTGTGTTCTTAAGTTAAACAAGTATTTTTACATTTGTCAACAAAAACCATAAAGAAAAAAATAAAAAATTACTTATCATCATTTAGTATCCTAGCAAGCCTTCGATTATCCTTTGAATTATTTTAGTTTGTTAAGAATTTGATACTTTTTTGATTCTATTGGAGAACCAACGGAGCAAAATAAACCGAAAGCAATGGCTATACTAACAATCTTCAAGCACATTTTGCAACTTTTGGAGAGATGCTAGACAGTGGCGGAGGCAGTGAAGGATCATGGGGGTCAGTTGACCCATGTGAAAATTTAAAAAATAATTGAACTTTAATTAAGAAATTAGGTGAGTTCCCGCGTTAACGCGCATGTATTTTTATTTAGAGGCTTTTTTGTACTTTAAAAAAAAATTCTTCTTAACAAATGCAGATCTAAAGAGACATCATGTCAGATGATATTCCGATTACTACCACAAAGTCATAACCCATTATATATATCCATTAAGCCAAATACATACGTTTCTACTATGAATCATGCAACATATGTTTATCCAAAGATATTTAAACCACAATACGAGCACATGCTTTGCAATAAAACACAAGAGGTTACAGCGAGAGCGTACCATGAATAGTTTGAGTAGTCATGAAACGAGCCGCCAGTATCCGAATCTTTACCATTCCCTCATTTCCCGGTATCTGAATCACGATAAACATTAGGCAGGCTCTGACCTCTAAAGTAAGATCCCATAACTGATAGACCAACACCAACGTATGGCTCACCAATACCACCCATCTGGCTCGACTACAACAAAGCATGGCTCAACCCACCATGGGTTAGAGCACTCTCCAACATCGGATACATGTAACCTCCTCCGGCTACTGCTGCTAAAGCTGGATTCCCCAACATTCCGGTTACATAAACCGGACTGTATTGGTTCCCTAACATAAACGACGATGCATCCATTCCACCACCGGTAAATACATGTTTTCCTTGCTCTTGTTGTTGTTGGGACTGATCATGATTAGCCATTGAACCTAAACTCATCTTTACCAGACCCGCCTGGTGATGCCCCTTTCTCGACGCCGCATGCCCCATTGAAACAAGCTGGCATGTCGCCGTTCGATTAAGAATCCTCTTCTTCGGCTCCTTAAGCGCCTCTCTTGCTCATTTTCTCGTCTGAACCCTTTAGCCTTGCCCTTTGTAATTCAGGAGATTGAATCCGTGATCATTACTATTTTAAAATGAATCATCGCTAGAAGAGCCGGAGCTCTCGTCTTTGTTAGGTTGATGAATCACCATACTCACAACTCGCGTCATCCTCGGAGACAGAGATGGAGGAGGTTGCATCTACGGCGGGGGCGATCATGGCCTCTTCATGGACTGGTTGTCGCCATAGCAGATCGATTACCAATACCTCTTCTTCGACGACACTACTCGAGGAATCGATGAACCTCCAATATTATCTTGTATCTTTTTATATATTTTTTTCTTTTATAACGACCTTAGTAATCTCTTTTTAACTTTATCAATTTACCATTTTGAGTTTTTGTTCTCACATACCTTTCACTATTCCGTTTCTCTTTTTTTTACGCTTTATAATTCTTGTATTTATCTTTGTTTCCGTCTTTTATGTTTTTTATTTGTTATCTTCTTCTCTTCTTTCTTGATAACTTGTTATCTCTTCGATTCTTTTATTATATTCTTTTGTCTTATGGTTTTTATTCTAATTTTTATTTTAATTGCTTGAAATTTTCTTAATTTATAGTCATTTTTTCGATAATTTATTCTTTTGCATTTACATTTGTTTGTTGACATGAAAAATTTATTGTTAAAAAAATAGTTTGACTATTAGCACCATTGCGAGAACTATTTTTTCCATAATTTATTATCTATTATCCTTCGATAAATATTGTAACTATTTCTCTTACTAATTTATGTAGATATACATCGTATAATAGTAAATATTAATGTTCTATGAAAAAATGAAAAAAAGTAAATATTAATGAAATAATATTAATTAGAAAATAAAAATGACCAATAAAATGGGGACAAGTGTCGAAGCTGGAGAGATCCCCTTCACTATTTATAAGGTAGATTTTAATTGACCCATACATAAAACAACAATTGACCCCTCTAGAATTTAAAATTAAACATAGTCCAATAAGTATATTAAATATTAGAGAATGTTATCCCAATAACCATCATAAATAATTTCAAAATAGAAAAGCCCATTAATTAGCTAAACCTAATTATCTTTATTAATTAAGGAAAAAGAAATTGTGACCTCTCAAATTCACAAGTCACGACACCTTCTTCTTTCTTTTTCTCCAAATCCCTAATTTCAACTATTTGTAAGTTGTAATTTCTTGTTTTTTCTTCTTCTGTAATTGGATCGATCGGTAGAGCAGAAGTTTCAAGTAATTCATATGTTTTCTTAATCTTTTGTCTTTTATTTTTTTCTCACTAGTTGAAATTCTCTTAAGATGTGGCTTGAATGTTTATTTTAAGCAATATAAAATTATAGATACTATCAATACTTCTTATAACAGCAAACAAGTTTTTAATTTTGAATATTAAACTAGGATTAAGTTATTAGTTTGCTGTAACTATTGTATTGGTGATTAATTTTTAAACGATTGTCTAGTTTGTTTTATTGAAAACAGGTGTTTGTGACAGTGACAAATGAAATTGTGATAAAACGATTTCAAGATATGAATGAACGTAGAATACATCTTTGAGATATATATTAATGATGTATTTTTTTTTTTTAATGAAGTTTATACAATTACTTTTAGATCAATAAATTATTATGACACATGTAAATATTTTTCCTGCCACCGCCACTGATGCTAGTCCGAGTGGAGCGTCCCACGAGGCTTCAACCCATAAGAAGCTTTCGACTTAACAGTGCACCATCAAATTCAGGAGGGAACAATGCTGACTCACCCGATAGAGATCAAGACACAAGGGCACCCGAGCCGGCTGAAACTGATCATGAAAGTGAACCAGACACAATCTGACCCCAAAAACAGAACCAGAGCCGCCGAAGAAACTATGAGAAGGAAGAGGAGGAGGAGGAGTCAACCCCACCATCACGGCAACACCAGAATGACATCAAAATGTCCGCCCCTAGCTTCGCAAGAAAGGTTTATAAGGAAGCTTATCTTGACTATAGGAGAAGAGAATAGACCACATATTCCAATACTTCAACCATCCTGGTCCAAATAGAGTGGCATTGGCAAGTGGCTCATCTCACCGAAAATGCATTGATTTGGTTGGACAGAATAACATCGAACAGAAGGAGAACTAGGTTGCGGCCTATAGATTCATGGCTTGACATGAAAGAGATCATGAGGCTAAGGTACGTGACTCCATGTTTCCATAGAGATTTGCAATGACAATTTCGTACTCTTAAAAAGGAATACTATGAGGAATTTCAGCGTCTAAGAAATCATCTAGAGTTGAATGAAGATGAATAAGCCCTCATGGCTCAATTCATTGACAGTTTACAAGACCGTATCAGCCGAAAGGTGGAGCGAAAAGTGTATCAAGACTTTAAAGATCTTTTCCATTTATCCATAGAAGCCGAGCAACACATTAAAAGAGAATATGGAGAACGAATGTAGCAAAATACAACATAAGAAATGATGGCTATCCTAACCAATCTTCTAGCGCAGTTGTAACTTTTGGAGAGAGGATGGACCGAGTGGAGCATCCGACGAGGCTTCAACCCATAAAAAGCTTTCGACTTTACAGTGCAACATCAACCTCAGGAGGGAACAATGCTCACTCACCCGAGAGATCAAGACAAAAGAAACAAGGGAACACTTTTTTTTTTTTTTTTTTTGGGCAAAAAGACAATTCAATTTATTGATTTATTGGTACTTTTCTTTTTTTGCAAGCTATTATATCCTTTCAAAAAAAATATTGTAAGAATACATTTGACTCACTAGAACCCCACAATATAATCTTCGACCAATAATGATTATGAAACTTTGTATAAATTCATGTAAATGATGTAATTCATCATATAATTTAGTATAAAACTATGTAAATGACATTTTAATTCTAATTTAAGATGGAACCACGTTGTTTTTTATCTTATAGTTTTCAAAATTATGAATAGCGTTGTTTTAATCATGAGAAACCCAAATTTTATAATTGAATAGCAAAATCACGACGATTTTCGAAGAGAATAGATTTCGCAAAATCTCTTTTTTTTCGACGCAAAATTTCTCTCTTTTTTCCTGGAATTTATTAGATGAATGTTTGGTGTAGCTGTGTTGTTCTACTTTTTTCTTTTCTCGCAAGATGCATTTTTCTCAAATAATATAGCTATTTATAAATGACCTCGGTTTTACGTTTTATTAACAAGTCATGCAACTCCATTTTTCTTAAAACTCCATTAATTTTATAAAAGTTGCGCAAAAAACTTATTTTCCACTTTGTCAAAATGAAATAACCCACCCAAATTGATTGAATGTTACATAATTATTCGACTACAACATAAGATAAAAAAGACTTTTGACATCAAATTTTTTTACATTTCTCTTTGTACTTACGAGCCCAAATGTGTTTTCCGTGGATGTGATACTTTTTGAGACTACTGCGTTTGAGTATGCGATCCACGGTAACGACCGAGTCCAAGACCAACCTCGCGTACAGTGACTGTTCATGGCCAATGCTTTTTCCATTTTCGTTGAGCGAGTTTTCACTAACCTCTGGCAAGAAAACGCATACAACGCTGTTTTCTCCAAATTCTTCGGTGAAGAGTTTCTTCAGTTCTGCTTCTGACACTGGAAACCCACGAGAAAATATTAGAAATATGGTTAGATCGTTATCAGCCGCGATGCAAGTAGTGTGCTAGCCCGAGAGACCACTAGGGATGATGAATAGGTTGTTGTGTGAGAGATTATTCCCAGAAACGACTGATATATCATGGTTTTTACCCGTTTTAAGCCATGATATAAGTCCTTTTTATAGAATCTTTCTAGTATTTTAGAGTCTTTTAGAGTTTTTTCAGGTTTTATGTACGTTTGGAGAATAATTGGAGATATCGAAGCATTTTGGAGTTTTTTGGAGCCAAGCAGAGATCCTGTAGCTGAGACACCGATTTGATGCATGAGTATCGATCGATACACTTATGGTATCGATCGATACCCGTCGAAGAAACAGAAGGATCGCGACTTTTATGAAGATTTGAGAAACTGCAAATCGCCCCAGAACACTTTATTATTTACAAGAAGCCCCAAAACGGGACTTAGGTTATTTATTAGGATTTTCAACCACTTTTGTGAGCTATGCTTTATTTTACTTTGGTTTTGTGAGAGAGGTTTTGGAGGGAGACAAGTCTGAAACTCTGTTCGTCCGAGAGAAGATTTCGAACCCTTGTTTTACTCTTTTCTTTATTATTTATTCAAGGATTTATTCAGTCATGTTTATTGTTTCAATCTCCATGTCTGAGTAGATCTCCTGTTAGGTTTAGGGTTCTCATAAGGGATTTCTTTGAATGCTAGGTTGATTTGTTGATTAGGGTTCATAATCTGAATTAGTTCTTCGCCTTAGGTTGTTCTCAAAGCTAATTCTAGATTGATCGTCTGGAACTTAGATCTTAGGTTAATCGATTAGGCACGACAGTGCAATTGAGAAACCTGATAGAATTTAGGGTGAGCAAAATAACTATCCGCAAAGAGATTTGGTTTAGTTGTTTTGTGAACAAATCAAACTTGAACTAAAAGCTGGTTTAGACTTTAGGATTCGCAAAGAAATTTGGAATTCTAGGATTTAGACTTAGATAATTCTCGCAACGAGAGTTGGTTAATTATATTTCAGTGATTTGAGTTCAAGAACCGTGCGTAACCTGAACCCTGATTTGTTAGTTTATCTGCATTCATTGATTTCCTGAGAAATACCCTGAACATATCTTTCTCCCAATCGAATCACAACTTGTTCAATTTACGTATTTGATTTTAATTCTATTGATTACTTAGCTTAATTTTCATCTATACAATCTATTGTGTGATTTCTTGAGTCTCTGTGGATTCGACCCCTAAGTATTACAATCGAGAAAGTTTTAGTACTTTTAGGGTATTAATTTGAGTTTATCAAATTTGGCACCGTTGCCGGGGATTCAATTCGCCATTAGATTTTAGTTTGAGAATTTCGACTATGTTCGACCAGTATCGATCGACACCCTAATGGTATCGGTCGATACCTGTCGTAAATTTTTGTGTTACTTACGTTCTTGACTTTTGTGTTTCAGGTGCATGTCTATTCGTGAAACCAGGAGGAACAAGAACACTCCGCTAGTTAATCTGTCAAACGAGCAGCTAGCACTTTTGGAACGCACAAACAGAAAAGCAAAGAAGCCAGCAGAGATGAACAACAATCCAGTGGTTTTGGTTCAAGATGGAGCTGGTGTTTACAGAGACCAAGAGGGTCAATTGTGCAATGAGAGAGGGCAACGATTGGATGGAGAGGGGAACATCATTCCACCTCCTGCTATTGTCGAGGATATTGTCGCTGCGAATGCAGGGAATGCTGTGGCTGGTCGCGGTAGGAAAATTGGTGAGTACAACAGGCCTGATCATTTTTATGCCAATCGATCTGCGATTCGCCCTCCTACTTTTTAGAGAAACAACTTTGAGCTGAAGCCTCTTTACTATACTCTTGTGGGTCAGCACCCTTTTCATGGTCTTTCCAATGAATACCCTATGGATCACATTGAGAGGTTTGAGACTTTGGTTACAAGCATCAAATGCGATGGAGTATCCTATGATTACCTCTTCTGTAAGCTCTTCCCTTACTCTCTTGGTGGGGATGCAGCTTATTGGTTGAAGCAGTTGCCAGCTGGATCACTGACTACTTGGGAGGAGACTAAGAATGCCTTCTTGAACAACTTCTATGATGATGCACGATCCACGGAGCTCAGGAATAAGATTTCTCTGTTTTCTCAGGGACCGACTGAGGCATTTAAGGCTGCTTGGCTCAGATTCAGGTCATATCAGAGGGATTGTCCACATCATGTGTTCACTAATGTTCAGCTGCTGGGTCTTTTCTTCAGAGGGATTGATTGGAGGTACCCGGTGGCTTTGGATGCTGCGAGCAATGGAAATTTCAACACCAGGTATCCTGAGGACGCTTATGTGCTGATTGAGAACTTGGCATCTAACAATAGTACCAAGAATGCAGACATGGAGCGCAAAAAGCAAGCTGGTGGTATGGAAGGTTCGCATATTGCTGAGGTTCAAGCCAAGTTAGATTATATGCACAATCTGTTGATGGGAAAGACGGTGAAGGCTGTTCACTTTGCAGATGATGTTGAGGTATTCAATAAGGTGAAGTGGAAGATGTTAACTAGATTGGTGGCTCTGGTTTTCAATGTCAGAGAAATCAATATCAGAATAACAACATAAACTTCAACAACATTGCTCAGCAAGGAGGATCGAATCAGTTTGTCCAGAAACCATTCCAAATCAGTGGGTATACCAGGAACTATGGGAATTCATCTTATCAACATATACCTGCTAAGACCCCAGATAGCAAGATTGAGTCTATGTTTGAATAGCTTGTTCAAGGACAACAAAAGATAACTGTGGATTTCAATGGGAAGATGGATGCTATGTACAATGATTTGAGTGGAAAGATCGAGGCTCTTAATATTCATCAAAAGAAGCTGGAAACTCAGGTTGCTCATATTTTAGAGGCTGTGAAAAGGCAAAAAGATTTTCTTCTAGGGAAAGGAGAAAACCCAAGGGCACACATCAATGCAATCACCTTGAGGAATGGAAAAGAGGTCAATCCAGGAGTGAAAATTGGCCAAACTGCAGAAAATCTCATCGATCTTGACGATGAGGATTCTGAAATCGCCCCAGTATCGATCGACACTAGCCAGCATCGATCGACACCGGTCAAGATACTTTCAAAGGACAAATCAAAACCCCGTGTATCGATCGACACTGATCCTGCAGTCGATACAACATCTGAGGTTTTGAAGAAAGTACCTGATGTAGTTGCAGAGAGAGTTTACATGCCGAGGATACCTTATCACAGGGCTATTGGGAAGACTAAGAAGGAGGTAGAAGACTCTAGATGCAAGACAATTATGGATAAGTTGATTGTTGAACTTCCTTTTATCGATGCTATCAAGACTTCTCCAGCTTTCAGGAGATATGTTAAGAGGATGGTATCAAGCAATGTGAACCTTGAGGATGGTGTTCTGATGATCTCTCATGAGTGCATCGCGATCTTGACAAACAGGATCCCAAAGAAGCTACCAGATCCAGAGAGTTTTGTGTTGGATTGTGCAATATTCACAGAAAGGTTCAAACGTTCTCTTTGCGACCTTGGTTCAAGTGTGAACCCCATGCCATACTCAGTTGCTAAAAGGATGGGGATGACAGACTTCACAGCCACAAGGATCTCCCTGATACTTGTTAATTGCTCAGTTCGACTTCCGGAGGGGTTACTTGAAGACGTCCCGATTAAGATTGGAAATTGTTTAATCCCGACCGATTTCATTGTCCTGGAGTATGATGCAGAACCCAGAGACCCTCTTATCTTGCGAAGGCCATTCCTAGCAACAATTGGTGCTTTGATTGATTGCAGGAATGGGAAGATCGCTCTTAACATCAGTGATTTGGTCATGACTTTTAACATAGAGAAGATGATGAAGAGACCAACCATCGATGGGCAGATTTCTTTGTTGATACCTTCAACGACATAGCTGAAGAGTACTTCTTGGAAATGTATCCTGAGGATCTACTAGAGAGAGCATTGGTTTGTTCAGCTGAGTCAGAGGTTCACTTGGGTGATGTTGTTGCTGGATACTCAAAGATGCTCGATACAGCACCACCAGTATCGATCGATACTCCCCTAGTATCGATCGATACCCTGCGACCAGAAAAGGAGTTGGCCGAAAGTTCTAAGCAAGCTGCTGGGCTTGGAGATTGGAATGAGGAGAAAGCTCCTAAGGTGGAACTCAAGCCACTTCCAGCAAATCTGAGGTATGGTTTTCTTGGTCCTAATTTTACATACCCAGTGATTATTAATGCTTCTTTGAACAACGCAGAGATTACCTTACTGATGAGCATGCTGCGCAAGTATCGCAAAGCTCTTAGCTATTCTCTTGATTACATTTCAGGTATATCACCGGACCTGTGCATGCATAGGATTCATCTTGAGGATGAGTCAAAGGCTTCAATTGAGCATCAGAGGAGGCTGAATCCAAACCTGAAGGAAGTGGTTAAGAAAGAGGTCATGAAACTCTTGGATGCAGGGGTTATCTATGCCATCTCGGACAGTTCTTGGGTCAGTCCAGTGCACGTTGTTCCTAAGAAAGGAGGGATAATTATGGTGAAGATTGAGAAGGATGAGATGATTCCTACTAGGACTATCACTGGGCATCGAATGTGCATTGACTACAGGAAGTTGAATGCAGCTACAAGAAAAGATCACTTCTCATTGCCATTCATTGACCAGATGTTGGAGAGGTTGGCTAGTCATCACTACTACTGTTTTCTCGATGGGTATTCAGGTTTCTTCCAGATTCCGATACATCCAGATGACCAAGGGAAGACGACTTTTACATGTCCTTATGGCACATTCGTATACAGGAGAATGCCATCTGGATTGTGTAATGCCCCAGCCACCTTTCAGAGATGCATGATGTCTATCTTCACATACATGATTGAGGATTTTATGGAGGTGTTCATGGATGATTTTTCGGTGTACGGATCATCATTCAAGGACTGTTTGGCTAATTTGTGCAAGGTGTTACAGAGGTGTGAAGAGAAACACTTGGTCCTTAATTGGGGAAAGTGTCACTTTATAGTTCAGGATGACATCGTGCTTGGGCACAAGGTTTATAAAGCTGGGATCGAAGTTGACAAAGCTAAGATCCAGGTCATGACAAGCCTCCAACCACCGACTTCTGTGAAGGATATTCGAAGCTTCCTTGGTCATGCTGGGTTTTACAGAAGGTTCATCAAGAAATTCTCCAAGCTAGCCCGCCCACTCACTGCCCTATTATGCAAGGAGATCAAATTCGACTTCAAACCTGAGTGTCTTGCAGCCTTTGAGGAGATTAAAAAGGCCTTGGTGAGCGTTCCCATTGTGCAACCTCCTTATTGGACTTTGCCTTTTGAGATCATGTGCGACGCTAGTGATTTTGCTGTTGGATCAGTTCTGGGACTGAGGAAAGATAGGAAGCTGCACGTTATCTACTATGCCAGTAGGATATTGGATGATGCTCAGAGGAATTACAGCACCACAGAGAAGGAACTACTTGTAGTTGTTTTCTCCTTTGAGAAATTTCGATCCTACCTGATTGGGAGCAAAGTGATTGTTCATACTAATCATGCTGCTGTCAAATATCTGATGCAGAATAAGGATCTCAAGCCACGTCTTTGTCGTTGGATCCTTTTGCTCCAAGGTTTTGATATCGAGGTTAAGGACAAGAAAGGAATAGAAAACGGGGTTGGTGACCATCTTTCGAGGATTCGGATCAATGCAGACGTTCCTATTGATGATCAACTACCAGAAAAATCTATTTACTTCATTGAAACTGAGTTTCAAATGGGTTTTGCCGAAACTCTGCAATTCCCACGAATTGCAGGTTTTGGTATCGATCGATACTCCCCTAGTATCGGTCGATACCCTGCGATTTCCAGACCTGTTTTGACTGTTGAACACCTTGGTGCTTCTGAAGAGTATCTAGTTGCTGCAGCTGATTCCGATCAACCATGGTACGCCGACATTGCCAACTACCTCGCTGTAGATGCAGAGCCATTGCACCTCAAGAAATATGATAGGAATAAGTTTATGCGTGACATAAGGCGATTCTTTTGGGATGTACCTTACCTGTACAAGCACTGTTCTGATGGTATCTACAGGAGATGCATTGCTGACTTAGAGGTACCTAATGTTTTGTTTCATTGTCATGGATCTTAGTATGCTGGACACTTTGCTACTTTCAAGACTGTGTCCAAGGTTCTTCAAGCAGGCTTCTGGTATCTATGTTTAAGGATGCTCATGCCTTCGTTTCGCAATGCGATGCGTGTCAGAGGAGAGGGAAGATCAGTAAGAAACACGAGATGTCACATAATTTCATCCTTGAGGTTGAGATTTTTGATTGTTGGGGCATCGATTTTGTGGGTCCTTCTCCTTCGTCATATAAAAACAAGTACATCTTGGTTGCTGTGGACTATGTATCTAAGTGGGTAGAAGTAATTGCTAGTCCCACCAACGATTCTTCAGTGGTCCTTAAGCTGTTCAAGAGTATCATTTTCCCTCGATTTGGAGTACCTCGGATTGTTATAAGTGATGGTGGCTCTCACTTTATTAACAAAGTCTTCTAGAAAATGCTGAAGAAGCATGGTGTGAATCATCGTGTAGCTACTCCTTATCATCCTCAGACTAGTGGGCAAGTTGAGGTTTCCAACAAACAGATCAAGGAGATTCTGGAAAAGATTATGGGTACTACTAGGAAGGATTGGTCTGCAAGGCTGGATGATGCACTGTGGGCTTACAGGACCGTTTTCAAGACACCACTTGGGACTACACCGTTTCACTTGCTATATGAGAAAGCGTGTCACGTTCTGGTGGAAATCGAGCATAAGGCAGCCTGGACTACAAAGATGATGAATTTCGACATCAAGTCTGCTGCTGAAAAACGATTGATTCAGCTGTATGAGCTGGATGAGATTAGGCATCATGCCTATGAAAACTCAAAGCTGTACAAGGAGAGGACCAAGGCGTATCACGACAAAAAGATCATAACCAGACACTTTGAACTCAATGACTAGGTACTTCTTTATAACTCTCGTTTGCATTTGTTTCCTGGTAAATTGCGTTCTCGTTGGTCAGGTCATTTCACAGTCAAGGAAGTTAGACCACATGGTGCACTTGTCCTGACGAATCCTTCAGGCGAAGAGTTCATTGTCAATGGACAAAGGGTGAAATACTATTTGAGGAGCGCCGAGATTCCAGAAGGACACATAATGCCTCTGGATGATGCGCCCACTGCTTGAACGGCGGTACAGTCAAGCTAATGACGTTAAACGAGCACTTGGTGGGAGGCAACCCACTGGTAATTCTGTATATAAGTTTTTTTTTTTTTTTTTTGTCTTTGTGTCTTGTGTTTTCAAGTGAATCGGATGAACATCGTCTGTGTCGACCGACACCATTTTGGGTATCGATCGACACCAGGAGAAACAAATGTTGGATCGAACGATGGTCCTTGTATCGATCGATACCGCCTGGGTATCGATCAATACCCCATGCGCAGGTAAGTTCTTTTTAAAAACCCTCGGGATTTCCTTTCTTCTTCTCCGCCTACATCGTTCGATAAATATCTGTACACCTCTCCCCAAAATCGCAACTCCTTCAATTCTCCACGGATTTGAGTGATTCAAGGGCTTAACCTTGTTAGATTTTTGAGTTTTCCCTGTTTCTATCAATCATTCTCTTGATCTACAAGGTATGCCACACGAATTCCTCTTTTTCAATTCATGATACAAGGTTTGTTTTTTTTTTGAGATTTTTGCCTCTTAGAACTTCAATTGATAGACGAATCTACATTACCTAGGTTGCACTAGTGGAATTTCGACCACCTTTATGCTAGTTTATGCCTTGATTGCGATTTTTGATTCGAGGGGTTCGGAATCGCCTCGGTATCGATCAATATCCACATGGTATCGGTCGATACCAAGCACCTTATGTCGTATATGCTGTGTTTTGATAGGATTTGGGGATTTACTCTGTATTTGCTATGTTCTTTGGCTTTGCTTGTAGATGGCCTCACGTAAGAGAATACGAACAGATGGCGCATCGAGTTCCAACCCACCACCTTCCACTCCCACGACTCCGGACGTGACGGATAGGCCTCATTGGCCTAGGAGGAATGAGAAGGCTAGGATTCCTCAAATGCGATTCTGGGAGGGAACTGCCAGAGAGATTGCCGAGAGTGAGGATTGCCTCTTCAGGCCAATCTCTGAGACATGGGATGACTATGACACGATGTTCTACAACGCATGGCAGAACGTTGATGTGCAGACCACTCGGTTTGTTGACCCTCACGCCATGCGTCGTTTGGGCATTGACAGGGAACTCGGGCTTCTGATTGAGAATATTGGTTTGGGCACTATGCCTATGCGGCAATATGACCTGTTCACTGACTTGGTACGACAGTTCCTCGCGACATTTCGCGTTTATTATCAGGACGAGGTTCTCAAGGACGCACAGGAAGGTACCATGACTTTTATGATCAGAGGAGTGAGGTACAGATTGCCACTTCCAGATCTCTGCGACATCTATGGTTTTCGGAGGGACTCTAGGAGGGTTGCTCTTCCTACACAGTTCCACAACGTACATGTTTTCTGGGAGCATTTCGGGAACAGAGCCTATTACTTCAAGACTTCCACTCAGATGGATGTGCGCCACCCAGTTCTGCGTTGCCTGATTAGGATTCTGAGCAACACCATTTTGTGCAAGATGGACCCTAACAAGATGCGGCTGTCTGAGCTTATTATGTTCTTAATGGCTATTGGAGATATCATTGATGACGAGAACTATGAGTGGCCTGAGCTTTATTTCGAAGTCAACCTAGGGGCATTCTTTGCACATTACCTGGTCTCTCTGAAGACCAAACCATTCTTGGGTGCCAGTCGCGGTGCAGCTCGGAAGAACGAGACAGTGGGTAGTCTTCTCACTCCTATCTTTCAGCACTTCTGGATTAGTACAGCGAGCTGCTCAATAGTCACCACACGCACTATCATGGATGAGAGACATCTGCAGAACCTCAGGTGGCTAAAGCCTGAGCGACGTTGGTGTTTCTACAACACATACGAGGATTTTCTTATTCAGCTCCTCAACAGAGGGCTGACAGACATTGGTGACGATCCCGATCAGCTGCGTTTTGAGCCTGATCCGAGACTATTAATTGTTGCACCTCGCACTCGTCGGGGCCGAGGCTCTTCTACTAGCGTACCTACTACTGCTGAGGATGAGCCAGTACCTGACCTTGCTGGAGGTCGATCTCGACGTGCACGCCATCCTCCATCTTCTGCGAGTACTTTTCCTCCACCACCTGCGATTCCCATGGAGACAGCTGCCTTTCTGAGGTATGTGGTGGAGAGTCTCCAGAGCATCTGGAACCATATTTCACGATGTGGCTGCATCCGTCCACCTAGTCCACGCTCACCTTCAGGAGAAGGACTGTCTCACACTGCTGGAGACGATGATTCTGATGAGGATTAGTCATCTCTTCTATCTGGTTCACTTTTCTTTTTCTTTTCTTTTGACTTTTTGAGTCTGTTTTGTCAGTTTCTTTTGATTTTGAACTTTGTTGGATTATGCATTATGATATCTTGTTGCTTTTAACCTGTGTTTGAGTGATCTAACAGTACTAACCATACCACTTTCGGATCCTTGGTCAAAAATTGAGAGCAATATTTTTGTCACTTGTCGTTGAGAAGAATTCACTGTATCGACCTACGCCTGGTATCGATCGATATCAGGCCGTGTGTCGGTCGATACCCCTGTTCCATTACGGTAACTTCTTGATTCTTCACAATTCTACTCAGTTCTCTTGATTTCTTTTACCGCCTTTGGGCTAGATAACACTGGGGACAATGTTGTTCAAGTCTGGGGGAGGTAGCTGCTGACATTGTGTTTGTTTTTCTTATAGTCAGTCGTTTTTGAGTCAAAATTTGTATTATTGAGTCAAAACCTGTTGGAGCCTGTGATCTTTTTCTTGACTCTATTGTTCTGACCTTGCTTCTAAATGACCATTGTTACAGAATCAGTTTTAGATCGACTAACGAAAAATCCAAAGGCTGACCAGTTAACTAGAAGACACCCATGTTTCCAGCAATGTTCTTTAAAGCCTGAGCCAAATTTTTGCACTTCATCGATGTGATTGATGTCCATAGAGCTTAATTCCTCATTCGTATATGACAAAGGAACCCACGTGTTTAAAGTGATGGTATTTCTCTCCCCTGTTACAAGTTAATAAATAAGATGCATTAAAAGATGAAATAATTTTCTTCTGAGTAGAGGGTTAGGAAAATTTCCAGCGATCCCATTATTCTACTTCAGAGGAAATGATCACACAAAGGTGGAAGCGAGGTTAGGAAATTTTTTTGTGATACCATTGTTCGCCTACACCTTTGATTACTTTTGAAGGAAGAACAGGGGATTCGGTGGCAAACACCATCAATACTCGCGTTACCTTTAATAAGCAAATGCGAGAAAGAATATAATGAGAAATAAGTCTGGGGGAGAGAAAATAATATCAGAAAGTGTGAAAATGGATGGTTCCTTGTCATGATATTGTATGGGAAAGAATCTAGAAGGTTCTTTGTATTAATCACATCAATGAAACTGGCGATGATGAGCTTGATTGAACGATGCTGTGAAATAATGTGTGTAGTCTAAGAAACTGCGAATGTCTACGGAGAAGTACATAGTGGTTAGATTTGGAACTGGTTACGTGATATGTGGAGCACTAAGGAAAATGGTCAATGCAATGTTTCAAGAACATGTGAGCCTCCGTGTTTTCAAACCTCTTTTTCTTGTTTAGCTTTCTGTTTGCTTGAGGGCAAGCAAATACTAAGTATAGGGGAGTTGATATATCATGGTTTTTACCCGTTTTAAGCCATGCTATAAGTCCTTTTTATAGAGTCTTTCTAGTATTTTGGAGTCTTTTAGAGTCTTTTCATGTTTTAGGTACGTTTGGAGCATAATTGGAGATATCGAAGCATTTTGAAGCCAAGCAGAGATCATGTAGCTGAGACACCGATTTGATGCCTGAGTATCGATCGATACACTTATGGTATCGATCGATACCCGTTGAAGAAACA
Source organism: Eutrema japonicum (assembly GCA_030161315.1). Classification (NCBI taxonomy): domain Eukaryota; kingdom Viridiplantae; phylum Streptophyta; class Magnoliopsida; order Brassicales; family Brassicaceae; genus Eutrema; species Eutrema japonicum. The sequence continues at coordinate 42,315,034 of BSQW01000011.1, forward strand.
GAAGGATCGCGACTTTTATGAAGAAACAGAAGGATCGCGACTTAGATAATTCTCGCAACGAGAGTTGGTTAATTATATTTCAGTGATTTGAGTTCAAGAACCGTGTGTAACCTGAACCCTGATTTGTTAGTTTATCTGCATTCATTGATTTTCTGAGAAATACCCTGAACCTATCTTTCTCCCAATCGAATCACAACTTCTTTAATTTACGTATTTGATTTCAATTCCATTGATCACTTAGCTTAATTTTCATCTATACAATCTATTGTGTGATTTCTTGAATCTCTGTGGATTTGATCCCTAAGTATTACAATCGACAAAGCTTTAGTACTTTTAGGGTATTAATTTGAGCTTATCAACGACATGAGGCATCACAATGATGTTCCCAAAAGTTGGATGCGGAAAGCCATGGATGTTGAGAGGGCCGCGGAGTCTGGTGAAGTAGATGGATGATGAAGGAGATGGAAGAACTCTTTGAATGATGTCGGAGAATATTCTAGAGCAAACAGTGCTTAAGAAGTTTTTGATTCCTATGATGGCACTGTATTAATATTCGTAGATTATTCGAAGAGATATGTCTTTTGTCATGAATTCCGCAGTGTGAGGGATCCGGTTGAAGCCATTTGGCGGTTCGTTAGACTCAAGGCACCGAAAGCACGAGACAGCCTCATCAGCGAGAGACAATGAATGGATCGCTGAGAGACATGATGACTGAGAAGATGTGTTCAAAGTCAAAGTTTTCAAGCCGAAACCATGTCACCATGACGAGAAGTGACTCAGTTGGGGCTCTTAAGAATTGAAAGACTAGTTTAGCGAATATCGCTCTGTCTTGGGCATGGAAAGCATCTAGTTTTTCTACGGTCGAGAGTGACATAATTGGTTTGAGATCTGGAGAGAATATTAGAGAAATAAGCGAATACGAAAAGTTTGGAGAATGCGAAAAAGAACGATAAATTGTTAGAATATAGCGTTATCTAATCATTTTGTTTTATATACATATGAGGGTCACATTTAAAAAAAGAGTTAATTTAAGATAATGAATGCAAGGATTTCGTTATCTTTTTAACCACACATTCTTCAGATGTTTTGTGATAGTTTTCAAGTAACGGCCACAAACAAAAAATCAAAGGTATAAACATTTTTAAAGTTTTTCTAGTTACATTTATATGTGATGTGGATAATTTCACCCCCAAAAAAATCATTTATAATTTAGTTTACTATTGACAATTCTAACAATTGAAACAAAAAAAGGTAACAGAAAAGTTAGCTTATATGTTAATATGGTTTGTTGTAATTCAGGAAATTATATTTTATATATGCTAAGTAGACTATAAAAATTTAGCAAATAATTTTTACTATATACGTCTTACTATAATTGGACACCTAACTTTTTCTTAATAAAGGAGGCGGCCAATGAGAATTTGCCACACTTTTTCATTCATTGTATGAAATACAATGTCTATCAATTTTGGCACATTACACCTTATAATTATGATATACTTTATTATTCTATTTATGGTGTCCTTTCTTTTCATTTAATTGGATATTACTTAATATTTTCATTTATTTTCTAATTATGATATAGCATATATATATATATATATTTCATGCTTATGACTTTTCTCTTTTAATGGTCATGAATTCGAATTTCTATGTTACAATATATTATCTTAATAGAATGACTAAAACGATGTAGTTTTATAATTTACATACAGTTTTACATAATTTCATAATCAAATAATGGTGGAAGATCACGGATAGATCCCACAGTATTGGCAAATTTAAGTCTGAAGCCTTAGCTGCCATCGCCTCCACTGCATGGCTGTCTCATCGCCGGTTATATGGAGTGTCCGCCTCCTCTGGTGGATACCTCTCCTCATCAACTCTCTCCCAGATCCCTCCAGCAACTATCCAACCGCCTCAAAAAGATTTGTGGTCCTCTGTTGTCAAGGAAACTTCACTCTCAACTGCCCAAATTCAACCAGATTTTGTTCTTACGAATGAAGTTGCGGAAATCGCAATTCCTGATGAAGTTTTTGTGGATGCAATTCCCTCTGGAAAGGCTTCGTTGTGGGTTACTTCATGGGAGATGCTCCACATGTCGGATCCATTCACGCCACTGTGAATCGCATTTGGACATCTGTGGAAAAAGACATGAAGATCGATGTTCAATTCATCAACAAGAAGATAGTTTTATTCAGAATTGAAAATCTGCGCATTCGAGAATGGGTTCTTAATCGTCGCTACTAGCATATAGCAGACATACCTCTGGTGGTAAGTGAATGGAGCCCAGATACTAAAAGCAATCCGTCGGATCTCTTGGCGATGCTTCTCTGGATTGATTTTCGAGGTGTGTCGGGTTATCTCTGCTCAAAAGCGGGCCTGATTTTCATTTCCATCACGGCAGGTACGTTTGTAAAACTTCATCCCAACACAGAACGATATATGCAATTGGATGTGGAGAGAGTAGGGGTGGGCATTTCGGTTTAATTTCGGGTTCGGTTCGGGTTCGGTTCGGTTCGGTTAATTTGGGTTGAATAAAACTCTAGCCGAACTCAACCGAAATAAGTTTGGTTCGGTTTGTGTTCGGTTTGGGTTTAGTTCGGTTCGGTTGTACTTTGGTTTGGTTTTAGTTCGGTTTTAAAAAATCAACTTATAAAAACAAAATCATAACGAAACGTAAACAAAACGAAGTCATAAAAAAAACCATTCCCTAAAATTTTAAAACCAAACTGAAAGTATTCCACTTAATCAAAATTAAAAAAAATTAAAAAATTTATGGTTTCGTCTTTCCATGCCACTAAAATGAATATACAACAAGTCAATAACTTAAATATAAGTTAATTATACAAGTTAATGTTTATTCATCTCTTATATGAGTCATTATAAGCTTATATCATTAATATAAAACTATCACTATATGTGTTATTATTTTTAATATTATTAATTAACTAATTAACAAAACACATTGGTTTATCGGTTCGGTTCGGTTTTAAACCGAACCAAATAGAACCGTTCGGTTCGGTTTTAAACCGAACCAAACCGAACCGTTCGGGTTGAGAAAAACTTCAACCAAATGGTTAGGTATTAACTATGGTTTGGTTTGGGTCGATTTGAGTTTGGTTTGGTTCGATTGGTTCGGTTCGGTTCGGTTAAAATGCCCACCCCTAGGAGAGAGTATTAGTTGAAGTCAATTTGCAAAAGCCATTAGTGGAGAAGATCTGCTTCAAAAACAAGCAGGGCAAGACGTTACAGTGGATGTTAGCTACTCGTGGCTTCCGCCTCACTGTAATTCGTGCCTCAAGTGGGGGTCACATGGAAAAAGAGTGCACGATGATAAAAAAAGGCTCTATTCTCTCAAAGGAACATAGCAAAGTAATCCCATATGTGAATTCTACCAATCAAGCTGAGTTGGAGACAATGACAGAGACAAGTTCGATTCAGGAAATAGTACATAAATTGTTACAAGATTTGGAGTGTTCTCCCACCTTTCAATTTTCAAACGCTAAGTTTGGTATGGAAAACTAGAGGGGGAACGAAAAACCCAAAGCATATGAGCAGGTGGTAGAGGAAATGGAGACGGTAAATGCTTGAACTACAATTACTAGATAGAGTCGAAACATATCTCCATTACAGAAGAGTAAACCGGTGGACTTGAGAACTGGCTCTATATCTCCCAATGGTATCGAGATACTAGAGAACATACAAGAAGAAGGGAATTTAGATGACCGTGATGCAGTAAAGAGGAACGAGGATAAGCAAGGGGAAATCAAAGATTTGAATTGGAAATCGGAAGAAAGAGAAGAACGTGAAGTAGAGGAATCTGATACGAAGGAGACTGCCAATGTGGAAAATGATAAAAACATACTCATGATGGAACAAGTAAGGGTCAACAAAACAAACAAAAGGCAGGAGGTCATCGACATAGGTCAAAGCCTATTCTGAAATCGATTACTAGTCGAAAAGAGCTTGGTCTTCCGAACAACAAAAAAGCTTCCATTCGGAAGTTATGACGTCATTTTTTGCATGGAATTCGCGGGGATTCTATACGCCTTGCAAACACAATGTGGTTCGTAATTCGATACAAGCGGTGAAACCTTCCTTTGGTTGTTTACTTGAAATTCGGGTGCAAGAGTCTAATTCAAGCGCAATTCTGGAACATGTTTTCCCTAGTTGGTCGACTCCCACAAACTACAACCATCATAGGCTGGGGCGTATTTGGGTTGCTTGGTCAAACGATGTTATGGTAATTCTTTTACTGAAAAGCGCACAACATATCACTTGTTTGGTCACCATTACAAGCTTTGGGGTGCGTTTCATTTTCTCCTATGTTTATACTTTCAACTTTGCTTCTGAGCGTCAAGAACTATGGTCCGAACTATGTCTGGTAGAATTACACTCGTGCCTCCTTGCTGCAGAATTCAGAACCGTGGATTATACTTGGTGACTTCAATGAAATTTTGTCGCTAACGGAGCACTCTCGGGCAACAAATTACATATTTAACATGGCTGGAATGAGGGATTTTCAGAATGTCGTATCATACTTCGGTTTTACGAATATCGCTTCATCAGGTTCTGGTTTCACCTGGATCAACAATCAAGACTTAAACCCTATTGGAAAGAAGCTTGATCGGGCCCTCATAAATTTAGACTGGTTAAGTCAATTTCCCTACTCTCACGCCATATTTGAAGCTGGCAGAATCTCGGATCACTCACGTTGTCTAGTACACCTGTCTAACATCAACACGGAGCACATAAAGCAATTATGATTCTTAAATTTCCTAGTGAGTCATCCTCTGTTCTTACCTACTGTGGCGCATACATGGTCAGAATCGGCTCATCTTTATCACTCATGCGTTTCGCTCTCCCTCTTCCACAAGAAGCTCAAATCACTAAAGTACCCTTTAAGGGAACTAAACCAAACGAGATTTGGTGATCTTCCTCGCAAAATATCTGATGCTTATGCTCTGCTATGCTCTCTCCAAAACAGAGTTCTTTCTGATCCATCTACGGAAAATCTTGCTGCCGTGTCTGTAGCATCTGATCATTAGCAAAAATTGGTTGCTTTGGAGGAGTAGTTTTTCATGCAGAAGTCTCGTGCTCAATGGTTACGTTGTGGGGGGATCAAAACACTTCTTTTTACCACCAGGTGGCTCAAGCTCGGGCATCGCAAAATTCCATCCGATGGTTATTAACGGGATCCGGTGATGTGGTAACACAACCTGAGGACATCAAAGCCGATGCAGCAAATCACTTCAGGAACTTTCTCCAACACAGACATGCGGATTTCCAGAATATCTCACTAGAATATCTATCTGATATATTCTAATATCGCTACTCTGAGGAAAGTTGTGCTCATCTGGTCTCACCAGTCACAAGTGAGGAAATTCGTTAGGCTTTATTTTCTATGCCATCTGACAAAACTCCGGGACCCGATGGTTTTACGAAGAAATTCAATATTGGAGCTTAGAGCATTATTGGGCCTGATTTCATTGTGGCAGTTCAGTAATTCTTTCTTTACGGGTTATGCTAAAAGCAGTAAATGCTACTCTCCTAGCTCTCATACTGAAATTGTTGGACGGTACAATCCTCTCCATGAAAGAATACCGCCCAATAGCATGCTGCAACATGTTGTATAAGGTTATTTCAAAGATTCTAGCAAACAGCCTTAAGAACACTCTTCAGGATTTCATAGAGCCAAACCAAAGTGCGTTCGTCAAAGGTCGTCTCCTCCTTGAAAATATCTTGTTGGTCACTGAGCTTGTGAAAGACTACCACAAGGAAACTATTGCGCCCGCAGTGCCATCAAATTTGACATCTCGAAAGCATTCGATACGGTTGAATGGTCCTTTATTGTGGAAATTTTATGCGCTCTTAAATTCCCAGATATCTTCATTCACTGGATTTACTTGTGTATGTCGACAGTTTCCTTCTCTGTGGTAGTAAATGGTGAATTGGAAGGTTTTTTCACGAGTTGTCGAGGTATTCGTCAAGGATGCTCTTTGTTCCCATACCTGTTTGTAATGGTTCATAATGTTTGTTCAAGACTGTTAAACCGGGCAGTGGAAACTGGTCGTATTGGCAGCCATCCACTTCGTACACAAGTTCGAGTTTCACATTTGTGTTTTGCTGATGAAATCTTGGTCTTTACAGTTGGCTCTTCATCTTCTCTTCGTGAAACTTTTGAGGTCTTTGAAGAACTTTCACGTATATATGGCCTTCACATTAACACTGCCAAATCGGCTCTATTTGTGGGAGGAAGAGACCGACATGATCTCCTCAATGCAGCTTCAGATCTTGGTATTCCTATAGACACTCTTCCCATTCGTTATCTTGGACTTTCTATCACAACCAAGGCCATGACTTCACACGACTACGCACCTCTCATCGATAAGATCCGTACTCGAATGCTCTCCTGGACAAGTAGGAAACTCTCTTACGCATGCCGTCTTCAACTTATTGTCTCTGTAATATCGAGCATTTCAATTTTTTGGTGTTCGGTGTTCCGTCTACCTTCCCGTTTCTTTGATGAGATAGACAAATGTGTGGGGCTTTCTTATGGTTAGGGAACCCGAACACATCTACAAGGGCAAAAGTATATTGCAAGGAGGTATGTAAACCGAAATTTGAAGGGGGGGGGGACTTCGTTTGAGACGCCTCCGAGATGTTCGAAAGTTTTTGCGATGAGTCTCATATGGCGTTTATTTACTATGTCGGGTTCGCTTTGGGTGGCTTGGACAAAGCATAAACTTATGAGAAATTCAAACTTTTTGACGGCGCGAGACAAATCTGTTGGGTTTTGGATATGGAGAAAAAATATGAACCTTCGAAATCTTGTGGCTCCTTTCATCATGGTGGAGGTTGGTATTGGTACAACAGTATCCTTTTCGCACGATCAGTGGCTACCGATGGGAAGGATGATCGATAATACAGGGCTGGATGGACCGCGCATACTCGGGATCCTGATCAATGCAACTGTTTCTGAGACGGTTGGGCCTAACGGGTGGAAGCTCCGCCGCACGAGAATACGACATCTCTATCCTCTGCTTTAGAAGATCCAAGCGCAGCCCCTCCCCTAGGCAAAAAAGGACCCAATCGTTACTTATGGAAAAGAAAGCTCGATTATTTTAATACTAATATTTCTTCTTTACACACATGGAATCAACTCCGAGAGCATCACATAGTCGTCCCATAGAGTCGAGCCGTATGGTATGGGATCCCTTGTTGGGGTCTTATAAAGTGGGTTGCACTGAGAAATAGATTATCCACGGGTGATCGTATGCTCCGTTGGGGTGCTCACCAAGCTTGCGTGCTGTGTGGCGAACCAAACGAATCCCGCAACCCCTTATTTTTTGCATGTCCATTTTCCTTCACATCATGGTATGACATTGCAGGTAATCTTCTCAACTAGAGTCAAGATCCAAATTGGGAGATCACCTTGCAAAGCATCATCACTCATGTTGGGGATCGACTCAACACTATCTTGATTTGTATGGTTTTCCAAGTGACTATCTACTCGATTAGGAAAGAGCGAAACTCACGAATACACCAATATGGATATCCATTTGTACATCGACTTGTTCGATCTATTGACATGCTTATTCAGAATCTTATTACTTCTCTGGATTATTATGCGAAGCCCAGACTCAACGACTTGATGCAGAGGTGGTTCGAAGCTTCGACTCACTGATAGTAGGTTTTTTGTTAAGTTCATATCAATTCCTCTATAATTGTCATTGTAGCATAAGAGGTGTCAATCCATATGGGTTAAGATTAATGCACTAGGAATGCATGAAACTTCTTAAGCTAGAGCAAATGGTTTTGATTTTTATGTTTTTGAATTAAGAAAACAAAAGATAAAAGTGTTGGATCATGGATTAGACTATCAAAGAAATGATTAACAATCAAACAATGATTCACTTGGAAGCATTAAACACTATCCTAGAATATGAAATTCACAAATATGACTAATCCATTCTCATGGCACTAATCACTTTACTAATTACATAATTGACATAAACTCTCGTTTGTAATTAGATAATCAATGAGCATTAATAAATAATTCCAATTAGTTCACTAATCACCCTAAACATCAACTCTCATTGGCTAGGATATGAAAAGCTCACAATAGGTTTGGTTTAAGCATTTCATCGAACACCTCTCCTGCATGAAATGCTTAAGTTCTAGATTTGATTTCTCAATCCTTATCTAGCATTAAGAATTAACCTATGTGAAAGATATAACAAAGATCAATCTAAATCATCATCATCTAACCATCAAGATAATTGACTAATGATGCTAATGCACATAATCTATGCTATTCTTTAGGCCTAGAATATTTGAATAAGATTAATTCGTTCTCATGACACTAATCCCTTGGGTAATCACTTAATCAATATCAAAACTCTCATTTGTGATTAAATGACTAACAAGCATTAATAACAAGTTCTATAACCAAAATACACCTTAAACATCCACTCTCATGGGTTAAGATATGCAAATCCCTTATTTAGTTCTTTGGGGAATTTCATCAAACACTTTGTGTGCATGAAATTCCCTATGATCTAGATTAACTTTCTCAAGCTTAATGTAGCATTAAAAACACTAAATAAGGAAGGAAAGCAAGGATCTAATATCTAAACATCACAAATTAATAACCAAACCATCAAAATCAAGTAAACCATAATCCAACAAAAACCCTAAAATTTAAACATGAAGAACATAAGAGAAAAAGACATAAAAATGAAAAACAAGAATTAAATAAACATAATATAAAGATAGAGTGAAGAAATCTTCTCTGGAGTGGCATGAATGATGAAGATCCATCCAAAATCATCATACAAAAAGTTTGGGATAAAACCCAACTCTAGAAAGAAGAAAACTTGCTAATAAAATTAGGTCTCAAGAGCTTAAAAAGAAAGAGGGGTCGAACCGGGTTGATAAACTCAAATTAATACCATAAAAGTATTAAAACTTTGTCTATTGTAATACTTAGGGATCGAATCTACAAAGACTCAAGGAAACACACAATAGATTGTATAGAAGAAAATGGAAAAACGATATATTTCCCCTTCGGAACTATGATATAGCACCAGTTCCACACAAAGTTTGACCTTCGTATCAGATCCCCACGATTTGAAAGTTTAAGACTTATTTCTCCACCATCTGAAAGTTCAAAACCAATTTCTCCACGGATTGAAAGTTTGAAACCAGTTTCCCCACAAACCACGATTAATATCGGTTTACTATATACCAATTCTTAGTTAACCAAACTAACATAAAATAAAGCCAACATTGAACCAATTACTACCAGATTTGAAAGAATTAACCAATTTCGACCCACCCACCCGATAATCTAAATTAAACCAAAAATCTCGTTGTTGGCCATTAGATTTTTTTTTTGAAAAAAAAAATTATTCGATTTAAATTTTTTCCAGTGAAGGTTCATGATTTCGAGTTATCAATCGAATCCTGGTTTCTTTTGTTTTGGTGAAATTTTGTGATTCGATTTTATTTCAATTGATATGTGATTCGATTTTAGTTTTAGCTCTTTCTCATTATTTTCCGATGTTCTGCTTCTTCCCATTTCCAAAGGAATCTTTTGAAGTTACATAAGTTTCGAATTGGCTCAATTTGAAACCATTTTCGCTCTCAGATATGGCTAGAAGGGGAATGCCAAGAGATCTAGAAGAGATATGAATGCTTTTTGGGTTGGTTGATAATCATGAGAAGAAGTTATGGAGAGACGAAGAAGAATAAAGCAACGGTGAAGATGAATTAAAAAAAAGAGATACCATGATACAGGAATGGAGGAAGAAGAAGATAGATGTCGATACAGTGACGGAGGCGGAGCTCAAGGAGAATGGGTTCAGGAGCACGAGGAGGACGAAGCTGATCTGCACGATCGGACCGGCGACGTGTGGGTTCGAGCAATTGGAAGCGCTCGGCATTGGCGTTACACAGATTTGTTGATTTCGATTCTGGGTTCGGAGTTTTATCGATTTCTCAGATTTGGGGATTTCGATTTCTGGGTTCGGGATTTTAGGGTTCTACGAGATTTTTTGGTTTTATGGATTTTTGGTTTTGGGATTAAAACCTTGGTGAGATCTCGGGTGAAGAAATTGATGTTCAAAAAAAAAAAATTATAACGGGTGAAGAAGAAGAACAAAACGGGTCGGGTCGGATCCGTATTATATTGGGTTGGTTCTGCCTAAAATTGATTTTAATTTTGTTAAAATCGGGTTTGGTCCGTTTTTGTTTAGGTTTAGGTCATAAACTGATAAAACCAACGTCTGTGGAGAAATTGGTTTCGAACTTTTAGACGGTGGGGAAATAAGTCTTAAACTTTTAAACCGTGGGGATCTGGTACAAGGGTCAAACTTTGTGTGGAACTGGTGCTATATCATAGTTCCGAGGGGGAAATATATCGTTCCCCCGAAGAAAATCAAGCTAAGTGATCAATGTTATTGAAAGAAAATACATAAATTAAACTGTTGTAAATTCAATTGGAGAAAGATAGGTTCAGGGTATTTCTCAGGAAATCGATGAATGCATATAAACTAACTAATCAGGGTTCTGGTTATGCACTGTTCTTGAACTCAAATCACCAAAGTATAATTAACAAACTCTCGTTGCGAGAATTATCTAATTCTAAATCCTAGAATTCCAAATCTCTTTGCGAATCCTAAAGTCTAAACCAGCTTTTAGTTCAAGTTTGATTTGTTCACAAAACAACTAAACCAAATCTCTTTGCGAATAGTTATTCTGCTCACCCTAAGTTCTATCAGGTTTCTAAATTGCACTCTTGTGCCTAATCGATTAATCTAAGATCTAAGTTCTAGGTGATCAATCCAGAATTAGCTATGAGAACAACCTATGGTGAATAACTAATTCGGATTATGAACCCTAAACAACTAATCAACCTAGTATTCAAAGAGATCCCTTATGAGAACCCTAAACCTAACAAGAGATCTACTCAGACATGGAAATTGAAACAATAAACATGACTGAATCAATACTTGAATAAATAAGAAATAGTAACAAGAGGGTTCGAAATCTTCTCTCGGACGAATAGAGTTTCAGACTTGTCTCCCTTCCAAAGCTCTCTCACAAAACCAAAGTAAAATAAAACATAGCCATCAAAGTGGCTGTAAAATCCTAATAAATAACCTAAATCACGTTTTGGGGCTTCTTGTAAATAATAAAGTCTTCTGGACAATTTTGCAATTCTTCAACTCTTCCTAAAAGTCGCGACTCGTGTCTTGCTGCAGTGAGTATCGACCGATACTAGTCAGTATCGATCGATACTGAAGCTTCAAATCGGGTACTCAGCTACACGAACTTCTGCTTTGCTCCAAAATGCTGCAGAAAGCTCCAATATCTTCAATTATGCTCCAAACGTGCTAAAACCTGTAAAAGACTCTAAAACACTACAAAATAGTAGAAAGGCTCTATAAAACGGACTTATATCATGGCTTAAAAGGAGTAAAAACCATGATATATCAACTCCCCCAGACTTAGCCTTTGCTTGCCCTCAAACAAATAGAAGACTAAACCAGAGAAAGAGGTTTGAAAACATAGAGACTCACCTGTTCTTGAAACATTGCAATGACCCTTTTCCTTAGTGCTCCACATATCACATAACCAGTTTCAAATCCAACCACCATGTACTTCTCCGTACACATTATTTCACAGCATTACTAAATAAAGCCCTCATCACCAGTTTCATTGCTGTGATTAATACCAAGAACCTTCTAGATTCTTTTCCATACAATATCATGACAAGGAACCATCCAATTTCACACTTTATGGTATTGTTTTCTCTCACCCAGACTTATTTTTTATTATATTCTCGCATATGCTTATTAAGGTTCGAGACGCGAGTATTGATGGTGTTTGCCACTGAATCCCCTATTCTTCCCTTAAAAAGTAATCAAAGGTGTAGACGAATAATTGTATCAGAGGAAATTTTTCTAACCTAGCTTCCACCTTTGTGTGATCATTCCCTCTGAAGTAGAATAATGGGATTGCTGGAAATTTTCCTAACCCTCTACTCAGAAGAAAATCATTTCATATTTTAATGCATCTTATTTATTAACTTGTAACAGGGAGAGAAATACCATCACTTTAAACACGTGGATTCCTTTGTCAGATACGAATGAGGAATCAAGCTCTATGGACATTAATCACATCAATGAAGTGCAAAAAATTGGCTCAGGCTTTAAAGAACTTTGCTGGAAACATGAGTGTCTTCTAGTTAACTGACCAGCCTTTGGATTTTTCATTAGTCGATCTAAATATGATTCTGTAACAATGGTCACTTAGAAGCAAGGTCAGATCAATAGAGTCAAGAAAAAGATCACAGTCTCCAACAGGTTTTGACTCAATAAAACAAAATTTGACTCAAAAACGACTGACTCTAAGAAAAAATAAACAATGTCAGCGACTACCTCCCCCAGACTTGAACAACACAGTCCCCAATATTATCTAGCCTAGAGTTGGTGAAAGAAAGCAAAAGAACAGAGTGGAGACGTGAAAATCAGAGAACTTACCTGTGCGTTGGGTATCGACCGATACCATTACTGGTATCGATCGATACAAGTAACATTGGTCGATGCAACGTCTGTATCTCCTGATCGATACCAGTGATGGTATCGGTCGACATAGAACTTTTTCATCTGATTCACACGAAAACACAAGACACAAAAACGAAAAATACAAAAATAAAAGACGTATGTACAGACTCACCAGTGGGTTTCATCCCACTCAGCGCTCGTTTAATGTCATTAGCTTGACTGTACCGCCGTTCAGGCACTGGGTGCATCATCCAGAGGCATTATGTGTTTGTCTGGAATCTCGGTGCTCCGAAAATAGTGTTTCACCCTTTGTCCATTGACCGTGAACTCTTCGCCTGAAGGATTTGTCAGGACAATTGCACCATGTGGTCTAACCTCCTTGACTGTGAAAGGACCTGACCAACGAGAACACAGTTTACCAGAAAACAAATGCAAACGAGAGTTATAAAAAAGTACCTGATCATTGGAAACGAATGTATGAGCATCCTTAAACATATTAGGCCACCAGAACCCTGCTTGAAGAACCTTCGACACTGTCTTGAAAGTAGCAAAGTGTCCAGCATACTCAAATCCATGACAATGAAACAGAACACTAGGTACCTCTTATTCAGCAATGCATCTCCGATAGACACCATCAGAACAATGTTTGTACATGTAGGGGTCATCCCAAAAGAATCACCTTATGTCACGAAGAAACTTCTTCTTGTCTTATTTCTTGAGGTGCTTTGGCTCCGCATCTGCAGCGAGATAGTTGGCGATATCAGCGTACCACAGTTGATCTGAATCAGCTGCAGCGACTAGATACTCTTCAGAAGCACCAAGGTGTTCAACGGTCAAAACAGGTTCGGAAATCGCCGGGTATCGACCGACACTATGTGAGTGTCGATAGATACCAAAACCTGCAATTCATGGGAATTGCTGAGTTTCGGCAAAACCCATTTGAAACTCAGTTTCAATGAAGTAAATGGACTCTTCTGGTAGTTGATCATCAATAGGGACGTCTGCATCTATCCGAATTCGCGAAAGATGGTCAGCGACCCCGTTCTCTATTCCTTTCTTGTCCTTTACCTCGATGTCGAAACCCTGTAGCAAAAGAACCCAACGACAAAGGCGAAGCTTGAGATCCTTGTTCTGCATCAGATATTTGAGAGCAGCATGATCAGTATGAACAATAACTTTCCTTCCAAACAGGTAAGATCGAAATTTCTCAAAGGAGAAAACAACTGCAAGTAGTTCTTTCTCTGTGGTGCTGTAATTCCTCTGAGCATCGTCCAATGGCCTGCTAGCATAGTAGATAACATGTAGCTTCTTATCCTTCCTCTGACCCAAAACCGATCCAACAGCAAAGTCACTAGCGTCACACATGATCTCAAAAGGAAAAGTCCAATCAGAAGGTTGAACAATAGGAGCACTCACCAAAGCCTTTTTAATCTCCTCAAAGGCTGCAAGACATTCAGGTGTGAAGTCGAATTTAATCTCTTTGCATAATAGAGCGGTCAGTGGGCGTGCTAGCTTGGAAAAATACTTGATAAACCTCCTGTAAAATCCAACATGACCAAGGAAGCTTCGAATATCCTTCACATAATTCGGTGGTTAGAGGCTTGTCATGACTTGAATCTTGGCTTTGTCAACTTCGATCCCAGCCTCAGAAACCTTGTGCCCAAGCACGATGCCATCCTGAACCATAAAGTGACACTTTTCCCAATTAAGGACCAAGTGCTTCTATTCACACCTCTGTAGCACCTTGCACAAATTATCCAAACAGTCCTTGAACGATGATCCATACACTGAAAAATCATCCATGAACACCTCCATAAAGTTCTCAATCATGTCGGTGAAGATAGACATCATGCATCTCTGAAAAGTGGCCGGAGCGTTACACAATCCAAATGGCATTATCCTGTATACTAAGTTAAATGCATACTAAAACGAGTAAAATATGAGAATATCAACTCCCCCAAACTTATTCCTTTGCTTGTCCGCAAGCGAAAAAACAAGAACAAGAAGAGAGAGACATGAAGAAGGGAGCTTAAATCCAAGAGCATCACAAGAAGAAATCGAATTCAACGTCCAAGTTTGTAATTCTAAAATGCACTAAATGAGTCTACTCCAAAAGAGTAAGCCATTCCTATTTCCACATGCATCAAGCTCAAGTCCCAACTTACATAAGCATTCTTGTCCTTCAACCCTTTGACATTCATTAATTTTTAATGTGGATCATATTTATGCAAGATCAAATGAACTTGTTTTGCTAAGGGATATAGTTTTGAGATGAAGATGATGTCAATTACATGTGCGGGTGCTCCAATACAAGGATCTCTTTAGGAATTAGCAAACTTTAGCAAAATGATAAAGGAAAAAGGCAACCTATTCATACAAAGGTGAATTCTCATCTACCCAATGCCTAAGATGTCTCTAACCCTAGCATCTCTCACCCATGAAGTCCCAAACCTAAGCTACCCTTTGCACAAGGCATTTTTCTTTCATAACCCACACGTTTTTCTTGCCTCTTCACTTCATCTTTTCCTTACTTGGGGGGTTCTTCTTCCCCAATGCATTTGTAGTTTGGTGCTCCTCTTTCTTGTTGCTTTAGCTCTTCATTCTTTTTTTGTTTCTTTTCTTGCCTCACTTCTCATCATTTGATGTCTTAGCCAATGTGAGAAATCAGACTTCAGTCAACTCACGACTTGGGCCAGCAGTTGGACTTAATACAAGCCTTAGTGTCAAGTTGGGCCCAAGTAAGTTTATAGGGTTTCTTTGTTATAAATACAAGTGTTTAACAATATGAATACCTAATCCAGACTCCGGGGATTCCGAGCGCCTTAGAGGCGGCTCGTAGAGCTAGAGAGAGAATAGGGGTTTTCTCTGGGAATCTAGTTCTGTTCTTTCTTGTTTCTTGTTTGTCGGGTGTGAGAGAGATCTATATTGTGAACCACATCAGAGGTGTTTTCCGATTATTCTTCATAGTGGATGTTATGGATCCAGGATCCACCCCAGACGTAGCGGTTAGAGGTCGTGAACTGGGTGAACAATTCTGGTGTTTAGTTAATTCGCGATTCGAAGATAGATTGGGACAAGGAGGATTAAAGTTTAAATCTTAACAAGTGGTAGCAGAGCGTCAGGCTCTTCAATTCACAAATTTGACAGGAACAACGAGCTCTCATAAGGTAGAAACGGTTTTGAAAGAATTGGTGAAGTTAGTCAAAGGTTCAAAGGACAATTCACAAGGAGATTTCAAGCTGCGATCAAGGTGGAGATTTTAGAAGAAGCAAACAGGAAGAAAGACAAAGGAACAAAGATTTGTGGAGGAGTCGAGAGCTGTCTGAATCTCAAGGTGGAGATTGTGAAAAATCAGACTTCAGTCAAATCACGACTTGGGCCAGCAGTTGGACTTAGCACAAGCCTTATTGTCAAGTTGGGCCCAAGTAAGTTTATAGGGGTTCTTTGTTATAAATACAAGTGTTTAACAATAGGAATACCTAATCCAGACTCCGGGGATTCCGAGCACCTTATAGGCGGCTCGTAGAGCTAGAGAGAGAATAGGGGTTTTCTCTGGGGAATCTAGTTATGTTCTTTCTTGTTTCTTGTTTGTTGGGTGTGAAAGAGATCTATATTGTGAACCACATCGGATGTATTTTCTGATTTTTATTCTTAGTGGGTGTACTGGGTGAACAATTCTGGTGTTTAGTTAATTCGTGATTCGAAGATAGATTAGGACAAAGAGGATTAAAGTTTAAATCCTAACAGCCAATTTTTGGCTTCATTCATTTTTCACTGTGCATTTTGAGGCTAAATCTAATATCAAGAGCTGAATTTATACCTTGTCACCAACCACTTCTCATTTGTGCATCCCCCTTTGTCTTCTCACCATATTTTCCTTTTCGTTCCACCTCTATTTTCCACCAAATCCCTTTTGTTTGACATTTCTCACCCGTTCCCACAATCATCCCAAGAATTCCCATCCTAGTTAACTTACTCCTAGACTAACTCCTTGATGATGGAGCTAGATCTACATGAGAATCCATCCTTGTCGCCCTAATCCTAACACTTTTTACCAAGCTTGCTCAAAGAATAGGCCTCTCCATCACTCACAAAAGTTATAGGCTATAAAGGAGGTTTAGTTCAAGGTGTGGGAAACCATTCCAAAAATGGGATATGGCTACTTGGATCTACAAGGGTGGTATATAGGGAAAAGAAGATCCAAATATGTATATGGGTATCCACAAGTTCATTCAAAGATGCACACACACGATAATTGCAAGTCAAGATTAATAGGGTTGAAATTAATTCTCAACTTGCCTCAATCAAGACGAGAACATCGATGCATGAGATCTAAAGATGGTGTATCCTTACTTTCAAACTCACTTGAATGCAATGTGTTGAAATAATTTGTCAAATTGATACCCTACAAGGAAGGCTAATCATTGCTCCTAACGCACATGCAATGCAACCTATGTGCAAACTAGACTCAATCCTACACATTAAATGCAACTAGATGACTTCTTCTTTAGTTGCAAAATTTTAATTTTTTTTTATTTTTATGTGTTTTTCTATGCCATAAGTAAATGCATGATAATGCATGGGACTCAAGATGCAAAATCAAAAATAAGAAAACAAAACACAAGGTCAAATGAAACAAACTCCTCCCCCAAACTTGAATTGCACAATCCCGGTGCAACAAAAGTCAAGGAGAAGGTAAAAATATACAAGAAGGTATATACAATGAAATGGAGTGTGGATCATACCTTTGAGTGGAGAAAAGGAGGACGTGTTTTGACTCAAACCGTCCTTTCATCTAACACCACGACCATTGGACCCAAGAGACCCTTATTGATGCTTGTTTTATGTCTCTAGCATGACAAAGGATAGGCTTGGGAGGTCCCAAGGGCGCGTTTAACGTCTCTAGCTTGACGGTTGCTTCTTTATTTTCACTTCCTTCATGAAGATCACAAGAAAAGGGAAAAGATTAGCAACAAAAGGAAAAAGGCTCTAGTCTCAAGAAGATTCAAAATCCTAATGATCAATGCTAAACCCTAATGGCAACGGCACCAAATTATTAGTAGGTTTTTTGTTAAGTTCATATCAATTCCTCTATGATTGTCATTGTAGCATAAGAGGTGTCAAGCCATAGGGGTTAAGATTAATGCACTAGGAATGCATGAAACTTCTATCAAAGAAATGATTAAGATTAATGCTAGAGCAAATGGTTTTGGTTTTTATGTTTTTGAATTAAGAAAGTAAAATGCAAGAAAGAAAACAAAAGATAAAAGTGTTGGATCATGGATTAGTCTATCAAAGAAATGATTAACAATCAAACAATAATTCATTTGGAAGCATTAAACACTATCCTAGAATATGAAATTCACAAATATGACTAATCCATTCTCATAGCACTAATCACTTCACTAATTATCTAATTGACATAAACTCTCGTTTGCAATTAGATAATAAATGAGCATTAATAAATAATTCCAATTAGTTCACTAATCATCCTAAACATCAACTCTCATTGGTTAGGATGTGAAAAGCTCACAATAGGTTTGGTTTAAGCATTTCATCGAACACCTCTCCTGCATGAAATGCTTAAGTTCTAGATTTGATTTCTCAATCCTTATCTAGCATTAAGAATTAACCTATGTGAAAGATATAACAAAGATCAATCTAAATCATCATCATCTAACCATCAAGATAATTGACTAATGATGCTAATGCATATAATCTTTGTTATTCCTTAGGCCTAGAACATTTGAATAAGATTAATTCATTCTCATGACACTAATCCCTATGGTAATCACTTAATCAATAGTAAACTCTCATTTGTGATTAAATGACTAACAAGCATTAATAACAAGTTCTATTAACCAAAATACACTTTAAACATCCACTCTCATGGGTTAAGAAATGCAAATCCCTTATTTAGATCTTTGGGGAATTTCATCAAACACCTTGTATGCATGAAATTCTCTATGATCTAGATTAACTTTCTCAAACTTAATGTAGCATTAAGAACACTAAATAAGGAAGGAAAGCAAGGATCTAATACCTAAACATCAAAAATCAATCATCAAACCATTAAAATCAAGCAAACCATAATCCAACAATAACACTAAAGTTTAAACATGAAGAACATAAGAGTTAAATAAACCTAATATAAAGATAGAGTGAAGAAATCTTCTATGGTGTGGCATGAATAATGAAGATCCATCCAAAATCATCATAAGAAGAGTTTGGGATAAAACACAACTCTAGAAAGAAGAAAACTTGCAAATAAAATTAGGTCTCAAGAGCTTAAAAAGAAAGAGGGGTCGAACAAGATCAACCCGGGTATTGACCCGGTGAATTTGGGTTGCGCAGAAACTGTATCGGGCACCGGTGCCCGATACCAGAGGCCGATGGAATCCCCTGGTGGACCGCATCAGACAACCACTGCCCGATACCAGAGGCCGATGGAATCTCCTCGTAGACTGCATCGGGCAACCACTGCTCGATACCAAAGGCTAATGGAATCCCTTGGGGACTGCATCGGGAAACCAATGCCTGATACCACGGGCCGATGGAATCCCCTGGTCGACTGGCATGCGCACCAGACAGACATGTCCTTGCTAAATCTGCTGTATCTTTCGAACCACTGCTCAGAACGACTTTAAACCACCTCCAAACAACAGCTAACTCACTTGTCTACGATGTTTTTGAAGACCTCAGAAGCTGAATCCGAATGGAGACACTTCGTCCGGCCCGATATTTTAGACACCTTGGGTGAACTCTGCATTTGCCTTTGCTCTATACCTAGTACCTAGAAAAAACTTCAAATGATGCAAGACTCACTAGGACCTAATGCAAACTAGTTAGACTCTAATTTGGACCAAAACACTAAAGAAATCTACGAAAACACATTCATGAAACTCAAAACACTAAGTTAAATGCATGCTAAAACGAGTAAAATATGAGAATATCAACTCCCTCAAACTTATTCCTTTGCTTGTCCGCAAGCGAACAAACAAGAACAAGAAGAGAGCGACATGAAGAATAGAGCTTAAATCCAAGAGCATCAAAAGAAGAAATCGAATTCAACGTCCAAGTTTGTAATTCTAAAATGCACTAAATGAGTCTACTCCAAAAGAGTTAGCCATTCCTATTTCCACATGCATCAAGCTCAAGTTCCAACCTACACAAGCATTCTTATCCTTCAACCCTTTGACATTCATTAATTTTTAATGTGGATCGTGTTTATGCAAGATCAAATGAACTTGTTTGGCTAAGGGATACAATTTTTAGATGAAGATGATCTCAATTACATGTGCGGGTGCTCCAATACAAGGATCTCTTTAGGAATGAGCAAACTTTAGCAAAATGCTAAAGCAAAAAGGCAGCCTATTCATACAAAGGTGAATTCTCATCTACCCAATGCCTAAGATGTCTCTAACCCTAACATCTCTCACCCATGAAGTCCCAAACCTATGCTACCCTTTGCACAAAGAATTTTGCCTTCATAACCCACACGTTTTTCTTGCCTCTTCACTTCATCTTTTCCTTACATGGGGGGTTCTTCTTCTCCATTGAATTTGTGTTTTGGTGCTCCTCTTTCCTGTTGATTTAGCTCTTCATTCTTTTTCGTAACTGACTTCTCATCATTTGATGTCTTAGCCAATTTTTGGCTTCTTTCATTTTTCACTTTGCATTTCGAGACTAAATCTAATATCAAGAGCTGAATTTATACTTTGTCACCAACCACTTCTCATTTTTGCATCCCCCTTTGTCTTCTCCCCATCTTTTATTTTTCGTTCCACCTCTATTTTCCTTAAAAAATCCTTTGTTTGACATTTCTCACCCGTTCCCACAATCATCCCAAGAATTCCCATCCTATCTAACTTACTCCTAGACTAACTCATTGATGATGGAGCAAGATCTATATGAGAATCCATCATTGTCGCCCTAATCCTAACACTTTTTACCAAGTTTGCTCGAAGAATAAGCCTCTCCATCACTCACGAAAGTTATAGGCTATAAAAGAGGTTTAGTTCGATGTGTGGGGAACCATTCCAAAAATGGGATATGACTACTTGTATCCACAAGGGTTGTAAATAGGGAAAAGAAGACCCAAGTATGTATATGGGTATCCAGAAGTTCATTCAAAGATGCACAAACACGATAATTGCAAGTCAAGATTAATAGGGTTGAAATCAATTCTCAACTTGCTTCAATCAAGACGAGAACATCGATGCATGAGAACTAAAGATGGTGCATTCTTACTTTCAAACTCACTTGAATGCAATGTGTTGAATCAATTTGTCAAAGTGATACCCTACAAGGAATGCTCATCATTTCTCCCAATGCACATGCAATGGAACCTATTTGCAAACTAGACTTAATCCTACACATGAAATGCAACTAGATGTCTTCTTTTTTAGTTGCAAAATTTCAAAAACAAATTGATTTTTATGTGTTTTTCTATGCCATAAGTGAATGCATGATAATGCATGGGACTCAAGATGCAAAATCGAAAATAAAAAAAACAAAACACAAGGTCAAATGAAACAAACCCCTCCCCCAAACTTGAATTGCACCATCCCGGTGCAACAAAAGTCAAGGACAAGGTAAAAATATACAAGAAGGTATATACAATGAAATGGAGTGTGGATCATACCTTTGAGTGGAAAAAGGGAGGACGTGTTGTGGCTCAAACCTTCCTTTCATCTAACACCACGACCATTGGACCCAAGAGACCCTTATTGATGCTTGTTTTATGTCTCTAGCTTGACAAAGGATAGGCTTGGGAGGTCCCAAGGGCGTTTAACGTCTCTTGCTTGACGGTTGTTTCCTCATTTTCACTTCCTTCATGAAGATCACAAGAAAAGGGAAAAGATTAGCAACAAAAGGAAATAAAAAGGCTCTAGTCTCAAGAAGATTCAAAATCCTAATGATCAATGCTAAACCCTAATGGCAACATCGCCAAATTATTAGTAGGCTTTTTGTTAAGTTCATATCAATTCCTCTATGATTGTCATTGTAGCATAAGAGGTCTCAATCCATAGGGGTTAAGATTAATGCACTAGCAATGCATGGAACTTCTTAAGGTAGAGCAAATGGTTTTGGTTTTTATGTTTTCGAATTAAGAAAGTAAAATGCAAGAAATAAAACAAAAGATAGAAGTGTTGGATCATGGATTAGACTAAAAGAAATTATTAACAATCAAACAATGATTCATTTGGAAGTATTAAACACTATCATAGAATATGAAATTCACAAATATGACTAATCCATTCTCATGGCACTAATCACTTTACTAATTACCTAATTGACATAAACTCTCGTTTGCAATTAGATAATCAATGAGAATTAATAAATAATTCCAATTATTAGTTCACTAATCACCCTAAACATCAACTCTCATTGGCTAGGATGTGAAAAAGCTCACAATAGGTTTGGTTCAAGCATTTCATCGAACACCTCTCGGGCATGAAATGCTTAAGTTCTAGATTTGATTTCTCAATCCTAATCTATCATTAAGAATTAACCTATGTGAAAGATATAACAAAGATCAATCTAAATCATCATCATCTAACCATCAAGATAATTGACTAATGATGCTAATGCATATAATCTTTGTTATTCCTTAGGCCTAGAACATTTAAATAAGATTAATTCATTCTCATGACACTAATCCCTTTGGTAATCACTTAATCAATAGTAAACTCTCATTTGTGATTAAATGACTAACAAACATTAATAACAAGTTCTATTAACCAAAATACACCTTAAACATCCACTCTCATGGGTTAAGATATGCAAATCCCTTATTTAGATATTTGGGGAATTTCATCAAACACCTTGTATGCATGAAATTCTCTATGATCTAGATTAACTTTCTCAAACTTAATGTAGCATTAAGAACACTAAATAAGGAAGGAAGGCAAGGATCTAATACCTAAACATCAAAAATCAATCATCAAACCATTAAAATCAAGCAAACCATAATCCAACAATAACCCTAAAGTTTAAACATGAAGAACATAAGTGAAAAAGACATAGAAATGAAGAACAAGAATTAAATAAACATAATATAAAGATAGAGTGAAAAAATCTTCTCTGGAGTGGAATGAATGATGAAGATCCATCCAAAATCATCATAAGAAGAGTTTGCGATAAAACCCAATTCTAGAAAGAAGAAAACTTGCTAATAAAATTAGGTCTCAAGAGCTTAAAAAGAAAGATGTGTCGAACCGGATCAACCCGGGTATTTACCCGGTGGGTTTGGGTTGCGCAGAAACTGTATTGGGCACCGGTACCCGATACTAGAGGCCGATGGAATCCCCTGGTGGACTGCATCGGATAACCACTGCCCGATACCAAAGGCCGATGGAATCCTCTCGTGGAATGCATCGGGCAAGCACTTCCCGATACCAGAGGCCAATGGAATCCCTTGGGGGACTGCATCGAGCAACCACTGCCCGATACCACGGGCCGATGGAATCCCCTGGTCGACTGGCATGCGCGCCAGACAGACATGGCCTTGCTAAATCTGATGTATCTTTCGAACCACTGCTTAGAACGACTTGAAACCACCTCCTGATAACAGCTAACTCAATTGTCTACGATTTTTTGGGAAGACCTCAGAAGCTGAATCCGAATGGAGGCACTTCGTCCGACCCGATATTTCAGAAACTTCGGGTGAATTCTTCATTTGTCTTTGCTCCATAACTTCAATCATCCCCAAAATATTTCCAAGTACCTAGAAAACACTCCAAATGATGCAAGATTCACTAAGGCCTAATGCAAACTAGTTAGACTCTAATTTGGACCAAAACACTACAGAAATCTACGAAAACACATGCATGAAACTCAAAACACTAAGTTAAATGCATGCTAAAATGAGTAAAATATGAGAATATTAACTCCCCCAAACTTATTCCTTTGCTTGTCCGCAAGCGAAAAAACAAGAACAAGAAGAGAGAGACATGAAGAAAGGAGCTTAAATCCAAGAGCATCACAAGAAGAAATCGAATTCAACGTCCAAGTTTGTAATTCTAAAATGCACTAAATGAGTCTACTCGAAAAGAGTTAGCCATTCCTATTTCCACATGCATCAAGCTCAAGTCCCAACCTACATAAGCATTCTTATCCTTCAACCCTTTGACATTCATTAATATTTAATGTGGATCATGTTTATGCAAGATCAAATGAACTTTTTTGGCTAACAGATACAGTTTTGAGATGAAGATGATCTTAATTACATGTGCGGGTTCTCCAGTACAAGGATCTCTTTAGGAATGAGAAAAATGCTAAAGGAAAAAGGCAACCTATTCATACAAAGGTGAATTCTCATCTACCCAATGCCTAAGATGTCTCTAACCCTAGCATCTCTCACCCATGAAGTCCCTAACCTAAGCTACCCTTTGCACAAGGCATTTTGCCTTCATAACCCACACGTTTTTCTTGCCTCTTCACTTCATCTTTTCCTTACTTGGGTTGTTCTTCTTCTCCATTGCATTTGTGGTTTGGTTCTCCTCTTTCTTGTTGCTTTAGCTCTTCATTCTTTTTCTTCTTTCTTTGTCTTGCCTCACTTCTCATCATTTGATGTCTTAGCCAATTTTTAGCTTCTTTCATTTTTCACTTTGCATTTTGAGGCTAAATCTAATATCAAGAACTGTATTTATACCTTGTCACCAACCACTTCTCATTTTTGCATCAATCTTTGTCTTCTCCCCATCGTTTCCTTTTCGTTCCACCTCTATTTTTCCCTAAATCCTCTTTGTTTGACATTTTTCATCCGTTCCCACAATCATCCCAAGAATTCCCATCCTAGCTAACTTACTCCTAGACTAACTCCTTGATGATGGAGCTAGATCTACATGAGAATACATCCTTGTCGCCCTAATCCTAACACTTTTTACCAAGTTTGCTCGGAGAATAGGTCTCTCCATCACTCACGAAAGTTATAGGATATAAAGGAGGTTTAGTTCAAGGTGTGGGGAACCATTCCAAAAATGGGATATTGCTACTTGGATCCACAAGGGTGGTAAATAGGGAAAAGAATATCCAAGTATGTATATGGGTATCCACAAATTCAAAGATGCACAAACACAATAATTGCAAGTCAAGATTAATAGGATTGAAATCAATTCGCACTACAGGAAGAACGCTCATTTATAGCGTCCGAAAAACACTATGTATCGATATAGCAGCGTATTTAAAAACGCTATATCTGCCCTCGCGATAATAGGTTAGCAAGCTATCGTAACGGGTTTACGTTATGCTATGTAAGTTATTTTTACAATAGCGCTTTATTATATGCAATTGTATTTTCTACAATAGCGTTTTTGTGTTATTATTTTGTTATTTAACGTCATAATTGATACTTATATCGTAGCATTCTAGTTTTGCCATAAATTGATCTGTTATCTATTCTTTCCAATGAGGACCTGTGTAATACAAATTTTTAGACCAACGAATAATTATAACTCAAAAGATGTTTTATTAAGACCAAAGTACATGTTCAAACACAAGAACAACACCACTTATTCAAAGTAATCTCATACACACTATAAACATCAATGATTCAAATGTAAACAAGTTTATAGTTTGGCCAAGCAACTATACTGTCCAACACATCAGCAATGATTTTAAGTTCATAATTTGTTCTCCAAAGTGGTGCATCTTCAACAGTAGGAACATCAACCCATACCTTGCTTGCATTGGGACCCAAGGGGACATGCTGAACTACATCTTCGGGATTTGTTGAGAAAACTCAACCTTCTGCAACCTTTTGCCCAGATCCTTTGCAATCTATGAGGATGCATTTTTTTATCATTCTTGATGGTGTTGGAGCTGTGACTAAAACTCTACAAAGAAAATTCTAGACCATTCATCAGAAATCCATTCCAACAACAAATCATTCATTTCAACTTTTTAAGGCTAAGAAGGTTTAGAGTCTTATCCCAGGTGATCTACTTTTTGATATCCCAGGTGATGCTTGTATATTAGCCATAGAGATCTTATGGATAGGCCAAGCGATGTTCTCACCAAGTGCATCACCAATCACCAGCATTTCCTCATTTGGTCTCCATAGAGATCCATCTTTATTAAGTACCCTATCAACCTTGACAATAGCAGAATTCGAACCAAGAGGAATGTTGTTTACCAATTGTTTTGGATCAGTTGACTCGAGACGACCCTCATCAATAACTTCATCATCCTTAAGCCAATCATAGATGAGGATTTTATCCTCCTCTGTATCTGTAGCCTACAGATTGATGTTCAAAAACAAAACAAACAGTAGATTAGTAATCAACATGATTCAACTACTTACAAATTTACAACATTATATTAAAACCGTTACCGATGAATCAACAGTCTTATTAATCGCCGAGGAGTCCATCTCATCCAAAATGAGCTTATCAAATTGCCATGCAATTTTCAATCCAACAGCTTGGCCAAGTGTTGTCACAGTTGGCGTAGGCCTCCAGACAGATGCTTCTTCAACTATAACTGACTTAACAAATATAGGACCCGCATTAGGACTAAGAGGAATGCGTCCAATCTTGTATGTTGGCTCAGCTGAGCACAATTCTCCTTCTCGGATGACAACCTCATCCGACTAACACCAGTTTAAAATCTGACACCTAGGTCTTCTTTTGTAAAGATCACTAACCTCAGAATTGGAGACATCATCACGTTTCTTCTGGGAGAAAAGGAAAATAAAAAGTTAAACAGCAATGATTCAAATTGCTAACTTAGAAGAACAAACTTGACGTTAACTTACGTTTTTCGCTGTAGTTAAGCCACAAACTTGATTCTGCAAACCACGAACTACATCCACCAATTCAGCTTGTTTAGCTTCAAGCTTTTGTACATGTGAGTCTCTAGCATGCATGAATGCCAGCTTGGTAGCATTTACCCCTCTGCCCATTCCTCTAATCCTTCCTGGTTTGTCTTTGCCTAAGACCCGACTCAAAACATCGTCTTTAACACTCATACTGGCAGTGGATTCCATTTCACTATCAATTGATTTGATTTTTTCCTGATTTCAAATATGTGATCTTAATTAGTAGAACCTAAAAAAATAAGAGACTAGCTAACAAGATTATGAATGCTTACAATAGTTTCTTCAAACTCTTGCCTCACAAGTCTCCCATCTGAATGTGTGTGACTTGCTACCCAAACCTTACTCCTAGTCACTTTTGTGGGGTCTGAACTCTTCTTCTTCTACAATTAACAAAAGCATAATACAAATGACTAGTTCCTGCAATCTTTATCCACTCTTTTGACTTATAGATTATGATAAAATTAACAGAATCATACCATTTCATGAGCCAAGCGAACCATTCCTTTGCGGCTAGTGGTGTGGGGGATCTTACATCTCCTTAGTTCCCTGAATTTGTCACTTTGAACCTTCAAAATAAGACCAAACTGTCAGATTACAATTATCCATACACAAACAGCTATTTAGAATAAAGTTGAAGCTAAACAACCTTAAAATCTTTGCCTTTCTTCGTCTTCACCCAATTCATCCAAGCTGAGACAAAATGAACATTGCTTGGTTTTAAGTTAATAAGTTGTTCTTTACACCCTATAGCACGCAAAGACCTACTAGCCTTGACTTTGAAGACCTCCATATACACCCCATCTGCTTAAACACACTTTCTTTTTGCCATGTTTCTGTCAAATTGAACCTCGCCTATAATAGTTTAAAAGGATATTATAATTTAAACCAATAGTTTCATAAGTTAAACATTACCTGAATCTGCTCCCAAAGTCTATCTTTTGTCTGTTCATCAAGGTGCCTCCAATCTCCAAGAAGTATTGGTACATGCTCTCTCACAAGAACACCAAGAAACGAAGAAAGTGTTACGGATCCAACCCCAACATGTTCACTGAGAGATATAAATTCAACTTAAATCTTGTCCTCATGGTTTATAGCAACTTTACTCATCCTAGTTAAACCCCTTTTTCTCTTTGTCTTTGTCGGTGGCTGCTCAGTTTCATCTGCTTCAGTTGAAGGTTGCGTATCTTCTGTTTTCACAGTGGGAGCCGTCTCTACCCTTGGTTCTTGAACTTCTGTTTCCACATGCTCATCGTTTTCTTCTTCTGGTTCTGGAAACTCTTCTTCAAATGCAGGATGATCATTTTTATCATCCATAACAAGCTTTCTGCGTCTGGGCTGAGTCTCCAGTGAATCAACACTTGCATCTTCACCTTTTTGACGCTTACTGCGACGTGTAGCTACATCATTTTTCTGCTTCATATTGTTTCACCTGAAACTATAGTAAACCATCAGAAACTAATAGCTTGTAATAAAAACTGGACCACTAACTGTCTAGAAATTAATAAACTATCTACTAATTCTAGCACAATTAATCAACCACAAAAACCCCTTCACAATCAGCCCTAACACAGAAACTCTCATCATCAGAATATTCATTCCCCAAATCATCATTGTCTTCGATGGGTACTGGTGCAGTAACAAACTCCTCAGATGTCTCTAACTCATGATAACCTCTTGGTGGCGCCCTCATAACAACCAACCAAGGTGATGAGTCATCTTCTCTGGAGTAAAACACCTGTTTTGCTTGAGAAGGCATAATGTATGGATCTTGGAGGAATGCTGCTTCGTTTAAGGTGAAGTTCACAAGCGTAAAACCATCTTCTTCCTTCAGATCAATCCCTTTGTTGGCCCACTTACACTTGAATAATGGAACCTGAAACATGTGGTAGTCTAATACTATTATATCTTGTATCACTCCAAAGTAAGAAACTACGTCTGCCACTTGATTAGTATCTTTTGCACTTGATCTACACATAGTTAATGCTTCATACGCTACTCCACTTTTCTGAGTCTTCCTCTTTAAGTCTTCAGTGTGAAATCGATGACCATTGATGATAAGACCCTTATACATCAGAGCATTATGTTTTGGACCAAATGCTAACCATCTCAGCTTTGTCGAATGATCCTTTGTGTTAGTAGGGATCTGATGAAACAAAAAACAAGATGCATAAAGTGAATTAATATCAAAATTATTGATTAACAGAGATAGAGATATAGTTGTACCTTTTCTTTTAGCCACTGTGGAAACCGTTCCCCATGTAACTTCCATAAAAGAGTTTGATTTCTTCTGCAATGGACATCCTTATCTTGCAAATCTTCAAGATGCAAACTAATTTCAAAATCCAAATAGTAAATATTCAGATATTGAAAGTAATAAACAATCTTAAATGAAATAAATAACACTCAGAACTTACTCAACATATGGATTTACAACTGCCATGTTCATTAACACATATCTGTGAGCAATGTCACGCTCTTTATCAGATAGTGTAACTTCTGCAGCCTTATGAATTGGACGACCTTCAAGAAAATGGTCATCTGAATCCACATCTTCATTACGTTTTGCAGACTCTAGAACTGGTACTGATGTCTGCAGAAACTCCAAGCAAAAAGCAATACTTTCAGCTGCCAAGTGATATATCATGGTTTTTACCCGTTTTAAGCCATGATATAAGTCCTTTTTACATAGTTTTTCAAGTATTCTGTAGTCTTTTAGAGTCTTTTTCAGGTTTTAGGTACGTTTATAGCATTATTGGAGATATTGAAGCATTCTGGAGCTTTTTGGAGTCAAGCAGAGATCATGTAGCTGAGACACCGATTTTATGCCTGAGGATCGATACACTTATGACATCGATCGATACCCGTCGAAGAAACAGAAGAATCGCGACTTATTTGAAGATTTAAGGAACTGCAAATTACCCCAGAAGACTTTATTATTTACAAGAAACCCCAAAACGTGTCTTAGGTTATTTATTAGGTTTTTCAGCCACTTCTGTGGCTAAGTTTTATTCCACACTTGAATTCTACTTTGGGTTTTTGTGAGAGAGCTTTTGAGGGAGACAAGTCTGAAACTCTGTTCGTCCGAGAGAAGATTTCGAACCCCAGTTTTACTGTCTTTCTTATTATTTATTCAGTGATTTATTCAAACATGTTTATTGCTTCAATTTCCATGTCTGAGTAGATATCTTATTAGGTTTAGGGTTCTCATAAGGGATATCTCTGAATGCAGGTTGAATTGTTGATTAGGGTTCATAATCTGAATTATTTCTTCACCTTAGGTTGTTTTCAAAGCTAATTATTGATTGATCACCTAGAACTTAGATCTTAGGTTAATCGATTAGATCGATTAGGCACGAGAGGGCAATTGAGAAACCTGATAGAACTTAGAGTGAGCAAAATAACTATTCGCAAAGAGATTTGGTTTAGTTGTTTTGTGAACAAATCAAACTTGAACTAAAAGCTGGTTTAGACTTTAGGATTCGCAAAGAGATTTAGAATACTAGGATTTAGACTTAGATAATTCTCGCAACGAGAGTTGGTTAATTATATTTCAGTGATTTAAGTTCAAGAACCATGCATAACCTGAACCCTGATTAGTTAGTTTAATTGCATTCACTGATTTTCTGAAAATACCCCGAACCTATCTTTCTCCCATCGAATTTACAATAGTTTAATTTACGTACTTGATTTCAATTCCATTGATCACTTAGCTTGATTTTCATCTATATAATCTATTGTGTGTTTTCTTGAGTCTCTGTGGATTCGATCCCTAAGTATTACAATCGACAAAGCTTTAGTACTTTTAGGGTATTAATTTGGCGCCGTTGTCAGAGACTCAATTCACCATTAGATTTTAGTTTGAGAATTTCGACTAAGTTCGCCACAGTATCAATCGATACTCTAGTGGTATCGGTCGAAACCTGTCGTGACTATTCGTGTTACTTACGTTCTTGACTTTTGTTTTCAAGTGTATGCCTATTCGCGAAACCAGAAGGAACAAGAGCACTCAGCTAGTTGATCTGCCAAACGAGCAGCTAGCACTTTTGGAACGCACAAACATAAGAGCAAAGAAGCAAGCAGAGATGAACAACAATCCAATGGTTTTGGTTCAAGATGGAGCTGGTGCTTACAGAGACCAGGAGGGTCAATTGTGCAATGCGAGATGGCAACGATTGGATGGAGAGGGGAACATCATCCTACCTGCTCCTGTTGTCGAGGAGATTGTCGCTGGGAATGTCGCTAGGAACGCGAATGCAGGGAATGTTGTGGCTAATCATGGTAGAACAATTGGTGAGTACAAAAGGCCTGATCAGTTTTATTCCAATCGATCTGCGATTCGCCCTCCTGCTTTTCAGAGGAATGACTTTGAGCTGAAACCTGCATACTACACTCTTGTGGGGCAGCACCCTTTTCATGGTCTTTCCAATGAACACCCCATGGATCATATTGAGAGGTTTGAGGATTTGGTCACTAGCATCTAGAGAAATGGAGTGTCCTATGATTACCTCTTCTGCAAGCTCTTCCCATATTCTTTAGGTAGAGATGCGACTTAATGGCTGAAGCAGTTACCTCCTGGATAACTGACTACCTAGGAAGAGACTAAGACTGCTTTCCTGAATAACTTCTATGATGATGCACGATCCGAGGATTTTAGGAACAAGATCTCCCAGTTTTCTCAAGGCCCTACTAAGGCTTTCAAAGCTACTTGGACGAGATTCATATCATATCAGAGAGATTGTTCACATCACAGGTACTCTGATGTTCAGCTGATGGGTTTCTTCTTCAGAGGAATTGATTGGAGGTATAAGATGGCTTTGGATGCTTCGAGCAATGGAAACTTCAATACCAGGTATCCTGATGATGCTTATGTGCTGATCGAGAACTTGGCATCTAGCAATAGCACCAAGAATGCAGACTTTGAGCGCAAGAAGCAAGCTAGTAGCATGGAGGGTCACATATTCATGAGGTTCAAGCCAAGTAAGAATCTATGCACAATCTCCTGATGGGCAAGACAACGAAGGATGTTCACTTTGCTAAAGATGTTGAAGTATTCAATGAGGATGAAGTAGAGAATGTTAACTATATTGGTGGTTCTGGTTTTCAAGGTCAGAGGAATCAATACAACAACAACCGAAACTTCAACAACAACTCTCAGCAAGGAGGTTCGAATCAGTTTGTCCATAAACCATCTCAGAACAGTGGGTATACCAGGAACTATGGGAATTTATTTTATGAACCTATACCTGGTAAGATCCCAGATAGCAAGATTGAGTCTATGTTTGAACAACTTATTCAAGGACAGCAGAAGCTAACTGTGGATTTCAATGGGAAGATTGATGTCATGTACAATGATATGAGTGGAAGAATCGACGCTATTAATATTCAACAGAAGAAGCTGGAAACTCAGGTTGCTCAGACTTCAGAGGCTGTGAAAAGGCAAGAAGGTTTTCTTCCAGGGAAAGGAGAGAACCCAAGGGCTCACATCAATGCAATCACCTTGAGGAGTTGAAATGAGGTCAATCCAGGAGTGAAAATTGGCCAAACTACATATATTTTCGTCTATCTTGGCGATGAAGATTTTGAAATCGCTCAAGTATCGATCGACACTAGCCAGCATCGATCGACACCTGTCAATATACTTTCACGGGACAAATCAAAGCTCTCTGTATCGATCGATACCACTCCTGTATCGATCGGCACTGATCCTGCAGCCAACTCAATACCTAAGGTTTCGAAGGAAGTACCTAATGTAGTTGCAGAGAGAGTTTACACACCGAGGATACCTTATCCCAGGGCTACTGGGAAGACTAAGAAGGAGGTAGACAACTCTAGATGCAAGGCAATTATGGATAAATTGATTGTGGAACTTCCTTTCATCGATGCTATCAAGACTTCTCCAGCTTTCATGAGATATGTCAAGAGGATGGTGTCTAGAAATGTGAACCTTAAAGAAGGATGCTTGATGATTACTCATGAGTGCACTGCAATCCTGACCAACATGATCCCTAAGAAGCTACCAGATCCAGGGAGTTTTGTGTTGGATTGTACGATATTCACAGACAGATTTGAGCGTTCTCTCTGTGACCTTGGCTCAAGTTTCAATCTCATGCCATACTCAGTTGCTAAAAGGATGGGGATGACAGACTTCATAACCACAAGAATATCCCTGATACTTGCTGATCGCTCAGTTAGACTTCTAGAGGGGTTACTCGAAGATGTTCCTATTAAGATTGGGAATTGCTTGATCCCAACTGATTTCTTCGTCCTGGAGGATGATGCTGAGCCTAAGGATCCTCGTATCCTAGGCAGACCATTCTTTGCAACAGCTGGTGCTTTGATTGATTGCAGGAATGGGAAGATCGCTCTCAACATTGGTGATTTGGTCATGACTTTCAACATGGAGAAGATGATGAAGAGACCAACCATCGATGGGCAAACTTTCTTTGTTGACACCTTCAGTGACATAGCTGAAGAGCACTTCCTGGAGATGCATCCTGAGGAACCCCTGGAGAGAGCATTGGTCTGTTCAGCTGAGTCAGAGGTTTATTTGTGTGATGATACTGCTGGATACTCAAAGATACTCGATTCAGCATCGCCCGTATCGATCGATACTCCCCTAGTATCGGTCGATACCCTGCGACCAGAAAGGGGGTTGGCCAAAAGCTCTAAGCAAGTTGCTGGGCTCGGAGATTGGAGCGAGGAAAATGCTCCTAAGGTGGAACTAAAGCCACTTCCAACAAATCTGAGGTATGGTTTTCTTGGTCCTTATTCCACATACCCAGTAATTATTAATGCTTCTTTGAACAACGCAGATATTGCCTTACTGCTGAGCAAGCTGCGCGAATATCGCAAAGCTCTTGGCTATTCTCTTGATGACATTTCATGTATATCACCGGACCTGTGCATACATAGGATTCATCTTGAGGACGAGTCAAAAGCTTCAATTGAGCATCAGAGGAGGCTGAATCCGAACCTGAAGGAAGTAGTCAAAAAGGAGGTGATGAAGCTTTTGAAAGCTGGTGTCATCTATGCTATTTCGGATAGCTCGTGGGTCAATCCAGTGCACGTTGTTCCTAAGAAATGAGGGATAACTGTGGTGAAGAATGAGAAGGATGAGATGATTCCTACTAGGACTATCACTGGGCATCGAATCTGCATTGACTATAGGAAGTTGAATGCAGCTGCACGGAATGATCATTTCTCATTGCCATTCATTGACCAGATGTTGGAAAGGTTGGCTAGTCATCCCTACTACTGTTTTCTCGATGGGTATTAAGGTTTCTTCCAGATTCCGATACATCTAGATGACCAAGGGAAGACGACTTTTACATGTTCGTATGGCACATTCGCATACAGGAGAATGCCATTTGGATTGTGTAACGCTCCAGCCACTTTTCAGAGATGCATGATGTTTATCTTCACAGACATGATTGAGGACTTTCTGGTGGAGTTCATGGATGATTTTTCAGTGTATGGATCATCGTTCAAGGACTGTTTGGATAATTTGTGCAAGGTGCTACAGAGGTGTTTTCTCCTTTGAGAAATTTCGCTCCTACCTGATTGGGAGCAAGGTGATTGTTCATACTGATCATGCTGCTCTCAAATATCTGATGCAGAACAAGGATCTCAAGCCTCGTCTTTGTCGTTGGGTTCTTTTGCTACAAGGTTTTGACATCGAGGTTAAGGACAAGAAAGGAATAGAGAACGGGGTCGCTGACCATCTTTCGAGAATTCGGATCAATGCAGACATCCCAATTGATGATCAACTACCAGAAGAGTCCATTTACTTCATTGAAACTGAGTTTCAAATGGATTTTGTCAAAACTTAGCAATTCCCACGAATTGCAGGTTTTGGTATCGATCGACACTCACCTAGTATCGGTCGATACCCTGCGATTTCCGAACCTGTTTTGACTGTTGAACACCTTGGTGCTTCTGGAGAGTATCTAGTCGCTGCAGCTGATTCTGATCAACTGTGGTACGCTGATATTGCCAACTATCTCGCTGCAGATGCGGAGCCCAATCACCTCAAGAAATATGACAAGAAGAAGTTTTTGCGTGACATAAGGCGATTCTTTTGGGATGACCCTTACCTGTACAAGCACTGTTCTGATGGTGTCTACCGGAGATGCATTGCTGAATCAGAGGTACCTAGTGTTCTGTTTTATTGTCATGGATCTGAGTATGCTGGACACTTTGGTACTTTAAAGACAGTGTCCAAGGTTCTTCAAGCAGGTTTCTGGTGGCCTACTATGTTTAAGAATGCTCATACCTTCGTTTCGCAGTGCAATGTGTGTCAGAGGAGAGGGAAGATCAGTAAGAAACACGAGATGCCATAAAATTTCATCCTCGATGTTGAGATTTTTGATTGTTTGGGCATCGATTTTATGGGTCCCTTCCCTTCGTCATACAAGAACAAGTACATCTTGGTTGCTGTGGACTATGGCTCCAAGTGGGTAGAAGCAATTGCTAGTCCCATCAACGATTCTTCAGTGGTCCTTAAGTTGTTTAAGACCATCATTTTTCCTCGATTTGGAGTACCTCGGATTGTTATAAGTGATGGTGGCTCTCACTTTATTAACAAAGTTTTCGAGAGGATGCTGAAGAAGCATGGTGTGAATCATCGTGTAGCTACTCCTTATCATCCTCAGACTAGTGGGCAAGTTGAGGTCTCCAGCAGGCAAATCAATGAGAATTTGGAGAAGACTATGGGTACCACTAGGAAGGATTGGTCTACGAAGTTGGATGACGCACTGTGGGCATACATGACTGCTTTCAAGACACCACTTGGGATTACACCGTTTCACTAACTATATGGGAAAGCGTGTTATCTTCCGGTGGAAATCGAGCATAAGGCAGCCTGGACTACAAATCTGATGAATTTCGACATCAAGTATGCTGCTGAGAGGAGATTGATTCAGCTGAATGAGCTGGATGAGATTAGGCATCGTGCCTATGAAAACTCAAGGCTGTACAAGGAGAGGACCAAGGCATACCACGACAAAAAGATCCTCTCCAGACACTTTAAACCCAATGACCAGGTACTTCTGTATAACTCTCGTTTGCATTTGTTTCCTGGTAAATTGCGTTCTCGTTGGTCAGGTCCTTTCACAGTCAAGGAGGTTAGACCACATGGCGCACTTGTCTTGACAAATCCTTCAGGCGAAGAGTTCACTGTCAATGGACAAAGGGTGAAACACTATTTCCGGACAACCGAGATTCCAGAGGGACACATAATGCCTTTGGATGATGCACTCAGTGCCTGAACGGCGATACAGTCAAGCTAATGACATTAAACGAGCGCTTGGTGGGAGGCAACCCACTGATGAGTTTGTATATAAGTCTCTTTTTTTGTTCGTTTTGTATTTTGTGTCAGGATAAACAAGGAGAAACATGACTTGCCATCGACCAAATCGCCCTGGTATCGATCGATACCTCATACGCCAATTCAATTTTGAGAAGAGTTCATCGTGTCGACTTACGCCTGGTATCGATCGATACCAGGCCGTGTGTCGGTCGATACACCTGTCCCAGATCGGTAACTCCTTCTTTTCCCTCACAATCCTACTATGTTCTTTTGTTGCTTTCACCAACCTTAGGCTAGATAACACTGGGGACAGTGTTATTCAAGTCTGGGGGAGGTAGTTGCTGACATTGTGTTTGTTTTTCTTAGAGTCATTCGTTTTTGAGTCAAACTTTGTTTTATTGAGTCAAAATTGGTTGGGGACTGTGATATTTTTCTTGAATCTATTGCTCTAAATTTAATTCTAAAGTGACCATTGTTACAGAATCAGTTCTAGATCGGACTAATGGAAAATCCAAAGGCTGACCAGTTAACTAGAAGACACCCATGTTTCCAGCAAAGTTCTTTAAAGCACGAGCCAAATTTTTTGCACTTCATCAATGTGACTGATGTCCATAGAGCTTGATTCCTCATTCATATAGGACAAAGGAACCCATTTGTTTAAAGTAATGATATTTCTCTCCCCTGTTACAAGTTAATAAATAAGATGCATTAAAATATGAAATGATTTTCTTCTGAGTAGAGGGTTAGGAAAATTTCCAGCGATCCCATTATTCTATTTCAGAAGGAATGATCACACAAAGGTGGAAGCGAGATTAGGAAAATTTCCTGTGATACCATTATTCCCCTACATCTTTGGTTACTTTTAAGGGAAGAACCGGGGATTCGGTGGCAAACACCATCAATACTCGCGTCTCGAACCTTAATAAGCATATGCGAGATAACATCATAAGAAATAAGTCTGGGGGAGAGAAAATAATACCAGAAAGTGTGAAATTAGATTGTTCCTTGTCATGATATTGTATGGGAAAGAATCTAGAAGGTTATTGGTATTAATCGCAACAATGAAACTGGCGATGAGGGCTTTATTGGGTAATGCTATGAAATAATGTGTGTAGTCTGGGAAGCTGCGAATATCTACGGAGAAGTACATGGTGGTTAGACTTGGAACTGGTTAGGTGATATGTGGAGCACTAAGGAAAAATATCATTGCAATGTTTCAAGAACTGGTGAGTCTCCGTGTTTTCAAACCTCTTTCTCTTGTTTAGCTTTCTGTTCGCTTGAGGGCAAGCAAATGCTAAGTCTGGGGGAGTTGATATATCATGGTTTTTACCCGTTTTAAGCCATGATATAAGTCCTTTTTACAAAGTCTTTCTAGTATTCTGTAGTCTTTTAGAGCATCATTAGTGGGAGTCTCTCATAGAGTCTCTCACAATAAAATAATAATAAACTTTGAGAAACTCAGGAGAGACCCATATGCCACATGTCTTCATCTAATTTGTTCAATTTTTTAATAACTTAAAATTTAATCAAATAATTAAAATATATTTAAAATAATAATTATATATTTTTGAGATACTCATTCATGAGAGACTCCCACTAATGATGCTCTTAGAGTCTTTTCAGGTTTTATGTACGTTCGGAGCATTATTGGAGATATTGAAGCATTCTGGAGATTTTTGGAGTCAAGCAGAGATCCAGTAGCTGAGACACCGATTTGATGCCTGAGTATCGATCGATACACTTATGGTATCGATCGATACCCGTCGAAGAAACAGAAGAATCGCGACTTATTTGAAGATTTAAGGAACTGCAAATTGCCCCAGAAGACTTTATTATTTACAAGAATCCCCAAAACGTGTCTTAGGTTATTTATTAGGTTTTCAGCCACTTATGTGGCTAAGTTTTATTCTACACTTGAATTCTACTTTGGTTTTTTGTGAGAGAGCTTTTGAGGGAGATAAGTCTGAAACTCTGTTCGTCCTAGAGAAGATTTCGAACCACTGTTTTACTCTCTTTCTTATTATTTATTCAGTGATTTATTCAAACATGTTTATTGCTTCAATTTCCATGCCTGAGTAGATCTCTTGTTAGGTTTAGGGTTCTCATAAGGGATTTCTTTGAATGCTAGGTTGAATTGCTGATTAGGGTTCATAATCTGAATTAATTCTTCACCTTAGATTGTTTTCAAAGCTAATTCTGGATTGATCACCTATAACTTAGATCTTAGGTTAATCGATTAGGCACGAGAGTGCAATTGAGAAACCTGATAGAACTTAGAGTGAGCAAAATAACTATTCGCAAAGAGATTTGGTTTAGTTTTTTTGTGAACAAATCAAACTTGAACTAAAAGCGGGTTTAGACTTTAGGATTCGCAATGAGATTTGGAATTCTAGGATTTAGACTTAGATAATTCTCGCAACGAGAGTTGGTTAATTATATTTCAGTGATTTGAGTTCAAGAACCGTTCATAACCTGAACCCTGATTAGTTAGTTTAATTGCATTCACTGATTCCCTGAGAAATACCATGAACCTATCTTTCTCCCATCGAATTTACAATAGTTTAATTTACGTATTTGCTTTCAATTCCATTGATCACTTAGCTTGATTTTCATTTATATAATCTTTTGTGTGTTTCCTTGAGTCTCTGTGGATTCGACACTAAGTATTACAATCGACAAAACTTTAGTACTTTTAGGGTATTAATTTGAGCTTATCACTAAGTAGCCCTCTGCCATACATGCTTATGGCCTTGCATAATTCTTAACATAGGACTTTAGTGTTTTCATGTACCTAGGTGTTAGCAAGACAACAATCTTGTCCTATATTTGGTTAAATAAAATATATATCAAAACGAAAAAAACTACGTACCTTTCAAAGGGATACATCCACCTAAAGTGAACCGACCCACCCAGACGACACTCTCGTGCTAGATTTATAGGGAGATGGAACATTATATCAAAAAGAGAAGGAGGAAAAAACCTCTCCATTTGGCGCATCGTCTCAACAAGCTCAGACTCAAGTGTTATAAGCTTCTCAGGGTCAATTACACGCTGACATAACCTACTGAAAATGTTGCATAACCTACTAACTGCAGTCCATGGTCCTTTTGGCAACAACCCGCTCAATGCAATATGTAACAAGTTTTGGATGAGAACATGATGATCATGAGACTTCAAACCACCAATCAGAAGAGGATCAAGTGGGACACAATTGGCGATATTCGCACAATACCCAACTGGTCCTCTGAATTCAGATAGCCTCTTGAAAAATCTCTTCTTCTCTTCCTTGGTAAGCCAATAAGCAGCTGGAGGTAAGTACATTTTTTTCCCACATAGCTCAGTGTGTAAGTTTCTTCTAATGCCTATATCTTCCAAATCTTGTCGTGCTTTAACGCCATCTTTTGACTTAGCACTGTTCATCAAAATGGAAAGAATGGCATCAGAGACATTCTTTTCCACATGCATTACGTATATGTTGTGTCGCACCGGCATATCCTAACTCATAAAACAAAAAGAGATAAATGTTTAGAAAATGATAAACAGTTTAAAGTTACTTTGTAAATACTTATATAGATATAATACTAACCTTCCAGTAAGGTAAATCACAAATAGAATGGACCCTTTTTTTCATCTCCATTAGTCAGTGTCTTCTTCATTCTCTTCAAGGGTTAGCTCCTCATCTTCAACCACACCTGATCTTTTCATTTTGCTTTTCTTCTCCAAAGGTTTTCCAAATTCATTCTTAAAATCCTTTAGTAGCTCAAATATCTCAGCTCCTGTTTGAATTCTATTAGCAGTACCTTCCTCCACAGTGTTGTCAAACCAAACTCTCCGGCGTCGGTAAGGATGCCCAGGCCTGAGACGCTTCCTATTGCCCAAATAGACGTGCTTTCGACTGAACTTCAACCAACGATATGGTATATCCTTTCCACATACATTACATACTTGTTTCCCTTTTACTTTGCATCCAGTCAAGGTCCCCAAACCTCGATAGTCGCTGATACTCTACAACAGTATAGCTCTAAGTGTGAAATTCTCCTGGGATAATAAGTCATATATCTGGATACCTTCATTCCACAAATCAATCAGATCATCAATCAAAGGAGCAAGATAAACATCGTTGTTATTACTGGGTGCACTTGGTCCAGGAATCAGAAGGGTTACCATTATGTTCTCTGACTTCATACACATAGTTGGAGGCATGTTGTAGTTGACTAATATCACTAGCCATGTGATGTACTTTGTGTTCTAGATAGAAAAGGGTTTCATCCCATCTGTAGATATACCAAGCCGAAGGTTTCTCGGGTCAGTTGCAAATTGTGGCCATTTAGCATTGAACTGCGTCCAAGTCAATGAGTCAACGGGGTGTCTCATTGTTGCATCTTCAGAAGCATTACTGAAATGCCATTGCAAATTCTTAGACATTATCCTCGATCTAAACATCCTCTTGAATCTGTCTTTGATCGGGAAATACCTGAGAACCTTTGCTAGAATCCCATTCTTTGTCTCACCAGAATGCTTATCAAGTTCCCATCTTGAAGCACCACATCTTGGGAGCTACTCATCTCCTCATACTGCTTTCGGTACAAAATACAGTCATTCTTACAAGCATGAATAACCTCATAACCAAACCCAAAGACCTTCAAAAATTTCTTTATCTCAGATGTGGATTTAGGAAGCACATTACCTTCAGGAAGCAAGTCATGAACCATAGTCAAAATCTGATCAAAAAAATTCTCTGAAATTCCACTCTTAACTTTAATGCGGTATAGACCCATAATTACTGCAACTTTGGTGTAGTTTGGACAGCTCGAGTAGAGGGGAGTTTCTGCATCCTCTAATTTCTTCTTAAACTCGGATTCTTCTTTAAACACTTCAGGCGCTTCTCCATTCTTATTCGAGGATTGTGTATTGTCTTCATTGTCAAAGAAAGCAGACCTAAACAATTCATAGGCTTCTAATTCACCACGTTGCTCATCAACTGTATTCTCACTCCTTATATCTCCATGGATACTCCAGCAAGCACTCCTCTTATACTTTT
Source organism: Eutrema japonicum (assembly GCA_030161315.1). Taxonomy (NCBI): domain Eukaryota; kingdom Viridiplantae; phylum Streptophyta; class Magnoliopsida; order Brassicales; family Brassicaceae; genus Eutrema; species Eutrema japonicum. Next base: position 42,355,779 of record BSQW01000011.1, read on the forward strand.
CATCCATACCACGAATAACCAAATGATCCAGGACTGTGTTTATATCTTGATGACACACATTCCGACAATCCAAATGAGATATCATGGTTATTACCCCTTTTAAGATATAAGTCCGTTTTATAGAGTCTTTCTACTATTTTGTAGTGTTTTAGAGTCTTTTACAGGTTTTAGCACGTTTGGAGCATAGTTGGAAATATTGGAGCTTTCTGGAGCATTTTGGAGCAAAGCAGAAGTTCGTGTAGCTGAGTACCCGATTTGAAACTTCAATATCGATCGATACTGACTAGTATCGGTCGATACTCACTGCAGCAAGACACAAGTCGCGACTTTTAGAATAGTTGAAGAATTGCAAAGTTGCCCAGAAGGCTTTATTATTTACAAGAAGCCCCAAAACGTGATTTAGGTTATTTATTAGGATTTTAAAGCCACTTTGATTGCTATGCTTTATTTTACTTTGGTTTTGTGAGAGAGCTTTGGAAGGTAGACAAGTCTGGAACTCTGTTCGTCCGAGAGAAGATTTCGAACCCTCTTGTTACTCTTTCTTATTTATTCAAGTATTTATTCAGTCATGTTTATTGTTTCAATTTCCATGTCTAAGTAGATCTCCTGTTAGGTTTAGGGTTCTCATAAGGGATCTCTTTGAATGCTAGGTTGATTAATTGTTTAGAGTTCATAATCTGAATTAGTTCTTCACCATAGGTTGTTCTCATAGCTAATTCTGGATTGATCACCTAGAACTTAGCTCTTAGGATAATTGATTAGGCACGAGAGTGAAATTAATTACCTGATAGAACCTAGGGTGAACCAAATAACTATTCGCAAAGAGATTTGGTTTAGTTGTTTTGTGAACAAATCAAACTTGAACTAAAAGCTGGTTTAGACTTTAGGATTCACAAAGATATTTGGAATTATAGGATCTAGACTTTATTAATTCTCGCAACGAGAGTTGGTTAATTATACTTTATTGATTTGAGTTCAAGAATCGTGCATAACCTGAATCCTGATTAGTTAGTTTATCTGCATTCATTGATTTCCTTAGAAATTTCATGAACCTATCTTTCTCCAATTGAATTTACAACAGTTTAATTTACGTATTTGCTTTCAATTACATTGATCACTTAGCTTGATTTTCTTCTATATAATCTATTGTTTATTGTTTCAATTTACATGTCTGAGTAGATCTCCTGTTAGGTTTAGGGTTCTCATAATGGATCTCTTTGAATGCTAGGTTGATTAATTGTTTAGGGTTCATAATCTGAATTAGTTCTTCACCATAGGTTGTTCTCATAGCTAATTCTGGATTGATCACCTAGAACTTAGCTCTTAGGATAATTGATTAGGCACGAGAGTGCAATTAATTACCTGATAGAACCTAGGGTGAACCAAATAAATATTCGCAAAGAGATTTGGTTTAGTTGTTTTGTGAACAAATCAAACTTGAACTAAAAGCTGGTTTAGACTTTAGGATTCACAAAGATATTTGGAATTATAGGATTTAGACTTTATTAATTCTCGCAACTAGAGTTGGTTAATTATACTTTATTGATTTGAGTTCAAGAACCGTGCATAACCTGAATCCTGATTAGTTAGTTTATCTGCATTCATTGATTTCCTTAGAAATTTCCTGAACCTATCTTTCTCCAATTGAATTTACAACAGTTTAATTTACGTATTTGCTTTCAATTACATTGATCACGTAGCTTGATTTTCTTCTATATAATCTATTGTGTGTTTCCTTGTGTCTTTGTGGATTCGATCCCTAAGTATTACAATCGACAAAGCTTTAGTACTTTTAGGGTATTAATTTGAACTTATCAAATTTGGCGCCGTTGCTGAGGACTCAATTCGCCATTAGATTTTAGTTTGAAAATTTCGACTAAGTTCGTCGGTATCGGTCGATACTACTCAGTGTCGGGCGATACTCGTCGTTTTCATTTATTGATATCGATCGACACCACCCAGTGTCGGTCGATTCGATCGATACTCATCGTATTTTTTGTAACTTACGTGCCTTGCCTTTTTGTTTTCAGGTGTATGCCTATTCGCGAAACCAGAAGGAACAAGAGCACTCAGCTAGTTGATCTGTCAAACGAGCTGCTAGCACTTTTGGAACGCAGAAACAGAAGAGCAAAGAAGCCAGCAGAGATGAACAACAATCCAGTGGACTTGGTTCAAGATGCAGCTGGTGCTTACAGAGATCAAGAGGGTCAATTGTGCAATGAGAGGGCAACGACTGGATGGAGAGGGGAACATCATCCTACCCGCACCTGTTGTCGCTGGGAATGTCACTGGAACGCAAATGCAAGGAATGTTGTAGCTAATCATGGTAGAACGATATGTGAGTACAATAGGCATGATCAGTTTTATGCAAATCGATCAGCGATTCGCCCTCCTGCTTTTAAGAGGAATGACTTTGAGCTGAAACCTGCATACTACACTCTTGTGGATCAGCACCCTTTTCATGATCTTTCCAATGAACATCCCATGGATCATATTGAGAAGTTCGAGGATTTGGTCACTAGCATCAAGAGCAATGGAGTGTCCTACGATTACCTCTTGTGCAAGCTTTTCCCTTATGCTTTAGGTGGAGATGCGACTTACTGGCTGAAGCAGTTACCTCCTGGGTCACTGACTACCTGGGAAGAGACTAAGACTGCTTTCCTGAATAACTTCTATGATGATGCATGATCCGAAGATCTTAGGAACAAGATCTCCCAGTTTTCTCAAGGCCCTACTGAGGCGTTCAAGGCTGCTTGGACGAGGTTCAGATCATATCAGAGATATTGTCCACATCACGGATACTCTGATGTTCAGCTGATGGGGTTCTTCTTCAGAGGAATTGATTGGAGGTATCATATGGCTTTGGATGCTTCGAGCAATGGAAACTTCAATACCAGGTATCCTGAAGATGCTTATGTACTGATTGAGAACTTGGAGTCTAGCAATAGCACCAAGAATGCAGACTTTGAGCGCAAGAAGCAAGCTGGTAGCATGGACGATTCACGGATTGCTGAGGTTCAAGCCAAGTTGGATTCTATGCACAACCTTCTGATGGGGAAGACAACAAAGGTTGTTCACTTTGCTGAAGATGTTGAGGTTTTCAATGAGGATGAAGCAAAGGATGTTAACTATATTTGTGGTTCTGGTTTTCAAGGTCAGAGGAATCAATTCAACAACAACCGAAACTTCAACAACAATTCTCAGCAAGGAGGTTCGAATCAGTTTGTCCAGAAACCATCTCAGAACAGTGGGTATACCAGGAACTATGGGAATTCATTTTATCAACCTATACCTACTAAGCTCACAGATAGCAAAATCGAGTCTATGTTCGAACAACTTATTGAGGGACAGCAGAAGCTAACTGTGGATTTCAATGGGAAGATTGATGTCCTGTACAATGATATGAGTGGAAGGATCGACGCTATCAATATTCAACAGAAGAAGCTGGAACTTCAGGTTGCTAAGACTTCAGAGGCTGTGAAAAGACAAGAAGGTTTTCTTCCAATGAAAGGAGAGAACCCAAGGGCTCACATCAATGCCATCACCTTAAGGAGTGGGAAAGAGGTCAATTCAGGAGTAAAAATTGGCCAAACTGCAGATATTTTCGTTGATCTTGATGATATTCTGAAATCGCTCCAGTATCGATCGACACCAGTCAGCATCGATCGACACCTGTCAAGATTCTTTAACGGGACACATCAAAACCCCGTGTATCGATCGATACCACTCCTGTATCGATCGAGACTGATCCTGCTGTCGAGTCAACACCTAAGGTTTCGAAGGAAGTACCTAATGTAGTTGCAGAGAGAGTTTACACACGGAGGATACCTTATCCCATGGCTACTGGGAAGACTAAGAAGGAGGTAGAAGACTCTAGATGCAAAGCAATCATGGATAAGTTGATTGTTGAACTTCCTTTTATCGATGCTATCAAGACTTCTCCAGCTTTCAGGAGATATGTTAAGAGGATGGTATCAAGCAATGTGAACCTTGAAGAAGGATGTTTGATGATTACTCATGAGTGCAGAGCAATCCTGACCAACATGATCTCAAAGAAGCTACCAGATCCAGGGAGTTTTGTGTTGGATTGTACAATATTCACATATAGATTTGAGCGTTCTCTTTGTGACCTTGGCTCAATTGTCAACCTCATGCCATACTCAGTTGCTAAAAGGATGGGGATGACAGACTTCACAACCACAAGAATCTCCCTGATACTTGCTGATCGCTCAAATAGACTTCTAGAGGGTTTACTCGAAGATGTTCCTATTAAGATTGGGAATTTTTTGATCCCAACAGACTTCATCGTCCTGGAGTATGATGCTGCGCCTAAGGATCCTCTTATCCTAGGCAGACAATTCCTTGCAACATTTGGTGCTTTGATTTATTGCAGGAATGGGAAGATCGCTCTCAAAATCGGTGATTTGGTAATGACTTTCAATATGGATAAGATGATGAAGAGACAACCATCGATGGGCAGACTTTCTTTATCGACACTTTCAGAGACATATCTGAAGAGTACTTCTTGGAGATGCACCCTGAGGATCCACTGGAGAGAGCATTGGTCTATTCAGCCACTTCAGAGGTCCATTCGTGTGATGATACTGTTGGATACTCGAAGATGCTCGATTCAGCATCGCCAGTATCGATCGATACTAGGGGAGTATCGATCGATACCATACGACCAGAAGGGGAGCTGGCCGATAGTTCTAAGCAAGCTGCTTGGCTTGGAGATTGGAGTGAGGAGAAAGCTCCTAAGGTGGAACTCAAACCACTTCCGGCAAATCTGAGGTATAGTTTTCTTGGTCCTAATTCCACATAACCAGTAATTGTTAATGGTTCTTTGAACAACACAGAGATTGCCTTACTGCTGAGCAAGCTGCGCAAATATAGCAAAGCTCTTGGCTATTCTCTTGATGACATTTCAGGTATAGCACCGGACCTGTGCATGAATAGGATTCATTTTGAGGACGAGTCAAATGCTTCAATTGAGCATCAAATGAGGCTGAATCTGAACCTGAAGGAAGAAGTAAAAAAGGAGGTGATGAAGCTTTTGAAACCTGGTGTCATCTATGCTATTTCGGATAGCTCTTGGGTCAGTCCAGTGCACGTTTGATTATCACTGGGCATCGAATGTGCATTGACTACAGGAAGTTGAACACGGCTACATGGAAATATCATTTTCCATTGCCATTCATTGACCATATGTTGTAAAGGTTGGCTAGTCATCCTTACTACTGCTTTCTCGATGGATATTCAGGTTTCTTCCAGATTCCTATTCATCCGGATGACCAAGGGAAAACAACCTTTACATGTTCCTATGGCACATTCGTATACATGAGAATGCCATATGGATTGTGTAACGCTCCGGCCACTTTTCTGAGATGCATGATGTCTATCTTCACCGACATGATTGAGAACTTTATGGAGGTGTTCATGGATGATTTTTCAGTGTATGGATCATCGTTCAAGGACTGTTTGGATAATTTGTGCAAGGTGCTACAGAGGTGTGAAGAGAAGCACTTGCTCCTTAATTGGGAAAAATTTCACTTTATGGTTCAGGATGGCATCGTGCTTGGGCACAAGGTTTCTGAGGGTGGGATCGAAGTTGACAAAGCCAAGATTCAAGTCATGACAAGCCTCCAACCACCGAATTCTGTGAAGGATATTCGAAGCTTCCAGGATTTTACAGGAGGTTTATCAAGGATTTCTCCAAACTAGCACGCCCACTCACCGCTCTATTATGCAAGGAGATCAAATTCGACTTCACACCTGAATGTCTTGCAGCATTTGAGGATATTAAAAAGGCTTTGGTGAGTGCTCATATTGTGCAACCTCCTGATTGGACTTTGCCTTTTGAGATCATGTGCGACGCTAGTGACTTTGCTGTTGGATCGGTTTTGGGTTAGAGGAAGGATAATAAGCTACATGTTATCTACTATTCCAGCAGGACATTGGACGATGCTCAGAGGAATTACAGCACCACAGAGAAAGAACTACTTGCAGTTGTTTTCTCCTTTGAGAAATTTCGATCTTACCTGGTTGGAAGCAAAGTTATTGTTCATACTGATCATGCTGCTATCAAATATCTGATGCAGAACAAGGATCTCAAGCCTCGCCTTTGTCGTTGGGTTCTTTTGCTACAGGGTTTCGACATCGAGGTAAAGGACAAGAAAGGAATAGAGAACGGGGTCGCTGACCATCTTTCACGAATTCGGATCGATGATGACGTCCCTATTGATGATCAACTACCAGAAGAGTCCATTTACTTCATTAGAACAGAATTCCAAATGGGTTTTGCCGAAACACAGAAATTCCTACGAATTGCAGGTTTTGGTATCGATCGACACTCACCTAGTGTCGGTCGATACCCGGCGATTTCTGAACATGTTTTGACCGTTGAACACCTTGGTGCTTCTGAAGAGTATCTAGTCGCTGCATCTGATTCTGATCAACCGTGGTACGCTGATATTGCCAACTATCTCGCTGCAGTTGCGGAGCCAAAGCACTTCAAGAAATATGACAAGAAGAAGTTTCTTCGTGACATAAGGGGATTCTTTTGGGATGACCCCTACCTCTACAAACATTGTTCTGATGGTGTCTATCGGAGATGCATTGCTGAATAAGAGGTACCTAGTGTTCTGTTTCATTTTCATGGATCTGAGTATGCTGGACACTTTGCTACTTTCAAGAAAGTGTCCAAGGTTCTTCAAGCAGGGTTCTGGTGGCCTACTATGTTTAAGGATGCTCATACATTCGTTTCCCAGTGCGATGTGTGTCAGAGGAGAGGGAAGATCAGTAAGAGACATGAGATGCCACAAAATTTCATCCTCGAAGTTGATATTTTTGATTGTTGGGACATCGATTTTATGGATCCTTTGCCTTCGTCATACAAAAACAAATACATCTTGGTTGCTGTAGACTATGTCTCCAAGTGGGTCGAAGCGATTGCTAGTCCTACCAACGATTCTTCAGTGGTCCTTAAGCTTTTTAAGACCATCATTTTTCCTCGATTTGGAGTACCTCAGATTGTTATAAGTGATGGTGGCTCTCACTTTATTAACAAGGTTTTCGAGAGGATGCTGAAGAAGCATGGTGTGAATCATCGTGTAGCTACTCCTTATCATCCTTAGACTAGTGGGCAAGTTGAGGTCTCCAACATGCAAATCAAGGAGATTTTGGAGAAGACTGTGGGTACCACTAGAAAAGATTGGTCTACGAAGTTGGATGATGCACTGTGGGCTTACAAGACCGCTTTCAAGACAACACTTGGGACTACACCGTTTCACTTGCTATATGGGAAAGCGTGTCATCTTTCGGTTGAAATCGAGCATAAGGCAGCATGGGCTACAAAGATGATGAATTTCGACATTAAGACTGCTGCTGAGAAGCGATTGATTCAGCTGAATGAGCTGGATGAGATTAGGCACAATGCCTATGAAAACTCGAAGCTGTACAAGGAGAGAACCAAGGAGTATCACGACAAAAAGATCCTCATCAGACACTTTGAACCCAATGATCAGTTACTTCTGTATAACTCTCGTTTGCATTTGTTTCCTGGTAAACTGCGTTCTCATTGGTCAGGTCCTTTCACAGTCAAGGAGGTTAGACCACATGGTGCAATTGTCCTGACAAATCCTTTAGGCGAAGAGTTCACTGTCAATGGAAAAATGGTGAAATACTATTTTCAGAGCACCAAGATTCCAGACGGACACATAATTCCTCTGGATGATGCACCCAGTGCCTGAACAGCGGTACAGTCAAGCTAATGACATTAAACGAGCGCTGAGTGGGAGGCAACCCACTGGTGAGTCTGTACATACTTCTTTTATTTTTGTATTTTTCGTTTTTGTGTCTTGTGTTTTCGTGTGATTCAGATGAAAAAGGTCTATGTCGACCGATACCATCACTGGTATCGATCGACATAAGGAGATACAGATGTTGCATCGACCAATGGACCTTGTATCGATCGATACCAGTAATGGTATCGGTCGATACCCAATGCACATGTAAGTTCTCTGATTTTCACGTCTCCACTATGTTCTTTTGCTTTCTTTCACCAACTCTAGGCTAGATAACACTGGGGACAGTGTTGTTCAAGTATGGGGGAGGTAGTCGCTGACATTGTTTTTTTTCTTTCTTAGAGTCAGTCGTTTTTGAGTCAAATTTTGTTTTATTGAGTCAAAACCTGTTGGAGACTGTGATCTTTTTCTTGACTCTATTGATCTGACCTTGCTTCTAAGTGACCATTGTTACAGAATCATATTTAGATCGACTAATGAAAAATCCAAAGGCTGGTCAGTTAACTAGAAGACACTCATGTTTCCAGCAAAGTTCTTTAAAGCCTGAGCCAATTTTTTGCACTTCATTGATGTGATTAATGTCCATAGAGCTTGATTCCTCATTCGTATCTGACAAAGGAATCCACGTGTTTAAAGTGATGGTATTTCTCTCCCTGTTACAAGTTAATAAATAAGATGCATTAAAATATGAAATGATTTTCTTCTGAGTAGAGGGTTAGGAAAATTTCCAGCAATCCCATTATTCTACTTCAGAGGGAATGATCACACAAAGGTGGAAGCTAGGTTAGAAAAATTTCCTCTGATACAATTATTCGTCTACACCTTTGATTACTTTTTAAGGGAAGAATAGGGGATTCAGTGGCAAACACCATCAATACTCGCGTCTCGAACCTTAATAAGCATATGCGAGAATATAATAAAAAATAAGTCTGGGTGAGAGAAAACAATACCATAAAGTGTGAAATTGGATGGTTCCTTGTCATGATATTGTATGGAAAAGAATCTAGAAGGTTCTTGGTATTAATCACAGCAATGAAACTGGCGATGAGGGATTTATTGAGTAATGCTGTGAAATAATGTGTGAAGTCTGGGAAACTGCGAATGTCTACGGAGAAGTACATGGTTGTTAGATTTGAAACTGGTTATGTGACATGTGGAGCACTAAGGAAAATGGTCATTGCAATGTTTCAAGAACATGTGAGTCTCTATGTTTTCAAACCTCTTTCTCTAGTTTAGTCTTCTATTTGCTTGAGGGCAAGCAAAGGCTAAGTATGGGGTAGTTGATATATCATGGTTTTTACCACTTTTAAGCCATGATATAAGTCCGTTTTATAAAGTATTTCTACTATTTTGTAGTGTTTTAGAGTCTTTTACAGGTTTTAGCACGTTTGGAGCATAGTTGAAAATATTGGAGCTTTCTGGAGCATTTTGGAGCAAAGCAGAAGTTCGTGTAGTTGAGTACCCGATTTGAAGGTTCAGTATCGATCGATACTGACTAGTATCGGTCGATACTCACTGCAGCAAGACACGAGTCGCGACTTTTAGAAGAGTTGAAGAATTGCAAAATTGCCCAGAAGACTTTATTATCTACAAGAAGCCCAACAACGTGATTTATGTTATTTATTAGGATTTTACACAACTTTGATGGCTATGCTTTATTGTACTTTGGTTTTGTGAGAGAGCTTTGGAAGGGAGACAAGTCTGAAACTCTGTTCGTCCGAGAGAAGATTTCGAACCCTCTTGTTACTCTTTCTTATTTATTCAAGTATTTATTCAGTCATGTTTATTGTTTCAATTTCCATGTCTGAGTAGATCTCCTGTTAGGTTTAGGGTTCTCATAAGGGATCTTTTTGAATGCTAGGTTGATAGTTGTTTAGGGTTCATAATCTGAATTAGTTCTTCACCATAGGTTGTTCTCATAGTTAATTCTGGATTGATCACCAAGAACTTAGCTCTTAGGATAATTGATTAGGCACGAGAGTGCGATTAATTACCTGATAGAACCTAGGGTGAACAAAATAACTATTCGCAAAGAGATTTGGTTTAGTTGTTTTGTGAACAAATCAAACTTGAACTAAAAGTTGGTTTAGACTTTAGGATTCATAAAGAGATTTGTAATTCTAGGATTTAGACTTTGATAATTGTCGCAACAAGAGTTGGTTAATTATACTTTAGTGATTTGAGTTCAAGAACTGTGCATAACCTGAACCCTAATTAGTTAGTTTATCTGCATTCATTGATTTCTTGAGAAATTCCTTGAACCTGTCTTTCTCCAATTGAGTTTACAACAGTTTAATTTACGTATTTGCTTTCAATTACATTGATCACTTAGCTTGATTTTCTTCTATATAATCTATTGTGTGTTTACTTGAGTGTTTGTGGATTCGATCCCTAAGTATTACAATCGACAAAGCTTTAGTAATTTTTGGGTATTAATTTGAGTTTATCACCAAACAGGGAAATAACATCTACAGAGGATTACCCAACGTCTTTGCTGATGCAAACACAAAAGCACGTGCACCTTCCTCATACTCAACGCTTGCCCTGTAATTTACAAAAGATTCAAAGTTCGATTAGCATAAGAATCTAAGCTGTGTGCAAGATTTTGACAAAATTAAAAATACAAGTCCATACCTCGGAAGCCAAACCCATGACTTGTCCATTTTACAACACCGCAACAGCTCCCAGACCAAAGTGAAATCAGAGAATAGTGAAATCAGACCCCGAAATAGTGAAACAATAGAAATCGATGTCGATTAGCCCCTAATTGGTACAAACGAAACTAAATCGTAAATCTAAATTGAAACCCCTAATTGAAACAATGACCTTAAGAAATTAGCCCCAAATTGAAACAAAAACCCTAAAATTTCGCAAACCCTTTTCTCAAAAATTTGTCTGTAAACCTGCGATAATAGTTTCTAAACCCTAAATATCTATGATATCGAGCAGCCAGAACCAAAGCTAACCTTCTATCGAAAAGTTTTTCTTCAGACTACTGACAAATCGAGGTCGATTAGGAGGCGAACAGCTATGAAAATCGATGTGCACAATAGCAAGAGGAGAGTGAGAATAGAAGACGAGCTTGAAAAATCAAAGAAGATGCAAAATCTGAAAGTGAAACGAGCGGGAGAGTGAGTTGAAATGAATTTCTCTGAGTGAGATGAGAGGGAACGAGAGTGGAGGGATTGTGAAAATTTCACTAAGTGTTAAGCGGGGCAAATAAGTTTACTAATTTGTCTTCCCGCTTTCAAATTAGACATCGTTTAAAAAATATTAATGCTATGTATTCCAAGCGTCACCATTTATTTCCATACAACCGATAATTTCATAGCGTTTACAAAATAACAAACGCTATTAAAAAATAAACCATAGCAAAACCACAATAAACTCTATAATGCACCGCTATAAATATCTCATTTTCCTGTAGTGTTCTCAACTTGCTTCAATCAAGACGACAACATCGGTGCATGAGATCTAAAGATGGTGCATCCTTACTTTCAAACTCACTTGAATGCAATGTGTTGAATCAATTTTTCAAAGTGATACCTTACAAGGAATGCTTATCATTTCTCCCAATGCACATGCAATGCAACCTATGTGCAAACTAGACTCAATCCTACACATGAAATGCAACTAGATGACTTCTTTTTTAGTTGCAAAATTTCAATTTTTTGATTTTATGTGTGTTTTCTATGCCATAAGTGAATGCATGATAATGCATGGGACTCAAGATGCAAAATCGAAAATAAGAAAGCAAAACACAATGTCAAATGACACAAACCCCTCCCCCCAGACTTGAATTGCACCGTCCCGGTGCAACAAAAGTCAAGGAGAAGGTAAAAATATACAAGAAGGTATATACAATGAAATGGAGTGTGGATCATACATTTGAGTGGAGAAAAGGAGGACGTGTTTTGGCTCAAACCGTCCTTTCATCTAACACCACGACCATTGGACCCAAGCGACCCTTATTGATGCTTGTTTTATATCTCTAGCTTGACAAATGATAGGCTTGGGAGGTCCCAAGGGCGCGTTTAACGTCTTTAGCTTGACGGTTACTTCCTCATTTTCGCTTCCTTCATAAAGATCACAAGAAAAGGGAAAAGATTAGCAACAAAAGGAAATAAAAGGCTCTAGTCTCAAGAAGATTCAAAATCCTATTGATCAATGCTAAACCCCAATGGCAATGGTGCCAAATTGATAGTAGGTTTTTTGTTAAGTTCATATCAATTCCTCTATGATTGTCATTGTAGCATAAGAGGTGTCAATCCATAGTAGTTAAGATTAATGCACTAGGAATGCATGAAACTTCTTAAGTTAGAGCAAATGGTTTTGGTTTTTAAGTTTTTGAATTAAGAAAGTAAAATGCAAGAAAGAAAACAAAACATAGAAGTGTTGGATCATGGATTAGACTATCAAAGAAATGAATAATAATCAAACAATGATTCATTTGGAAGAATTAAACACTATCCTAGAATATGAAACTCACAAATATGACTAATCCATTCTCATGGCACTAATCACTTCACTAATTACCTAATTGACATAATCTCTTGTTTGCAATTAGACAATCAATGAGCATTAATAAATCATTCCAATTAGTTCACTAATCACCCTAAACATCAACTCTCATTGGCTTGGATGTGAAAAGCTCACAATATGTTTGGTTCAAGCATTTCATCGAACACCTCTCGGACATGAAATGCTTAAGTTCTAGATTTGATTTCTCAATTCTAATCTAGCATTAAGAATTAACCTATGTGAAAGATATAACAAAGATCAATCTAAATCATCATCATCTAACCATCAAGACAATTGACTAATGATGCTAATGCACATAATCTATGCTATTCCTTAGGCCTAGAACATTTGAATAAGATTAATTCATTCTCATGACACTAATCCCTTTGGTAATCACTTAATCAATAGCAAACTCTCATTTGTGATTAAATGACTAACAAGCATTAATAACAAGTTCTATTAAACAAAATACACCTTAAACATCCACTCTCATGGGTTAAGATATGCAAATCCCTTATTTAGTTCTTTGGAGAATTTCATCAAACCTCTTGTGTACATGAAATTCCATGTGATATAGATTAAATTTCTCAAGCTTAATGTAGCAATAAGAACACTAAATAAGGAAGGAAAGCAAAGATCTAATACCTAAACATCACAAATCAATCATCAAACCATCAAAATCAAGCAAACCATAATCCAACAAAAACTCTAAAGTTTAAACATCAAGAACATAAGAGAAAAAGACATAAAAATGAAGAACAAGAATTAAATAAACATAATATAAAGATAGAGTGAAGAAATCTTCTCTGGAGTGGCATGAATGATGAAGATCCATCCAAAATCATCATAAGAAGAGTTTGAGATAAAATCCAACTCTAGAAAAAAGAAAACTTGCTAAAAAAAATTAGGTCTCAAGAGCTTAAAAAGAAAGAGGGGTCGAACCGGGTCAACCCTGAACAAATCGGGTATTGACCCGGTGGGTTTGGGTCGCACAAAAACTGTATCGGCCACCGGTGTCCGATACTAGAGGCCGATGGAATCCCCTGGTGGACTGCATCAGGCAACCACTGCCCGATACCAGAGGCCGATGGAATCCCCTGGTGGACTGAATCGGGCAACCACTGCCTGATACTACTGGCCGATGGAATCCCCTGGTCGACTGGCATGTGTGCCAGACAGACATGTCATTGTTAAATCTACTGTATCTTTCGAACCACTGCTCAAAACCACTTGAAACCACCTCCAGACGATAGCTAACTCAATTATCTACGAGTTTTCTGAAGACCTCAGAAGCTCAATCCGAATGGAGTCACTTAGTCCAGCCCGATATTTTAGACACCTCGGGTGAACTCTGCATTTGCTTTTTCTTCATAACTCCAATCATCCCCAAAATGTCTCCAAGTACCTATAAAACACTCCAAATGATGCAAGATTTACTAGGACCCAATGCAAACTAGTTAGACTCTAATTTGGACCAAAACACTAAAGAAATCTACGAAAACAGATGCATGATACTCAAAACACTAAGTTAAATGCATGCTGAAACTAGTAAAATATGAGAATATCACTAGCCTTCGCCCAGCAGCACAAGACTAATGTATTTTCATTTTTACAAACGTTTTTGAATGTTGGTTTTTACTTGGTTCTTAGTAGTGTTTTAGTCGCTTGGTTCTGGTGTCATTCTTTTATGAATTACAGTGTAAATATTTTACCTTTCACATATCAATAAATTTTACATTCCATCAAAAACAAATAACGGTGGAAGATATTGGTGGGTGGGGCGGGGGGGGGGGGGGGGGGGGGGGGGGGTTCAAGTGAGTCAAATGGTATACTTGACCAAGAAAAAAATTCTAATTCTTTTTTTTTGTAATTAAAAAAAGAACCACAAAATTTAAGCGATGATAAAAAAACCCCAATAAACGATAATCAATTCATGCTTTCTCGCACACGCCAACTGAATCTCTCTCTCTCTCTCTCTCTCTCTCTCTCTCTCTCTCTCTCTCTCTCTTCTAAGTTACTGTTTCCAATCTTTATATGATATACTTTACATTTTACTGTTTTAATACGGATTTTAGTATTTTATCTAAGCATTTTTATTCGGTTTTGTTGTTTTTGAGGTAATTTTCTCGTATTTATAGTTTTAAAGTCTATATAGGTCAAATCATCAAAAGAATGAAAAATGGAGCCAAAAAAGAGTTGTCCATGTCCAAGACATGTTTTCAAGTCCAAAAGATCAGTCAAGCACCTAAAGGTCAAGAAAAGCGGATTTCTCCAATTGGATAGCACATATGCATCAGAAGTTTTACCTTCGTTGGATGCCTTCCTTTTAATAGATTGAGATGAAATTTGGATATCATATAGAAATTTGAGTTAGATTTCATCTGGAATTGGTTTCAAGTCATTTGGATTCGTGGTTAAGAAGATGTATCGAGTTTACTGAAGGCATGTCCGGCTGGCTCGCAAAGGAGGCAGCTTTCCTTTTTCGTTTTAATGAAACCCTAGGTCGACTTTAGGGTTATATATAAATACTTGTTTTTAGCCTCTTGTTAGCAGTAATCCACCACAATAAACACCCCCCCCTGTATCATTAATAGATTGAGATGAAATTTGGATCCCATATAGAAATTTGAGTTAGATTTCATCTGAAATTGGTTTTAAGTCATTTGGATTCGTGGTTAAGAAGATCCATCAAGTTTATTGAAGGCATATCCGCCTGGCTCGCAAAGGAGGCAACTTTTCTTTTTCGGTTTAATGAAACCCTAGGTCGACTTTAGGGTTATATATAAATACTTTTTTAGCCTTTTGTTAGCAGTAATCCACCACAATAAACACAGCCCCCCCCCCCCCCCCCATTTATCATCATACATGATTTTTATAAGTATTTCATAGTGTTTCGATTCAAGAGCTTCCCGGGAGAAGATCCCGCCTTTGTAACTCGATATAGAAAATATTTCTAAACCCTCTTGCTTTTATTTGAAGTTTATGATTATGAGTTGCTTTATATCTCTTTTTGTTTCATCTATTTTCATTTGTGAGTAGTTTTCTTGCTAGGTTATCGTTATTCAATGAGTTCATGGATTGATCGTTAGATTGTTAGATTTGGGATTATCTTTAAAGTTCTTCATCTAAATTTATGTTTAATGCTTGTTGCTTGATTGATCATCTAACTATACTGCTCATAAGTATGTTTACTCACCGAAAGTGTTGTTAAATTATTTGAATTGATTTAGATGAGCAAAGTGTGATAACCGGCGGTAGTTGAGTTATTAAACTTTGTGAACGTATTGAACTTGAACTATTTATGCATGTTTAACTAATTAATTACCAGCGGGAGTTGAGTGATTTACGTTGTTTAAACATAATAATTGGCGCTGTGGAAGTAGGTTAATTATTCATTTGTGATTCGAGTTCAGAACATATTTATTGAATTTCCTGTCTAAATTATCCGATTTAATCGATCTATGATAATCTGCAAAGTTTACGATGCCTAGTACTTTGTCTACTCATTTTATATTATTTTTATTTGATTTTATGTTTATTTATTGTTATTTTTGTCACTATTCACAGCCCTAAAACAAAACCTCATAATTTTTCATCTTAGCTAAACTCGATTTTCATAAACTCGTACTGTGATTCTTAAGTCTCTAGTGGATTCGACCCCTAAGTACTACTGCGTTTGTTGTGCACATGCAGAATTATTTCAGGGATTAAAACTCTGTGTATCAAGTTTTTGGCGATGTTGCCGGGGACCAATACAATTGCCAACGAGTTTCGGACTAGAGTTCAGTCTAAGATACTTAGTTTTTCGTTTTTAGTTTTAATTTTTATTACTTTTCTCTATCTCTGTGTGTTTCAGGTTAGCTTGAGTATGGGAATCTTTGAAGAAGCATCTAGGAAACATATGGAGATGGATCCTCAAAACCGCACTATCGGAGAGTTTGATTCATTTGATGTCTTCTTCACAAAACCTCAACCAATATGCCCTCCACTACATATGGGAGAGTTTAAGATCAGCTCAAAACTCATTGCTTTGGTGGAGCAGCATCAATTTTGTGGGTTAGATGAAGATCTACCCATTGATCATATCAAAAGGTTCGACGAAATCTACAGTACAAGGAGATCCAATGGAGTTCTTGAAGATTATTTGAAGTGCACTTTATTATAATTCTCTTTTGTTGAGAAAGTCTACAAAACCAAGTGTCATTAGCTCGACTGTAAAAGTACCTTAGGCAAAGCCTAGAGGTCATAGGATCGAGTGACGCTTGGGACGGAACTAATATTACATGATGTGGTTTCGGGCCTGGGGGGATTACGGGTTTCGGTCCATAACCTCCTGATGATTCAAAAAAAAAAAGAAAAAAAAAAAGAGAAAGCCTACAAATGGATGAAGCCTCTTTCAGCAGGAGCAATCGCTACTTGGGATGAGTACAAGATAGCTTTCTTGGAGCACTTTTACCCTAAAGATAGATTGGAACAAATGAGAAGCAAAATCTCAGAATTTCAACAAGAAAATTTCAGCCAAGTGTTGAAGCTCCTCTTCTAGACCAAGATCATGTGGGTATAGAACCTACAGAGAGAAACCTTGAAGCTATGATGCACCAGCTTATGGAGAATAAACAACATATCATGGAGGGACAGAAGCAAAACGCCCAAGATATTCACAATCTCGGTTCCAAAGTGGACAACATTTATGATCATCTCAATGAGAACAATGAGGGGCTGTATGGGAATTTTATGGACCTCTCTAATCATGTTAAGAAGATTGAAGTACAAGTTTCTCAAACTGCAGAAGGTGTGAAGAGATTAGATGGTTTTCTTCTGGGAAAGGCCGAGACAAATCCAAAATTCTGTAAAGTGGTCACAACTGAGAACAAGGATGTGATTTCACTAGCACCTAGAGATCAATCTACCAACGAGTACCAATGTGGCGATGAATGAAGATGATGAGCTGATTTCGAAAGCACCACATCAAAGGAAGCTGCATAAGATGGAAGATCCATTGAAATTTATCTTCCCTTGCACTATAAACGGTATTGATTTCTTGGATTTTCTATGTGATACCGGAGATACTGTAAATCTAATGTCTAAGACCATAGCAAATAAGTTGGGGATTGTTGATTTTGAGCCTCCTAAAATGACACTCAAATTTGGAGACGCTTCTAGCACAACTCCATACCGGTTTGTGCGTAATTTGGTGATATAAGTGGGAGGATGTCTTGTTCCTGTTGATTTTAACATCCTAGAGATGCAAAACGACTCCCAAATGTCACTGGTACTTGGGAATCATTTCCTTAAAACCGTGGGAGCAATGTTTGATTTTCGCAGAGAACGAGTTTCTTTCTCCGAAATCAAAAAGAGAGTCTTCTATCATGCTGTTCCTACTAAAAGCTCGTGTTTTACAACCATCTACAATGAAGGGAGAGCAATTTTAGACCTTGGAGATGACATTAAAAAGGTCACAAGACGTTCCTATAGAAGCTCTTTACATCATATCTCATAAGTTATTAAACCGACAAAATCTGATTGCAAAAGCGTTTCAAGCGAGAAAGTTTCGACTTTGACTTCTCAAGATCGTGATGGGGATCACATTTGGGACGTTATCCAACTTGAGACACGTCATAGGGCACCCCTAAGAGCAGCACCATCCGGTTCTCTATGGTATAGATACACTGCAAACTTTCTAGTAGCAGAAATTGAGCCTCCTCAGTTTTTCGGTTATAAGAAGAAGAAATTCTTATGTGATGTTAGAAGCTACTTTTGGGATGAACCTTATCTTTACAAACATTTTCTGATGGTATTCTTCGAAGATGTGTTCCAGAAGAAGAAGTTCCAAGCGTTCTATCTGCATGCCACATATCTAACTATGCAGGGCACTTTGCTACTAACAAGATTGTCTCTAAAATCTTACAAGCTGATTTTAGGTGGCCTACCATGTTCAAGGACGCCCATGCCTTTATATCTAAGTGTGATGCTTGTCAAATACAAGGAAACATCAGCAAAAGGAATGAGATGCCACAGAACTTCATCCAGGAAGTCGAAGTCTTCGACGTTTGGGGAATCGACTTTATGGGTCCTTTTCCTTCGTCTTATGGGAACACATATATACTTGTTGATGTTGACTACGTGTCTAAGTGGGTGGAAGCCATAGCAAGCCCCAAAAACGATGCAAAGGTAGTGATGAAGTTGTTCAAGTTGATCATCTTTCCGAGATTCGGTGTCCCGCGAGTCGTTATTAGTGATGGATGTTCTCACTTCATTAACAAAGTTTTTGAGAATCTTTTGAAGAAGAATGGCGTGAGACACAAAGTTGCTACACCATATCACCCCCATACAAGTGGTCAAGTAGAGATCTCCAACAAAGAAATCAAAAGGATCTTGGAGAAAACAATCGGAATGATAAGGAAAGATTGGTCCGCTAAGCTCGAATATGCTCTTTGGGCCTACAGGACAGCCTTCAAAACTCCTATTGGAACCACTCCTTTTCATCTTGTCTATGGAAAATCATGTCATCTTCATGTTGCAAATGAGTACAAGGCAGAATGGGCAGTAAAGAAGCTGAATTATGATATCAAGACAGCAACCGAAAGACGTTTAGTTCAGTTGAATGAGTTAGATGAAAATTTTAATCTTGCCTATGAGAGTTTTAAGATCTACAAAGAGAGAACTAAGACATATCATGACAAGAAGATATTCCCCAAGACGTTTTCACCAAACGACGAGGTTCTTCTCTTTAACTCATGGCTTAAACTCTTTCCCAGTAAACTACGATCGCGATGGTCCGGACCATTCAAGATTAAAGAAGTAAAACCATATGGTGCTGTGGTGCTTTGGAACCGCAATGGAGGTGACTTCACTGTCAATGGACAACGTCTAAAGCCATATCTCGCAGATATTGAAGAAGTTGAGAGGGAAACGATTCCCTTAAATGATGCCCATCATGCCTAAACCGAAAAGGAGTCGAGTTAACGACTTAAAACAAGCGTTGTGTGGGAGGCAACCCACAATGTGTTTTAATTTAATTTTAATATTTATAACTTTATTAGATATTTAATTACTTGGTTTTTCATTTTTTGAAAATTTTCAAAAAAGTTTAAAAATACAAAAATAAATTTTTGACGAAGAAAGGAGAAGAAACGAGAAGAGGTCGAAGAATGGGCGCTGAAATCGGCCTAGAGAGTATTGGCCCGAGCTTACGCCTCAAACTGAGGCAAACCTCGACCTAGGGTACCAAACCTCCGATCTGATCCCTTCTGGCCCGAGCTCGACCAGATTTTTGGGGTGCACCTATTTCCATGGCAAACAAGGTGTCATCTATCAATCTTCTTGTTGTTATTTTTTTCTCCATTCATTATTTCTCTCATAATTTGATTTTCTTTCACACTGGGACGGTGCAAAGTAAGTCTGGGGGGATTGTGTCGCTTACTAATCCGTGTGTTCGTCTTGTTTTAATCTTTTTATTTTATTGAGTCGTTTTATTGAGTCAAAATTTTGTTGAAAATTATGAACTTTTCTTGGAACTAACCGTGTTACACCAACTTTTAGTGATGATTCTAACAGAGATTGACCACAGATTTTTACTAATGAAAAATCCATGAGTGGACCGACCTACCATAAAAACGCCCATGTCTCTAAAGAAATGAAGGATTTAGCGCTGGCTTCAACCTAATGAACTTAACTTTTCTCATATTGGGGCTTGGTATACATCGACCAATACACCTTTTTCAAGCCTACCATGACAAGTCTGTGTGAGTATGGTTTCTCTCTCTCTTCCCTTCAGTTAAATACTTCAATGCATAATGGATATGGATGGCGCAGAAGTGAACCGGGGATTTGGTGGCAAACACCATCAATACTCGTGTCTCATGAAAGTATGCCAAAAGAAGTGAGCCAGAGATTTGGTGGCAAACACCATCAATACTCGCGACTCATGGAAACTTATCCAAGGAGGTGAACCGGATATTCGGTGGCAAACACAATCCATACTCGCGTCTCATATACCTTGATCCCGTGAAAAAAAAATAAAAAAGAAGAAATCGATCTAAGGAATAGAGAAAAAGGGAGAGGAAAGAAACCGGAATTAAAACTGACTAATGGAGGAAAGTCTACATGCTTTTTTTCATCTTTAGTCATTGATTCACGTGTTTTCATCACATCAATTACCCTAATGTGAACACTACCGCAATCATAACGGTATGTCGTTGTTGTACTTAGGGATCGAATCCACAGGGAAATAAGAACAGCACAATAAGAATACAAGAAACTAATCAAGCTAAGCTAAACGTTTTTGTTGGTTTTTGTCTAACGAACTAATTACGGTAAAACTAAAAGTAAAGAGAAGAAATAGATAATGAGAAAAATACAGAACACTTGTAATGATCAAAGCTAAATTTAGAGACACAAATTCAAGGACGACAAGATACTAAACACGATTTAACTCAAGAAGACGAAGATATGGATCGTAGGATATGGCATGCGATTTCGAGTATTCGATGATTTTCTAATGATGTTTCTAATCACTCATTGAGCTTATTCTATGGCAAGGAACACTTTCAAATAGCTTAACTCACTCTCATGATGCTAAACCCTTCATCGATAATTCAAATTAGCTAATCTCTCAATTGCAACCGATTTATCGACAAGCATAAAACTCAAGTCCTTTTAAGCCAATTAATGATTCTTAGTCATGACTCTCGCCTTGCTAAGCATCAAAAACATAAATAGAAATCTTCTAGACAGTTACTAAACCTCTCTCAAGTGTAATCTGTCCATGTTCTAGAAATTGAGTAGCTAGTTCAATCCTAGCTTTAAGACCACTTCTAGTCATGAGAACCTTTGTAGTTTCATCCTAAACATCAAAAGATCATCATCTATTCCTCTAAATCAACCAATCCCACAATCCATAAATGAACTACTCACACATGGTCAAAACAGAAAACGAAACCGAACAAAAGCAAGACATAGCAAAAACAAGAAGATTGATGGAAAGAGTTTAAGAAAATCTTCACTAGATTGTTGTAGATCTTGAATCCTTCATACAAAAACAAGAGAGAAGAGAAGAGAAGTAGGTGGCTTAGAACACTCCAAAGAAGCAGAGAGAGTTGATATTTTCGTGCCCAGCCTCCCCCAAAAAAAAGGAGAAATGTTGACAATTATATTACATAAGTGGTTGGTTCCCAAAATCATGCTGAAAATCCGGATGCACTGTCGATCGGTTATGGCGATCGGTTATAACCGATCGCCTGAAGCAATCTTGATCGGTTTTAGCGATCGGTTTGTAACCGATCGCCTGTGTATTTTTCCGGTTCTCACGTTCCTTCTTCAATCTTTGCGGTTTCCTTCCGTCCGCGCTCATCCAAATCAGTCCCGAACACCTGAGAAAGGCTATAACAAGCCAAAAAGAACACAAAACAACCTAGGACATCCTAAATGCAATGCGACTCGATTTGGACCTAAATGCGACGTAAATGTTATGAAAACAACATGAAACACAAAGAAAACATAGGAAAATACGGGACTCAAGATGGTAAAATACAGGGTTATCAACTCCCCCGGACTTGCCTTTTGCTTGTCCTCAAGCGAATAAAGCAAAGTAAGCCAAGAAGAGAGGTTTGAAGGTGGGGACTCATATCCAAAAGGAAACACATCAAACTTTCAACTCAATGCCCTTAGGTAAAAATGCTATAATGCAAAAATCGCTTCTACTCTAACGAACTTCTCCATACTTATCGCAACTTGAATCTTTTACTTTAGTGCCTAAGACTTTAGAATCCACAAGCATTCATATCAACCAACTCTTTAACATTCAATTAAATCTTTTCAAGTGCGGTCTCACATAAGGGAATCTAATACATTCTCAATCGGTTTTGGTGAGAAAGGCTAGAAAGCAATATACGAGGAGGTTCAAATTTTACGGGTGATTTTCTCTCACAAAAACGTAATGCATGGCAATTCGAAAAAGCAAGGAAGGAATAGAACAATGATGTATCAAAGATTATCTTCCATCCTATCCTAGCTTTCTAATCTCTCGTCTTAAGCTCATTGCCTCACAATCTCTTATCCCGTAAATAAAACTCGTAGCCCCTTTTTTGGCTAAATATACACATTGCTCACAACCTCGTTTCTTTTATTTTTCTTAACACTCTAGGAGAGTTTCTCTTCTTAGTCTAAACTCTTATTCTGTTTTTTTTTTTTTTTTTTTTTTTTTTTTATATATATCGAGAGTTTAGATAACTTTAGATATACGGTTTCTCCTAGAGTTTCTCGCTTTCTTTTCTTTTTCTTTTTACACCTTAGGCTCTTTCTTTAGCCTACACCCGATTTTCTCTCACCATATCCCTTTTTCACTCACCATTCATTCCAACTTATCTTAACCATTCTATCTATCAAATCCCAAGTCATTTATCTAAGGAAGATAAGCCTTGTCGTTCCTTTCTCTTACAAGATTTTTCAATTGTATGCACTTTCAAGAAAAAGGCCTCACTCACAAATAACATGGGTTTGAAACAATTGGCTTAGGTGATGAGGTGGGGAACTATCCTAAAGATGAAGATAGCTACTCGAATTAGCACAAGAGTGGTAAAGTGGATAAGAAAATTCGAGTATATAGATTAAGACCATGAGAATGCATTTCGAACCCCTAGGCGAGACAATTAATGTTCAAATTAGGTTCAAATAATTAGAGTTGGAATCAAATCACAACGAGCTTCATCCTAATCAAGAGCATTCAAGCCAAGAGATCAAAGCATGGATTTTCCAAATTTTCGAGGCGGTTCAAGCATCATAACATGATTAACGAGGGCAATGTTTTCAAAGTTCAAGTGCTTAATCATTGTCCCCTATGCATATGAATGCATCCTATATGCTTCTAGACTCAATCATTTTTTCTTTTTTTTTTTTTTATGCAAATGCAAACTGCAAAAACGAAAATAAAAAAGAAACAAATAAAACTCAAAAACAAATAAACTCAAATTAGTACTCCCCCCGGACTTGATTTACACCGTCTCGGTGTATCACAAGTCGAGAGGTAACAAAAGTTCATAAATAGAAAAAGCAAGAATAAAAATGTTCAAAAGTTGGAAAGACTCACTAAATTTGATCTTGTTTGTGCTTTCTCTTCAGGGCATGCTCGGGCCTGCGTCATAATCCGTGGCGCGGTTGGTAGGGTCATCGTCCATCTCTTCATCGTCGTCATCGTCGTCATCGTCCGAGGAGACGTAGTTAGGCGGTTGAAGTTTCAATTTGGTCTGGCGTCGCGATCGGTTATAACCGATCGGTGAAACCGATCGTTGGGAGCAGATTTTTCTTCGTAACAGGTCGCTGTTTCGCAACCGATCGGCATAACCGATCGAGGCAAATTTCGATCGGTTATAACCGATCGGTGAAACCGATCGACCTTGTTCTTTTTGCCAAATTTCTGTTTTGATCCCGGACGTTTCTCCTGCTAATCCCGACGCCATGTAACACTGAAAACACACAAAACAATGATAAATTCAAACCTAAATCACACATATGAACATATTTACAAAGGATAACATGGGATTGCCTCCCAAGTGCGCTTGTTTTAAGTCGCTAAGCTTGACTTTGTTAACGCCTTATGCGTTTTGGGGTTCGGAAAGAGGAACCGTGGCTTGTTCCTCGATTTTGATGTCTGCCAGGTACGGCTTGCAGCGCTGTCCGTTCACTGTGAAATCTTCTCCGGAATCGTTGCACAGTTCCATTGTTCCGTAGGGATAGACTTCCTTGATCGTAAACGGTCCCGACCATCTTGATTTCAGCTTCCCGGGAAACAACCTCAACCTGGAGTTGAACAGCAGGACTTGGTCCCCGGTTTTGAATTCTCTCTTCAAAATCTTCTTGTCGTGGAAGGCCTTTGTCCGTTCCTTATAAATCCTCGAGCTCTCATAAGCTCCTTGCCGGATTTCCTCAAGCTCCTCTAACTGCACCAAACGCTTCTCGGAGGCAGATTTGACGTCAAAGTTGAGTAATTTAGTTGCCCACAACGCCTTGTACTCCATTTCCATAGGTAGGTGGCAAGATTTTCCATAAATCAGATTGAACGGAGTTGTCCCAATCGGAGTTTTGTAAGCTGTTCGGTATGCCCATAGAGCATCGTCTAGCTTGGTGGACCAATCCTTCCTTGTTTTCCCAACCGTCTTCTCCAGAATTTCTTTGATTTGACGGTTTGACACTTCAACCTGACCAGATGTTTGAGGATGATAAGGTGTAGCCACCTTATGCTTAACGCCATGTCTCTTCAAGAGTCCCTCAAACACTTTGTTGATGAAATGGCTTCCGCCATCGCTTATCACCACACGTGGTACCCCAAACCTTGGAAATATGATGCTCTTAAACAGCTTCACCACGATCTTAGCATCATTTGTTGGACTTGCTATGGCTTCCACCCATTTCGACACATAGTCAACCGCTACAAGGATGTATTGGTTGCCATACGAGGACGGGAATGGTCCCATGAAATCTATGCCCCACACGTCAAATACTTCCACTTCAAGGATCGGGTTTTGAGGCATCTCGTTCCTCTTGCTTATATTGCCCTTCCTTTGGCATGCATCGCATTTAGATACGAAATCATAAGCATCTTTAAACATTGTAGGCCACCAAAATCCAGCTTGTAGAGCCTTTTGGACCGTCTTGAACGTTGCAAAATGTCCTCCATAATCCGATCCGTGACAACTAAACAGAATCCCGGGAGTCTCCTCTTCCGAAATGCATCTCCTATATAGCCCATCGTTGCAACGCCTATAGAGATAAGGCTCGTCCCAAAAGTAATGGCGGACATCTTTGTAAAACTTCTTCTTCGAGTACCCTTGGAGATTCGGTGGTTCTTTCTCAATTGTCAAGAAGTTGACAAAGTCTGCATACCAAGGCGAGCTATCCTCCATGGTGTTTGTTGACAGCATTTCTTTCATCATAGAATCTGCCACGTGCAAGACTCGAATCAGGTTCACTTGTTCTTCGGGTAATGAGTCATTGATGGGGATTGCTTCCTCGTTTCTCATCCTCGACAAATGATCAGCTACTCCATTTTCAATCCCCTTTTTGTCTTTGATTTCAAGGTCGAACTCTTGTAGAAGAAGAATCCACCTTAACAATCTCGGTTTGGCATCTTTCTTAGCCAACAAGTATCTCAACGCAGCATGGTCGGTGTGTACAATGACTTTCGAACCCACCAAGTAAGATCGGAACTTCTCAAAGGAATAGACAACCGCCAATAGCTCTTTCTCCGTTGTTGCATATTTCATTTGAGCATCGTCCAGAGTCCGACTCGCGTAATAGATCACATGGAGCTTTTTATCCTTCTTCTGTCCCAACACAGCTCCGACAGCATAGTCACTTGCATCGCACATCACTTCAAACGGGAAGTTCCAATCCGGTGGCTGTACAATCGGTGCACTCACCAAGGCACTTTTCAGCGTCACAAAAGCTTCGTGGCATTCTTCATTGAAGACAAAGTCAGCATCCTTGCATAAAAGCCTCGTGAGTGGTCTTGCGATTTTTGAAAAATCCTTTATGAACCTCCTGTAAAACCCAGCATGTCCCAAGAAGCTTCGGATTCCCTTGACCGTCGATGGAGGTTCTAAAGTCATCATAACCTCAATCTTTGCCTTGTCGACTTCGATCCCACTTTCAGAAATGCGGTGCCCGAGAACAATTCCGTTCTTCACCATGAAATGGCACTTCTCCCAATTCAGAACGAGATTTGTGTCTTCACATCTTTTGAGCACCCTGCACAAATTAGAAAGACAACCACCAAACGAAGAACCATATACAGAGAAGTCATCCATGAATACTTCCATTATATCCTCAATATAGTCCGAGAAGATAGACATCATACACCTTTGAAAAGTCGCGGGTGCATTACACAAACCAAAAGGCATCCTTCGATAAGCAAAGGTACCATATGGGCAAGTGAAGGTCGTCTTCTCTTGGTCACTCGGGTGAATCGGTATTTGAAAGAAACCCGAGTAACCGTCGAGGAAGCAATAATATGAATGATTTGCAAGTCTTTCAAGCATTTGATCAATGAATGGCAAAGGAAAATGATCTTTCCTAGTTGAAGAATTCAATTTCCTATAGTCAATGCAAACTCTATGGCCTGTGATGGTTCTAGTTGGAATCAATTGGTCTTTTTCGTTTTTGATTACGGTCATTCCTCCTTTCTTTGGAACTACGTGAATCGGGGAGATCCAAGTACTATCCGAGATTGGATATATCACCCCCGCTTCAAGTAGTTTCAAAACTTCCTTTTTCACTACTTCTTTCAAGTTTGGGTTCAACCGTCTTTGATGTTCAATTGAAGCTTTAGATTCATCCTCTAAATGAATTCTATGCATGCACAATGACGGAGAGATTCCCTTTATATCCTTCAGAGAATATCCTATAGCCTTTCTATACTTTTTCAATTCAGTCAAAAGCATAGATGTTTCCTCATCATTCAATGCATCACTTATGATCACAGGATATGAAGAGTTCGGTCCAAGAAACGCGTACCTTAGACCGTTGGGTAGTGGTTTGAGCTGAAGTTGCGGAGCATCGAGTTCACTCCAATCATCCTCCACACTAGACTTACCATTGCTAGTGTCTACTTTTTCCTTGGTTCTCACGCTTTCGCCTATCTCAGAGAAGTATGCTTCTTTATTCCACGGCAGATGAGAGTCCAGAATTCTCTCATATTCGGTCGCTTCCTCGTTCACAAGCTTACACTCCTCGCTGTTTTGTGTAAGAGCAACTTCTAGGGCATCTTCCATGCTCAATTCCGTCAAGTACTCGTCAACCATCTCATCCAAGGTCTCTATGTAGAAAACCCTTCCTTCTATGGTTGGTTTCTTCATCACCTCCATTACGTTGAATTTCAGAACGAGATCTCCCAAGTGCAGATCGATCATGCCCTTCCTCACGTCAATGATGGCACCCGCAGTTGCTAAGAAAGGTCTCCCCAAGATTATAGGGTCCGATGGTTCTTCATCCATCTCCAGCACCACGAAATCCGTAGGGATAATGCTGTCCCCAACTTTCAACGGCAAATCTTCAAGAATCCCGATTGGAAAACGGATTGTTCTATCCGCTAAGACTAGCGAAATTCTGGTCTTCTTGAAGTTTGTGTATCCCAGCCTCTTAGAAACCGTCAATGGCATGAGGCTCACGCTCGCACCAAGATCAACCAAACATTTTCCAAAAGACATAGGTCCTAATGCGCAAGGTAGAGTGAAACTGCCCGGATCTTTAAGCTTCTTAGGCAAATTATTTTGGATTATCGCGCTACATTCATGGTTAATCTCCACCATGGCCTCTTCAAGCTGCCTCCTTTTGGTCATAACATCCTTGAGTAGCTTGTTGTATGTTGGGCATTCGAGCATAAGATCAGCAAAAGGTATAGTGACTTGAACCGTCTTCATGATCTTCTTGAATTTCTCGAATTGTTTGTCCATGATTTGCCTCTTGAACCTTCCGGGAAATGGGATCTTTGGTTCGTACGGTGGAAGGATGAAATCTACTTTCTTCTTGATGACCTCAGATGATTCATCTTCATTCTTCTTCTTCGAATCCTCAAAGATTGGATCATTCGAAATATCATTCCCGTCATTTTGGTCTGCGATCGGTTTTCGCGATCGGTTACTAACCGATCGGGGGCTGGCGATCGGTTTGTAACCGATCGGAGTAACCGATCCGGACTGGTCGATTTCGTCTCGTAACAGGTCGCTGTTTCGCAACCGATCGGAGGAACCGATTTCATCAAATTCCGATCGGTTATAACCGATCGGCAAGACCGATCCAAGGCTCTGATTTTGCGGATTTTCAACTACTTCTTCGAATCCATCCTGACTTGGTTCCTTTGGTCCTACCACAACCTGTTCCCTTGTTGGTAGCTCAGTACCACTCCTCAAGGTGATCGCTTGGCAGTATTCTTTCGGATTCATCTCCGGTTTTCCGGGCAAAACTCCGTTCGGTCCTTTAGATGTCGAGGCTACTTGAGCGATCTGGTTATCTAGGCCCTTAACGTGTTTCGACAGGTTCTCAAACTTGGCATTCAGATCCATGTAGACACCGTCGACCTTGTTGTTGATGTCTATCATCTTCTTTGTAAGTTCAACTTGCCCCTTAGCTTGCCCTTCCAAAATCTGTTTGAGCATGCTTTGCACATCACTTTGTGTTTCCTTGGTCGGTGCGTTCTCCTGGTTTGGGAAGTTGCTTGGCTTCGGTTGATACCCTTGCTGGTAGTTCGAAGTGTAGGCTCTTTGGCTTCCTTGATTTCCTTGAAAACCGCCTTGGTTAGATTTGAAACCTCCTTGGTTGAATGTCTTGGGCTGAAACCCCTGCTGGTTTTGTGTAGGGTAGATCTGATCTTGAGGGTTCTCCACGTTGTTGCTTCGATAGGACAAGTTAGGATGATTCCGATAATTCTGGTTGAACCCTCCTCGGTTCCCTTGGTAACCTCCTTGGTTCCCAATGTAGTTCACTTCGTTTTGAAGCTCTTCATTCCCTTCTTGTCCTACGTCTTGGTATCCTCCTTGGGCTCCATACTCTCCCACGTAGTTGACTGATCTTTGGCTCACAAGCAGAACCTTGTCCAGCTTATCACTCAAGTCCTTGAACCTCTGATCGTCATACCGTGCATCTCTCACCGCTCGATCATAGTCACCTCCATAGCCTTGGTCGCTTTGAGCTAGATTCTCAACAAGTATTTCTCCATTAATAACGTCTTGGCTAGCAAAACTCCCATTGCTTGCCGTGTTCAAGGCCAGTTGGTATTTTTCAAGAACACCTCGGTGTAAGATTCCGAGAAGTGCTTCTTTCGATACTCCGTGGTGAGGGCAGGCTCTTGTGTATCCCTTCAGTCTCTCCCACGCTTCATAAAACGATTCATTTGCTCCTTGTTTGAAGCTTGTGATGTCGTTTCTCAGCTTCGCGGTCTTTTGTCTTGAGAAAAACTTTGCCAAGAATTGCTTCTTGCATTCCTCCCAAGTTGGTATGGTGGTAGTAATCACTCCTTTCTCCCATTGAGCAGCCTTGTCTCCCAAAGAGAATGGGAAGAGAGTCAGCTTAACCACGTCCTCCGGGATTCCGTTCATCTTGACAGTCCCACACAAGCGGTCGAATTGATCGATGTGATCGATCGGATTCTCCATTGGCAGGCCATGGAACTTGGCGTTTTGCACCATGTTGATAAGGCTCGACTTTATTTCGAAGTTGTTGTTGACAAACGGTGGTGGCCTTATCCCAGTTAGAACCCCTTGTGTAGTAGGTTCATCGAATGCTCCGATCCTTTGTGGCTGTCTAGGAGCATGGACAGGCTGTCTCGGGTTTACGCCTACTCCTTGGGCTTCGTCCTGCTGTGGGTTCTCTCCTTGGGGAGGAGGATCAATTTGCTGACCGTCCATACCTAATCGTCTAACGTACTCGGCACGTTCTCTGGTTGCTCTTTGATTATCTCTTTCGAATCTCCGAATGTCTTGCACAAGTGGTTGTAAGTTCTCTTGCCCTTGACTCCTCGTGTGCATAAACCTTCAAAAAGCAGAGCAAACAAAACAGGGTAGTTTGGTAACAAGGTAAAGAAAAATACTTAGACTTAGATAGAATCCAAATCCTAATGGCTATTGCTTCATTCCCCGGCAACGGCGCCAAATTGATTCACGTGTTTTCATCACATCAATTACCCTAATGTGAACACTACCGCAATCATAACGGTATGTCGTTGTTGTACTTAGGGATCGAATCCACAGGGAAATAAGAACAGCACAATAAGAATACAAGAAACTAATCAAGCTAAGCTAAACGTTTTTGTTGGTTTTTGTCTAACGAACTAATTACGGTAAAACTAAAAGTAAAGAGAAGAAATAGATAATGAGAAAAATACAGAACACTTGTAATGATCAAAGCTAAATTTAGAGACACAAATTCAAGGACGACAAGATACTAAACACGATTTAACTCAAGAAGACGAAGATATGGATCGTAGGATATGGCATGCGATTTCGAGTATTCGATGATTTTCTAATGATGTTTCTAATCACTCATTGAGCTTATTCTATGGCAAGGAACACTTTCAAATAGCTTAACTCACTCTCATGATGCTAAACCCTTCATCGATAATTCAAATTAGCTAATCTCTCAATTGCAACCGATTTATCGACAAGCATAAAACTCAAGTCCTTTTAAGCCAATTAATGATTCTTAGTCATGACTCTCGCCTTGCTAAGCATCAAAAACATAAATAGAAATCTTCTAGACAGTTACTAAACCTCTCTCAAGTGTAATCTGTCCATGTTCTAGAAATTGAGTAGCTAGTTCAATCCTAGCTTTAAGACCACTTCTAGTCATGAGAACCTTTGTAGTTTCATCCTAAACATCAAAAGATCATCATCTATTCCTCTAAATCAACCAATCCCACAATCCATAAATGAACTACTCACACATGGTCAAAACAGAAAACGAAACCGAACAAAAGCAAGACATAGCAAAAACAAGAAGATTGATGGAAAGAGTTTAAGAAAATCTTCACTAGATTGTTGTAGATCTTGAATCCTTCATACAAAAACAAGAGAGAAGAGAAGAGAAGTAGGTGGCTTAGAACACTCCAAAGAAGCAGAGAGAGTTGATATTTTCGTGCCCAGCCTCCCCCAAAAAAAAGGAGAAATGTTGACAATTATATTACATAAGTGGTTGGTTCCCAAAATCATGCTGAAAATCCGGATGCACTGTCGATCGGTTATGGCGATCGGTTATAACCGATCGCCTGAAGCAATCTTGATCGGTTTTAGCGATCGGTTTGTAACCGATCGCCTGTGTATTTTTCCGGTTCTCACGTTCCTTCTTCAATCTTTGCGGTTTCCTTCCGTCCGCGCTCATCCAAATCAGTCCCGAACACCTGAGAAAGGCTATAACAAGCCAAAAAGAACACAAAACAACCTAGGACATCCTAAATGCAATGCGACTCGATTTGGACCTAAATGCGACGTAAATGTTATGAAAACAACATGAAACACAAAGAAAACATAGGAAAATACGGGACTCAAGATGGTAAAATACAGGGTTATCAGTCATGTGTGTGTTGTTTCCTTGCTAGGTTATCGGTATTCAATGAGTTCATGGATTGATCGTTAGATTGTTAGATTTGGGATTATCTTTAAAGTTCTTCATCTAAATTTATGTTTAATGCTTGTTGCTTGATTGACCATCTAGATATTGTTCATAAGTATGTTTACTCACCGAAAATGTCGTTAAATTATTTGAATTGATTTAGATGAGCAAAGTGTGATAACTGGCGGGAGTTGAGTTATTAAACTGTGTGAGCATATCAAACTTGAACTATTTATACATGTTTAAGTACTTAATTACCAGCGGGAGTTGAGTGATTTAAGTTGTTTAAACATAATAATTGGCACTGCAGAAATAGGTTAATTATTTATTTGTGATTCGTTCAGAACATATTTATTGAATTCCTTGTCTAAATTATCCGATTAAATCGATCTATGATACTCTGCGAAATTTCCGATGCCTAGTACTTTGTCTACTGATTTTACATTGTTTTTATTTGTTTTTAAGTTTATTTATTGTTATTTTCATCACTATTCACAACCCTAAAACAAAACCTCATATTTTTCATCTTAGCTAAACTTGATTCTCATAAACTCGTAGTGTACATAATTCTTTGGTCTCAAGTGGATTCGACCCCTAAGTACTACTGCGTTTTCTGTGCACTTGCAGAATTATTTCAGGGATTAAAACTATGTGTATGATTATGTCATTGTTGCATCGCGAAATCTCTCCTTTCTGATTTACACCAACCTTGTAGGAATCTACATGTGATTCTCGGAAAACCCATATTTAATCGATCTTCGAATCTTATCTGATCTTGATCACTAATCCGATCTTGGCATTATCCGATCTTGATCACTAATCGAATCTTATGGACACTATCACAAGCACAAGGAATGAGAAATCCATAACAAGAATAATGGACGGGAATTAAACCGGACCTAATCCATTTGAGACCTTGGTTGGGTCCTAATGAAAAAGTGTATTCATAGTATTCTAAGAGTTATGTTCTCATCGGCGAACAATCAGATGGAATGTAACAGAAATGGAATCATAGGATGTTACATTCTTAGAATATGATTTTCTCAAAGGTAAGAGATTGATAGGGAATTCCATCTTCAAGAGATGCTTATACCCAACTAGTGTTTTTTCTACTGACTAATTTGTGGAAGTTGATGAAAGTTCACGTGAACTATCTCAACTTAGTGGGAGAGAAACATTGGTTAATGATTATTCTGGTAAGAAATCACTAAAATGTGAGGTGCGTAGAATTGACAGTGAGAAAATTTCACGACGTTATTTTGAGATCAAAAGGGGAAGCTTTCATGATTTCTCTGTTCAGGATGATGTACTGGTGAGGAGGTTCATACAGAGCTTACAAATCACAACAAAGGTTTCGTGTGTTGAGACTATTCATTGTGATAGTCAAGTTTGTATTGCTTATGTAAAGTATCCCAAGTATCATAGAAGGACATAACATATTATGATATACTAAAGCAATTTTGTGACCATAATTTGACAGTATACCAGACCGGTTTAGTTAACAGGTAGTTATAGAAACTTAACTAACTTTACTAAAGCAATTTGTGTTTTTTCATAACGTCTCTTTGAGGATGCAGATTCTGAAGAGGCACCAGCTGATATATTAGAAGACGCATCAGGAGAAAGGAGCTGACGAAGGCGCGAAATCCTAACGTGTGGACTTTCCAAAAACCAAGAAAATATTCTTTGGAGAAAATGGAAGATTTACGAGCATAGAGATATCGCTTGAAGATACTCAGATATTCACTCAGGGATTTCAGGTAGTCTAGTATAAAAGAAGGTTTATGGCTCATATAAAAGGTTAACATTTTTGAGCTGCACTTTATCTTTGTATCGAAGAACCTGTAAGCTCTCAAGCAAATACAAAGACTAAAAGGTTAGTGTTAGTTTAGAATTAGGAATTGGGTTGGGGACAATCTACTGTTACGTATGATACTCTGCATCCTCCTGTTTTGTATCAGTACAAGAGGAGAGGTAAAGCCAACTCTTCTTAAGAGGCCCAGATAATGACCCATTAAGAAGGGTATCTTTATGGGATCAAGTTCTTCTAGAAGTTATCGTTGAAAGGTTGATGAATAAGGACAAAGATAAGGACACGTATTAGGAAAGGAGGCCTAGGCTGCACAAGAGGAAGAAAAACCACGTGACCTGCTTTTCTATTTATAGTTTGTTTCTGTTGAGATTTGGGGTATCGAGTATTTTGATCAAAAAGCTTGTAAGGGGAGGAGAGAGACTCCATTTATTAATTCTCTCAAGCTTTGTAGACAACGTTATCATCGGAAATATCAGGAATCTGTTCTTATTTCCTTGTTATTCTTTGTTTACAGAGCAACTCGTAACAAACTTGGTATCAGAGCTCTCTACGAGATGGGTCCAAAGAAAAACGAAACGGAGAACTTACAGAAGGATAACGAGAAGATCGCTGCGTTGGAGCGAGGCCTGGAAGAAATAAAGCAACAGATGGGAAAGCTGGGTGTGCTAGACCGTCTGGTGCAACGGCTAAACGAAGAGGCGGAGATAAAAAAAACAGGAGGAGGAGGTGTTGGCCTCGGGAGTGGTTTCACGCCAAAACGGAGCTTCCCGAGCCGACTTCGTTCGAGGGGAAGGATCGGGGAAAGGGATTGACACCAACCCACCACCACGTTTGGGCACAGTTCACGGGGGTGATCCCGGACAGCAAACGGAGGGTTTTCCTTTTCAGAGTCAGTCATGGAAGCCACCGGAGGAAAGGAACGAACCCATGACGAGAAGGATAGAGATCCCGATTTTTAACGGTGAAAACGCAGAAAGCTGGGTGTTGAGGGTGGAGCAGTATTTCGAGTTGGGTAATTTTACGGAGGCGGAGAAGCTCCAGGCGGTGCGGATGTGTTTTAATGAGGAGGCGTTGATGTGGTACAGGTGGGAGAGAGATCGGAATCCCTTCCTCAACTGGGAACAGATGAAGCACCGCGTGCTAGAGCAGTTCTCGGCCAGTCACGACACTAGCGCCGGCGAGCGACTGCTCACACTGCGACAAGACGGACCAGTGAAAGATTACTGCCGTGATTTCATTGCTCTCGCGTCCAACGCTCATGAGATATCGGAAACCGTACTGGAGTTAGCCTTTAAGATCGGCCTTAAACCGAAGATCCGCGCTGGGGTTAAGATGTTTGAGCCCTTAAACCTGAAAAAGATGATGGGGATGGCGAAGATGGTGGAAGAGTGGAACGAAACGGAAGAGTCACCGTCGGGGGGAATGAACAGGGTGAATCGCCAGGCCCATCAAAGGTCATCGGCCCAAGTTCAGCATGTGTCACAAGGTAACGGGTATGGGTCACACCAGAACAGGCCCAAGCCCAATATGTCCAATGAAAGACACGCGACTCAGCTCCGAAACACAGAAGGGAGGAACCCTAACTCCCACAACAGACTGAAACCTCCATTTCGCAAGCTGACGGCGACGGAGATCGCGAAATGGAAGGCAGAGGGGCTCTGTTTCAGATGCGACGAGAAATTTCACGCACGCCATCTATGTCCAAACAAGGAACTCCAAGTCTTGATGGTGCAGGAAGATGGGAGTGAAAAAGAATGGGTCGATGATTTGGAGGAGACGGTCGAGGAGTTCGAGCAGGTGATAACAGAGATGGCGGAGCTATCACTTAACTCGATGGTGGGGATCTCCTCTCCGCGAACCATTAAGCTGATGGGCACCATCCAAGGCATGGAGTTGGTGGTGTTGATCGACTGTGGAGCGACGCACAACTTTGTCTCGGAGGGCGCGGTAAAGAGCTTGGGGCTAGCTGCCACTAATACTAATGGGTATGGAGTGCTTACGGGCACAGGAATAACGGTGAAGGGAAGAGGAATATGTCGAGATATTGAGCTGGTAATGCAAGGATTCACGGTGCTCACTAGTTTTCTGCCTCTGGAGCTGGGAAGCGCAGACGTGATCTTGGGTATTCAATGGCTGGAAACATTGGGAGATATGAAGGTGAACTGGAAAATGCAGATAATGAGGTTCAGGGTGAATGGAGAAAAAGTGACGCTAAGGGGAGATCCCAGTCTATGTTGCTCGGCGATTTCATTGAAGTCCTTATGGAAGGCCTTGGAACAAGAAGGACAGGGAATGATAGTGGAGTTTGGGGGATTACAAGCAGAGGAAGGCAGGGGGATTCCTACACCACCCGCACAGTTACAACCGATCTTGGAGGAGTTCTCTCATGTGTTTAACGAACCTGTTGGGCTACCTCCTTCACGAGGCAAGGAACACGCCATTGTTTTGAGGTCTGGCACAAGCCCGATTAGTGTCCGACCGTTCCGATATCCGCATGCCCAAAAGGAGGAAATTGAGAGGCAGGTTACAACTATGATCGCCACGGGCATCATCAGAGAGAGTGGCAGTCCTTTTTCGAATCCAGTACTGTTGGTGAAGAAGAAAGAGGGTAGCTGGAGGTTTTGTGTCGATTATCGGGCTCTGAACAAAGCGACGGTCATTGACAGTTATCCCATTCCAATGATTGACCAATTGCTGGATGAGCTGCAGGGAGCAGTCATCTTCTCCAAATTGGGTTTGAAATCCGGGTATCATCAGATTCTTGTAAGGGCGGAGGATGTGCAGAAAACAGCATTTCGGACTCATGACGGTCACTACGAGTTCCTCGTCATGCCGTTTGGACTGTCAAACGAACCTGCAACGTTCCAATCACTCATGAATGATGTCTTCCGGCGTTATCTCCGCAAGTTTGTCCTTGTATTTTTCGACGACATTCTTGTCTACAGCAAGAACCGGAAGGAACATGGTGAACACCTCAGGTTGGTTCTGCGAGTACTGGCGCAGCACGAGCTCTACGCAAACAGAAAAAATGTCAGTTTGGCAGTGACGTGATTGAATAGCTGGGCCATGTGATTACGGCTCAGGGGGTGGCAGCGGACAAGGGAAAGATCCAAGCTATGGTAGACTGGGCAGTACCAAGGAATGTCAATGAGTTGAGGGGCTTCCTCGGTCTCACAGGATATTATAGCAAGTTTGTACGAGGATACGGTGATATAGCTCGACCTCTAACTTCTCTACTAAGGAAGGAACAGTTCAAATGGGACGAGACAACCACAATAGCTTTCAACAAGCTGAAGGTGGCAATGACTACAGTCCCGGTGTTAGTCTTACCAGACTTCTCAGCCCTCTTTGTGGTCGAGTCTGACGCATCAGGGGTAGGACTGGGGGCTATTTTGATGCAGAACCAGAAACCACTAGCCTACTATAGCCAAGCACTCACGGAAAGACAGAAGTTGAAGTCATTTTATGAGCGTGAGCTAATGGCGATCGTGTTTGCAATCCAGAAATGGAGACATTATCTCCTCGGGAGAAAATTCGTAGTGAGAACTGACCAGAAGAGCCTGAAGTTTCTGTTAGAACAGAGGGAAATCAATCTTGAGTATCAGAAGTGGCTGACCAAGATACTGGGTTTTGATTTTGATATTCACTACAAACCCGGGTTGGAAAACAAAGCGGCTGATGCTCTGTCTCGTCGGACAGCCGTGCCGGAGCTCTTTGCAATATCTGTCCCGGCCGCAATTCAGCTGGAGGAGATATGTTGTGAGGTAGACAAGGACCCTGAGCTGAAACGATTGATTGAAGAGCTGAAGAAAGACGTGACCACACACCCTGAGTACTCCCTGGTGCAGGGAAGATTGCTGCGCCACGGTAAATTGGTTATACCCAAGTCCTCTAAGCTTATCGGGCTGATTTTACGGGAATTCCACGACGGGAAGTTAGGGGGACACGGTGGAATTCTTAAAACACAGAAACGGGTAGGAGAAATGTTCTATTGGAGCGGCATGATGATGGATATAAGGAGGTATGTCGCAGCATGTCAAACGTGTCAACGACACAAATACTCTACCTTGGCACCAGGAGGGTTGCTTCAGCCGCTTCCAATTCCATCCAGTGTATGGGAGGATGTGTCCATGGACTTTGTGGAGGGGCTGCCACGGTCTGAGGGGTTCAATGCTGTGTTGGTAGTGGTGGACAGATTGACTAAATATGCTCACTTCATCGGGCTACGACACCCATTCTCTGCCACAGATATCGCAGTGATATTCATACAAGAGGTAATCAGGTTGCATGGGTTTCCGAAAACAATTGTCTCTGACCGTGACAAGATCTTCACCAGTAATTTCTGGAAGGAGCTGTTCCGTATGGCAGGGACAGATCTATGCTTCAGCACTGCCTACCATCCCCAATCGGATGGGCAGACGGAGGTAACGAACAGGGGGTTGGAAACACTGCTGCGTTGCTTCTCAAGTGAGAAACCAAGGTGCTGGGCAAGGTTTCTGCCATGGGCAGAGTTATGTTACAACTCCTCCTTCCACTCAGCGATTCAGATGACCCCATTCAAAGCTGTGTATGGTCGGGATCCTCCGTCCCTGATCAAGTATGAGAACGGTTCTACAGCCAATGCGGACTTGGAGAACCGCCTGTTAGAGAGGGACGCTATGCTATCTTTGCTTCAGAAACAAATTCACAAGGCACAACAGGTGATGAAACAGAGGGTCGACAATCACCGCAGGGAAGTTGAGTTTGCCATCGGGGATAAGGTGCTACTCAAAATGCGCCCTTACAGGCAGCAATCATTGGCAAGAAAGGTCAACGAGAAGCTGGCAGCTAGGTTCTATGGTCCATTTGAGGTTGAGGCACGGGTAGGAGCAGTTGCTTATTGTCTAAAGTTGCCTCCGGAAGCTCGCATTCACCCCACTTTCCATGTTTCCCAGCTCAAACTGGCTCAAGTGAGTTCATTGGCACCAGTTTCGATCCCACCACAACTTACTGTTGAAGGAGTGCTGGACGCAGAACCATTAGCAGTCTGGGGTGCACGTGTGAATGCTGTGTCGGGCCAAGATGAGGTATTGATCAAGTGGAAGGGTCTGCCAGATCACGATTGTTCTTGGGAGTGGAAGAAGGTCATCAAAGGGCAGTTTCCTCACTTTGACCTTGAGGACAAGGTCAATTTCAAAGAGGCAGGTAATGTTACGTATGATACTCTGCATCCTCCTGTTTTGTATCAGTACAAGAGGAGAGGTAAAGCCAACTCTTCTTAAGAGGCCCAGATAATGACCCATTAAGAAGGGCATCTTTATGGGATCAAGTTCTTCTAGAAGTTATCGTTGAAAGGTTGATGAATAAGGACAAAGATAAGGACACGTATTAGGAAAGGAGGCCTAGGCTGCACAAGAGGAAGACAAACCACGTGACCTGCTTTTCTATTTATAGTTTGTTTCTGTTGAGATTTGGGGTATCGAGTATTTTGATCAAAAAGCTTGTAAGGGGAGGAGAGAGACTCCATTTATTAATTCTCTCAAGCTTTGTAGACAACATTATCATCAGAAATATCAGGAATCTGTTCTTATTTCCTTGTTATTCTTTGTTTACAGAGCAACTCGTAACATCTACTTAGTAGAAGTGTGTATTCCAAATAGGTTGTAATCGTCAAACGATTAGCTTATCAGATTCTAAAAAAATATTGTGTTCAGCTTGGCGCTTTCCAAGTCTATAATTCATGTGTTGCATTAGGTTTTTCACACTTACAATTGGTATCAGAGCAAGCATCTGCTAAGAGGTGTTTGGGTTCTTATAATCAAGTGTGATTTATGGACAAGTATGGAAAACATGCAACAGATTATGTATACAAAGTTTGTAGTTCTTCACAAGGAGAATTTTGGTTGGTGGAAATTTCATATTACGGCGTTGATCAAAGGTATCGATGAGGATTCGTGGACAATGGTGGAAGAAAGTTGGACTGAGCCAACTGTAAAGTAGAAACAGGTGCGGATATCCCGAAACCAAAGAAAGATTGGACAACCAAAGAGAAAACTTTCTCCAAATTCAACTCCAAAAATTTCACCGTGATTTGGTCATCTCTCATTGTTGATCAAATTCAGAAAGTGCAAGGGCGTACAACTGCCAAGGAAGCCAAGGAAGCATGGGAATGTCTGAAGACTCAATATGAAAGAACAAGTGTTGTCAGGAGAACTTGAATTGATCTGCTTGCATCTCAGTTTGAAACAATTACTATGGAAGCTGATGAAACAATTGAGGCCTTCAGTTGATAGATCAGTTCCAACGCTAATGAAGCTTCTGTGTTGGGTAAGAAATACAAGGATAAAAAATTGGTAAAGAAATTTCTAAGAAGTCTACATGAGAAGTTCCAGTCACACAAATCTGCAATTGAGGTATCAAAGAACTCTGATGAGATGACCTTCAACCAAGTGGTTGGAATGATGCATGCTTTTGAAATGGATCAAAAGAAGAAACGTTCAACCAAAGAGAAAGGTTTGGCATTTGCAGTGGTCAAAGAAGTTAAACAACATGATTCATCAGAAGACCAACTTGGGATGATCATGAAAAATACTTTAAGAAGTTTGAGAGAAATCTGAAAAATGGTGGCTTTGTTCCAACTAGGAATGAGTTAGAATCAAGGAACGATATGGGACTCAAAAAATCCAAATTGAAGTGTCGGGAGTGTGAGGGTTATGGTCACTTCAGGTCTGAATTCCCCACATTGAAAAGGAGAGAGACACTCAAGTGCACTAAATGTAAAGGTCTCGGACACACTAATTTTGACACTATTGGAGCAGCGAAACCAAAAGAGAAATCTCTTATATGTCG
Source organism: Eutrema japonicum (assembly GCA_030161315.1). NCBI lineage: Eukaryota > Viridiplantae > Streptophyta > Magnoliopsida > Brassicales > Brassicaceae > Eutrema > Eutrema japonicum. Next base: position 42,395,838 of record BSQW01000011.1, read on the forward strand.
TGATGAATCAGAACCAGAAGATGATGATGATACTGATGGAGATCAGCTGTTGAACTTCATTGCAAACCTTGGTGTCATCGATGAAGGTGCATACTTAAAAGAAAAATCTGAACAAGCTGATGACTCAGGTTTTTCCATGTACGAGGAAACAAACTCTTGTGTGATAGTCTTGTCAAGATTAGACAAGAACACTCAAAGCTGAAACAAGAAAGGGATGAACTTGCAAAAAAAATCAGATCAACTATAGGATGATCTTAACAAGGAGCATGAAAGAACGGAGAAGCTACAACAGGTAACTGATGAGCTCTGGCTGAAACTGTCAAGTGAGATAGAAAAATATCAGGGTCTTGAAGAAAGATTAACGGAATAGCTGAGGAATATCAAGATGCTCAGCAAAGGGACTAAAGACCTTTACATGTGTTATCTAGAAGAATTGGTAAATCATATTATGGTTTGGGATATCGTGAAACTGCATAGACGAAGTTTGTGAAGGCTACTCCAGTTGCTCAAGCATCATCAAGATATCAGGGAGGACAGCATGAAAATCAGGCTCAAAATCAACATCATATCCAAAATAAATGGAACACGAGTCGAACCAGGAATAGTGACTGATTACCAGAACAAAGAAAGAATGTTTACAAAATGCTTTTATTATAAAAGGCAGGGTCATTAAAAATATCAGTGCTACCGTTTCCTAGCCAGATTTCATCAAATGATGAAGTACAACAGATTCTACATTTAAAAGAGGAGGGGTAATCAAGTATGGATGAAGAAAGATGAGTTGCACAACTACATCATACATGGCAATAGTGCTAGAATCAGAAGAAGGATCATGGGAACATAATTGGTACTTTGATAGTGGGTGTTCAAAACCTATGACAGGAGAACATGAGACTTTGCATGCCATTGAGAATATCTCATGGAAGAGTTACATTTGGAGATGGGAGCAAAGGTAAAATCAAAGGAAAAAGTATAACGAATGGTCCACATAAACCTGATCTGGAAAACGTGTTATGTGTTGAAGGATTAAAACCCAACTTGATAAGCATCATACAACAATTTGACGAAGGCTTGTCTGTAAACTTTACAAGAACCGAGTGAAAAGCCATTGATGAAAACGGACTGACTAAACTGAGAGAATCATATCGGTAACAGTTACTACATGTGGAAGCCATCTGATAACTGTGTGTTAACTGAAAAGGAGGATGATATGGAGCTGTCAAATGAAGATTGGGTGGAGACCATGCAAGAAAAGCTGAATCTGATACAAAAGAACAATACTTGGGATCTGGTATGTGCACAAACGAATAATTTGTTACAAGAGGAAATTGGTGATGTTAGTGAAGTCTTCTCTCATGTAGTCAAATTAGAATCATTTCAATACTTGATTGGAACAAAATGCTTGATGGGCTTTACGGTACATCGAATAGATACCAAGAGCATGATAGGTGATCTAGGATTTGTGTTTGACTGGGAACGAGCATTGAGTGCTATGTGTTACTTTTTTCACATCTACCCTAACCCTTCAAGACTAACAACAAGGCATTATTGATAAAGTTTTGTTCATTCGCAAATATGGCAACGATGTTATAGTGGCTCAACTACATGTTGATGAGATTATATTTGGGGCCACAAAGCATAAACTATTTGATCAGTTTATACAGATCATGAGCATGGAAATCAAGGAGATCATGATCGAAATACTGAAATACTAGCTTGATCTAAGAATGAAACAGACTGATGAATGTATATTCATATCTTAAGAGTGAAACTTCGCCTTAGCTCTCGTCATAGGTCCTTCCGGAACATGCAATGCCTCCTCGGGTTCAAGCTCCTCCTCGGCAAGCTTCTCCTCGGCTACGAGCTCCGCTACTTGACCAACCTCTATTGTGCAATCTAGGATCATATCATCCCCCTCCTCTTGAGAAGAATTTGTCCTCAAATCTGGACTATCTGCAATAAAAGGAATTAAGTCAGAGATATTGAAGCTTGAGCTAATGGTATACTTACCTTGCAAATCGATTTTATAGGCATTGTTGTTGACCCGTTTAAGGACTTGGAATGGACCATCGGTCCTTGGCAAGAGCTTAGACTTCCTCTCGTTCGGAAATCGTTCTTTCCTTAAGTGAATCCACACTAGATCACCGGGTTCAAATATCCGCCCGTGCCTTCCTTTGTTTGCTTGTTTGCGGTACTGCTCAGTCCTTTTCTCAATATTTTTCCGGGCCTGCTCGTGTATCTGCTTAACAAATTCTGCTCTTTTTTCCCATCAAGATTCACATGCTCACTCGAAGGTAATGGGGTTAGATCTAAAGGCGTAATAGGATTAAAATCATAAACCATTTGAAACGGTGAATACTTAGTAGAATAATGAACATCATGATTATATGCAAACTCAACATGAGGCAAAGAATCTTCCCATGATTTAATATTCTTCTTAATAATTGCACGCAAAAGAGTAGAGAAGGTTCTATTCACTACTTTCGTTTGCCCGTCATTTTGCGGGTGACAAGTGGTTAAAAACAAGAGTTTAGTTCCTAACTTAGTCCAGAATGTTTTCCAAAAATAACTTAAGAACTTAGTGTCCCTATCCGAAACAATCGTCCTAGGCATACCATGCAAGCGAACCACTTCCCTAAAGAATAATTGAGCGACTAAAGATGCATCATCAGTTTTATGACAAGGTATAAAATGAGCCATCTTAGAAAATCTATCGACAACTACAAAGACGTAATCTCTACCTTTCCTAGTTATCGGCAATCCAAGGACAAATTCCATCGAAATATCAGTCCAAGGAGAAGTAGGAATAGGCAAGGGAGTATACAAACCTTGCGATTGTACCTTAGACTTAGCTTGTTTGCAAGTGACACAACGTCCGCAAATCCTCTCGACGTCCCTCTTCATATGCGGCCAATAAAAGTGTGCTTGTAAAGCACTTAGAGTTTTATCCACTCCAAAATGTCCCATGAGACCTCCTCCATGTGATTCCCTAACAAATAACTCTCGCAAAGAACAGTGAGGCACACAAAGGCGATTTTCATTAAACAAAAATCCGTCATTCCGAAAATATTTTCCAAAGGCAAATTTTTCACAATATTGAAAAGCTTCTTTGAATTCGGCATCGGTTGCATATAAATCTTTGATTTGTTCAAATCCAAGCAACTTAGCTTCAAGAGTAGAAAGCAGTACGTACCTTCGAGATAAAGCATTGGCAACCACATTATCCTTACCTTGTTTATACCGAATGACATAAGAAAAGGTTTCTATGAACTCAACCCATCGAGCATGACGTTTGTTCAGTATGGATCACGAATTCTTTGGGCCATAGGTAATGTTGCCACGTTTGTAGAGCTCGAACCAAGGCGTACAGCTCCTTGTCGTATGTCGTGTAGTTCAAAATTGCTCCTCCGAGTTTTTTTGCTGAAATAGGCAATGGGTTTCTTTTCTTGCATAAGCACAGCTCCAATACCTATACCTGAAGCATCACACTCAATTTCAAAAGTCTTCAAAAAATTAGGTAAAGATAAAAGTGGTGCGTTTGTGAGCTTCTCTTTCAAGGCCTGAAAGGCGTTTTCTTGTGCTTCTTCCCATTTGAATCCCACATCCTTTTTGATTACTTCCGTAAACGGTGCGGCAAGAGTACTAAAGTCCTTCACAAAGCGTCGATAGAATCCCTCAAGTACATGAAAACTCCGTACTTTTCCCACCGTCTTTGAGTTAGGCCATTCGCGGATAGCCTTCACTTTTTCCTCATCAACTTTAATGCCATGTGCACTTACAACAAAGCCTAGAAAAACGAGGTTATCTGTGCAAAAAAGTGCACTTCTTCAAGTTGGCAAAAAAATTGCTCCTTTCTAAGAACACTCAAAATAGATTTCAAATGTTCTACATGCTCGTCTAAGTTCTTGCTATATACTAATATGTCATCATCGAAATAGACCACAACAAAAACCCCAATAAACGATCTCAACACATGATTCATCAGCCTCATAAACGTATTAGGTGCGTTAGTTAATCCAAAAGGCATTACTAACCATTCGTACAAACCATGCTTAGTTTTAAAGACTATTTTCCACTCATCTCCCTCTTTCATCCTAATCTGATGATAACCGCTTTTGAGATCTATCTTAGAAAATACACTAGATCCATGCAATTCATCTAACATGTCATCTAAACGAGGGATAGGATGACAATAATTTACCGTAATATTATTGATGGCACGGCAATCAATACACATTCGCCATGTTCCGTCTTTCTTTGGAACAAGTAGGACGGGTACAGCACACGGGATCATACTCTTGCGAATATGGTCTTTCTCCATAAGCTCAGTGACTTGTCGCTGTAGTTCCTTAGTCTCCACCGGATAAGTCATGTATGCTGGTCGGTTTGGAAGAGCCACCCCCAGTACAAAATCAATTTGATGTTCAATTCCCCGGACTGGTGGCGAACCGCTTGGGTTGTCTTCGGAAAAAACGTCATCGAAGTCCTGTAAAACAGAGATAACACTGCCCGGGATATCCGGCTCAAGATTAGATAAGCTCATGAGAGCTTCCTTATACAGAAGTACAATAAAAAAATACTCATAAAATAAAGCTTGCTTTACCTCGCTAGCTTTCGCAAATAGAGTAGAATTCCTTACGGTTTTGCTTTCCAAGGTCTTTGACAGGATCTTACTCAAGCTCTTACCTTTTTCTTGGTGGACCTTAGTATCCGAAATACTCACAACATCTCCTTCCTTTTGTTTCTCTCGGAGTTTCTGGTCTTGGTAAATCTCTTGCGGAGTCATAGGAACTAGAACAATGTTCTTTCTTTTGAACACGAATGAGTGTTTGTTTGTGAGACCGTCATGAGTTACCTTTCGATCAAACTGCCACGGCCGTCCTAAGAGTATATGACCAGCCTCCATAGGTAGTACATCGCAAAGGACCTCATCACCATAACTGCCTATCGATAACGGAACCAGAACTTGCTTAGTTACCTTCATATGTCCGACGTTGTTCAACCATTGGAGATGGTACGGCCTGGGATGCTTCTGTTCTTCCAAGTTCAATTTCTCCACAAGAGTTGTGCTTGCTACGTTAGTACAGCTCCCTCCATCCACGATGAGGCTGCATACTTTTCCTTTCACGCGGCACCTTGTGTGAAATAGGTTCTCACGTTGCTCTTCTTCCTTGGTCCTGTCGTGAACAAGCAAAGATCGTCTTGTAACTAACAACTCACCTCTCTCGGCTATTTCCGCGGTCTACTCCACAGTAGATGGCTGCTCCCATTCGTCGTCTTCTTCTGTTTCGATCTCTCCATTGTCCCTCAATACCATAGTCCTTTTGTTCTGACAAGCATTGGCATAATGCCCCTTTCCTTGGCACTTGTAACATCGGAGATCTTGGTTCTTGTGGGAACTCTCACCTTTTTCATTAGGGTTCCTCGGAAGTGTTGGAGTAAAAGACTTAGATTCTGTACCTTGTTTCAAATCTGTTCTTGGCCTGAAAGTTGGTTTCTCGTCACGGGAATAGTTTGGTTTCATGTCGGACCCAAAAGCTTGGCGGTGATGCCCTTCCTCTTAAGTTGTTGTTCGATCAAAACAGCCTTGTGGAGCATCTCCTCTATTTCCACATAGTGTTGCATCTCCAGCCTGTCTTGAATCTCACGGTTTAAACCACTCAAAAATCGTGACATCGTCGCTTCTCTATCTTCGGTCACATTAGCTCTAATCAAGAGGACCTCCATTTCTTGATAATAATCGTCTACGCTTTGGCTCCCTTCAGTTAGTTTTCTCAGCTTACTATGTAGTTCACGGTGGTGATGACTAGGAACAAACCTCTTTCGCATAATTGTTTTCAATTCGTTCCAAGTTTTCACCGGGTACTCGCCATTGCGTATTCGCGATGTTACTAGTTGGTCCCACCAACTAAGTGCATAGTCGTAGAATTCCGTAGCCGCAACACGCAACCTTTGAGCCTCCGTGTACTGGTTACAATCAAACACAAGCTCCACTTTCTTTTCCCACTCTAAGTAGGCATCCGGATCATTTTTCCCATGAAAGGACGGGGTCTTAAGCTTAAGACCTCCAAGATTATCAGCTTCTCGTCCATGCCTAGGTCTCCTTTGGCTACTGTTGGATGAGTGACCATCTGAATCATGTCATCTCCTAGCCTCCCTAGCACGTCGACGTCGTCCCCTTTCTTCATTTGGTGAATGATCATCGTAGTAGTTATCGTGTTCCTCTCTTCGGGGTCTGTTTTACCCTCCTCCCACGTGCATGTTCTGAGGTTGTCTTTGTGTCTCTAGCGCACGATTAAACCTGTTATTCATCTCTTGCATTTCTGCTACCATCATTCGTCTCATTCCGTCCATGACCGCATGTAATTGAGTAGCGCTCAAACCGGTTTGATCAAAGGGGAATATCGGGTTGTTGCTGATTATCTCTTTGACTATTATCATGTCCATCTTGTGCCATAATGCCTTGAAACAGTCAACAAACAAGTTAGTAAAAGAAAAAAAAATTCAATCGGTGAATTTTTACAAAAGAGGGGGAAAAAGGACCGAATGATCGGATTTGATGATTGATCGGCCGTTGATGGATCCCTCGGATTTTAGATTTCCCTCAGCTAAATCCCTCGGATTTAGATTTCCCTCTGACGGATCCCTCGGATTTGGATTTCCCTCGGATGGATCCTTCGGATTTGGACCCCTCGGATAAATCCCTCGGATTTGTTTTCCTCGGTTGAATCCCTTGGATCTCGGATCCCTCGGATGCTGTTCCCTCGGCTAAATCCCTCAGCTTTTGGTTCCCTCAGATTTTGAATTTCCCTCGGATGGATCCCGAAATTTGCTGAACTTGATTTTCCTCGAACAAAAATTATTTTCCACAACACAAACAAGTGCTTAGATAGATCTAGAGATAAAACCAATCAAACTAATTTTTTTTTATTTTTTTTGAATAAAAGAAGATGAACGGTTTTAAAATGAAAGAGAAAGATCTAAGATTAATGGAACGAATTTACCGAATCCTTGAGTTTCTCTGATACCACATAATACGCCCTTGACCGCAAGATCTCTCAAGGGAGAGGTAGATTCGAATTTTGTATAATCCTTGAGGTTAATTCACGAGTGAATTAAGAACAAGGCGGTAAAGATCTCAGCCTCGGAAACGTGGAGCAGCTAGAAAGGCGTGGGAATCACTTCCGAAAAGACTTTCGAAAACAAACTCACTATGGACACCTCTTCAATGGAGATCGGTAGAATGGTCGCACAAAAGGTGATGGAAAACCCTTTGATATTACCGATCGATTTGTCCCTGGAATCACTCCAAGTAAAATCGACAAAGCTCACAAGAACTAAAGAGAATCACTCTCAAAAGAATTTGTAAACTAAAAAGATGTTTGATAAAAGATTGGGTTTCTTGATTAAAGAGATCTTACAAAGATTACGTAAACAAAGAAAAGGTTTGCATGAAGGAGAGAGAGAGAAGTTTCGAAAATTGGAGAAGAAAGTCTCGAAAATTATAGAAAATAAAAGTAAAGATTTGACTTGAAATTTCGCATGACTCTTGGGCTTCTTGGGCCGAAATTTCCTTGCTGGGCTTGAGGGAGAAGTGTTCCAAGTCCTCATTAAAAACCTTGTCATGTAAAACCCATTGGGTTAAAACCATGACTAAGGAAAATAGTGTACTTTGGATCTGGATCAAAACCAATGTGGTTTGAAGCAATTCTTCCTTCCAACCCACGCCTTCATGAACTTGTTGAACGAGTCCTCCTAGTGCCTCCTTAACCTTCTTCGCCTTAGCTCTCGTCATAGGTCCTTCCGGAACATGCAATGCCTCCTCGGGTTCAAGCTCCTCCTCGGCAAGCTTCTCCTCGGCTACGAGCTCCGCTACTTGACCAACCTCCATTGTGCCATCTAGGATCATATCAGTGGCCGTGACAGGAAGAGTTTTGCCATTTCCAACGGTTACCAAAGGAAGACTAGAAGAATATGATATTGGACACAAAGAGATTTTACCTTGTTGCGAGGTGAGGTAAGCGGTGGCGCCCGTGTACATATACCAGCCATTGTCTGTTGGGTCTTGTAGTGTCATTGTATTGAAAGCGCTAGCAAGTGCAGTTGGTATGAAATCATTTTGGTGTTGTGGCTGAAACGGGTGAGAGGTTTGAGTGAGATATGCAGCACCATGTTGTTGTTGGGGCATCGATCCGAGAATTCCAGCTTGTGGAGGCGTGAATTGGCGCTGAAATTGTTGAGGATGTGGCCAGTTCTGATGCGGACAGACATGTTGTTGTTGTTGTTGTTGTTATTGTGGCCAGTTCCAAGATGGTGTAGGAGGTTGACGAGGATTCAAGTTCTGATAGTAGTTCGTACGTCCGTGGCCACGACCGCGATTGCCTTTGTTGTTGTATCGTCCTCCTCTGGTATTGTTGTTGTAACCTCGCGGAGTGGAGAAATTAGATTGGGGAGGCATTGTGGCTAGCAGTAGCTGATGGGATGAAGCGTTGTCATTGTTGCTCGAGACCGGTGGTCTTGTTGTTTTGAGCCTTCTTTCTTCATCAACAAGCATAGATCAAGCATCACTAAATGAGCAAGGAGGCATGCGATGCTTGATAACATTGATGATGCTATCGAATTTGGAAGTGAGTCCATTGAGAAGATGCATCACTAAGGTGCGATCTGTGACATGCGATCCGACGTTGGTGAGCATGTCGGAGATGGATTTCAACTTTTGGCATTAGTCGTGCACAGAGAGATCACCGAGTGTCAGGTTGCGGAGTTCGTTTTCAAGTTGAATCGCACGAGCCTCTTTGTTGTCGCGGAACAAGTTTTCAAGAGCTAGCCAGAGTTCCCGAGCGCTGCAGTCACTCTTCAGAACAGAGGTGAGAAGAGATTCGGTAAGTGTACCATAGATCCACATCTTAACGGTGTTGTCGAGCTGCTTCCAGGTTGTGTCCGTTGCTCTGGTGGGTAAGGAGGTGCCATCGAAATGGCCGGTGAGAGAGAAGCTGAAACAGTGAGTTTCAAATAGAATACGCCACTGGTCATAATTCATCTTGTTCATGTCGAGAGTGATGGGGATGTGTGCTTGGATTTGCGTAAGTGAGACAACAGAAGTTGGAGTAGTGGTCGCCATGGATAAAGAATCTCAAATAACAAATGTATTTGAAACGTGGAGAAGAGACTAAGAGAGAAAGAAGCAAAAACAAATATTGGATTTGAGATTGGTGAGAAAGAGGAGAAGACAACGACAGAAATTTTAGGAGAGAGAAGATTTAAGAAAAAAAATTTAGAAAATTGCAGAGAAGAGATCAAAGTGGCGGCTGAGAGAGAAGAAGCGATTTAGGTTAGAGCAATAGCTCTGATACCATGTTGATTAGTGAATAGCACGATTGGTGCCTTTGTATGTATTCTATAGATAATTTATATAGAGTCATCAAATAATAAGTACAAAATATATACATTTCTATTATATTATGTTTCCTTATCTATCACAAGATAGTCTAAATCAACAATGTCATGTCTATGTAGAGTTAAGTGGAAAAATAATTTGTTTGTCATGTCATCCTGAAATGACCAGTACAAGTTTACATCTCAGAGATAAAAAGTCAAAGAGCTGAAGATGATGGATGACAAGTTCACAAATCCTTTGTTTTATCAGTTGAGAAATCAAGTTAGTTTGATGGATCATGTGGCACTGGTTCCATTGCACTCAAGGGGAACAAACTCAACAACAATAAAAATAAATATATATATATAAAATTGTTGTTATCTGTTCCTTATGGAGCCTCAGTAAATGAGCCTGAGAAATCAAGTGATGGCTTAAGTACATATCAAAGCTATATGCTTGTTACATTTCCTCAAGTTATTCGAGTTGCCTCTCTGAAATGGATCAAGTCAAAAACTAGAATAAGTTCAAGATGAAGGTATGGACGTGCGGAAGACTAGCCATTGAACCCAGGCATGTGAAATTTGCATGAGGTCTCTATGCGAACATGATTCTCGTACAAGTTATGGGTCAAGCTAGTGGATGTCTAACAGCACATATCAGGTTTGATCGAGTTGGCCAAAATAATATGAGTTACCTTATCTTAAATGCCCATGTGTATTATTTTAAATTTGGGTCCCTAAACTGATTGTGGTGCTTAAGGCATGATATGTGAATAAATGTTACATATGAATCTTGCTTTGATATGGGTGTTGATTCATCAAGTACTTCAGGGAACATATAACTTTCAATTGATTTATCAGATGTCAATGATGTGTTGTTTAGTGTTTTGGTTGCAGATATATTGAAAGTTCAGTCCCATGAAGGGGTTCAGCCCAATTCAAAGATGACATTATTGGAGGGAATATATCTATTGTTCCGAGTTCAGAGGGGAGATCAACGGTTATTCTTATCCACGATTTTAGTTACATCGTATCTCTCCAATTTCTTGCAAACCTCTATCTCTGACATCAATCATGAAATCATGGCTCCTTGGGCTGTCCAAACTGGTTGGTGGTCAATCCCCGCCTCCATCTCCACTGAAAGCTGAGTCTCAGACGAAACTTGTCTCAGTATCCCAATGATCTTCTTCAAGTGAATCGCGGAAGACAGTTTCCGACATGCAGAACCATAAGTCGATTCCAGCGGCGAAATTCAGTCGACAACCAACCCCTCAGCCGAATGTAACAAGTCACTCGGCTGAAAAGGATCAAACTTCGCAACATATTTTGACATCTCCGACGGTTGATGCTTCTCCACCACAACCCAAGCTGACTGATGTCGAAACAGAGGTTCCAATTTTTAAGCCTACGAAATTGTCTTTGCATGCTGCCAAACAGGCTAGTAAACGAAAAGCCACTATGGATACTGAGAAGACGCAAAAACCCGAACCATCCCGGAAGCGGCATCGAGACCATCATAATCCCTCTTCGTTCATTTTTTATTCCTTCAGGTTTTTATATACGACAACTCAACAAAAGTATGATCAGCTCACCTCTCACAGATTCATAAATGAACAAAAAGTGAATCTAGCTTATTATCCTCACGAAATTGAGGAAATTATTAAATAAGTTGGCATGTTTCCGGCTGTTTAGGACATCAAGGCATACTTGCCATATATTATATGGGAATTTAGAGCTAATCTACCAGAATTCAAAGTTGAGACTAGTTCAGTTCAAGTGTGGGTCAGAGGTCACTTATATGACTTCTCAGCGGCTGCAATCAATCAAATGCTCAAGATGTCTCATGTTCCAGAAGCTGATGATCCGTAACCAGAAAACAATATGTTCGATGATGATATGGAAACATTCATGAGTAATTGGACAGTTAAGAAACAGACTTCTCTGCTAGGAACGAGCTATTCTTCTGAAAATGTAATGCTTTATAAGATATGTTGTACCAACTGGCCTCCTACAAGGAATGTTGGATACACAAACAAGTCAAGAGCTCGTCTTCTCTACAAGATCAATAATGGGTTGATGTTTAACTTTGGGGGGTTTTTTCTATCAGCATGTTCTGCATCTTGCTCAGAACTCTGCCTCAAAGTTTAATCTACCATTTCCCCGTCTGATCTTCAAGATGCTTCAATATCAGCATCTTGTGCCCCTCAAGTATGACATTAGATTACCTCAACGGGCGTTAACCCCAGCATTCAACAGACCACATGAGATGGCAGGAAAATCATCCAAGCAAAAGTCACAATCTACTGCGTCACCAAATGTGCCACTCTCTGCTAAGGACCGCAGGGTACTCCGAGCAGCAGTGGATATCATGCTTAGCTTGCTAGCCCAAGGTAAGTGACTCTCTCTTCAAAACCATGCATATTACATGGTAGATTATTTTTGACTAAGCACTCAAGCGGAGGAAGATATTTCTGATGTAGCTACTAATGTTGAGTCTGAAGGGGAGGGGATCAAGAATGATGGGGGAGCTTGATTAGCTTGGTTTTAGTTTCAGTTTTTTGTGTAGTAATCTGAAAACATAGTACATGGATTGCAGTTGAAGAAATGGTTTTGATTGCATCTTTGCTCTTTAGATATTACTTGTGTGTATGGGTCTTAGTATGTTTATCTTGTCAAACACGTAAACAAGGCAAAGATTGCTTGAGTATCAAACTAAGTAAAAAGGGGGAGATTTAAGATGCAAATTCTGAAGAGGAACCAATTGATGTATCATAAGACGCATCATGAGGAAGGAGATGACTAAGGCGCGAAATGCTGACGTGTCATGACTTCCCAAAAACTATTCAAATGAGATACAAGAAAATGGAAGATTTACGAGCATAGAGATATCGCTTGAAGATACTCGAATATATTCACTAAGAGTTTCGGGTAGTCTAGTATAAAAGAAGTCTTACGGCTCAAAGAAAAGGCTAACACTTTTGAGCCGCACTTTATCTTTGTATCGAAAAACCTTGAAGCTCTCAAGCAAAAACAGAGACTAAAACGTTGGTGTTGGTTTAGTTTTAGGAATCGGGTTGAGAACAATCTGCTTAGTAGAGGTGTGTATTCCAAATAGGTTGTAATCGTTGAACAATTAGCTTATCAGATTCTAATAATATACTGCATTCGGCTTGGCGCTTTTCAAGTCTAGAATTCATGTGTTGCATTAGGTTTTTCACACTTGCACTCTTGCCTTTATCTATAAAAAGGATATTGCAGAGAGATGTTAGTGGGTGTGAATGTGTGATTGTTGGTGAATAAAGAGAATCCTAGAGAGAGAGAGAGTAAAGGTTTATAGAGAGAAACTTTTGAGGAAACAACCGGTAGTAAACTTGAACGGTGACAAGTGGTTAATTTTCGTTTGTGATCTCTTTCCTGACATCCTTGTCCGTTTACAAATCAAATCGAAGCCATATTCATCACTAAAGCGAGCTAATGTATGTGTTTAACACACCCGCATAAAACTCTTACTAGATTCTTTTTTCCTTGCACAAAACAGTTTCATTGTGCCTGAACATCAACCCAAATTTATTCACATATCATTGTGATGATGAAAAAGCTTTAGAATTTGATAGTGCTATCTAGTTTTTAGGTTTGAATTTTGATTCTTTTTATTTATGCTCATTTTTTGTTATGAGAAGAGATTGTCTCATTTTGGGTTTGTTAACAATTTGTTCGAAGAATGTGAGAAGGGGAAGTATTGTGTTATTGGGCACTATATGTCAAGGAAAAACAAGTGAGTGAATACTAATATGATTTAGACAAAGACTTGTTGTTCAATTTTGTTACATTAATGTTGATTTGTTTTGATAGATCACCAGCGGTTGTGATTGCATACTTGATGAAAAGCAAAATGTGGAAATTGGCAAAGACTTACCATTGGGTTAAACAATAGACACATTTTATTTATATATTTACAGGTAACCAAATTATTTCACTAACAATAGCATTTTTAAGCTTTGGCGATTCTCTAAACCTTAGACTTTTGGAGATTGCTTCTCGGTTGAAACCGAGTTCTAGCAACAACTCAAATAGTTTGAAGAGATGTTATTTGATCAAAAGCTCAAAAATCAACTTCAAGACCTCACTTTGCTTTCATACCACCCCAAGAGTTTGTTTCTCTAGGGCTCATGTGTCTTTACATACCATATCTTCCACAAAGCCAAGCACATAAAGGATTTCAACTGCAGATGTGAAACATCTCGTCCCAATCGATTAACACACATATCTATATCAGACACAATTTGATCATGTAGTTATCAGATCAGATGATCTATATATTAAACTCAAAGAAGGAACTATATTATATCAATGGCCTAATGAGTTCATACCTTGGGCAACTTTTATAATTTCAATTCATTTGGTTGTTCAATGATGTTTATGGGCCACAAGGAAAAAAAGAGATTGTATCTTCAATCACATAGCAATAGACTTAACATATAGGTAGACATGTTTATAAGTTTCCACGAGCTGAAAAATATCTCACTATTTTGGGAAGCATTTGTAGCACATATGCATGTGTACAAACCATCAATGTAACACACTGTCATTGGCTTTTTCCAGACCGGAAAAAGCCTGTAACTACACGAATCCTCAAAGACGATGGTTCAAAAGGTAAAGATATATATTAGATCAATTGAAGGTAGTATATGTTCTTGATTTTGTGTTGTTTCTCAAACTATAATTTCACTCTCTAGTAACCTAACCACCTCACGAGAGTCTCAGTCTACACCTTTGAAATTTTATCATTCAGAACTTTTCCAATAAACTTAGATAATCTAATGAAAACTTAGATGTAGGGATGTTAATATAGGTTTTATTTTCACGAGTTTTTAACGCGTATTTAATGTGAATAAATGCCCATTTAGACTCATTTAACATATTTGAACTTATCTTCTCAAAAACATATTTGAACTTAACGGGTTTAAATGGGCTACCCTGATAAAATCAATTTATTAAAAGAGTTTTAGTTGTAAATAAAGAGGGATCCTATTAGACTCGTTTATGTTATTTATTATTATTTTTTCATAATAATTGAAATGTTATATTTTTGTAATTGAAATATGATTCTACTAATTTCCAACTAAATTGAAATATCTAATAATTAGCATTTTTCGGAAAAAAATTATTCTATTTTTTTTTCAATTTCCAAAATTGCGAAATCATTTTTTGGCGAGAAAATGTGGAATAATATTTTTTATGAAAAACACGAAAATGTATTTTTAACGAGAAAACACGGAATCACATTTTGTCGGGAATACAAATTTATTTTTGTGTGAAAAACACAGAATTACATTCTTGCGAGAAACAGAGAATCGGATTTTTAGAGAGAAAACACAGAATCTTGTTTTTGTCTAGAAAACGTGGAAATACTTTTTTGCAGGGAAACGCGGAATCAACCTTTTGGCGAAAAAACGCCATTGGTGGGAAAAAGTGGAATATCAAATTTGGCGGAAAAATTGGATCTTATTTTGGCGGAAAAACACGGAATCACATTTTTGGCACGAAAATAACATAAGCGGAATATATATTTTGGCATTTTCAGCGGAAAAATATAAATCGTGTTTTTAGCGAGAAAACGTGAAATCGATTTTTCGGGAAAATCTGGAATTATATTTTTGGCGCAAAAATGTGAAATCATGTTTTTAACGAGAAAACGTAAAATTGGATTAGGCGGGAAAACTCATAATCATATTTTTGGTGGGAAAACGCGGAATTGTGTTTTTGGCGAGAAAAAGCAGAATCATGTTTTTGGAGGAAAAAGAGGAATCGCATTTTTGGTAGAAAAACTCGGAATCACATTTTTGGCGGAATTCTGCATTTTTAGCGAGAGAATGTGAAATCAAATTTTTGGCGGGAAAACACGAAATCACGTTTTGGAGAAAAAATGTGGAATTGCGTTTTGCAAAAAAACGTGGAATCGCGTAACGAGGAATCATATTTTTAATACAAGAAATTAAAAATAATTTAATTATATATATGGATAAATCTATATTTTTTAAAAAACATATTTATGGCTTAAATGGGTCTAAATAGGTTTAAATGGGTAGGTGCACTCTTAGTGGCTCTAAATAGGCACTCTTAGCGGCTCTAAATAGGCACTCCTATTAGACCCCTGAAACTAAACGGGTCTTAACGGGTTTGGGTCTAAATGGGACGAGGTCTAAATGGAGCGGGTCTAAATGGGGTGGGTTTACCCATTTTAACATCCATACTTAGATCTTTAGAAGAATCATGTCGTCTATAGAGCTTCTAATATGCATAAATTTTTTTTGCAATCTTTCAAGTTGTTATTAGATCAAGCCTTACCTCAATTTCCTTTGCTCTTTGGGTTTTCTAGACCGTTATAGCTTCATCTTAACACCGTGAGCTGATAAGTTTATGGTTCTGTTGATGGACCGAATTTCGCTTTCATCTCTGCTTCCATGTTTTTATTCTTTTTTGTCATAAAACCAATTTCATAAGTTAAACTTTATGTAAAACCTAAATAGTTCATTTTTAATGATATTTAAATTCTTAACCAAAAAAAAGAATCATGTCGTCTCCAAAAAAAACTTGTCTAAACTTTTTTAAAAAGGCATTTTTGCAAAAATACCCTACAATTTGAAGTCAAAGCTAAAAATGCCCCATTCCTCTCCTCTTTTTCAGAATCCCACGAATTACCTTTTAAAAATCTAGGTATTCACGCAAATGCCATTTCTCAGACTGCTGTTAGAGTCTAACGTTTTTTTCAAAAGACAAAAAAAAATTCAGATCTAACTTAATTACGGAAATGCCATTGCCATCAATTCTCAACCTCCACGACAACCACCTTCGTCGACGAGTTAATGCAGTAACTAACCCATTTTTCGCCATTAAAGTCCAAGAATAGAGCTCGGACTTCCTTTTCGCGAGCTCTCCTCTCCCATTTCTCCTATTTCCCCTCGATTTTCCGATTCAAACTTACCGAAATCATTTTTTATGGCATAAAAACGGCAAAACACGACTGGACTTGCGGGATTTCGGTGATATTAGACGTTCTAGGCGCTCGACGAGCGTGAAAACAAACTCTAAACAGATATAGGTACGATTTTTTTCATATCGTCGATTTTTAGATCTGATTTGTATACTCAGACTGCTTTAGAAGTCTGATGAAACCCACATGGTCAACGAGAGGGTAGTTTTGCAATTGACTTTTAAATACTCAGATTAAAATTGAAGTCTGGTAATTTCCTTTGGAAACAAAAAAATCAAGAAAAATCCTCTAATCGAGGCATAGGGTAGTTTTGCAATTGACCGAAAGCTTGACTTTTTATTCAGACTTCATATACAGTATGAAGGAAAAATGAGCGACTTTGACCGGAAGTTGACTCTTTTTTCCGACGGAATCAGAAGTCTGAAAAAAATAGGATACTGGTAGTAATTGACCGAAATTTTTCAAAAGTTGACCAAAATGGGGGAAAAAGTATCAGACTTATTTGGCAGTCTGAATAGGAGGGAAAAATTTTCAGACTTCTATGGCAGTCTGAAAATGATGAAATATTTCAGACTGCTAAATAAGTCTGATACCGAAGATTTTGGTCAACGCAAAAAATACACCAATTTATGTCAGACTTCTATCGCAGTCTGAAGGATTTCTTCAGACTGCCCTGGAAGTCTGGGAACGAAAGTCAAACTTTGGTCAATTGCAAAACTATCCCATAATTTTTTCAGACTGCAGGAGAAGTCTTACAAACGTCAGACTTCTCCGTGAAGTCTGACAAAAAAGTCAAAATTTTGGTCAATTGCAGAAATACATCTTTCTTTTTCTCAGACATCTAATGCAGTCTGACAAAAAAGTCAAAGTTTGGGTCAATTACAAAAATACCCTTTTTGTCAGACTGCGATAGAAGTCTGCTTTGATAACTTTTCGTCAGACGGTATCCGCAGTCTGCTTTGTAACATTCTAATTTCAAAAATACCCTCTTTTTCAGACTGTCATAGAGGTCTGACGTACTGTTTGTTAGACTTCTGTGGCAGTCTGGATTGACAAATTTTTTTAAACCGTTTTGTTTTTTATATTTGTGATGAATTTCGTTGATTTTTTTTTTTTATATGTGTGTTAGTTGTATATGTTCCTCTTGCGTTAGTTTTACATGCTTATGTTCGGTAATTATTTTTAAATAGTTTTTTTAATAATTCAGGCAATGTTGCTAATAGAATCAGACTTCGCGAAGAAGTCTGATATTTCCATTAAGATCGCTAATGTTGTTTTCCATGATTGTTTTTACAGATAATGGTGCATCTACCTGTTAATTTTGGTGAATGGGTTGTGAGAGACCATATTTGGCATTTTGTGGTGGATACTCTCAAAGGAGGGCGGTTTATCACTTTGGGCGATCGTTCTACATATTGTGAACTTGTTGAGATGGTACAAGTTGATTATATGCTGGACAAGAAAACCGAGTTGGTGGAGTTATCATATCCGTTACCGGAACCACTCTTGCAACAGATCGGTCTGGATAGCCCTCCTATTTATGTCACAAATGATAGGCAAGTAAGGAGCATGGTCGAGTTAGCTAGTGCGCATTTAATCCGTCTTTGTGTCTCGAGCCGATCCGGTTTGGCATATCAAGATGCGGGGAATCACTGTTATGCTCAAATTAATACCCTAAAAGTACTAAAGCAGTAGTTGTAGTAAAGTAGGGGTCGAACACAAGGACTCACAGAAACACACAATAGATTATGTAGGTGAGAATTAAGCTAAGCAATTCAGTTGAAATAAAAAGCAATAAACAGTAAAAGAGTTGTAAAATCGATGGAAGAATATAGGCCCAGGGTATTTCTCTGGAGATCAATTAATGCAGATAACCAATCAGTCAGGATTCAGATTTAGCGCGGTTCTTGAACTCAAATCACTAATCTATAATTAACCAACTGTTGTTGCGAGAATTATCTAAATCTAAACTTTAGAATCCCAAATCTCTTTGCAAATTCCTAAGAATAAATCAGCTTTAACACCGAGTTTGATATGTTCACAATTCATTAAACCAAATCTCTTTGCGAATAATCAATTTGCTCACTCTAGGTTCTGTCAGATTGCTCAATTGCACTGTCGTGCCTAATCGATTAATCTAAGATCTAAGTTCCAGATTCGTCAACCTAGAATTAGCTTTGAGAACAACCTATGGTGAAGAACTATTTCAAATGATGAATCCTAACTAATCAATTACCAGCAATCAGAGAAACCCCTATGAGAAAACCCTAAACCTAAAGTGGATCTACTCAGACATGGAAATTGAAACAATAAATATGTTTGAATAAATCATCAAATAAAATATAAAGAGTAACAAGAGGGTTCGAAATCTTCTCTCGGACGAACAGAGTTTCAGACTTGTCTCCCTTCAAAAGCTCTCTCACAAAACCAAAATAAAATAAAGCATCTCCCTGAAAGTGGCTGTAAAATCGTATTAAATAACCTAAATCACGTTTTGGGGATTCTTGTAAATAATAAAGACTTCTGGGCAATTTTGCAATTCTTCAACTCTTCATTAAACTCGCGGGTCGTGTTTGCTTCGATGAGTTTAATGAAGAGTTGAAGAACTGATGCTTCAAATCGGGTACTCAGCTACACGACCTTCTGCTTTGATCCAAAATACTCCAGAAAGCTCCAACATCTCCAATTATGCTCCAAACGTACTAAAACCTGTAAAAGACTCTAGAACACTACAAAATAGTATAAAGACTCTATAAAACGGACTTATATCATGGCCTAAAAGGGGTAAAAACCATGATATATCAACTCTCCCATACTTAGTCTTTGCTTGCCCTCAAGCAAAACAGTAAACTAAACCAGAGAAAGAGGTTTGAAAACGTAGAGACTCACATGTTCTTGAAACACTGCAATTACCCTTTTCCTTAGTGCTCCACGTATCACATAAACAGTTCCAAATCTAACCACCATGTACTTCTCGGTAGACATTCGCAGCTTTCCAGACTACACACATTATCTCACAGCATCGTTCAATCAAGCCATCCTTGCCAGTTTCATCGCTGTGATTAATACCAAGAACCTTCTAGATTCTTTCCCATACAATATCATGACAAGGAACCATCCAATTTCACACATTCTGGCATTATTTTCTCTCCCCCAGACTTATTTCTTATTATGTTCTCTTTTCTCTTTTGTTTTTAGCTTTGCATATACACATCAAGTTATGAGACGCGAGTATTAATGGTGTTAGCCACAGAATCCCTGGTTCTTCCCTCTCAATGTATCAAAGGCGTAGGCGAATAATGGCATCATAGGAAAACCCTAGCCTCGCTTCCAATCCTCTGTGTGATCATTCCCTCTAAAGTAGAATAATGGGATCGCTGGAAATTTTCCTAACCCTCTACTTAGAAGAAAATCATTTCATCTTTTAATGCACTTATTTATTAACTTGTAACAGGGAGAGAAATACCATTACTTTAAACACGTGGGTTCCTTTGTCAGATACGAATGAGGAATCAAGCTCTATGGATATCAATCACATCAATGAAGTGCAAAATTTTGGCTCAGGCTTTAAAAAACTTTGCTGGAAACATGAGTGTCTTCTAGTTAACTGGTCAGCCTTTGGATTTCTCATTAGTCGATCTTGAACTGATTCTGTAACAATGGTCACTTAGAAGCATGGTCAGATCAATAGATTCAAGAAAAAGATCACAGTCTCCAACAAAGTTTTGACTCAATAAAAACGATTTTGACTAAAAAACGACTGACTCTAAGAAAAAAAAAAACAATGTCAGCGACTACCTCCCCCAGACTTGAACAACACTGTCCCTAGTGTTATCTAGCCTAAGCTTGGTAAAAGAAAACAAAAGAACAGAGTAGGATTGTGAAAAACAAGAAGTTACCGTGCTGGAACATCGAGTGTCGACCGACACACGGCCTGGTATCGATCGATACCAGGCCTAAGTCGACATGATGAACTTTTCTCATTCGCGTAGGGTGTCGACCGAGACCAACAGGGTATCGATCGATGCTCGGTTTGCTCCTTGATCATCCTGACACAAAACACAAAATGAAAAATACAAAGAAAAAGACTTATATACAAACTCACCAGTGGGTTGCCTCCCACCAAGCGCTCGTTTAATGTCATTAGTTTGACTGTACCACCATTCAGGCTGTGGGTGCATCATCTAGAGGCATTATCTGCCCTGCTTGAAATTCGGCTTTCGCCCAATATTGTTTCACCCTCTGTCCATTGACAGTAAATTCATCGCCTGTAGGACTAATCAGCACGACGGCACCATGTGGTCTGACCTCCTTGATTGTGAAGGGACCTGACCAACGAGAACGCAATTTACCAGGAAACAATTGCAAATGAGAGTTATACAGAAGAACCTGGTCGTTTGGCTCGAAATGTCTGGAGGTGATCTTTTTATCATGATAGGCCTTAGTTCTCTCCTTGTACAGCTTCGAGTTCTCGTAGGCGTGGTACCTAATCTCCAACTCATTCAGCTGAATCAATCTCCTCTCAGCCGCAGGTTTGATGTCGATGTTCAACAACTTCGTCGCCCATGCTGCCTTGTGCTCGATCTCCACTGGAAGGTGACATGCTTTCCCATACAGCAAGTGAAACGGTGTAGTACCCATCGGAGTTTTGAAAGCAGTCCTGTAAGCCCATAGTGCGTCATCCAGCTTCGTAGACCAATCCTTCCTAGAAGTGCCCACTGTCTTCTCTAAAATCTCCTTGATTTGTCTGTTGGAAACTTTGACCTGCCCACTGGTCTGAGGGTGATATGGAGTAGCCACACGATGATTTACACCATGATTCTTTAGCAACTTCTCTAAAATCTCCAAATCGTGGGAAAATGATGGTCTTAAACAGATTAAGAACCACCGCAGAGTCATTGGTTTGACTAGCAATCGCTTCCACCCATTTGGACACATAGTCCACAGCAACCAGGATGTATATGTTCTTGTGTGATGAGGAAAAGGGACCCATAAAATCGATGTCCCAGCAATCGAAAACTTCCCTCTCCTCTGACAGTGAGATATAGGCATGCGCATCTCTGAACATAATAGGCCACCAGAAGCCTGCTTGAAGAACTTTGGACACTGTCTTGAAAGTAGCAAAGTGTTCAGCATACTCAGACCCATGACAATGAAAAAGAATCGCATGCACTTCAGACTCTGCAATGCATCTTCTGTAAATACCATATGAGCAGTGCTTGTATAGGTAAGGCTCATCCCAGAAAAATCGCCTTATCTCTCGCATAAACTTCTTCCTCGCATACTTTGTGGGATGCTTTGGCTCAGTCTCTACAGCAAGGTAATTAGCAATGTCAGCGTACCATGGTCGTGTAGGACTAGATACAGCATCTAGATAGGCGTCATAAGAGTCAAAATGCTTTGCTGTCAAAACAGGTCTGAAACGTGTCGGGTATCGACCGATACTAGATGAGTATCGATCGATACCGAAAGTCTGTGCTCGCAAAAAGTGCAGATTTTCGGAACAAGCATCATGTAGTTGAGCTTCAATGAAGTAGATACCCTCCTCTGGCAATAAATCATCAATAGGCACGATTTCATCGATCTTTATTCGCGATAGGTGGTCAGCAACTCCATTCTCAACTCCCTTCTTGTCTTTGATCTCGATATCGAACCCTTGGAGCTAAAGTACCCATCGGAATAGACGAGGCTTGAGGTCCTTGTTCTTCAGCAAGTATTTGAGAGCAGCATGGTCTGTGTGAACAATAACCTTGCTCCCAATCAAGTAGGACCGAAATTTCTCTAAAGAGAACACAACTGCAAGTAACTCCTTCTCGGTGGTGTTATAATTACGCTGAGCATCATCCAACGTCCTGCTGGCATAATAAATGACATGGAGCTTCTTGTCTTTCCTCTGGGCCAACACAGCTCCAACAGCAAAATCACTCGCATCGCACATAACCTCAAAAGGTAAACTCCAATCAGGTGGTTGGACAATAGGAGCACTCACCAATGCCTTCTTAATCTCCTCGAAGGCGATAAGGCAATCATGTGTGAAATAAAATTTTACTTCCTTACACAACAGGGCTGTGAGTGGGCGTACAAGCTTAGAGAAATCCTTGATGAACCTCCTGTAAAACCCAGGATGACCAAGGAAGATTCGAATCTCAGATACAGATCGTGGAGGTTGCAGGCTTGTCATGACCTGAATCTTAGATTTGTCAACTTCGATCCCTGCCTTAGAAACCTTATGCCCAAGAACAATGCCATCTTGTACCATGAAGTGGCACTTCTCCCAATTAAGAACTAAATGCTTCTCCTCGCATCGCTGAAGCACCTTGCACAAGTTATCCAGACAATCCTTGAATGACGATCCATACACAGAAAATTCATCCATAAACACCTCCATAAACTCCTCAATCGTGTCTGTGAAAATCGACATCATGCATCGCTGAAAAGTCGCTGTAGCGTTACATAATCCAAATGGCATTCTTCTGTATGCGAATGTGCCATAAGGACATGTAAAAGTTGTCTTCCCCTGGTCCTCTGGATGTATAGGAATCTGGAAAAAGCCTGAGTACCCATCGAGAAAATAGTAGTATGGGTGACTTGCTAACCTCTCCAGCATCTGGTCGATGAATGGCAAGGGGAAGTGATCCTTCCTTGTAGCCGCGTTCAGATTCCTGTAGTCAATACACATCATGTGACCAGTGATTGTTCTTGTAGAGATCAGCTCATCCTTCTCGTTCTTCACCACAGCTATACCTCCTTTCTTAGGCACAACGTGAACTGGACTAACCCAAGAACTATCTGAGATGGCATAGATAATCCCTGCTTCCAACAGCTTCATCACTTCCTTCCTGACCACTTCCTTCAGGTTCGGATTCAGCCTCCGCTGGCACTGAATCGAAGACTTTGACTCATCCTCCAGGTGAATCCGATGTGTGCACAGGTCTGGTGCTATACCTTAAATATCATCAAGAGAACAGCCAAGAGCTTTGCGATACTTGCGCAGCTTGCTCAGCAGTAAGGTAATCTCTGCGTTGTTCAAAGAAGCATTGACAATCACATAGTATGTGGAATTAGGACCAAGAAAAACATACCTCAATGCGGCTGGGAGTGGATTGAGTTCAATCTTAGGAGCTTTCTCCTTACTCCAATCACCAAGCTCACCAGCGTTCTTAGGAGTCTCGGCCAACTCCTCTAACGCACACGCCTGGTATCGATCGATAATGTCGGTATTGATCGATACTGCATCAATCAGATCGAGCATCTTGTCGTATCCAGCAGCTACATCTCCCAGCAATTCTTTTGAGACATCAGAGTACACCAGTGCTCTCTCCAGTGGATCTTCAGGGTGCATCTCTAGAAAGTACTCCTCCTCTATGTCACTTAAGGTGTCCACATAGAACGTCTGTCTATCGATGGTTGGTTGCTTCATCATCTTTTCCATGTTAAAGGACATCACCAAATCACCGATGTTGAGAGATATATGTCCATTCTTGCAATCGATCAAGGCTCCAGCAGTTGCAAGGAATGGTCTGCCCAGGATAAGAGGATCCTTAGGCTCAACAGCGTACTTCAGGACGATGAAATCTATTGGGATTAAGCAATTCCCAATCTTAATTGGGACATCTTCGAGTAGTCCCTCTAGAAGTCGCACTGAGCGATCAGCAAGTACCAGCGAAATCCTTGTAGATTCAAAACCTATCATCCCCATTCGCTTAGCTACTGAGTGTGGCATGAGGTTCACACTCGACCCAATATCGCAGAGAGAACGCTCGAATCTCTCTGTGAAGATAGTGCAATCCGGAAAAAAAACTCCCTAAGTCTGGTAGCTTCTTGGGAATTTTGTTGAGTAGAATCGCACTGCACTCAGCTGTAATCATCATTACACCCTCCTCAAGGTTCACATTGCTAGACACCATCTTCTTCACATACCTCCTGAAAGCTGGAGAAGTCTTAATAACATCAACAAAAGGGAGTTCCACAACCAACTTATCCAACATAGTTTTGCATCTGGCGTCTTCCCATTCCTTCTTTGTCATCTTATGAGGCATAGGATAAGGTATTTTAGGTTTGTATACCCTCTCCTTGACAATCTCTGGTTCCTTCTCGACCTGCACCTCAGTATCGACCGACACAGAAGGAGTATCGATCGATACACAGGATTTTGGATCTACTCGTGCATATGTCTGGACTGGTGTCGGCCGACACTGGCTGGTATCGATCGATACACGGGGATTTTCAGAATCCCAGTCGTCATCTTCAGCAAAATCGACGAAGTTCTCTGCAATTGGGTTATTTTTCACTCCTGTAATCACCTCTTTTTCACTCCTCAAGGTGATGGCATTGATGTGTGCTCTTGGATTCTCAGTTTTCCGTGGAAGAAAACCTTCCTGCCTCTTCACAGCTGCTGCTGTCTGAGCAACCTGAGTTTCCAGCTTCCTCTGAGAAAGATTGATAGCTTCAATTTTCCCATTCAGATCAGTGTACAGAGAGTCAAACTCCCCATTGAAATCTACTTGCAGCTTTTGCTGTCCCTGAAGAATCTGTTCAAACATGGATTCCATCTTACTCTCTGTGGACTTTGGAGAGATGGGTTGGTACGAAGAGTTCCCATAATTGCGAGTGATATCGCTGCTTTGGAGTGGTTTCTGAGTAAATTGTTTTGCTCCAAAGCCAGATTGATTTCCCTCAAACTTGTACCCACCTTGTTGAGTGCTGTTGTTGAAGTTCCGGTTGTTGTTGTATCCAAATCGCTGACCCTGAAAACCAGAACCACCAACGTAGTTAACATCCTCCACTTCATCTTCATCAATATTATCGACTCCATCAGCAAAGTGTACAGTCTTCTTCGACTTCCCGATCAGAAGATCCAGCTTAGCTTGAACTTCAGCAATCTGCGATCCATCCATGTTCCCATTCTGTCTCTTTCGCTCAAAGTCTGCATTTTTGGTGCTATTGCTAGACGCCAAATTCTCAATAAGCACATAAGCATCATCTGGATACCTGGCATTGAAATTTCCATTGCTCGAAGCATCCAAAGCCATCTGATACCTCCAGTTAATTAATCCCTCTGAAGAAGAAACCCATCAGCTGAACATAAGAGTACCCGTGATGTGGACAATCTCTCTGGTATGATCTGAATCTCATCCAAGCAGCCTTGAACGCCTCAGTAGGTCATTGAGAAAACTGGGAGATCTTGTTCCTCAGATCCTCTGATCGTGCATCATCATAGAAGTTTTTCAGGAAAGCAGTCTTAGTCTCTTCCCAAGAAGTCAGTGATCCAGGAGGTAACTGCTTCAGCCAGTAAGTTGCATCTCCACCCAAAGAGTATGGTTAAAGCTTGCAGAAAAGGTAGTCGTAGGAGACTCCATTGCTCTTGATGCTAGTGACCAAATCCTCGAACCTCTCAATATGGTCCATGGGATGTTCATTGGAAAGACCATGAAAAGGGTGCTGACCCACAAGAGTGTAGTATGCAGGTTTCAGCTCAAAGTCATTCCTCTGAAAAGCAGGAGGACGAATCGCTGATCGATTTGCATAAAACTGATCAGGCATGTTGTACTCACCAATCGTTCTACCACGATTAATCACAGCGTTCCCTGCATTCGCGTTCCCATCGACATTCCCAGCGACAACAGGAGCAGGTGGAATAATGTTCCCCTCTCCATCCAGACATTGTCCTCTCTCATTACACAACTGACCCTCTTGGTCTCTGTAAGCACCAGCTTTGTCTCGAACCAAAACCACTGTGTTGTTCATCTCTGCTGGCTTCTTTGCTCTTCTGTTTGTGCGTTCCAAAAGTGCTAGCTGCTCCAATGACAGTTCAACTAGCTGAGTGTTCTTGCTCCTTCTGGTTTCACGAATAGGCATACACCTAAAAATAAAAGTCAAGAACGTAAGTAACTCGGTAACACGATGAGTATCGACCGACACTGGGTGGTGTCGATCGATATCAACAAAAGGAGAACGACGAGTATCGACCGACACTAGATAGTATCGATCGATACCGACTAACTTAGTCGAATTTCTCAGACTAAAATCTAATGGCGAATTGAGTCCCCGGCAACGGTGCCAAATTTGATATGCTCAAATTAATACCCTAAAAGTACTAAAGCAGTAGTTGTAGTAAAGTAGGGGTCGAACACAAGGACTCACAGAAACACACAATAGATTATGTAGGTGAGAATTAAGCTAGGCAATTCAGTTGAAATAAAAAGCAATAAACAGTAAAAGAGTTGTAAAATCGATGGAAGAATATAGGCCCAGGGTATTTCTCAGGAGATCAATGAATGCAGATAACCAATCAGTTAGGATTCAGATTTAGCGCGGTTCTTGAACTCAAATCACTAAGCTATATTTAACCAACTGTCGTTGCGAGAATTATCTAAATCTAAACTTTAGAATCCCAAATCTCTTTGCAAATTCCTAAGAATAAATCAGCTTTAATACCGAGTTTCATATGTTCACAATTCATTAAACCAAATCTCTTTGCGAATAATCAATTTGCTCACTCTAGGTTCTGTCAGATTGCTCAATTGCACTGTCGTGCCTAATCGATTAATCTAAGATCTAAGTTCCAGATTCGTCAACCTAGAATTAGCTTTGAGAACAACCTATGGTGAAGAACTATTTCAAATGATGAATCCTAACTAATCAATTACCAGCAATCAGAGAAAACCCTATGAGAAAACCCTAAACCTAAAGTGGATCTACTCAGACATGGAAATTAAAACAATAAACATGTTTGAATAAATCATCAAATAAAATATAAAGAGTAACAAGAGGGTTCGAAATCTTCTCTCGGACGAACAGAGTTTCAGACTTGTCTCCCTTCAAAAGCTCTCTCACAAAACCAGAATAAAAATAAAGCATCTCTCTAAAAGTGGCTGTAAAATCCTATTAAATAACATAAATCACGTTTTGGGGCTTTTTGTTAATAATAAAGACTTCTGGGCAATTTTGCAATTCTTCAACTCTTCATTAAACTCGCGGGTCGTGTTTGCTTCGATGAGTTTAATGAAGAGTTGAAGAACTGATGCTTCAAATCGGGTACTCAGCTACACGACCTTCTGCTTTGATCCAAAATGCTCCAGAAAGCTCCAATATCT
This sequence comes from Eutrema japonicum, assembly GCA_030161315.1. NCBI lineage: Eukaryota > Viridiplantae > Streptophyta > Magnoliopsida > Brassicales > Brassicaceae > Eutrema > Eutrema japonicum. The sequence goes on from BSQW01000011.1 coordinate 42,423,303, forward strand.
CCAATTATGCTCCAAACGTGCTAAAACCTGTAAAAGACTCTAGAACACTACAAAATAGTAGAAAGACTCTATAAAACGGACTTATATCATGGCCTAAAAGGGGTAAAAACCATGATATATCAATCACAATGTAAAAGATGAAGATGAAGATGACGAAGACAAAGACTGGGAAGACGAAGATGTGGGCTCAGTATCAGATGATTCTATTTGTGGTGGTGGTGATGATGGTGGTGATGATGGTGGTGTTGGTGGTGGTGGTGATAGGCCAGATCAAGTTTTCAAGAAACACGCTGAGTCTTACTATGATGTTGTAGACTATAGCATGTATGGGAAAGTGGGAGATGATAAAGAAGATGAAGATAATAAAACTTACGAGTTGCAGCGTGTGGCTGAACGATTTGCTAGTCGAGGAAGATATTGGTCCGACGGCATCTTTCTCGGAAAATGTTTTGATAGCAAGCAAGATCTTATATCAGAGCTGCGTTTGACGGCGATAATGAGGAAATACGCATTTACAGTAGATTAGTCTGACAAGAGCATGTCTGTCGCTAAATGTCTTGTGGAAGGATGCAACTGGAAGCTTCGAGCGGTTGTCAAGAACGAACCAAACAAGTTTTGGGTGATGATCTACAATAGAGCCCACACATGTCCAACGTTGGACCGGAAGGCTAAGAAAAAACGTCATACTCCGCGTTATATTGGTTGGTTGTTTCTAGAATGCTTTGGAATAATTGAGAAGATTACACCAAAGCATGTCTTAGTATCAATGAACAAGCAGTATGGGATTAAGATGAGCTACACAACCGCAAACAGAGCGTTGTTACATGCTCAAAAGTTGGTGAAAGGATCAGCGGAAGATGGCTATGAGAGACTGCCTGCTTTATTGCATGGAATCGAGCAAACCAACCCGGGAACGCAGACTGCTCTAGAACTAGATGAGGAGAATAGATTTAAATATCTATTTCTAGTATTTGGAGCTTCCATAGAGGGATTTAAGTATCTTAGAAGAGTCATTATGGTAGATGGTACGCATCTTACGGGGCCGTATGGAGGTGTTATGCTAGTGGCGGCCTCACAAGACGCCAATTTTCAAATATTTCCGTTGGCTTTTGGCATTGTAGACTCTGAGAATGGTGCCTCGTGGGAGTGGTTTTTCACAAAGGTTAGAGACTGTATTTCCGACCAATATCCTCTGGTCATAATCTCAGATAGGCACACCTACATCAAGAATGTTATTGAAAAGGTTCTTCCTTGGGAAAAGAGAGGGATTTGTTATTACCATCTACAAAATAACGTAGTCACAAAGTTCAGGGGAAAACATATTTTGTACTTGGTGAAAAACGCGGCGTACGCATATACGATGTACGATTTTAACCGATACATGACCTCCTTACGAGCGGTAAATCTTGACGTTGCTAGATACTTGGAGGAGGCGGATCTGAGTCTATGGTCACGTGTTCATTTTGATGGAGACATGTATAATCTGAAAATGCATTTTTCTTATCAGACTTCTTGTGCAGTCTGATTCGTCTTTATTAGACTTCTATTGCAGTCTGATTTTTATCAGACTTCTATTGCAGTCTTGTTTTCACTTGCGTTAACCGCGTTCACTTTGTTGGAGAAAGGTACAACATAAAGACGAGCAACATTGCCGAAACTATAAACTCCGTAGTCAAGAAGGCAAAAGGATATCCTATCTCTTTCCTTTTGGAGTTCATACAAGAGAAGCTAGGGACGTGGTTTTGTAAAAGGCGGCTAGATGCATTGAGTCTCACAACAAAATTTAGCCGAGGATTTGAATATTTGATGGCTATTCGTGAATATTATGCGGACTTCATGACGGCGGAACGCGTTGATGGGTATCGATTCGTTGTTAAGGGAGGACATAGGGATTGTGTGGTCGACTTGCACAACCGAACGTGTTAATGTGGTGTGTGGGATTACGAAAAGATACCTTGCTCACATGCAATCTGCGCTACACCAGAACTTGAGCTACACCCATATACGCTGCCATGCCCATCATACGGTAGGGACTATCTGTTTCAGGCATACGCAATGATTATCCTTCCGAAGAACTGTACTATGAAAGCTCCTGACACCGTACGTGTCCTTCCCCCGCATAATCCTCGTCCTCCTGGAAGACCTCAGAAGTCGAGGTGTCAAATTTGGCTAGAAATTACCAAGACAAAGGGCAATAAACCACGGAAGCTTCCCAAGCAATATACTTGTTCTAATTGCAAACACCCAGGCCACAAAAAACCAAATTGTGTAAGCTAAATCACCTTACACTCACCTGTTTTATAGTTGTTTTCATCTATCTACTGTATATGAGAAGGTGCTGTCTTTTCGGTGGAGACAGGTAACCAAACCTGAGAAGGATTAGATCTGGTGGAAGTCTGATGTACTGACGAATGCAATTTAGAAGTCTGAAGAAAGTCTAAGAGGAGTCTGTTGGTGTCTTTCCAGTACAATATTTCGTTTCCAAGTCATTTTTTAAGTTGTCTAAGTCTAAGAACTTGTTGTGTTAATCGTTGGTTGTTGTTGTTGGCTTAAACTTAATTTGTAGTACTTATGTGTTTGCTGCATCTCATCAAGTCTAAATAAGTCTTAAGAAAATCACACACTTTCCAAACTGCAATATAAGTCTAATAACAGAAATTTATTACAAAATATAGAAATAGAAATCTGACACCAGACTTCTATAGAAGTCTTAAACCAATTACCCTAGAAATACCCTACATATGCCCAACACGCTTTTGCCATCACAATTGGCATGGCACAAAAAATTCCCGCAGAAAGTAAGCCAAAATATGGATGAGTTTTTCTTACATCTACAAAAGATAAATATATGCAAGAATCCATTGTTCTCGGGAATCCAAAAGTTAAAGAGGAACTCTACTTCACCTATTCGTAGACGTCTAGCAATTCATTCTCGTTGTAGGTACGAGCCTCTTCACCTGTTCGGCAGAGCTTAGTTAATATCTCATACGCAAGCTTCTCTCTGCAAGTCTTCATGTTCTTATCACACAGCCACTTCGGAAACGGCATCCCAAGAGAATGGAACTCAATGGACTTCAAACAAAACACCCCACAATCACCTGTTTGGATGTTTTGGGGAAATTCCGGGCTCCTTACAATCGTGTAGGTGTATCGCTCAAGGGGATATCATCTACTGGGGCCAAACAATGCATCGCGAAGGGAAATATCTCACATATAGGTGCCACTGCCGCTCCTACCACCTCATCGGTTTTCGGTCCAATGATGCTGTCCCATATGGTTACGTGATAGAAATCATAATAGCTATCTAATTATTTTCCCCAACGTGCAAGGCAGTGTAGATGTAATCAATTTCCAGCCCCCAAGTCTTGTTTGATTTCAGGAATAAGGGTAGTTCACCAGTATGGTAATCCCATACACCAGCTGGCAGCCTCCTTGCCGTGGGAATCACATTTTCTCCTTCGCCGCTCTTCACAAAATGATCATAATGTTTCTTCCACAAATTACCCAGCTGTGTGTCAATGAAGGTCAGCCTCTCGGACCTGAACCATTCCGGGTGTTCATGTTGTCGAAGCCTCGTCAGATCAATCCCAGCATCTATTTGTTGCATTCAGTCAACATTGTGCAAAAATTGTTAGACTTAAACAGAAGTCTAAAAAAACTCTAAAAGAGAGAACACCAATGTCAGACTGCAAAACAAGTCTGAGAAAAGAAATTCTTTCACCAGACTTGAAAAGAAGTCTGACACCAGACCTCTAAAGAAGTCTAAAGGAAGTCTAAAAGAGATAACAACAATGTCAAACTGCAAATCAAGTCTGAGAAAAGAAAATCATTAAACCCGACCAGATTATATACTAACCGTGTCATGCAGCCATTCCTTGGGGGTGCGCAGATCGTAGTACCAAGATAGGGATGTGTTCGCCTCCCTCTTCGGATAACCCCTACAGAATATATTATGTGTGTTAGACATTGAGCTAATTATTCTAGAATATAGGTAGAGTGTGACGACATACGGCAGTTTTTGGCGTGATCATTAAGTGTCTTCACTTCCGTCCTGGTTGCCGGACCACAAGGATCATATGTCGGTGTGATCTGCACTTGGGTTGAGCTCTTCCTCTCTTTCTTATCCTGCTCTTTCTGTTTTAGTTCTTGAGCCTTCGCTTTTACATAAGCTCCAGCAGCTGCCTGCTTAGTATCTTGTTTCGAAATATATGCAGCATCGAAGTTTATGCCCGTGGCCGCCTTATCGACGATAAGAACACTCTGTTCGCTGCCCACGACACTACTCTACATTTACAAAATAAAAAAACCCACCTCCGTCAGACTGCAATAAAAGTCTAAGACAAATAATCTAACACTATCCACGCCACCTACAGACTGCAATATAAATCCAAAACACAAACAGACTTCTATAGAAGTCTGACAGAGATTAAAATAACACCAAAATCGGACCTAAATCTCAGTCTAATACCAGATAACCATGTTCGCATCAAACACAACAACAAAGCGAAATAACTAGTTTTTAGTTGCACATAGGTTCAGGTTTTTACAAACAACTATCACACTTATACTGCATATTAAGCAACGGTTTTGTCCTTAAGTCTTCGACTACTTCTCCTTTCTTGAACATTTTTTGGTAGAGGGTTTGGGACACTAACCCCAACATCCACCACAGTCTGAATCTTGGCCTCAGACGGCATGGGCAGGGTTGTCTTCAGTCAGGGCTTCCTTTGCATCCTCTACCGCTGAAGCTTCTTTTTCAGGTCCTTTTTGGTCTGCAGCTTCAACAACCGCGGCAGGCTTAGGAGGCTTCACAATAATTTTTTTGGGTGTAATATTCTTCCGCGGAGCCTTTTTGCGTTTCCCCGCCCGAGCCTCACCACCATCATCAACCTTACCACCAACATCAGACTTCTTCTCAACACCACCATCAGACTTTTCAACACCAGATTTCCTCCTCTTTTCTTCCCTTAACAACCTAACTTCCTTCTCAAGTTCATTCATCTTCTCACCCACCTGCTTAAAACCTTCTTTAACAAGACTAAAAAGTTCATTCATCTGAGAACCCACCGACTTGATCATGTAAACAACCTCACCACTATCATCACCGCCTGATTTTGCTCGCTTCTTATCATCATCAACATCCTCACCATCATCATCAACAACCTTCCTCTTAACACCCTTTCCCTTGGCCTTCTGCAGACCACCCTCAGACTTAACCACCTCGGACTTAATAAGGGGCACCTCTTTCTTGACAATGGCGAACACACCTTCAGACTTCCAGTGTTTAAAACTCCACCTCCAAGAGCGCTCAAACTCACCAAACATTGCTTTCACAATGTTCACAACTTTCTCATCATCCTCACCATCGTCCCACCGGGGGAACATGTCCTCAAACTCCTTGATGACGAAGTTGTTGACGCGGGTCTGCAAGTACAAGTCAACGGGCAAAATGTATATTAGTATGTAAAAAGTAAATAAAATATACCAGACTGCATATCCCGTATGGTACAAAGTTTCAGACTTCAAAAAAGGTCTGACTTCAATATTTCAGACTGCAAATTCAGTCTGGCAACAACTTTCAGACTGAAAATTAAGTCTGGGAAAAATTCAGACTTCAAAATTAGACTGATAACTTATCAGACTGAATTTGCAGTCTGACATAGAGCAATCAAAGGTGAATTTTAAGGAAAAAATGTCAGTAAAATACCTGCTTGCGCAACTCTAAATCGACTTTCTTTCGATTCCTTGATCCTTTGTAAGCCAAGAGCGGTGGGGCTGGGTTATCTTGCAAGTGCATTCCATAAAGCGTAGCAATCCCGGGACAGGCCCAATATACCCATACGTTCAAGACCTCAGCGAAGCCCTCAACCTGATAGTTTTTGTCATCTTGGAGTTTTTTGTTTGCCTCTGTTTTGACAGAGTCTACCAAGTTTTTGAAGGCCAGTCTTCCCCATGATTATGCTTCTAACGCCCCTGGAGACAGCAATAGCTTAGTCATGTCAGCCCTTGCAGAAACTGACCAGTGTTGAGCCTCAATGAAGCTCGTGTAGATGGCTAGGTAGCCCAACCAAATCCTATCTTGCCGTTCCCAGCCTCGACATCTGTTGCAAGCGTCTAGTAACTTAAACACCATACGAAGTTCAGCTCATGCCACTTCACAAAAACCTCAAAGGCTGAGTTGCGAAGCTCTTCCCAATCATCATCATCCAGCGCTTGTTGGAGAGCGTCCATGAGATCTCTCTTACTGGTGAAGTAGTGTATGCTTTTTTCTGGTTGAGGCTCATACCCGGTTGTGAACATCCTTGGAGGGAATTCACGATCTGCCATTATGTCTAAAACCTGCATCAACCACAACTAGACACCATTAGCAGTCTGAAAACCTAAAGTCAGACGTCATATGCAGTATGACTACTCAAATTCAGACTCTATTTGAAGTCTGACGAAATATAGTCAGAGTTAACTACGAAGGCTATTCATGAAGTAATCGGACGAATCCCAAAAATCCACAGAACACAATACAACTCAAACCCAAAGATCTAAACATTATTGCTCAATATGAATCTTTTACCCTCTATGGAAGACTTGAAGGAGCGGTGACAACGGCGAGGAGAGAGAAACCAGATCTGGAAATAAAAAAAGATAAGAGTTCAACGCTGAGTTCTAGAAATCAGTATCGAGAAGGTGACGGTTTGTGGCGAAGAGATGAGTAAAAGAATCTTACCGTCGAAGGCACATGAGACGATGTAAGCGACGAATTCCGGCAGCGACAACGAAGATGTCGGTTCAGTTTCTCCAAGAGAGAATCGGTGTTTTTTTTGTTATTTGCTTCGGTAACTGTAAAAATGAGGGGATAAAAAAACCCTTTTATATGTGTCCTAAGCGGCGGTTAAAAAAAACGGTTTTACCACATAAAAATACCGCTTTTTCAATCTGATGTCAGACTTCTTAACGCAGTCTGATATCAGACTCTTTTAGCAGTCTGATAGTGATGAGATAATTGAGCTAGAAGTCTGAAAATTTTGGGCGGCGAAATTCCCGCTTTTTTCTGGGTCTACGGTTTTTTTCTAATATTGTTAATTGCCGCTTAGAAGTATTTTTCAAATGCTTCTTCTGCCAGACTCGTTTTGCAGTCTGAAATGGTGATATTTTCAGGACCAGACTTGTGAAAGTTTTCAAAAGTTTAAGTTTTTCAGACTTCGAAAGAAGTCTAATAAATTCAGACTTCATTAACAATCTGACATAGTAAAGAAGGACAGATAAATTAAACCGACTTCATAATCAAATATCTCGTTCCATGGAAAAAAATAGAAATTTTGGTTACAAATTGTCACATATTACAAGAAACCAAAACAGATAAACATGATCAGGACGATAATAATAGCACCAGCGAACGTCAGACTCTTCAACTCGATGCCACGTATTATATGGCCACATGGCTTCTCCTTCAACCGCTCCTTCAATTGAGCTATCTCTGCCTTCGTTACCTTGACGTCATCGAGCAACGTGGACAAATACTTGTCGCTTTGAGCATTAGAAACGGACATGCCATCAATTAGTCGACCATGTTGGTCAACATACAACTTTACATCGTTAAACTCCCCTCAGTCATAGCCTCATCCCACCACTTCATTATATGGTAACCACCATCCTACACAGCCACATTTATACAATCATATTAAGATCCCAAATTATAATAAGCAGAAAAAAAAACAAACGAACCACATGCCATATAGAGGCCATTACATCATAATTACGACATCCGAAGAATCTTCTTTCCGGATTATCGGCAGTAGTGGATGTTCGCATGACGGGCTCCAGATTGCAGAAGCATTTCTTGGGGAATCCATAGGATGATCCGGATCGACGTCGACCTGTTGAACATGAATTACTCGACGTTGGAAGGTGACTGAATCGCCCTATCCTGTGTACCAGAAAACAGTCGTAAAAATTAAAACAAGTCTAAAGCCAGACTTCTAATAAAGTATAATTTAAAATCAAGTCGAAATTCAGACTTCTAAGAGAGTCTATGTCTGCAAAGTCTAATTTCAGACTTCTTCTCCAGTCTAATTCTACAAACTCAAATTTCAGACTTCTAACAGAGTCTAATTAAATGAAAGTATAATTTCAAACTTCTAATCGAGTCTAATTCAGATCAGGTCAAGTATCAGACTTCGTATCGAGTCTAATTCACTTTCAGACTTCTAATATAGTAATTTTCAAGTTTTTTTTGGACTGAATACAACCAAGCATCAAAATACATACCAGACCTAGAACTTTTGTTTGACATAGAAAAAATGGACTTCTATCTTGTAGATCTAAAATGAAATTAATTAAAAACCCATCTGTTTGTTTAGATCTAGGCAAAGAACATGAAAAAATGGTCTTATTTCGTATAGATCTAAAAATTTTGCAGAAAAAAGTAGAGTAGAAGGCGAAAAACTTGTTTCTAGGAAGCTTAACTCAGATGCAAAGACGAAGTTGACAACGGAGAGGGCGGTGGCGGTGGCGATTCGACCTACAAGAAAATGGATTTGTGATGAAAAGATGAAGAGAGATAGATATATGGAAGGACTGGTAAGGTGACACGAAAAAGGAGAAGTAATTACCAGACTGAAGAAGCTGACGACGGCGGTGGCGGTGGCGGTGGTGACGAGGGTTTCCGGAGAGATGTTTGAGAGAGTTATAGAGAGAGAGATTCTTCATGTTTTAGAGAGGGAGAGTCGATAATGACTTTTACAGATTAGGGTTGGTAACTTTAGTTTATATATGGGGTAAAATCACAAGTAGGGTAACTTATTTCAGGTTAATTCACAGGTTTTCATCAAGAAGTCTGATAAACCATGGACATGATCAGACTGAAATGGCAGTATGATAAACTCTAAACTTGATAATTACTACTTAAATACCATCATATTATATAGAATACTTATAACAAACATCAAACTCGTTTAACTTAGTCACAAACTAACCAGTATATGTAAAAAAAACATTATGAATTAAAAAATTTGAAACTCTCAATCTAACCCTACAGATAAGAACAGGATATCCAACTTCATATGTCGAACATAGACAAAACTCTTGTTTTCTTTGTTATTTGCACAATGCAATATATAGCTCGATATTCACACTCTTTTATAGTTAATTACATTCCAAGGGCAAACTTTGAACCCTAATCCAACAAATATTGAGCCCGTAAACCGTAAACTCTTACCTACATGGTGTTTAGATCCAAATTTATCTCATACTCACTCATTTTGACTAACTTTTATGTAATTTAAATTTATATACATCTACAATGATTATGTTTAATTTATGTATCAAAATTTTGTATGAAAACATTTTTAATTATTTTTTTAATTTTAATTTTCATATTAAATACAATTCAGACTTCTCGGAGAAGTCTGAGAAACCGCAAACTTGTGTTTAGATCCAAATTCATCTCCAATGATTCAATTTGATTAAATTTTATGTACTTTTAATTTATATACAGCAACAATGAGTATGTGTAATTTATGTAGTAAAATTTTCTAAAAACTAAATTTTTAATATTTTTTAAATTTAAATTTTTAAATTAAATACGTCTCAGACTTTTCTGAGAAGTCTGAGAAACCCCGATTCTCTGAGAAGTCTGAGAAACCACGACAACCACCATCGTCGACGAGTTAATGCAGTAACTAACCCGTTTTTCCGCCATTAAAGCTCAAGAATAGAGCTCGTAAACACTTTTCGCGACTTCTCTCTCCGATTTCTCCTATTTTTCTACTGATTTTCCGATTCAAACGTATCGAAATCGGAAATTATGGCATAAAACGGCAAAACACGACTGTGCTTGCGGGATTTCGGTGATATTAGACGTTCTGGGCGCTCGACGAGGGTGAAAACAAACTCTAAACGGATATTGGTACGAATTTTTGCATATCATCGATTTTCATATCTGAGTTGTATACTCAGACTGCTTTAGAAGTCTGATGAAACCTACATGGTCAACGAGAGGGTAGTTTTGCAATTGACTTTTAAAAAATCAGATTAAAATTGAAGTCTGGTAATCTCTGAGAAGTCCGAGAAATCCCGATTCTCTCAGACTTCTCCGATAAGTCCGAGTAACCCTAAATCTAATATTTAGCACTTATGAGTGACAATATTAAAACATAACTTCTATGAAGCATCAAATTCGTGAAATATATGCACATTACAACACATATGTGCAAATTTAAAATTTCAAATGTAAATTTGGTAAACCATGAATCTAACCCTAAAGTTATATGTAAATGTTTCCATTACAAAGAATGTTTTGAGGTTTACAACCTACTTTGCCTTACATGTTTTTAATTTGATTCAATTTTATGAAATTTAATTTTAATACTTCGAAATTGTCTGTATTTAATTTATGTATAAGAAATGTTTAACAAAATAATTTTTTACAATTTTAAAATTTAAATTTACTAATTAAATCTGTATCATACTTCTTCGAGAAGTCTGATATTTATTGAGGTATAGGCATAATTAACTAACCTTGTTTAATTTGATTCAATTTTATGAAATATTAATTTATATACATCAAAATCGTCTATATTTAATTATTATAGAAAAAAGTTTTAACAAATTTTTTTTTTAATTTTTAAATTTAAATTTACTATTTTAATCTGTATCAGACTTCTCGAATACGTCTGAGAGAAGTCTGGTAAGAGAAATCAATCATACTTCTATTAGAGTCTAAATGTCAGACCTCTATAGAAGTCTGACATGTCGCGAAGGTTAAAATGGTAATAGCGGTTTCGCGTTTTTTGTTTGGTCATAAGGGAGTAACTGTAATTTTTTCATCCCCGAAAGTGTAGCGCAGCATTTGATTGAAAGTACGGTGTATTTTTGTTATAAAAACAATTTTTTAGGGTAAAAACAGCAATTTACCCTTTAAAAAACCAAAAATGTCGACTACTTTTCAGTTACCAAAAAGACTTGAACGAGCTCAAATAATCATCTCGTTTTTTTTCGGTCTATTATATCATCATTAAAGATATTTGATTTACCTTATTACAAATGATAATCAATTAATCGAATATAAGTACTTATAACACATGTAATCACAATGAACAACTCCAAATATAATTCAATGATGGAAGCTTTCCCTGCAACACATGATTGTACGACAAACGGTTTTACATGCATTATACTCGCACCCAAAATAGACAATTTTCTCTGCAATAATCATTTTGCTTTTACCCTCGTGACAAAAAAAGAAATAATAATAATCATTTCGTCTTGTTTTAATTATCATTCATTAAAAAAAAAATATCGTCCAAAAAGATGGGAAATCAGGTTGTATAACAATAAAAAAATAACATATTTAACTAGCTAACCATAAAAAATTGACCAAATTATTCTCTATATTATCTACAATATATTCAAAACTACTCCTATTACATACTCTTTTTTTAACACTAAGTCTAATACTGATTATGAGAACTAATACAAAGACAATTCTACAACGGATAACGCAATCCGCTCCATAAAGATCCATGTTCCCGATGAACGGCTCCACTTGCACCACGCTGGAAATTTCATTATAAACTTGTCTCCATTAATCTGCAGAAATCGCATCCACTGGATATCGAACTCTGAATCTTCAATTATATACTCAATCTTCTTCTTCTTCTTCTTCTTCTTACCCAAAAAATCATCTCTTTTGTAACTCTCACATCATACTATTCCACGTAGAATCCATATAATAGAATGCTAATTTATTCTATTAACCAAAATAATTTTGTAACTTAACAAAATGATATAAAATTAAATCATAAACCCTAAATTTTGATTGTTAATCCCAAAAATTGAACACAACATTGAAAACATTAAACTCAAATCCAAAATATAGTAGAATTAGTAAAATGTATGCTAAATAGTATAATACTAGGTAGTAACCCGCGCCTTGCGCGGAGTGAGATATCTATAAAAAATTTGTAATATCCGAGTGTAAATGATAATATGAAACATAAGAATTTAAAATTCTGAATCTAATATATATCTCTTTGTAAATCATTTGAGCCACGATGATATAATAGACCTTGTTTAAATTTGATGGGCTTTGTGTGTTAATGATGTTGTGTAATTGATGAATGAAATTATTATGCAATAATGTTATATAGTGCTCAAATTAAGGGGTTTCCACTTAATAAGAAGATATGGATGAGAATTCAAAATCAAACGTCTCTTCAATCATGTAACGTAATTTTGTATTTAGTTTTTAATTATCAATAGCGAAAATATATATTTCCACAAAAATTACTAATTGCAAAAATTACTTTTGCAACGAAAATCTATCTTTCCATGAAAATCTCGTTTTTATTGCAATTGATTTGTAAATCACAATTTATTATGATTAGATTTGAATATGCAGTTTAATTTGATTTGAGTTTGAATATGCAAAATAAATGGTAATCTCAAAACAATTTAATCCATTTTGAATTCGAATTTCAAGTTCATCACGTGAATATCCATCCATTAGTATGTGTGTTTGATGAGACCATTATCATCAAACTATATCAAATTATTATATAGTTTGATGATGCCATTAGCATCAAACTATATTATACGATTTATATCTCAATAATCATTAGTACGTGTGTGTGAACTATAATATTCTCTTTATATCTCAATAATCATAACAATGATATGAAGGCTAGATTTCATATTTTCTCTGCAATAATCAATTTTCGTTTTCCCCTCGTTACAAAAATAAAATAATAATAATCATTTTGTTTTGTTTTAATTATCATTATCAAGAATAAATACCTTCCAAAAAGACACCCAATAGACAACTTTCTCTGCAATAATCAATTTTTGTTTTACCCTCCTTACAGATACAAAATAATAATAATCATTTCTTTGTTTTAATTATCATTTATCAAGAAAAAATCCAGTCCAAAAAAACACCCAATAGACAATTTTCTCTACAATAATCAATTTTTGTTTTACCCTAGTTACAAAAACAAAATAATAATAATCCTTTTGTTTTGTTTTAATTATCATTTATCAAAACAAATACCATCCAAAAAGACACCCAATAGACAATTTCTCTGCAATAATCAATTTTCGTTTTACCCTCGTTACAAAAACAAAATAATAATAATAATCATTTTGTTTTGTTTGTTTTTTTGTTTTTGGACAACAATTTCTTCTCATTACTTAAACTTCCGGAATACAGGTAGAGGGAATTATTCATCCTCTATGATAAAGACAATACAAATTAAGAGCATAAAAACTTAAAGCAGATAGGTTGTGATCGGATGACAGCGAATTCAATACTAGACTTGAACGCTTCCATAGGATAAACTTGAAAGTAGTGGAATCTAGACTTCTGGTGAGGATTGTGTCCTCGAATCCAAGAATTTCATAAACACAAGAGCCAAAGAAGATGGCTCTACCCAATTGAAAGGAGTCGGATTGTACCGAGAAAGTCCTTATTTCTTCAGAGGCAGCTTGAGAAAATGCTGCTCGGATTGACACCACGGACAAATAAGCCTTGGATTTACTCAGAAGACCCTCATATTGACAATTAACATATGTGAGAGTTTCAGGGAAAGGTATGGACACCCTAGGCAATATTACCTTAGATTTACTCCGGTTACCCTCTTGCCATTCTTTGGCTTCATGAAGAAAGAACGGTCTGCACACGGTGGTGAAAAATCGAAGGTTTGAAGGTGGCAGTAACGGCTGAGTGATATGGCTGGTCGGAGTGTTGACGAAAACAACGCCGAATCCAAACCCCTGTTCGGTAACACCGAACTCAGCTAGGGTGGAAATGAAAAGAACTGAGCTTTGCATATCCGGTGGTGGGAAAGGCCTCTCAGCCAGCAGAGCAGAGGAGGAAGCCGGTGACTGAGGAGGAGAAGATATAACCGGTGGAAGCCGAGTTCCATAGTAATCCGGCGGATCAGGGGGATCCGGCGGTGGGGCGCTTTCACAGCAACATATCTGCAGCAATGGGGCTAAGGGGAGGCGGAGAAGCATGTACGAGAAGACACGGTGATGGAGAGGGGAGGAGAAGCAGCAGCAGAGACCTGACCTGCCGTCTCGGGCTGAGCAGAGTCGGAGAAAACCACAAGAGAGGCGGCGGATCGGGCGGGGGTCGGAGCCGCGACGGGAAGGAAGCAGTCACCACCGGCGCCATGGATGAGGAGGAGAGCAGCTTCATAGAGAGGAGGAGAGACCCACGGAGAAGCAGCGGCGGAGATCCATGTCGGAGATGCAGCGCCTTCCTCGGTAGATGGGCCTGGGAGAGAGAGAGCGGCTAGGGCGAACACACCCATTTTTTCTGCAATAATCAATTTTTTTTTACCCTCGTTACAAAAAAAAACATAATAATCATTTTGTTTTGTTTTAATTATCATTTATCAAGAAAAAGTACCGTCCAAAAAGACACCCAATAGACAATTTTCTCAGCAATAATCAATTTTTGTTTTACCCTCGTTACAAAAACAAAAAAATAATAATCATTTCGTTTTGTTTTAATTATCATTTATCAAGAAAAAATACCATCCAAAAAGACACCCAATAGACAATTTTCTCTGCAATAATTAATTTTCTTTTTACCCTCCTTACAAAAACAAAATAAAAATAATCATTTTGTTTTGTTTTAATTATCATTTATCATGAAAAAAAGCCATCCAAAAAAACACCCAATAGAAAATTTTCTCTACAATAATCAATTTTCGTTTTACCCTCGTTACAAAAACAAAATAATAATAATATTTCGTTTTGTTTTAATTATCATTTATCAAGAAAAAATACCGTCCCAAAAGACACCAAATAGACAATTTTCTCTGAAATAATCAATTTTCGTTTTACACTCGTTACAAAAACAAAATAATAATAATCATTTCGTTTTGTTTTGATTATCATTTATCAATAAAAAAATACCGTCCAAAAAGACACCCTATAGACAATTTCTCTGCAATAATCAATTTTCGTTTTACACTCGTTTCAAAAACAAAATAATAATAATCATTTCGTTTTGTTTTAATTATCATTTATCAAGAAAATTACCGTCCAAAAAGACACCCAATAGATAATTTTCTCTGCAATAATTAATTTTCGTTTTACCCTCGTTACAAAAAGATAATAATCATTTCATTTTGTTTTAATTATCATTTATCAAGAAAAAATACCATCCAAAAAGACACCCAATAGACAATTTTTTCTGCAATAATCAATTTTTGTTTTACCCTTGTTACAAAAACAAAATAATAATAATCATTTCGTTTTGTTTCAATTATCATTTATCAAGAAACAATACCGTCCAAAAAGACACCCAATAAACAATATTTTCTACAATAATCAATTTTCGTTTTACCCTCGTTACAAAAACAAAATTATAATAATTATTTCGTTTTGTTTTAATTATCATTTATCAAAAAATAATACCGTCAAAAAAAGACACCCAATAGACAATTTCTATGCAATAATCAATTTTCGTTGATGACAAAAACAAAATCAATTTTCGTTTTACACGTGTTTCAAAAACAAAATAAGAAGAATCATTTCGTTTTGTTTTAATTATCTTGATAAGGAGTTGTTGAGTGACGGGGATGAGTGTGCTCCTGTCAAGCGGAATTAGGTTTCGAAATCGAAGAACACTCTGATTGGTGCAGGTTCAAAGAAAAGACTAATGCAGGGTATTATATCCCCAAAGAAGAAGGTGAATCCAAAGGCTTCGGGACGTTTCGGGGATACTCAGCAGGGCGGTGGTAAGCCTCCACCGAAACCAAAATCTGAGCCTAAGACTTCAAAATCTGAAGCACATAAATGAGATTCATGTTTCGGTTTTTTCTTGCTTTGAGGAATAAGAGGGACATAGGCTACTTTCGGGTGTCAAAGAAGAAGTCTCGACCATCATTTTATTTTCGGTTTACAAATCATTTGTTTGGTTTATGTAATTTTTTTTCAGGTTTATGTTGGATTTCATAATTTCACAGTTGTACCGTGCGATATGATTGGTGGTGCTTCTCTTATTTATAATAATATTGTTGAGGCCCATTTCTTATCAGGAAATAAATGATCTTTTATTATTACTAGGTGAGTCACCGCGCTAACGCACGGGTATTTTTATGTAAAAGATTTTTGGTACTTTTTAAAAAAATATTCTTCGTAACAAATGCATATCTAGAGAGACATCATGCCAGCTGAATGGCTGATATTTCGATTACTACTACGAAGTCGTAACTCATTATATATATATATATATATATATATATATATATATATATATATATATATATATATATATATATATCCATTAAAACAAATACATACGCTCCTACTATAAATCATGCAACATATGCTATTCAAAGACATTTAAACCACAATATGAGCACATGTGTTGCAATAAAACAGAAGAGGTTGCAGCGAGAGCGTACCATGAATAGTTTGGATAGCCATGAAACGAGCCGCCAGCATTTGAATCTTTACCATTCTCAGAACTGATAGACCATCATCAACGCTTGGCTAACCAATACCACCCATCTGGCTCGACTGCAACAAATCATGTTTCAACCCACCATGGGTTAGAGCACTTGCCAACATCGGATACATGTAACCTCCTCCGACTGCTGCTGCGAAAGCTGGATTCCCCAACATTCCGGTTACATAAACCGGATGGTATTGTTCCCTAGCATGAACGACGATGCAGCCATTCCACCACCGGTAAATACATGTTGCCCTTGCGCTTGATGTTGCTGGGGCTGACCCTGATTAGCCATCGAACCTAAACTCATCTTCACCGGACCCGCTTGGTAATGCCCATTTCCCGAGGATGCATGCCCCCAATGAAGCAAGCTGGCATGTCGTCGTTCGATTAAGAATCCTCTTATTCGGCTCTTTAAGCACCTCTCTTGCTCCTTTCCTCGTCTGAAATCTTTAATCTTGCCCCTTGTAATTCAGGAGATTGAATCCGTGATCATTACTATTCCAAAACGAATCATCGTTGGAAAAGCCTTGTTTATATGTTATATATATTTTCTAATTTGTGTTTAGTAAAATATTATTAAAAAAAATTTAGCTTAACGAATACAACCTAATTCGAGATAGATGCCATTTGATGAATTTGTTTTATTACTGTACAATTAATTTGTGTTCTCCAATTTTCTTTATTATTAAACTAAAATAAATATAAAATAAAACAATGAGTTTATAATATTGTGATGAGCCCATGTGTGTTTACAAATAAAACAGTTTGACTTTCATCTTCTTGTAATCTATTTGCCTTCTTTTCTAGGGTTTGCATCCGTCTCCCCCAAACTTCGAAATCATTCACTATGTATTACCACCATGTTCTGGTGCGGCCATTGATTCATATAATTCTTTATCACCATCAAAGAGTCTTATGGCATAACAACTTCTTTGAAAATTTTATGTGTAACACTTCTTAAGGTTCGGATAACTTCATATCTCATATAATTTCTTTTGTGATTTATTATCATTCGTAGATAATTTAGCTCACATGTTGATGAATGAATGTTAAATGTCTTATCGGTGCTCTTTCCTCTTAGTCGTGTTTTTTTATCATAAAAAAATATTTTATATGTTAGACTGTTTGCATGCCAAAAAGTAGCCAAATTTCCTTCTTGTGCAGCCATAAGATAAAATCTATAAATAACATAATTAAAAGAATCGGCACTTATTTAAGAGAACAATTTAACATAACTTTGAATTTATATAGAATTTGTTATATGAATAGAATATCAACCATTGAGTAGCTATTTATATTTGTTTTAAGTTAATTTTGTCTTCTCGTTTTTCGTAGATATATTTTAGATATATGAATATCATGAATTTAGACTTGTTTTAGTTATTTGTTTTTACTTTAAAATACAATGAATTTGGCAAAGATTGTGTTAAAGACGTAATTATTGTAAATAAGTTCTTTAACAAAATATTATTGTTAGTAAGTTGAAAAGGTTTTTATATATTTGTAAATTAAATAGAAGTTGGAAGGTTTTTAAAGTTATTATGGTTTTTTTAATCTTGAATTTATTGAGAAATAAAAAAAGAAAAAAATTTGACCAATGAGAGAGGGACAAGTGTCAAAGTTGGAGAGCACCCCTTCTCTCTTTATAAGGTAGATAGCGGAAATACAAGGAAAAATAATGTCCTTAATAATTAAACCATTTGAGCCAAGTATGGCGAATCACGATACCATGGTTTGGAGAATGGATTTCTATCAGCAGATTTGGGTTTTTTTCCTACGGTTCCACTGGGTTTTTGGAGAGATCGTAGGTGGCGAAGCTGAGAGAGTTTTATTCCTTGTTTCAGACATCGAGAAGTCGGCGATTTTTGAAATTCAACGGTTGGGTCGAACAAAAATAACAAAGAAATATTGGATGCGATGGCAGCGGTCTCTAATTCTTAAGTCCGGCGTGTTATTTCCCTCTGGTTGCGGCCAGTGTCTGATTTGGAGATGGTAATTTTGGTGGTTGAGCAAGACTTATTCGGTTTTTTGGGTTGTCAACGGTATCGAAACACGAAACCCTGCAAAAGTGGAAACATCCACTTTGGGGATATGATGGGTGCCTATACCCCGATGGGAGGATCGGGTAACCCAAAGACGTTTTACATAATGCGGATTTTGAATTGGAATTGCCAGGGGCTTGGTAGCAAGTATACCATAAGTTACATGCGGGAGGATTGGAAGAAACATAAGCCAGAGTTCTTGTTCCTATCAGAAACCAAACAAGATTTCTCCTTTGTGCAGAAGTTTCAATTCCACTTCGGCTATGATAAATTGCACACGGTGGAACAGTGCGGAGCGAGTGGCGGACTGGCCTTATTTTATAATAATTCTTATCAGGTTGATATAATTTATTCAAATAACCAGATGATTGATATTGAAGCGATCATTAAAGGAAAAAAGTTTATTTATCGTTCATTTATGGGGACCCGGTACCAAAACTGAGGGACCACGTGTGGGAACGTTTAACACGAACGAGTTTAACACGTTTGGAGTTGTGGTTGATTATTGGTGATTTAAATGAAATCACTTGTAATGATGAGAAACAAGGAGGAAATTTAAGGCACGCATCAACCTTCATCTCCTTTAACCTCATGACAAAAACCTGTGGTTTTCTGGAATTTCCATGCTTGGGAAACACCATGTCTTGGAGAGGAAAACAAAACAATAAAATTGTTAGATGTCGGCTAGATCGGGCTCTAGCTAATAGCGACTGGCATGAATTTCTTTCACACTCATATGTCAAATATCTGGCAATGATTGGGTCGGATCACAGACCAATTGTTGCCACAGTCGAGGACAAGATCCCCCGAAAATGTGCTCAATTTAGGTTTGAAAAGCGGTGGATTGGACAAGATGGTCTGCTGGACTCGATTGCCAAGGGATGGGAGATCAATCCGGGGGGACACAGACAATCTTTTGTCAAAAAAATAAGGAATTGTAGGCGGGAGATATCAAAATGGCGGAAAACTAACTTACCTTACGGCAAAGAAAAGATCAATGAGCTACAGCGGGCATTAGAAGAGATCAAAATGATGATGCTAGGACCCAAGAGGAATTGCTAGATATTACGGAAAAATTAAAAGCAGCATATCGGGATGAGGAGTATTTCTGGCAATAGAAAAGTCGCACTTTATGGCTAACGGTGGGGGACAAATATACAAAATTTTACCATGCTCAAGTAATGCAACAGAGGGCAAGGAACCGGGTCGTTGGATTGCATAATGCATCAGGAGTATGGGTCACATCAGAAAAAGACGTGGAACAAGTGGTGGTTAATTATTTTGACGATCTATTTACCTCTACGTCCCCAACGGACTTCGAGGAGGCACTGGGGGAAATTTCACCCTTAGTCTCGGAGCAGAACAATGATGACCTCACGGCAAGGGCTACCGAAGAGGAAGTATGTTCAGCACTCTTTATGATGCACCCAGAAAAAGCCCCGGGTCCTGGCGGAATGACATCACTCTTCTTCCAACGCTCTTGGGAGATAGTGAAGGCAGATATAGTAGGACTCGTAAACGGTTTCCTTGAGACTGGTGTTTTTGACCAACATCTCAATACGATAAATATTTGTCTAATACCGAAGACGGAAAGGCCAAGTAGGATGACGGATCTAAGACCCATAAGTCTTTGTAATGTGGGATATAAGATCATCTCAAAGGTCCTATGTCAAAGATTAAAGCGACTGCTACCGAACCTTATTTCGGAGACTCAATCAGCCTTTGTGTCAGACATGCTAATTTCGGACAATATTCTGATTGATCAAGAGATGTTTCATGGTCTACGCACTAATAAGTCCTGTAAAAGTAAATTTCTGGCGATTAAAACGAACAGGAGCAAAGCGTATGATCGGGTGGAATGGTCGTTTGTCGAACATCTTTTGAGGAAGTTCGGCTTCTCGGAAAAATGGATTACATGGATGATGTGGTGTATTACATCAGTAGAGTACAAAGTCCTTATCAATGGTCAACCCAAAGGACAGATAATTCCAAAGAGAGGACTTCGTCAAGGGGACCCTTTGTCACCGTATCTATTTATACTATGCACGGAGGTATTAAAAGCAAATATCCAGAAGGCAGAAAGAGAGAATTTACTTACGGGATTAAAGGTGGCAAGAGCAAACACATCGGTATCACATCTACTCTTCGCTGATGACATCCTCTTCTTCTGCAGGGCTACCAAACAGGAATGCGAAACTATCTTGCACATACTTGAGCTGTACGGGTCAGTGTCTGGGCAGCAAATTAATTTCGGTAAATCTTCCTTATAATTCGGTCACACAGTAAATGAGACAATACAAAATGAGGCTAAATAGATACTAGTAATTTCCAACATCAGAGGCATGGGTTCATATCTAGGCCTCCCGGAGAGTCTCGGAGGAGCCAAAAGTCAGATCTTTAATTTTGTCGCATAGAGACAACGTAATAGAATTAATGGATGGACCTCAAGGTTCTTATCTAAAGGGGGCAAGAAGGTTTTAATTAAATCAGTGGTATCAGCAATGCCAACATTCGTTATGTCGTGTTTTCGGTTACCCAAATCTATTACAGAAAAACTAACTAGTGTGGCGGCGCGGTTCTGGTGGAGTTCAAATGGAGAACAAAAAGGAATGCATTGGATAGCATGGAAGAAACTATGTCGACGCAAAGCGGAGGGGGGTATGGGCTTCCGGGCAGTCGAGGACTTTAACACATCACTATTAGCAAAACAACTATGGCGATTAATAGATAAACCGGATTCCTTATTTGCCCGGGTTTTTAAGGGTCGATATTTTCGGAACGCATACCCTTTAGACCCTATACGATTTTACTCCCTATCATACGGATGGAGGAGCATTGTTTCAGCTAGACCTTTGGTCAACAAAGGGCTAATTAAAAGAGTTGGATCAGGCTGTTCTATCACAGTATGGAACGACCCGTGGATACCTTTTTCTCAACCGAGGTCAGCAACATGCAAGGGTTATAATTATTACCCGAATCTAACGGTCAACCATCTGATTGACCCAGTGACTCAGACTTGGAACATGGCGTTGTTGAACACTATCATTGATCCGGAAGATGTGACGATCATTTGGGGCCTCCCCATTAGTAGCACCTACAAAACCAGACTCTTCTGGATGGCACTTCACAAAATCAGGAAAATATACGGTGAAATCGGGTTATCAAATTAAACAATCAGGCCCACATATCAATCACACTAATTCTTATGGTTCGGATGTGACGAATCTACAGGCTCACACATGGAAGCTGGAGTGCTCTCCGAAACTACGACATATTATATGGCAAGCTATTTCGTGTTGTCTCGCGGTCTCAGCAAATTTGTGAAGTAGAGGCATTGATTGTGATACACAATGGGCAAAGTGTGGATCGGAAACTGAGACTATAAATCATGTACTCTTCGAATGTCCTCCGGCTTTACAAACATGGGCACTCTCTAAGATACCAACGCCTTCGGGAGTGTTTCCATTGTCATCGGTTTTTGCTAATTTTGATCATCTTTTTTGGAGACTTCCTCCGGATAATCCGGATACCAGCTTTCCTTGGATAGCGTGGTATATTTGGAAAGCGAGAAATGATAAGGTTTTTTCAAATGTGGACAGATGTCCACAAGAAATAGTACAACAAGCAGAAACGGAGGCACTGACCTGGGAACCGGCCCAGAATAGTGACCCTGACGCGATAATCAAAAATGGTGCCCCTAATATAGTGACTTCGACTTACGAAGGTTGGCGGTGCTATATTGATGGAGCCTGGAAGGAGACGGATAGTTTCTCCGGATTAGGTTGGTATTGCTTCCAGGAAGACAGCGAAGAGACTATAATGGGAGCCAGAAACTTACGAAGAAGTATCTCCCCCCCCCCCTCCATGCAGAATTGGAAGCACTCATCTGGGTCATGCATTGTTTGAGTGCAAACCAGAAGACTGCAATAGCTTTTGCAACTGATTGTTCCGAGTTGGTGAAGATGGTGTCTACACCCGAGGATTAGCCTGCTTTTACATTACACCAAGAGGAATTCATGAAGAGTAAGGAGGTTTTTACTTTTTTCTCAATCTCGCTCATCCCACGCGCAAACACACAAATGCATACAAGCTAGCAAGAGAAATTCTTGTGTCTACCCAGTGGATATTACTTTTGTAAATTTGGTACCACCGGTTTGGATTTCTGAACCGTTCTAGGTATCTATGCTGTTGACAAAATATATATATATATATATATACATACGCTGTTCATGGTGTCTTTCGAGCCATGTTCTCGTATGTCCCTCAATCAGATTTTCAAATCTCTTATATCCCCATTTAATCTTTATATCCCTATATTTTTTAATGAAATGTGTTTTGGCCAAAAAGCCCTTGTGTTCTGACTAAAAAAAAAAAACGTCGAATTTCTTCCTATCTACCGCCGTCAGACCTCCGTTTCGTTGCCGTCATCGACCTGCACTGAGTTTCACACTTAAAGGTTAGTTCTTCAAACTCTAATTTAGTGCAATGTGGATCCAATCGGGTTTTAGCAAATTTAAGGCGAAGGATTGAATTGGTTTACTATTTATCCTAGTGATTGGGTGTTTTGATCGATTAGGTCTATAAAGAGGTAACAAATGTATTTTAGTGGTTGAATCCTAGTGAATTGGAAGTAGATTAGATCCACAATTTGTGTTCTTGCGATAGGAGAACTAGGTAAAACTAGTAAAACTGTTAAATATAGTAAAACTTGTAAACCTGAAAACCATGATTTATGTGTAAAACTGGGATAACTGTCGATAACTACTATTACTGAGTGACTTTTTGTATTGTTTTTTACAGGATACGATGAGCAACAACGTCATCATATATTTTAAATGCCAATGTCGCATGTATAGTTTAATGTTTAAGACATCAATGGGGGAGATAACTTTGTCGAAGCTGGAAGCTAGGATATTCAAGAAGGTTTCGTTAGATGAAAGTAGGTTTAAATTGGAATTGAGTTATTTTCCACTGGTGGTGGGAAGAGGTGAGGAACAGTTATTTATTTCGGATGACAAGGATCTGTCTGTTTACCTATGGTGTATTGATAAAAAGAACCGTAGATTTCTTTTGTATGTGGAGGTCATCGCTACATCGAAACTGCCCGAGCAACTGTCTAGAGCATAGAAAAGTTGTATTGGTATGAACTTTGACGTATCGCAATCAAATGACGAGGAAATCGGAGCTAATGCCATTGTTTCGTACGTAGGCAAAGAACAAGGAAAAGAACAACATCAGGCGATAGAGGATGATGATGATAGATCACGTGATGAATGTATGGACAACGGTATGGATATCTCGGATATGCGTGATAGATATGTTGAGCCTCCACCTGTTGTACAAGCTAGTCAGTTTATAGAGGCATGGGAAGACGGTTTGGGTCTGAGTGTGGGTCAAGAATTTCGAAATAGGAAGGCAGTGCAAGATGTGGTGGATAGAGGTGCATTTGCTAACAGTTTTGGATATTCGATAATAAAGTCGGATAAGACGCGATTAGTGCTAAAATGTCCTATAGAAAACTGTAAATGGACTTTAAGAGCTGCAGTGGTTACAAACACAGAGATTTTCTCGATTAGAACGCACATGAAGATGCATACATGCTCTCGGGCTAGTCAGAATACACGCAACAATAAGAGGAAAGGCTCAGCGGATCCTTAACCTCCTTCCTCGACCTCTTCCTCGACCTGTGATTCCTCCCCTCGTCTTCGGCAATGAGAAGTTGTGATTGTTGGAAGATTTGAAAAGGCTCGGAAAATTAGGGAAAACTAGGGATTTTGGGATTTTGATGAGATCAGTTTTCGGGTATGACTCGATTAAGTTGGGTGGGTTTTCCGTGAGCGGGTATAACTCTGGTAGAGGCTGTAAATTTCTCAATTGGAGTAGGTTTTATGGTAATTTTCCTATTTTTTGAATTAAAAATAATTCTAACCAAAATTAAATTTATAACACGGACACATGAGATTTTCGTTTGAGATATAAGGACTTGCGGGACGATTCCTCGTGTCTTTCTCAGTTCTCACTCTCTCTCCTAGGTCTTGGGAGTCCTCATCTTATTTGCCACTTTCTTGAAAAAAATAACCATCCATGCCACACTTTAATCACCTTGCCACTTATATTGTGCAATACCCATTTTAACCTTAATGAATAATTGACTTCATGATCTTTGACTTTGATTTAATTAAAAAAAAAAAAAAACTAAGAACAACAAAAAAAAAAACGTAGCATCCCCCTCACCGTGAAGCTGAAGTTTAGCTCAGATCCGCCCATCTCGCCGAGCATCTCCTTTCCGACGCCGAAGTTTAGCTCAGATCCGCCCATCTCGCCGGCCGTCGCCTCCGGCATCGTCCTTCTTGCAATCGGTTTCTTCTCCGCCGCTATTAGTGAATTCTTCATATGGGGAATCCATAAATTTAGGGATTTGAAATGGAAATTGTTTGTTTAAGTATGCACATACGGTTGGTAATCACGTTTAATGCGACGATTAGGTATTTGGATTGGTAATGTCTTGATTGTAGTTGTTGAATCGTGTTGAATCTTAGGTGTATTAGAATCGAAAGAATCCCCGAATCGATTGGATCCAGAAATAGGACAACTGGTACAAATGGTATAATTAAGAGATATATGACAACTGGTACAAATGGTACTATTAAGAGATATAAGACAACTGGTACAAATGGTACATCTAAGAGATATATGACAGCCGATGAAGAACACCTTGTGTAATTCGTAAGTGTGTTTTATTTTATTTTATTTCCAGGATGCGATGAAGAACACCCACACAAACGTATGTATTTGTGTGCTTGTATTTGTCTGGATTATAAAAATTGAGGGAAATAAAAAATCATGTGTTATACACAAAAACACATGAAATCGCATCTCTGCAAACCTTAATTTTTTTCCAAAAATTCCAAAATATGGCAATTAATTATTATAAAAAATCATGTTATACACAGTTGTTCCTACGTGTCCAGTTGTACGAAGTTCCAAATAGTTGTACTTTTGCGAATTTAGAGTTTTTGTAGTTGAACCGTGATATAAATTATTACATTGTAGTTGTCCACATGATTTTCGAGTTTTAATGGTCATTTAGGAGATTTTCATAATACGAAATATGGATAACATGAAATAATCATTTTGTCCATGAATAATTATTGTTTCACATCAAATACACCTTATACTATAAGGAACACATTGATAATATTAACCATCTTACGATGGAAAAGAAACAAAATATATGATTTTGCACAACTTGTACTATGAAAACCTTCTAAATGAGCATTAAAACTCGAAAATCATGTGGACAACTACAACGTAATAATTTATATCACGGTTCAACTACAAAAACTCTAAATTCGCAAAAGTACAACTATTTGGAACTTCGTATAACTGGACACGTATAGACAACTATGTACAAAATTGACGGCGCACATGTCCCCTTTTGCGGCGCACGTGTCTCTCTTTTTTGTTTTTTAATTATAATTTTAAACTATATAGTTATACCAGTTGTACCAAGTTGTATTTAGTATCAGTTGTACGTAGTTGTACCTAAATCTATTTTTACTTCAAAGTACCTTAAATCAAATGAATAAAGAAATCTTAACATTTTCATCTCTTTAATCGACACTTAATTTCCAATTTTATAAATAATAATTTCCAATATGTAACCAAATTAAACAAAAACATACTAAAATAAGTTCTAACGGTCGACTTCCAAAAACCATAAACGACATCCAAAAACCATAAACTCTAAATCTTCTGTTTCTTCTTGCCTTTTTGCCCCTTTTTCCCTCTTGTATTTTTTACCATCTTTTTCTTGTCTTTTGTCTCCTCTGTATACGGTTGCATTGGTTGGGTATCATTATCGGTATCCTGAAATTCAAACACAGTATTACTTAGTTGTTCCAGTTGTCTGAAATTCTATCAAACACACAAATTAATCAAACACAGTATTACTAGTTGTTCCAATTGTCCGAAATTCTACCAAACACACAAATTAATCAAACACATTATTACTTAGTTGTCCCAGTTGTCTAAAATTCTACCAAGAACACAAATGAATTAAACACATTATTATTTAGTTGTCCCAGTTATCCGAAATTCTACAAAAAAAAACACAAATTAATCAAACAAAATATTACTTAGTTGTCCCAGTTGTCCGAAATTCTACCAAAAACAAAATTTAATCAAACATCAATTTGAAAGAAGAATCCATAGAGATTGAAGCAAAGTTTAGAATGTCAACTCACTAAACCCACAGATCGCAACACATAATTGTGAAAGGAAACATAAATACGTACTTGATGCAATGTACGCGTGTTAAGATAGTAACTCAGCTCGTGCAAGAACAAAGTAGCCATTATAATGAGTCCAACAATGCAATAACGAGAAATTTAAGATGTTAATAAGCGAACACACACACACCAAGCATTCAAAAGGGGGTACTCAAATAACGAATAATAGCGAAAAGGAGATCCATTACCGACTGCGCCAGACTGCGTCTTCTGCAGCAAGTGATCATCTGCTCTTGGGAAAGCATCGATGCTCCTTAGGGCCTGCTTCACACCCATCCTAGCAGCTTCCCTCGAAATTATTACTTTGAAATAAACAAAACGAATCGAATTCGGAGGACCTACCAAACCACAAACCAACATCAGATTCATATATAACAAAATATTATCCTAGTTTTTCCCGTGAAGAACAATATTGCCAAATTCATGCGATTTCACTCCATAATTTGACATTAAATAAACCCAATTCTATTGTTTTCTCTAATATATTTCTCGATCTAGACAAGCAGAGATCTTCTATGGCCGTTGCCTAGCTCAAAATCAATACATAACCAACCAAGTAGAAAATTGGAAAACCCAGTTTCGGAGATCGTACTCGAATCGAGGCTGAGGAGGATGAAGCGCACAGATTACAGGACCCAAATTACAACACGACGGAGGAGGAAAGGACACGGAGGACGAAAGGGGAAACAAATATCGGAGGAATCGGAAGAGGAAAGGACACGGAGGAGGGAGAGGAAAGGACACGGAGGAGGGAGAGGATTGCGAAAAGGGAGAGAATCGCCGGCGAAGAGGGAGAGAATCGCCGGCAAAGATGGACAAATATCGGAGGGAATCGCCGGCAACAAGAATTTTGAGAGTGTTTATTTTTGAAATCGTTGGGAAACAAGTTTTTTTTACTTTGACTGAATCGTCAAATTAGGTTTTATTATATGGGATAAATTGATAAATGGGTGGGTATTCATAGGTCATCCAATTTGAGTGGGTAGAATTGTGGTTGGATTGATAATATTATAGATGTGTGAGGATAATTAAGGTATTTATCATGTTTTTGGATTTAAACAAAAATCAAAACTTAATTCATTTAAACAAAAATCAAAACTAAATGAATTATTAGAATGTGGCATATGTTAACATTTTTTCGAGCGACATTCTCATATGCCACTTTTCTTTAAAAAAAATTCTACCATGCCATGTACTATTCTACATGCCATCATATATGTGTAATGCCCATTTTAACCTTAATGAAATTTGTTAAAAAAAAAAAAAAAAAATTAAAACTGAAGAAAACTAGCGTCCCTCGACCCCGTCACCTCCCTCCTCCTCCCGAGCCGCCATTGTTGCTCAAACCGAGCTCCTTCAACCACGTCCTCCGTCACCTCCGGCGAGTTCTTCGTTCTCGTTGGTCTCGGTTTCTTCTCCTTTCTCCATCGGATTTGGTGAGTTCATTGATAGGAGATTTGGGGATTTGTTAGATTTAGGGATTTGAAAAGAAATTTGGTTGTTTTGGTAGCACATTTGGTTCTATTTGGTTTGTAATGATGTTTGATGGTAAGAATAGCTATTTCCATAGGTTATTTATCGAATTTAGATGTTGAATGGTGGTAAATCTAGAGGAAACCACGATTTAGAATCGATCCCAAATCTGAAAATCTGCAGACTTATGACAACTGGAACATATGGTATAACTGAGAGATAGTAGGACAACTGGTTCAAATGGTATATAACTGAGAGATATTAGGACAACTGGAACAAATGGAATAACTATGACAAATTATGTAATTCGTAATTTGTGTTTTTTTATCTTATTTCCAGGAGGCGATGAGGAAGAGGCACACAAACGTTCATTTTGACTATGGAGGGTACTATACAGAAGAGCATGAATGGGTTTCAATAAATTCCGTATACGCTATATCGTTTAAGACCGCATCTATGGAAGAGATAACTTATTCGATGTTAGTAGAGAAAATATGCAGGAAGATTGCGTTAGATGAAACCCCGAGGAAGCTGAAATTGAGTTATAGCGTATCTAATGCTGCGAGAGAGTCATATATTGTAGATGACGAGGACGTTTTTGTTTATTTGACGACATCGGATGAAAAGGGACTTCGACATGTTATGCATGTGGAGTTGTCGAATGATGATTTGGAAAAAAGTCAGTGGGTCGATCAAATTTCAAGAGCGGGGCGAGGAAGTTCATTTGGTAAGAATTATGGGGAGCCGGCTTCAAATGGGAGAGTTGATGATGCAGATAATGGTGGAATCCTTACTATTTTCAGAGCTGGCGAAATATCAGAACAAAATAACGAGAATATCAATGAAGAGCCGATGAATGATGGTAATGAAGGTTGTGAGAATGATTCACGTAACGATTTTGAGGCTGTGGATAGCCCAGTGGATAACCATGTGGATGACGGTTTCGATGGTAGGCATGAATATGTTGAGCTGCCACCTCCTGTACAAGATAGTCAGTATGTTGAAGAATGGGAAGATGGTACGGGTCTTGAAAAGGGTCAAGAATTTTGTTCAAAGGAGGCAGTGCAAGAACTGGTTCATAGAGCTGCAAATTTGAACTGTTTTGGGATTCGTACGGTTAAGTCGGATACGGAGCGACTTATGCTACGATGTGGTCAAGCTGCACAAGGTTGCAAATGGTATTTACGAGCTGCGAGAATTCAGAAATCAGAATTTTTCAGTGTCAGAGTACATAGAAAGATGCATAGTTGCTCTCGGGCTGTTGCGAGCACAAGCAGTTGTAAACAGAAAGGCACACCAGGAATGGTAGCAGCTCTTTTGCATGAAGACTATCCAGGTCTATTAGACACCCCGAGTCCTAAAAATCTCATGAGTATTGTTCAAGGAAGACTCAGCTTGCATTTGTCTTACGCTACGGCCTGGAGAGGAAAAAAACAACATGTAAGTGATGTGCGAGGGAGTCCTGAAAAAAGCTACAAGATGTTGTATTCCTATCTGTACATGTTAGAGAAGGTGAATCCTGGATCAGTAACAGCTGTGGAATTGGATGCAGAGAAAAGATTCAAGTACCTATTCATTGCTTTGGGAGCTAGCATTGAAGGGTTTAGGGTTATGAGAAAAGTGATAGTTGTAGATGCAACTTTTCTTAAGTCTGTATATGGTGGAATGCTGGTTTTCGCAACAGCTCAGGATCCCAATCATCACCATTACCCCCATTGCGTTTGGTGTAATTGATAGTGAGAAAGATGCTAGTTGGACCTGGTTTTTCAAAATGCTGAAAACAGTTATACCGGATGTTCCTGGAATGGTTTTTATAAGCGACAGACATGCAAGCATCATCAAGGCAGTCTTTGAGGTGTACCCGAGCGCACATCATGGACATTGTATCTGGCATTTGTCTCAAAACGTGAGAGGAAAGGTGAAGAAACAACACAAGGATCATGTCGCGATGAAATTCAGGGATTGTGCTCATATTTATACGGAGAGTGATTTCAACCGAGAGTATGCTGATTTTAGGAGTAGGTATCCTAAAGTCGCCGAATATCTCGATAAGAGCATAGAGCCGGATAAATGGGCAAGGTGCAAATTCCCAGGAGACAAGTACAACATAGACACCAGCAATTCCGCAGAGTCAATGAACAGTGTGTTTAGGGAAGCAAGGAAGTACTCTCTATTACCTATGATTGATGCGATTCTTGAAAAAATTTCTGAATGGTTTAACAAACATAGGAAAGAAGCTGGTGCTGCATCGGACCACAAGAGAGTGGTGCCTTTTGTGGAGAACGAGCTGCACACACGATGTGCAATTGCATCAAAATTAGTGGTGACTGAGCTAAACGGCTTCCAGCTTGAATACAACGTTATTGGACGCGATGGGAAGAGTTATTTGGTGGACCTGAAAATGAAAAGTTGTTCTTGCAGATGTTTTGATATAGACAAGTATCCGTGTGTCCACGCAATAGCCGCAACGAGAAACCTAATGAGGAAGGATGGGAGAACCGCGAATATCCAAATCTATGATCTCTGTTCTCAATATTACTTGATTGATACATGGGCGTTGGCATATTACAGAACGATTTATGTCGTCCCGCATGACTCTAACTGGATGGTTCCTGCTGAAATAGAAGAATTGTTCGCC
Source organism: Eutrema japonicum (assembly GCA_030161315.1). NCBI lineage: Eukaryota > Viridiplantae > Streptophyta > Magnoliopsida > Brassicales > Brassicaceae > Eutrema > Eutrema japonicum. Next base: position 42,454,209 of record BSQW01000011.1, read on the forward strand.
TTACCGCCGCAATACACCAAACGATCTGGAAGAAATCAGGAAATGCGGTTTCCATCTACCGGAGAAAGTAGCAGGAAAAGGAGAAACAAGTCTGTCCCTGGCATTAACTTGGAGAGGTGGTTGCAGCCCGAAAGTCATGATGAGTAAACATATTTTCTTCTTTGTAATTCTCGAATTTACCTAAGAACATGTCTGTTACTAAGTACTACTAAGAACATGTATGTTGCTGTATTTCTCGGATCTTGACAACCAGATTTAACTAAGTACTACTAAGAACATGTATGTTGCTATATGGCATCGGATTTGTACAACCAGGTCAAACTAAGTACAAATAAGAACATGTCTGTTCAGCAGTTCTCGAATTTGTACAACCAGGTTAAACTAAATACAAATAAGAACATGTATGTTCAGCAGTTCTCGAATTTGTACAACCAGGTTAAACTAAGTACAGATAAGAACATGTCTGTACTCGGATTTGTACAACGGAGTTCAACTAGTACAACTACGAACAAAATAATTATTAATATAATATCCAACTAATATTAAAAATGGTAAATTAAGTTGTAAAATGATTCGTAATACCTTAAGAAACGATTTATAATCAATAAAAACGAATTAAACATTTTCCTAATACATATGCTTGTTCTCACATCAAATACTCCTTATAGTATAAGGAAGACTTTGTTAATACTCACCTCTTACGATGGAAAAGAGTCCAAAAATTCGATTTCGTGCAAATTGTCTTATGAAAACCTCCTAAATGATACATAAATGTGGGAAGTCACGTGGACAACTACAACATAATCATTTATATTAAGGTCCAACTTAAAATACGCAAATATCGCCAAAAACACAACTATGATGTTTGGTGAACAACTGTACATCTAGGGGACAACTATGTTTAAACTTCCCTCCTTTTTTCGAAACTTCCCTCCTATTTTCGGAACTTCCCTCCCTTCTTTTCCACTATTGGTTTATTTTTTTATTTATTTTTAATCAATATACCTTTTTGTCTCCTTTTTGTCGGCACACTCCTCTCACTCCACTCATTTCTCATTTCCGCGATTTCTAGGGTTTGAGAGAAAAAGGGAAAAGTTCTCAAATTTCTGGAATTGGAAGGTGGAGTTTCAACAATCGACATCGGTAAGTTTTCTATTTCTGGGTATTAAGGACGTTTCGCGATTCTGGCTTTCGCGATTTTGGATTTTCTGGGTATTAAGGAGATTTCGATTCTAGATTTATGAGGTATTAAGGAGGTTTCGATTTTAGATTTATGAGGTATTAAGGAGGTTTTCGATTCGCGATTTATGAGGTATTAAGGAGGTTTTCGATTCGCGATTTCGATTTTGGATTTCTATTTTGGATTTCGCGATTTCTGGATATTAAGGAGGTTTCGATTTCTGGGTATATAGGATTTCGTTTCGATTTCTGTATAACTATTAATGAAAATGTTTTCCCGTTACAGTGACAATGCCAATAAGTGCAAGAGATACTGATTCCTCAGAAGAAAGTTACGACGATCTCTACGCAAGAGAGGACGCATACTTCGGTATTCCTTCAAAGTGTTGGTGCGGTAAACAAGTGAGAGTCGACCTGGCTAAAACTCCGGGGGATGAAGGAAGAAGATACTACCATTGCACAGTGAGTGGTGGTGGAGACCTTTGTTATGGTGGAAATCACCTTTTTCAGTGGTGGGATCATGCAATCCAAGAGCAGTTTACAAGAGTAGAGCTCCGACTAGATGAGCAGAGAGCTTCGTCTCACAGTGCTTTCAAACTCCATTGTGAGCTGCGTATGGCCGTTGCCCAAATGCGTCAAGAAATTGATGAGATCAAGGAAAGCTTAGCCAAGAAGGACCACGAGATCCATATGCTGAGGGAAAAACTTTCGGGGAGAAGGAAGTGACTTTAGCTGTTCTGAAGTGACTTTAGTTTATGCGGCTGAAGGTCCTTTTGTATTACGAATCTTATGTTTTGAAAACCTTATGTTTATGTTTATGTTTAAGTTGAACCTATATAAACCAGTTGTTCCAAAAAACTCAATTCAGTTGAACCTATATAAACCAGTTGTTCTGAAGGAACTTAAATAAGTTGAACCTATATAAACCAGTTGTTCCAAAAAACTCAATTCAGTTGAACCTATATAAACCAGTTGTTCTGAAGGAACTTAAATAAGTTGAACCTATATAAACCAGTTGTTCCTAAAACTGAAATACATAAAAACGATAAGTAGTGTGTTTCCGCCCAAACAGTTCATAACCAAAGAACCAAACTACTACAAACCCCTACTTCTTCGCAGGCTTCTTCGCAGGCTTCTTCGCAGGCTTCTTCGCAGGCTTCTTCGCAGGCTTCTTCTCAGGCTCCTGCTCAGGCTCCTGCTCAGGCTTCTTCTCATCAACCCACGGTGTCCTTAGATAGTCAGACTCTCCCCTTCTTCTCTTCACTCCGGTTGGTATTGGAGTGACACTGGGATCCTTCGCCTTCCTCTTCTTATTGTCTTTCTTTGCTTTTCCTTTCTTCTCTTTATGAGCCTCTACCTCAGCTGCATAAAAAAATAAACAAAGTTAAACAAAACAAAGTTAAACACAACAAAGAAATCACCAAACCCAAAATCGTAAACCAAAAAAACTGACTTATATCCTCGATGATTGGTGGAGATGGGTCAGGGACTCCACTGAAAAGAACCACACCAGTTGCATTTGGAGTCTCATAAGCTCCACACTCACTTGTCTCCTCGATGATTGGTCGAGTTGGCTGATAGGATGGAGTCTCATAAGATCGACTCTCTCGATGTGTTGAGACAAAATTCTCAAGCTCTTTCAGTCTCCCATCCATCGCTTTCTCCAAGCCCATAGCCTTCTCTGTTATTTTCTCCGTGATCTTCTCAAACCCTTTCTCCATCGCTTTTTCCATCCATTTCTTCATCTTCCTCTCCAAGGCTTCTCCAGACTGTGCAGGTACATGCCCAGGTACCTGAGAAACTCTGTCAAGGCCAACATCAACTCTCGCAGTCTCAGGGATTGCATCACTCCGCGAAGCCACGTCCAAATCATAGAGATCTCTCCAAAATATCTTCTTCTTCTCAACAGTTAGACGCTCTCTCCAACTTTCAACAATGGGATCGATGAAACCTATCCCATCATCATAGTCATCGTCTATGATCCGCTCCAACAGATCATTCTCCTCTGAATCTGGTTCCAAGATGCTAGAGATGTCCTGTAAAGATTAATAATTCGAACATCAAATGAAACTCTAAAAGATTACAAATATTACTAACTAACTATGTTCACAAACTCTTACCTTGCTGAGACCGACCGCTTCATTGATGTCATCCAAAGGATGACCTTTCATTAAACTTTCTGAGAATTTACTTTTACAACACCTTGGACATTCCTGCTCTGCGGGTACAGATTCCCGAAATCTTCGTCCAAGATTTGGAATCGCCTCATATGCCATAATCTACACATATCGTTATATTATCTCAGTGTTAAAATCTTTAAACTAATATTTAAAATCATAAATTACTCTTAAATATTAACCTCGAGAGGAAGAACAAAGCCACCAAACGCCGCTTGCTGTTTTGGTTTCACGACGCCTTTGAAGCTTTTCACAAAGCGTCGGATCTCTTTCATGGTTTCGTCGAATGTAAACCGACCCCAAGGAAATGTCTCACAAGCGTGGACATCATCAACAACACTCAGCAGCCACGAATCTATGTTACCATCAACCTTAGACTTGGCTTTCACTACCTTGCATAAGAAATACAAGATAGTGAGCTTCAACCTGTCTCCCAAGGTCTTCCTCACTGCTGAGGTCTTCTTCTTCACTCCTTCGGTCTTCTTCTTAAGTTCCTCAAGCTTCTCCTCCACATCTTTGATTGTTACCTTCAGGTCCTTACCAAACATCCGCTCAGCAAACTCCAAATCCCCCAACGCCTTATAGTTGTCGGGGTAATCGTGGCAGTCCAATCCAGTAAGGAGGGCGTGCTCTCTCAAAGAGTACCTGATAGGCACTCCGTTCACCACAAACCAGGCTTCTCTCTCCTTCTCCGTAGATGCTGTCCGAAGGAGAAGCATCCACATGCCTTGAAGCATGTGGTTTGCTTCCTTAGGCATGTGGAACAGATGCTTGAATTGAGAATGATTTCGAAACCATTCCAACTCTTCATCAAGACCATCCTCAATGTACTCCACCGTCGATTTCAGCTTACACCTACTTCCGACCTTGCAAGTCTTGCTGTACTCGCTTGGACCAAAAAACATCTTCTCTGGTGGCAGTGGTTGGCTCTCATCATCATCATCTTCATCAGCATCACTATCGTAGTCCTGCAAATAAAAATAACACTTATTACTATCACTTATCCACAGTTGAACTCAGATGTTCCAGTTAGCCAGAGTTGTCCCTACATCAGTGTTGAACTAAGATGTTCCAGTTAGCCATAGATGTCCCTACATCACAATTTAATACCTAAGATGTTCTAGTTAGGCAGAGTTGTCCCTACATCACAGTTTCGATGTTCCAGTTAGCCAGAGTTGTCCTAACATCACTGTTTCAAACCTAAGATGTTCCAGTTAGACACATTTGTCCCTACATCACAGTTTCAAACCTAAAATGTTCCAGTTAGCCAGAGATGTCCCTACATCACAATTTCAAACCTAAGATGTTCCAGTTACCTCATTTTCCTCTTCTTCCTCCGCAACATTGTCTTCCCCTGCGATTTCTTCAACGTTTTCAGCAACGTTTTCTTCGTCGTCAGCAACTGTTTCTTCCCTTTCATCCACGTTTTCTTCCTCTACTCTCCTTCCATCCACGTTTTCTTCAACTAATTGCTCTTTAGTAACTTCTTCTTCTTCTCGTTCATTAACCGTCACTTTCGGATTGGTTTCATGACAATCCATTGCTAAAACAACCAAAACTAGATATAAGTTAGACAACACATCCACATACCATTTGTGAATAATCCAAACTAATTCGAGAACAATTTCATATCAAAACCGAAAGGAGAGAAGTTAGGCATAATGGCGCTCATCGAAAATCGAAAACTAAAGCATCGAAACTAGCTTTGATTCCGTTACCTATTGCGAAGTCTGAGAGGAAGAATATGAAGAATCGCGTGGGTCTGAGGGAGGGCTCGAGATTTATGAGGGAGGGCTCGGGATTTTTGAGGGAGGTCTCGAGATTTCTTGGCAATCGACGAAATCGAAGACCAGAACGAATCGATCAGAGTCGCGATGATGTAGGGAACCAGAGTGGCTAAGCTCTTGTCGGATTTCGTGGTCGAAGGTCGGAATCGATCAGAACTTTCCTCAGGGAAGATCGATGGTCTCGTCGCGGGGAAGAGCAAACATGGGGAAGTGGGAGGTTTTTTTTGTTTTTCTGGTTTTTATTTTGTTTTTCAAATTTAAATTAACTGAATTTGGGTTTGGTTCTGGATTGTTGGGTCTGGGTGGGTATTTTATCGGATCCAAGTGGTTGGATCTGTAATTTTCTAGTTTTGATTTGGGATTTTCGGTTTTTCCTTCAATTTTGTTATAAAATTAATTGTTTATTAAAAATACAAAAAAAAGATCGATTCCAGCAATTGTTCCCATTTTTTCCCAATAAGTGGCTTTTGTGCAATTGATCCAGGTCTTGGAGAGTTCTTTCTGATCGTAGATCGTCGAGCCCAAAAACTATTTCTGATCTTGATTTTTCCGATTGAAATGGGGAAGACAGAGGGAGAAGATCCTTGCGGTGTTTGTCGGCATTATCATAAGTATGAGGAGGGAGAGACATGCGACATCTGCGGCCACTCCGGGAAGGCGGCGCCAATCCAAGTCAGCTCTTTTCCGTCGGAAATCTTGCCGGACTTTCTTTATCTCGGTGGATACGACAACGCTTCCGACTTTAAACTTGATGAGACTCATGGAATCTCTCGCATTCTCAACGTAATTTCTTGATCTAAAAATCACTTCTTTTTCTTTAAACCTTAAAAAAAAAAAGATAGCAACTTTAAAGATTTTAGTTTGGTTTCTTCAATAAAGATAACAACTTTTGATGATGACAATGAGAATTTGATTGGCTCACATGGTATAGTTTGGTTTACTGGTGAAAGTCGCTATCTTTCACCATTAAAAAGATAACAACTTTAAAGGTTTTAGTTTGGTTTAAGCAGACAGTTCCTTTGTGCGAGAATCTCTACCCAAGTTCATTCACATATCATCGTCTTCAGGATGAAAAAGCTTTAGAATTTGACAATGCCATCCACTTTTTAGGTCTGAATTTTGATTCTTTCGTTCTATTTTTTTCTGGCTCATTCTTGGTTATGAGAAGAGATGTCTCATTATTGGTTTGATTAACAATTTTGTTCAGAAGAATGTGAGAATGACAAGTCCCGTGTTCTTGTGCACTGTATGTCAGGGAGAAACAGGTGAGTGAACAGAATAAAAACACACCAATGTTATTACAGAGACTTCTTGTTGAATTTTTCTTACACAAGTAGTGGTTTCTTTCTGACAGATCACCAGCGATTGTGGTTGCTTACTTGATGAAACGCAAAGGGTGGAGTTTGGCTGAGAGTTATCAGTGGGTTAAACAACGAAGACCATCAACTGATATAAGTCCAGGTAAATCGTACTCGAAAACGGGGATTTTTAAGCTTTGGATGGAACATTTAAGTAAGATTTATGGAGATTGCTGCTTTTGGTTTGAGACAGAGTTCCAGCAACAGCTCAAAGAGTTTGAAGGGAGGTTATTTGGATCAAGAGATGGCTATGGATTACCTGAGCTCAATAATCAACTTCAAAACTTGGCTTTCGGACCTGTGAACGATGATATTCGCATGAATACGTGTTAACATTCGGCCAATTTTACTTGTAGATACCTTCCGAGAGTTCGGTTTGAGGAATTGCATTTCATCTCTCTTCTTGTGTTGACCTCCCTTTTTTACTCTTATTCACATCATGGTCTGCTTTACAGTCAGCAGATTCACACATTCCATTTAACAGAACCACTTATTATAAAATCAGTCTTTACAGTGAAACATGTCGTGATATTTAACTAGGAACCTGTGGTGTGTGATTCAATCATGGACTTGGCAATCCACAAGAGGCCTGGGTCATTACGTTTCAGTACCAGATATGGTTCTTGTGCTCCTGTGCTTTCCCATACCATCTCTTCGACAAAGCCAACCACGGAAAGGATCTCCACCGCAGCTGCAAAACATCCCGCCCAAGATGGGTTAACACAGATATATATACCATACACAATCTATTATCAGAAGATGGAAAAGGAAAAACCTGCAAAGTTGAGTATCTTGCGCTTAATTGCAGGATTTCCCTGTAATGGCAGTCATGTAGTTGAACAGATCAGACGGTCGATATATTAACTCAAAGAAGGAACTAAGTTATACCAAAGGCCTAATGATTCCATACCTTACGCAGCCTTTTGAATTTCATTTCATTTGGTTGTTCAATTATGTTCCTAGACGACAAAAACAGATAAAATAAATCATATCTTCAATCACATATCAATGGACTAACATCTGCAGACACGCTTATAAGTTTCCAAGGGCAGACATACCTCACTATTTTGAGAAGCATTTGCAGCACATTGGTTGCTTCACCGGTGCTAACTTCAGTTTTCAAGGTATTTATGGCTTTCTTGAGACGGTTAGAGATGACGATAACAGAGTCTTGGATCCTCTGAATCTCCAAATCATCTGGATCAGGCTCATCAACCTCAATTATTGTTTCATCTGCATTGGGCTCCCCAGGAGGTCTCTCCAAATTCCCATATGACATAACGGTGTCATTTGATATTTCCATATTCTCAACTTCGGCTATACTTGTGCGTGTTTCTAAGTCATCTGGATCAGGTTCATCATCGTCTTCAGCAGGATCAGGGAGATTACTCGTTATTTCATTCAATACTGACTGATCTTCTGGTGCAGATTCATCTCTAGAATTTGATGGAATCCATGAATGACCTGAATCGATTTCTGTTGTACCATCTTCAGTGGTATCATCCGGATCAGGCTCAACCTTACTCCAAGAACCAGACTGAGCTTTAGGGAGACTTGGCTGTTTATTCTCATCAGGAACATCAACCAATTCATCAGGATCAGGTTCTTCCATGGGTTTCGAAACACCAACGTCGTTTTCATTTGTGTGGGAGAGACGTCGATAAGCAGCAGCAACAGACGATTCACGAGCATTTCCCAGATTATCGGATTGATTTCCACCAAGTCTCTGAACAAAAGTTTCATGTTCATCAAAGAAGTGGTCTTCCTCATCATAGTCATTCATAATTTTTGTTCCATTCAAAGTGTGACCCCTTGATTTAGTCCAATCTAAGCTTTCAGCTTCTTTGTTCAACTGTTACACAAACACTAATTTGTAAAATCTCAACCAAAATAAAATTAAGATAACACAAACATCTACTTAACGTTGTATGTATATATTACATGTCTATCAAGAGCATAAAAGTTTTCATCATGCTCCGAGTATACCATGTGAGCCTGAGATTTTGATTCAAAGAATATTAGCTCTCAAATCAAACTCATGCAGAAATGTTCAGATTTTACGGTGATAATAATTTCAAGTTGCAGCGTAATTAACATACAAGTTCATGCAATAGAGTCTTTTTTATGCTCTGGTACTTTCTGAATCCCTTGAGATCATCAGTCCGAAGACGTAGAGAAATCTCCTCTCCTTGATTCTACATCAGCCAATGCGAACTATTTGAGAAAATCAAAGCACGAACAGACAAGGGAAGGGAACACAAGAAGTGATTGTGTACCTTGTTAAAGCCCAGAAGACATTGCGGACTGACACCAACATAACCAACTGGGGCGAGTTCTGTCATAATTCCTACTCTCCAACGATGCTACAAACATAAAACGAAACCCGATTGGTAGATTACCGATATGCTGACGGTTGCATGATAAGTTTCTCATAATGTAAATATAACCTTGTTCATAACCGCGATAATACCAGGGTCTGCTGCAAGCATGTGCATTCTCTTTAAAGCATCAGAAGCGGGAGGGTTTAACTGCATGAACAAACGTCTCGAGGGTCACTTTATATAGACACAAAAACACAAGTATAAATGTTGGACATGGCAATTGGGGGAATTACTTACCACTATACCTGGGATTTGAAGAGTGCGGAAATTGCAGAAGATGTAAGGCCCCTGTGGAAGCTTGATTGAAGTGCTCGAAAAATTCTTTTGCCTAAGCCTTCTCTCCTCTTCCTCAAAGCCAAGTATTCTCATGTCAGGCATTGCATTTTTGAGAACACCATTGACCTCTTCTTCAGACACTCCCATCATTCTGATAGTTTTATCCTAGTAACGAGAAGAAAGTAACCGAGAATACGAACTTTAAAAGACCTTTTGTATGCTATAAAAAAGAGATCCAAGAAACAAATCACATTTGACAAGCTTTGCAAAATTGCATAGTGAGACTAAATTCATAAACTTAAACTGGAGACTAAATTGTTCGATATGGAAACACAATCAATGTTTAAACAACCATAAGAAAATCTACCCAAAGCAATGAACAAGGTTGAATTCTCGCCTACCCTGCTACATATCAATTATCCCAATTCACCCTTTCTTTTCTTTGATAACCGGGGTAGATATTGGGCCGAAAGCCAGACTAAACCCGGATATTTTTGCCACTTAAAGCGTCTACAGTGGCCAAAAGGAACCACAACGATATCCGTAGATGGTGGAACTTGTTCCAGAGTCCTCTACACACATGAACAAACCACTAAACCACACGCTATTGGCTAAAAAAGTTGTACTTTTCTCGATTTGTGCGTGTCATCAACTCCCAATTCACCCTTAAGCTATAACTGCAACACTAATGGCAAAGTGCGACTAATCAAACCTCTCCAACTAATCAGACAACAACATTTTCAGGAAGAATCGTGTCTAAACCAAAATCGAAAAAAACGAACCTCAATTATGGAAGATTCCTGCAAACTCAAGATCGAGTGTTCATCAGAGAAAGGCAAAAACAATCTTGACCCTTTTTCATTCAACCGAGGAACGATCAAACGGAGCGTCTCCGCCGTAACGCCAGTTAATTTCCTCAATTCATAACCCAAATCCTTCAGATTTGACCCGGAATCGATCTCGAGAGTGTATTTGTTTCCTTTCCAAATAACAGAAACTTTCATTCTTCTTCCAGAATCTTCTTCCATGCGATGAGATAACTCCAAGCTACTATCGCCAACGGCAATGGATCAGGAATCTGGAGAATCAGGAATTGGATCGATCAAATCTACGATTGCAATTCTACATATGGATTGATATTTTTTTAACCCAGAAAAAAAAAATCCTGCGAAAAATTCAATTTCATCTCAAATTCAAACAGAGAGATGATCGAGTTATACCTCAATTTCGGAAGAAGACGAGGTTTTGTGACGAAAGCGAATTATAACTAACAAGATTACAATCAGACAGAACCACAAAGATTCGTAGGAATCAATTATCCTTTGGACTTGTCGAAGAAGAAAAAGGAACGGCTCTCTCTATATATATATATGAAGGCTCTGGGTGGTTCTGGAAAAAAAAGATGGTGATACGTATGCACATACGATGAATGACGTAAAAAGAAAGATACAAGGAGTAATCTGATTACAGTAATCTGATTATAATAATCTGATTACAATAATCAGATTTTTTTTTTTATACAACAGTGTAAATATCTAAAACCGTTTAAAAATCCAAGTGCCTCACTTATTATTTTACTATTTTGGATTTTTATTTTTTTCTTTGATATATTGGTAGTATAAGTATTTTTAGTGTTACTAGGTTTTGCATGATATTTTTTTAATATTATTTTGATAAAAAAAATTATATGTAATCAATTATATTTATTGAGATATTATTTTATCTATATTGGTGATTGTAATAATATATAAAAAAATAATTACAACTTTAATCTTATAAATTATATTTAATTTGTGAAGTTTCAATGGTCTTGTTTTGAATATATGTATGTCCCGTCTCAAGAACGTATTATTTGGTCAAACACTTATAAGTTAGTATACCAAAATCAACTAAAAGTGTAACAAAATAATCACATGATATTTAATAAACATAGTTTTGAAACAAAGATATAAAATTTCACATCACCTCTTCAATCAAGAAAAATAAGTTTTTTCATCATTTTGAGTTTTATCTACATTAACAAAAAATAAAATAAAGTTAAAATTTATTCTTTTTGCCTAGTTAGTTTAACCAATACAAATTTATGATTTTATATACAAATTGAAAAGCAAACTAACAAGCCCAACTCTTGTTCTCAGATTCATGAAAACTTTAATTTTGAAACCAAGACAATAGATGAATATGGAATGAATTTTGAAACTAATTTAAAATTATAAAAGATCGACGAACTAAATATACATTTTGTAAGTTTTATCTTGAAGGGGTAGATACCAAACTTTTGTCTGGTAGCATATTGGTTGTAATACCTTTTAAATGATTTTTCAATGATTATACCTCAATTCTTCCAACCAGAGTGAATAAGCTTTTTCATCATATTCAGTTTCATTTTCGTTACATCTAAAAACAACAAATGATATTCTCATATTTTACCCGTTTTAACATGCATTTATGTTATTGTTTTATGTCTCAAGCAAGTGTCTTGCATTGTTTTTATAGCATATTGGTCTTTATTAAAGTATTAGGTGTTTGCATTAGGTCCTAGTGAGTTTTGCATGCATTTGGAGTGTTTTTAGATGTTTTGGAGACGGTTGATAATGTTTGGAGTTATGGAGCATAAGAGAAAGAAGAGTCCGTCCGGAGTGTCTCAATGAACGGGTCGGACGAAGGGTTTCCAGCCAGATCCAGCTTCAATGGTCTTCATGGAAGTTGTAGATGAAGGAGTTGGCTGTCCACATAAGCTAGATTCAACTCATTCGGACGTGTGGTGTGAGAGATATGGCTGATTTACCAGAGACAAGTCCGCCTGACCGAGACGGTTTCTTTAACACCGAGATCACAAGTCGGTGCAACAAATCGGTGTGGAAACAGAGAGAAAATTCCCTTAGCACCGATGTGCAATACCGATTTGTGACATCGGTATTGAAGCTTCAGAGGATTACACCGACGTCACAAGTCGGTGTGACTGATCGGTGTAACACATATGTCACCTAAACCAGCCGAGCTTACCCGACGTGCCTGAAAGACCTGGCTGGATGAAAGGTCTCTAATCCAAAATAGCCTTGGTGCTCTTCACAAAAGTTGTATCCCAGTGAGTTATATGTCCACAGGAAGTGTTTGAGGCCATTCGGGCATGTATTCGAGGAGATATCTTGGTTTTACCGAAGGTTCTACAACACCACCAACCACACAAACTCAGGTCCAATACCGATTTGTGACATCGGTATGAAGCCACTCAAGACCAGATTTGATCCATTTTGACTTGATCGGTATCCGGTTTGTCCCGGGTCGACCCGGTTCGCCCTTTTTCACTATTTAAGCCCAAAAACACTATTTTCTTATCTCTTTTCTAAGTGAAAAACCTTGTTCTTGTGATTTGTGAGAGAGAGCATACATTTTTTATGCAATCTAAGCTTATTTTCTTGTGATTTCCATCTTCCATTTTCCATTTCTTAATCATTATCATAATTAATAATGGTTTTTGATACTTATTTTATAGAATTTATCAAGAACACCATGATTAGTGAGTAGTCTTTTAGGATTTGAGGATTTGGTAGATTTAGGGTGATTTAATGGTTGATTAATGATGTCTAAGATTAGATTATATGATTGTCCTTCTTGATTAGTGGTTTTAAGGCTAGAGCTAGCTTGAGAAAGTGGATTTAGATTAAAAGGCATTTCATGCATACAAGGTGTTCGATAAAATGCCTTGATGAACTAATTAAGAGATATACATTTCTAACCTAAGAGATTAGTTATCTAGAGTGATTATTTGGTTGATCTTGAATATTTAGACCTAAAGCTTGCTAATTAGTGATTCACAAATGAGAATTTGATCTTGGATTAGTGATTAGCAAAGTAATTAATGCATTGAGAGAGGATTAGTTAAGATTAGGGATATTTGCCTAGGGATTAGTCTTCATTAAGCATTGAACATCATTGATTAGCCATTGGATTGTCTTATCTCAATTACCTTATCCTTGAATTCACCTTTTATCATCATTTTCATATCGTTTAGTATTGATATTAGTTGTTTATTGCCTAAATTAAGTTAGACCATTAGCTTATTCAGCAAAACTCATCTTATTAGCTTAGCTTAGGAAGTTATATGCATTCTTGGTGCATTGAGTCAAACCCATTGGATTGATACCTCATATACTACTTTGTATATTGAGTAATTGATCTCAAGACTTGCAAAAGTCTACCATCACAAAACAATGAAGAAAGTTAAAAAAATACTATCTTTGCTTAGCTACTTTAATTAATACAAATAAAAAGCAAACTAATAAGCATAATTATTGCCCTCATATTTATGAAAATATTAATTTTGAAATCAAGACAATAGATGTATATGAAATGAACTTTGAAACAAATTTAAATAACAAAAAATCGACAAAGTAAATATAACTTTTTGTAAGTTTTACCTTGAAGATGATGCAGTCAACAAACGATTCAAGTCAAACGAGGCCAACTTATCGAAGACTCAAGCCCAAAAGCCCAAAAAGGTTCTAGAAGACAATCAAATCCACATACAAAGAACCAATCACCATTAATGGTGATAGCTAAAAATTTCTCAAAAATAATTCTTGATTGATTTTTGTAATTAATTTGATAGCTAAAAATCTGTCATTTCTCTATTCATTCTAAATACACACCGATTTTTGGAATATAAAAGTAAGAGTTTTCTCTTTTAAAGTTTAGGCCTTTATTTTTGTTTATCTAAGTTAGGTGGAATTCATTTACTTACTTAGTAAACGTTTAGATCTATGTCCTTTGTGTGTGATTCACTAAGGTCTAGATTTGTGATCTCATCACAAGGGCTTTCACACATTTAAATGGCAATCTTCGATCCACAATCAAATCCATAAATCAATCCAACGAGAGAGAGCGACCAACTGCTCGTTCGATCCCATATATATCTCCACATCCATCCATTGAACAACAAGAGAGAGCGACCGCCAGCTTGCTTCCCATCAATCCATTCTTTTAACCCTCGGCCTCAATCTTATATCAGAACAAGTATAAGCTCGAATTTTGTTTGGTGGCATATTGGTTGTGCTAACTTTTCAATGGTTCTTCGATGAGATCATAACCCTAAACGATGATGACTTTTTTTTCATGCTTAGGGGTCATTGCAAAGAATATTGAAGTAACAACATTACTTTATATCTAAAAATATTAGTTTACACATGGTCCTTTCTCGTTCATTGTAGTCTTCTTTCTCAATCCATGGGTAAATTCTTTCTCACGTCGTTTTTTATTCATTTTATATCACATCAGATCATACCTTTTATGAAGAAGACAAATAAAGTAGACAAAAGCAATAAAACTTGCATAAAAATTCAGAAAATTGAATAACAAATAGAACAACTCAAACATAAAACTCCTACATTGATCTATGGCAATCCCAATCCGTAGGAAAATAGAAATAATATAATTTCTTTGATCATTTCCGCATTATCTATTCAATCAAAATATATATGTTTAGAAATACATTGATGAATGATAAAGAATGAGTTTTGTCGTTACAATTGAAAATATGGTTTGATGTCATATATGAAATCTTAACACGTAAGTATATATGTACCAACAAAGTGTGAGGAAGATCAGTCGGTTCGACTAGGGATGTCAATCGGGCTAGCCCGGTCCGGCCCGGCCCGAAATCCGTAAAACCCGCATATGTTTGAGCCTGGCCCGGTCCGGCCTGAAAAAAAATCGGGCCTATATTCCAAAGCCCGGTCCGGACAGGGCTCTAGGGCTTTTTCGGGCTTTTCCTTACAAACACAAAAATTCACAATTCTCAAATAAATAATTAAAACAAAATGTTTATAAAAATAAATCTAAATTGAAATGTATTATATCAAATCCAATTAAATTTGAATGCAAAAGTTTGACAAAAAAATTAAATAAAATTCAAATAAATTGTATTACCAAATAAAACATAAAATCAAAACACTACAAATCTAGGTAGTAGAGTTTAGATTAGAATCTCCTTCATCATCTTCTAAATCTTCATCACCATCAAGATGTACAAATAAAAAAATAATAATAATAATAATAAGTTTTGATATGTATAAATCATATAGAAATGTCATTGAAATTCTATGGATAATGATTTTAAAAATATGAAGTAATTATGGATGAATGATAATGGTACCTGGATCACGAAATGTATAGAAAATATGTCAAATTATTATTTTTATAAAGATAAATGTTTAAATAAAATCTCTAACTACTTAAAATGTAAAGTTCCAGGCTTTTCGGGCTAGCTCGAACCTGTTAGAGGGGGATTTAGCACCCCCGGTTTAACTCGGTTCGAACCGAGATCGGTACCGGTTTACGATGGTTCGGATAAGAGGAAGGCGGACTTCTGGTTAAACGGGCTGAACTCTAAAAAGCCCAAAGGCAAGCTCATTTTAAACTACCGAACTTAACGGCCCAATAAGGGCCCAGCCCGACATGACAAGATAAACCGACCTCCGAGATATATGGAAGATTTCCTTATCTCAGGGGAGATTCGGAATATTTCCTCTCCCAATCGTCCTTGGAGAAGGGAAATATTCCCTTGAACAAACCGACTCCAAAACCTATAAATAAGGAGGAGACAAACTCGAAGAGGGCATCCACAATCTTCTGAGAGACAGAAATATAGAGAAAGAGCTTCATCAAGCACCGATCTCAAGTTCTTTAGTCTCCTTAGTTCTTTTCATAAAAACTCCAATGTAACGCCGAATTCAATCAATAAAACGAGTTTCCGATCAAAGTTCCCTGTTTTACTCCTTGTGTGATCTCCGAATCAACAATTGGCGTCGTCTGTGGGGAGCAAAATTAAAAACAGAAACTTTCAGATCTCGATTGATTGAGTTCGGCAATGACGAACCCGTTAGATACCCCGGCGATCATCGTCGACGACGTCGATCAGATAAACAACGGGACCATCCCAAAAGATACCGGTCTGCTACCTACCAGAGGAGACCCTCCGAGTTTACCTAGCAATGAAAATAGTCCGCCGAACCTTCAGGAGACCACGCCGACAGCTCCGACGTTAGCCGATCCAACCACGCTCCTAGAGGCCATGGCAGCTCAACTCGCAGAAATCTCCAAGATGAACGAAGAGCGGTTCGAATCTCTGCTAGCCTTAAAAGCAGAACTCAGGAGCAGGATCGGGATATTCGACCAAAACCCGATCACCCCTGAACACGATCTTCGTCGGAACCTTTTGCCCGAGCTTAACGGAGCCCAAAATCCAAACACGGTAGATCTACCGACGAGAAAATCCACGGCCAGTCCGGGAACCCGACTCACCGATCAAACATCCATAGGCCTGGAGTTCGAAGACGTCCGAGCTCAGCTTCAAAATATCCGATCCAAAGTCCATCAAGCTACGAGCTCGGCACCATAAATCGACCGAGTCGTCGAGGAAACACAAAAAATACCATTCACAGATCCGGTCATCAACACTCCAGTCCGGCGCCTGGAGAGAGTTAAGATTACCCCATACGACGGACATACCGACCCACGCCACTTCCTGACCTCATTCGTAATCATGATGAACCGATTTCGCTTCTTTAACAAGGAGGAAAAAGATGCAGCCATGTGTCAGCTCTTCGTGGAAAATCTTTGCGGAACCGAACTCGACTGGTTCTCGCAGCTCGACGCGAATTCGATCAACAACTATAACGAGCTTACAACTAAATTCCTCAAACGCTTTACCATGTTCATGAAACAAAAAACAAGGAATGCCGACCTCTGGGCACTCGAACAAAAAAGCGACGAACCTCTACGCAATTTCATGAACCGCTTCAAAGAAGTTGTATCTCATTGCACGATCGACGATGAAGCCGCGATAGAAGCTCTTTACAAAGCAACCTGGTATCGGTCCGACTTTCACAAAGAAAACAAACGAAATTGGCCGAAATCCTTGGAAGATATCCTGCATAAGTCGCACATCTACATCTTCGAGCAAGAGGAGGAAGCCACAAAAGATAAGCAGTACGCTCCTCCAAAGCAACTTTTTATCAAAGAAAAGCAGTACGCTTCTCCAAAACAACCTGTCAATGCCGTCCAATCATAAAACTGGAACACATGGGTCAGAACATACGACTCAAAAGAACCCAACAATGAGTCTGGTCTGTTCTGCCACTTTCATAACCGTGAGGGTCATACCACCGAAGATTGCCAGCATCTACATGACTTCTTACTGATAAAATATAAGAAAGGGGAAGTCCCAGTAGAAGGGGCGTTCTGACCTACGAGCAGACCCCGCCGCAACGACAACGGAAGACGACGTCGTAACAACGGCAGACCGAACACAGATCTCGAGCAAGCAAAAGACGTTGCCAACGAAGGTCAACAAAAATGAGATCGAGAGGAACAAACGGAAAACCAACACACCCCCCAAGTCCGGAAACGCATCAACATGATCATGGGAGCGTTGGAATCTTGCAATTATTCCGTCCGAGCAATTAAAGAGTATAGTAGAGAGGCATTAGCCGCACAACGTGAAAACTGGACTACAACAAGCGGATTAACGAACACCTTCTCCAAAGCCGACACTGAAGGGCTGCATATGCCTCACAACGACCCACTAGTCGTCGAAGTACTTATCGGAGATGTCGCCGTCGGACGAGTTCTTGTTGACACCGGAAGTTCGGTTAATGTAATATTTAGGGAAACACTCAGAAACATGAACTTCCCAGATGCTCAGATCAAGTCGAACATCGAACCACTAACAGAATTCTCGAGCGAACAAACCATAACAAAAGGAACGGTAAAAATCCCCGTTTATATCGGTGGGGTCGTGCAGATGGTCAAGTTCCTAGTCCTGGATAAACCAGCCATCTACAACGTCATACTGGGAACACCATGGATATACGCAATGAAGGCCGTCATATCAACTTATCACCAGTGGTTAAAATTCCCAACACCATCCGGAATCTTTACCATGAGAGGTGATCAAGTGATGTCTCGAACGTGCTATATCAACGAGTGCAAGTTGAGAACGGCATCCCGCACATACGTGATCAACACAAAGGAAACTATCGACATCCCCGATCTGCCGAGACGAGAAACAATTATTCAAGTCAGGATCGACGAATTCAATCCCGACAGATGCGTGAGAATCGGAGCCGAACTTGACGAAGAGATCAAATATGACCTAGTTTGTTTTCTCAAAAGGAACGTATCAACCTTCGCCTGGTCAGTCAACGACATGCCCGGGATTGACCCTAAGATCACAAGTCACGAACTCAACATCGATTCCACATTCAAACCGATCAAGCAGAAATGGCGCAAGTTCGGACCCGAGAAAGCCCAGGCCGTCAATGACGAGTTCGAACGGTTGCTTGGAGCAGGGTCGATTACAGAAGTTCGATATCCCGACTGGCTGGCAAACCCAGTCGTCGTTAAAAAGAAAAATGGAAAATGGAGAATCTGCGTTGACTTTACCGACCTCAACAAAGCCTGCCCAAAAGACAGCTTCCCCATCCCGCATATCGATAGACTCGTCGAAGCCACTGCCGGAAACGAACTCCTCTCTTTCATGGACGCATTTTCGGGTTATAACCAGATACTCATGCACCCAGGCCATCGCGAGAAAACCTCTTTCATCACCGATCGCGGCATCTACTGCTACAAAGTCATGCCATTCGGCCTGAAGAACGCCGGAGCAACGTACCAAAGACTTGTAAACCGTATGTTCGCTAGTCAGCTTGGCAAAACCATGAAAGTTTATATCGACGATATGCTCGTAAAATCACTCGTCGCTAAGGATCATATTAGGTACCTCAACACATGTTTCGACATATTGAACGAATACGGTATGAAGCTCAATCCAACTAAATGTACGTTTGGAGTGACGTCAGAAGAATTCCTCGGATATATCGTCACTCAAAGAGGAATCGAGGCTAATCCTAAGCAGATCTCCGCCATCCTCGATCTCCCATACCCGACAACGAAAAGATAAGTTCAACGGTTGACAGGACGCATAGCCGCCCTTAACAGGTTCATCTCACGATCTACCGACAAGTGTCTCCCCTTCTATCAGCTGATACGCGGAAACAAGCATCTAGAATGGGACGACCAATGCGAAGAAGCGTTCAAACAACTCAAGGAGTACCTATCCACTCCACCAATCTTATCCAAACCCGAGGATGGTGAGACTCTCTATCTCTACATCGCAATCTCAACCTCAGCAGTCAGCGGAGTTCTCGTTCGGGAAGACAGAGGCGAGCATAAGCCGATCTTCTACATAAGCAAATCAATTGATGGCGCTGAAAGCCGATACCCAACGCTCGAAAAACTCGCTCTCGCCGTCGTCAACGCTGTTCGGAAACTCAGACTGTATTTCCAATCACACTCCATCACCGTCTTAACCGATCAGCCACTCCGAACAATTTTACACAGTCCAAGCCAATCCGATCGACTCGCCAAATGGGCAATCGAGCTCAGCGAATACGATATCAATTATAAGAATCGGACAAGCCTCAAGTCGCAAGTTCTCGCCGACTTCATTATCGAGCTACCGCAATAGTTCATCGATACTAACGGAACAACTACCGAACAATGGATCCTCCACGTGGACGGATCATCATCCCATCGAGGGTCGGAGTAGGCATACGACTTCAGTCCCCAACCGGAGAAATCTTGGAACAATCGTTCCGTCTGGCATTCAACGCATCAAATAACGAAGCAGAGTACGAAGCACTACTCGCCGGACTCCGCTTAGCCAACGCAATCGGCGCAACTCGCATACGGGCCTACTGTGATTCACAGCTCGTCGCCAGCCAATTCAGCGGAGAATACGATGTAAAAAGCGATCGAATGGATGCGTACCTCAAACTCGTAAAGAAACTCGCCACCGAGTTCGAATACTTTTATCTCACCAAGATCCCAAGGGGGGGAAACGCTCCGGCCGACGCACTGGCAGCGTTAGCATCAAGTTCGGACCCTCATCTCAAAAGGACGATACCAGTTGAAAGTATACTCGAGCCGAGCATTGGAAAAATAGAAGAATGCAATATCACCACACGCAGGCGAAATTACGAAGATTACCCCGCAGCCGAGCCCGTCCCACGAAGACAAAGGCAAACACATATAAAAGACGATGAACACAACACCGAGCTCGAACATAATAATGAAACTGAACATATCGTCGAACCAACACAAAAACACTCTGAAGACGAAACCGAGGAACCATCAGAGGGGCTTCATACGCCAATAAACATCAAACCCCTAAGCGAGCTCACACCTACAGACTGGACACAGGAAATCAAAATGTATATCATCGACGGTGAAGTACCATCCGACAGATGGGCAGCCCGGCGACTCAAAATGCGAGCTGCCCGATACATACTAATCTGTGACGGATTATTCCGTTGGAGTGACGCGGGCGTCCTTCTCAGGGTCATGAAAACGATACACGAAGGGGACGGCGGAAATCATGCTGGAGGACGCTCCTTGGCCCTAAAGATAAAAAGGCGAGCAATTACTGGCCAACCATGCAAACAGATTGTGACAAATTCGTAGCCAAGT
The DNA here is from genome assembly GCA_030161315.1 of Eutrema japonicum. Classification (NCBI taxonomy): domain Eukaryota; kingdom Viridiplantae; phylum Streptophyta; class Magnoliopsida; order Brassicales; family Brassicaceae; genus Eutrema; species Eutrema japonicum. The sequence continues at coordinate 42,474,896 of BSQW01000011.1, forward strand.
GCGAAAAATGTCAAAGGCACGGCTCGATGATACATCTCCCAACCGAGCTGCTAACTACGTCAACAGCCCCGTATCCGTTCATGCGCTGAGGAATGGACATAATCGGTCCTCTACGACGTTCCACCACACAGAAAAAATTCATCCTCGTCATGACAGAATACTTTACAAAGTGGGTCGAAGCCGAATCATACCCCGAAATCCATGCCCTCGATGTCAAGAAGTTCGTCTAGAAAAATATCATATGCTGACACGGAGTCCCGTACAAAATCTTCACCGATAACGGTCCGCAATTCATTTCAACATTGTTTGGCAATTTCTGTGCCAAGTGGAAAATCCGACTAAGTTTCTCCACTCCGAGATACCCTAAAAGCAATGGCCATGCCAAGTCAACAAACAAAACCATCATTGACGGACTCAAAAAACGTTTAGACCTAAGAAAAGGTCGATGGGCTGACGAACTTGACGGAGTCTTATGATCTTATCGCACCACTTCAAGACAATCAACCGGGCAATCCCCTTTCTACCTAGCTTACGGCGTCGAAGCCCTCTGCCCTGTCGAACTAAACATTCCAACAATACGCAGGACGATGCTCGTGGAAAACCCCGGCCTGAACGATGAAATCATGCTCGACAACCTCGACGCACTCGAAGAGCAACGTGATCAAGCTTTACTTCGCGTCCAAAATTACCAAAACTTGTCAGCACGCTACTACAACAGAAAAGTTCACGGATGCCACTTCGAAGATGGCGATCTCGTTTTACGAAAGGTCTTCGAAGGCACCGAAGAGAAGAACGCAGGAAAACTCGGCACTAACTGTGAAGGACCCTATCAGATCATGAGGGTCGTCAAGCCCGGAGTGTACGAACTCATGAGATTTGACGGAACACCGATCCCACGATCATGAAATTCGATGAACCTCAAACGCTACTACTACTAGAAGCGCCAAAATAAAAAAACACACAACGATGTAATACGAACTACGAATGGCTTGATCCTTCTTTCGAGGGTACGTAGGCAGCCCAGATTGGGTTCAGCTGTTACTTTAATAAAATTTTATTCAAGGCAAGCCGAACTTCAAACAATTCGCCGAATTCTAAAAATCCGTATCATCAAAAGCCGAACTTTAAAACAGTTCGCCTAATTTTAAAAAAAAAATTTCGCAAAACCGAACTTCAAACAGTTCGCCGAATTCTAAAAATTCGCATCATCAAAAGCCGAACTTCAAACAGTTCGCCAAATTCTAAAAATTCGTATCATCAAAAGCCGAACCTTTAAACAGTTCGCCAAATTCTAAAAAATTCGCATCATCAAAAGCCGAACTTCAAACAGTTCGCCGAATTTCAAAAATTTGTATCATCATAAACCGAACTTCAAACAGTTCGCCGAACTTTACCATCACGGTTCCCACATCGACGTCCTGGCCAGACGATCGATAAAATCAAATTAAGCCGAGCTAGTTCTCGCACGCATCCTCATGGTACTATGGATAAAACACCTTCCATGTATAAAGCCGAGACCCGTCTCGCATCAAACCTATTCTCAAACCATTTGAGCTAAATAAGCCGAGCCCGTCTCGCACACTCGGATTGGATCTGAGAAAACCTTAGAATATCTTAAGACGAGCTGTTCACGTACTCTTATGTCGAGCTCCAAAGGTAAAGCCGAACGCCATTCCTCGCAACAACCTAAGCCGATTTCTCAACAATCGCTAAATTATAAGTCGATTTCTCATCAATCGTTAAAGCCTACGCCGATTCCTCAACAATCGCGAAGCATAAGCCGATCTGTTAAACAGACCGCCGATTTCGAATAAATCGCAGGATCAATTCGTCCTCTCGACCCCGGCTAAGACCGTAATTTTTACGGCACCAATTCGTGTACGACAGACCTGAGAAGTTCGTATAGATTTACGACTTCAAACAAACCGAGTTTCGATAAAACAAAATTCCAAAAAACGATTAAAGAAAGTTATAATCATAATTAAATAAAAAGGGTCATACAAAAATTTACGGATATCGGACTATAAAAACCCTCCGGTCCAATAGGTCAAGTCATAAGCCTCATCGGCCAGAAACAATAACAAATTACAAAGCAAATAGATTAGACATTCTGATTCCGCATGGCGTCAGCTCGGTCACCGGACATCGCAGCCTGATTAGAACCAAACATATCAATGCCCGCCGGTACCTCAGTGCCCATCGGAAGAGAGATTTTCGGGTGAATCGGGTCGGTGAAAGGCGATACAACCAGATCTCCTTCGGCCAGTTCGCAGAGATCAATCGACTCATATTCAGCCAACTTCGCGGTTTTGATTTTTTTGATCCACTCAATGCAAGATGGCGGGACGACAACACAGTGCTTCGCCTCGAGGCTGCTATAGAAGTTGAGAACCCCTTGGGCTTGATTAACAGCAAGGAACGGTTTCTTAACCCGTTCAAGGGCCGCTAGGTGATCTTGGACCTTCTGAAGTCGAACCTGAGACTTCTCGATGACTTCTTTCCTCTTCATGATCTGCTGAGTTCGACCAGCTCGCAGACGGGAGGTTTCCTTGAACAAAGTATGGGCAAGGGCATCTCTCTCCTTGGCGAGCTCAGCTTTATAGGCCTTCAGCGCGGCAATCGTCCTCATCAGATCGGCAACCGCGAAGTCACCAGCCCGTGTCCTCTCTTGCTCTACAAGCAACGCCTTGCGGAGCTCCACGACCTGCAGACCGGTCTTCAACGCCCTTTGACGGGCTGAATCGAGCTCGCGGTCATAGGTGCCAACGAGCTCATTCGTTTGTGCCACCATCTAAAGAAGGAAAAGAAACAAAACAACCATCACAACAATAAATCTAAGGAAAAAAGAAGGAAATTCAAAAATCTGTTACCTCAGCAGTTGTCCGAGCCAACTTTTTATAAGCATCGGACTGGAAGAGATCTTCGACCGGCGGAAGCACCCCCGAGTTGAAATTTAATTGCCGATATAGATCTGCACAAGTCTCAGCATCATTTGTCACCGGCTCATTCTTGTCGTAGCCGAAACTGACAGAATGGGCCGTGGCCCCAGAATTTCGCTGCCTCTTCGACGCAGCAGAGCGGTCCGATATAACCACCGTCTCGGGATCGACACTTTGAGGTTCAGCATCCTCCGTACCGGCCACAGAAGCTTGCTTCGCTGGCCTCTTGCCTTTTTTCTTCCTTCTCCTCATCTTCGCCACGTCTACCGAAGAAGTGTGCTTCTCGGCAAGAACCGGCTCCTCACGCGGAAACTTGCTCTTCGACGGCTTCCACGTCGGCAGCAGTTTGTTCATCCTGCACAACGGACGGGACTTCGACATTCTCTTCTTCACCATCCATCTCGGCGGACAGATCTGGGATGTCATCGAGCTTCATTTCCGTCGGCGAGAGGGATTTGCTATGTAAAAAAAGAAAAAAATCAGACTAGATCGTCACCAGAAAAGTACTCACCGGACTACGAAGGAGAATCTGCCGACATATACCTTTAAGAGCTCTTTTGGCTTTTAAGTCAAGTTTGTCTTGATAAGCTTCAGGCCACCGAGCTTTCCCAGCTGCACTTAACTGCTTCACGTGCACAAAAGTAAATCCTGGTGTGGTGATAAGGAAGCCCGGTACGTGACGATCTGAAAATAAAAAAGAAAAATATAACTTAGGCAAAACAAAGCAATAGATAGAGATCAAGAAACCAATGTCTACCGATAGGAGTCCTCCACTGATTTCGGTAACTCCCGTCCGGACGCTCAACGGAAGATTCGTCGATCTTCACATAGAAGTATCGGGCATTCCAATTGTTGACCTTGCTCTGTTTGTTCCCGGTAACAAGATCATACTCCGGTTTCGCATTAGCCGACAAAAACCAGGGTCTGCCCTTCAATAAATTTACCCGAAACAGCCTCTCGAAGATTTTAGCCGTAATAGGGATGCCGCACTCCTCCCCAAGAGTAAGGAGACCCATAATGTTTATTACCGTGGCCGGCATGAGCTGAGAGATCACGACATGTCGCCTCTTGCAGTACTTATAAGGGAGCTCCGGTAGAGGAAATTGGAGACCGCAACTCCTGAAATATTCCTCATAGGCGCATATATAGCCTTCAGGTGCATCCCACGGATGATCGGCAACCTTCGGGATCTTGAAAAGAAGATTGTCCGGAGCATTGCATCTTTCCAAAGTAGCATGAACCGTCTCCGCCTTAGAACGAGACAGCCCGATGTTCGCAGGTCTTTCGACTACTCGTCTGGTAGCCGACAAGGGAACATCGTCTCCGTCGGTTTGACGGACTGCTGATGAAGCAGCACGATCGTCTGGACGAGCTATATCATCGCCCTCTGCAAGCCGAGCTGCAAATTCTCGATCCGCCCGGACTTGGTCGTTTGACTCAGCGATCCCTTCCTCAGGCTCATCCTCATCGATGAGGTGAGGGACCTCACTAACGACCCTTGGGCTGCTCGGCCCGACAACAGCACGTTGAGAATTACACTGGATCAGCTCCTGCCGAATATCACCCAGACCATCCGAACTCGAATTGGAGCTATCGATGAACAACTCGAGATCGGGGAACTTCGGTGGAGGAGTTCGGTCATTAACAGAAGAAGAAGAAGTCCTTGAATCCATATCGAACGAAAAGAAGAAAATGACGAAGAATAGAATGAAGAACTCAACGATCTTCAAGCAAATCGGAGAAATCACGGCGGATGTGGTGATCGGAGAACGGAAAATAGATAAAATCTAGAGAGAAGGGAGAGCGCTAGAGAGAGAAAGAAAAATACCTTTTGAAAGAAATGAACGGAAGTAAAAAACGAAAGAAGGACCGAGTGCTATTTATAAGGAGAAAAGCAATGATGACGACTCCTCGAATTCTGCAACTGAAGAAAACAAATCGACACGCGGCTCCTCGAATTCCACGACTGAAGGAGAAGAATCGACACTCTCTTCCTGAGAGAAATCCACAGAACTTGAAAATTCGGAATCAGATACGGAGTTACGTGAACTCGAAAGTTCCGAACTCAAAAATTTCCTGAGAAAAATGCGCGAACCCGAAAGTTCCGAACTCAAAAATTCCCGAGAAAAATGCGCGAACTCGAAAGTTCCGAACTCAGGAAATTCTCAATAAAAAATATGCGAACTCGAGAGTTCCGAACTCAAAAAATTCTTCCGAGAAATTTACCGAACTCAAATCGTCGGACGGACCGCACCAATCTCAATTCTAACTGAGCTAAAGAATGCTCCTAGGGATCTTGCCGAACTCCAAAAGACTCCTTCGCCGAACTGAAGGGGGGACCAATTATTAGAGGGGGATTTAGCACCCCCGGTTTAACTCGGTTCGAACCGAGATCGGTACCGGTTTACGATGGTTCGGATAAGAGGAAGGCGGACTTCGGGTTAAATGGGCCGAACTCTAAAAAGCCCATAGGCAAGCTCATTTTAAACTACCGAACTTAACGGCCCAATAAGGGCCCAGCCCGACATGACAAGATAAACCGACCTCCGAGATATATGGAAGATTTCCTTATCTCGGGGGAGATTCGGAATATTTCCTCTCCCAGTCGGCCTTGGAGAAGGGAAATATTCCCTTGAACAAACCGACTCCAAAACCTATAAATAAGGAGGAGACAAACTCGAAGAGGGCATCCACAATCATCTGAGAGACAGAAGAATAGAGAAAGAGCTTCATCAAGCACCGATCTCAAGTTCTTTAGTCTCCTTAGTTCTTTTCATAAAAACTCCGTTGTAACGCCGAATTCAATCAATAAAACGAGTTTCCGATCAAAGTTCCCTGTTTTACTCCTTGTGTGATCTCCGAATCAACAAAACCCGGTCGTGCTAAGCCCGAAAAACACACTAGCCCGAAAGACCCGATTTTTTTCGGGCTTATATTTCTCGGCCCGAACCCGCTATTTTTTAGGGATGGGCCGGACCAGCCCTCGGACACCCCTATGTTCGACTTTGATGGACGTTATCATCTTTAAGAGGTGCTATCATCAGTTGCGTCAACCTAATTTAACACCTTCAAAATGCTTAGAAACATGTGAGTCAAATAAATTTAGAGCAACCGTGTGGAAAGTTTTTATGGACATGTGGCAAAAGTTTAGATGCTAATGTAGATTTTAATTATTGGTTAATTAATTTACGAGGCTAGGTGATTGAACCTTAGGACAAGATATAACATGTCGTTTAACGTGTCACCATAGACTAGACGGCCACTAGACCTAAAAGTGCACCACCTTGAGAGGGTGCGGTTACGAGGCCGGGTGGTTGAACCTTAGGACATGTCGTATGACCACCTTCTCCCAAAACTATTCTCGAATAGCGGGAGTGAGAAGTAAGGAGATGAGTGGTCAAGGCATGAGCAAGCCAGCACCCCGATCACATCAACACATATTGAGTAGTAATACCCGAAAAGGTAAACTCCCAGATAACCGGGTAGTAATACCCAGAAAGGTAAGACTTCCAGGTAACCGGGTAGCATACCCGGAGAAGTAAGGAAGGATAAGTCCAAACTCACTTTACGCGGGAATGTCTCTATTTTTCCCTCCAATATTATTCTGAACTAAAGTAGACTCTCGCTCTAATCACACATCTGGCCAATTTTAGCATTTATGACAGTTAAAACGACCAGTCCCTGTCCGTGGGGAAGAGAAAAGCATGGGCGTTCAAAGCGCATGGCAGCGCCTAAACCGCCGAAGTAGCACGGATTCGGCACGACGCCTGCAACTTGCTACAACCTTGTCGGGAGAGCAGACATAAGAGACAAAGGATGTGTACATAAAAGCACTCGAGTACCTCGTACGCGACCCGATGGAGGATCTGAGACCCAACCAGACAGAACAAACGCAACCCGGTATACGAGCCCGGATCAAGTATTCTCTATAAATATAACCATCACTCCTCGATAGGGGGGTCCGAATTTTCACTCTCACGTAGCAGGATCCAATCCAATTTGCTCTCTCGCATAACGGGTCTGATTCTTTCTACTCTCGACTAAGAGAACTCCCTAAAACACTTAGCTTTTCCTTCTTTCCGGGACTCTCAGTCCCATCTCCGACCATTCTCCAGTCACCTTCATGGTTGCTCATAGACCGTGAAGTTCTCACACCCAAACTCTTATTTTCTTCTCTTTTACCACAAAAAGCTCACCAACTAAAGCCTGTTGTGGATCCATCCTTTCTTTCAGACCCAATAGACACCTTTCCTCATCCCGTTTTCCGATTACTCTTTCGCTTTCCGACGAACCAATATGTGGTCTTTCTATAACATATTCTGATTTGGACGTCAGAGAGCCATCGAAAAACACACATCCATCGTGTTTTCCGGGCCTTTACGTCTTTACTTGTGGCCCAGGAGATTAGCCCTCAGAGGACGAAAAACCTCCGAAACAACCACCATTTTTTTTAATAATATTTGGTACCAATTTTGATACGTTTTCCCTAAGATTTGCACACTCGAGATCAGTAGAAGTTGGATAATCCTTGATGAACAAGGTGGCAGAATGAATGCCTGTGTCGAGAGCTATGAACGGCACTCGGTAAACCAGGTTTTTATCCGTTTGCTAACCACCTAAGGATTGGTTGTGATCTAAAGGCTAACCACCTAGAGACCGGTTTGTTTTCGTTGGCTAACCACCAAACAAAACGAGTGAAGTCGTTGGCTAACTGTTAGAGGGGGGATTAGCACCCCCTGGTTTAACTCGGTTCGAACCGAGATCGGTTCAATCAAGACCGGTTTACGATGGTTCGGATCGAGGATAAGTCGGCCCGAAAACATTGGGCCGAGCTCGGGATCTCGCTGAAAGCCCACCTCGGCTACCGATCTAGGCCCATCACAAGCCCAGTCCGTTACAACAGATGAAACCGGAATATTTCCTCTTTCCCGCCGATCTCGGAAATGGAAATATTCCTTGCGAATAGACCGCCAAAGAATAAGGAATATATCCTTATCTCGGAGGGGAATCCGGAATATTTCCATTCCCTAATCGAGCAAGGAAAAGGGAATATTCACATTTAGAGCCGCCTCAAGACAATATAAATAGAGGAGAAGGTTCATTCATCAACACATCCACAACTTCCGCAGAGACAGAGAATACAAGAGAGAGCTCATTACCGATCTCAAATCTTTTGTCTTTGCTTTCTTACTTAAACTCTGTTGTAACCGCCGACTTAGATCAATAAACGAGATTCCGATTAAAAGTACTGTTTTACCCTTTTTGTGTGATTTACGGATCAACAATTGGCGCCGTCTGTGGGGACAGATAGAACAGTACTTTCGGATATCGTTTGATTGAAGTTCGGCAATGGTTCTTAGAGGATGACATGAACGCATCGTCCTCCGAAACTCAGAGGACGACATGAACGCATCGTCATCTCCGACAACGCAACCGATCTATAAAAAAGCTAAGTTTTGCTGATTATTTTGATTACTTTCAATCATGTGAATTCGATCGATTATCAAAAACCAATTGGTCTGGCTCGAAATCGAGATCAATTCGCGGTTACAAAAAAGAAAGCAACAAAACTAATCGTATGATCTTCTTTTCGTAAGGATATGAGATTCGACGAACTCCGCGATGTATCCAAGATCTCAAATCAACCCGTCGGATCTTCTCCGACGACCTGCTCCAACTCAACCGGAGAAATCCCAATCGAGTCAAGACGAATCACGTCCTTTGAATTCGCTCCGAATAAATTCCTGGCGAAATCCGACCTCATCGTCATCTTCAGCTCATCGACATCGGAGATAATTCCTTCACCGGAGAAATCTCGTTGCGATCCTTGAGATTAGTCGATCCCGGAATCGTCGATCCCATAATAAACCACCGGAAACCTAAAACGTCTTAGCCGACCTGCAAAACCTCGTCTCCTCAGCATCTCCTCCAACAGCTCACGACAAAAAAAAAAAAAAAAAAAAAAAAAAAAAAAAAAAAAAAAAATCAGAAGAGCTCGAAGCTCGACACCATCTCCGTTTATCCGAGGAGATTTCTCTTACAAAAACCGCTGACCGAGTCTAGAAAGCGTAATCCTTCAAAAATCACGAAAAGACAGACGCCCCTCAGAGCCGTAGCACGTCGCGCAAGTAAAGATCGGCAACGAGAAGCTCGGATCCAATACGTGGAGATTTCCGAAGACAAAACCAACCCCGATACCAAAAACTCACCGAATTCGAAAATTCGTGAAATCGATTCTACCGTGAGAAACCCCAATCTAAAGAGGATCCGTCCTTTCAAGCCGAACTTAAGCAGTTCGCCGAACTCGAACAGTTCGTATCATCAAGCCGAACTTAAGCAGTTCGCCGAACTCGAACAGTTCGTATCATCAAGCCGAACTTAAGCAGTTCGCCGAACTCGAACAGTTCGTATCATCAAGCCGAACTTAAGCAGTTCGCCGAACTCGAACAGTTCGTATCATCAAGCCGAACTTAAGCAGTTCGCCGAACTCGAACAGTTCGTATCATCAAGCCGAACTTAAGCAGTTCGCCGAACTCGAACAGTTTGTATCATCAAGCCGAACTTAAGCAGTTCGCCGAACTCGAACAGTTCGTACCATCAAGCCGAACTTTAGCAGTTCGCCGAACTCGTACAATTCGTATCATCAAGCCGAACTTAAGCAGTTCGCCGAACTCGTACAGCTCGTATCATCAAGCCGAACTTAAGCAGTTCGCCGAACTCGTACAGTTCGTATCATCAAGTCAAACTTTCAGTTTGCCGAACTCCAACAGTTCGTATTTTCTAAGTCAAACTTTTCGTTTGCCGAACTCCAACTGTTCGTATTCTCTAAGTCAAACTTTACGTTTGCCGAACTTCAACAGTTCGCATTTTCAACCACCAACGGTTACATATCAACGTCCTGGCCAGACGATCTGATAAAGCCGAGCTTAGCTCGCACGCATCCTCATGGTGCAATGGATAATACACTTTCCACATTCAAAGCCGAGATCAGTCTCGCACCAACTTCTCAGATTATCCGAGCCAAATAAGCCGAGCCCGTCTCGCACACTCGGATTCAATGTGAGAAACCTAGAGCATATTAAGATGAGCTGTTCACGTACTCTTAAACTAAACTCTAGGGTCAAGCCGAACGTCCTTCCTCGCAAATCTAAGCCGACTTCTCAACAGTCGCAAAACTAGTAAGCCGATTTCTCAACAGTCGCAAAAACAAGTAAGCCGATTTCTCAACAATCGCAAAAGCAGTAAGCCGATCTACGATAGGGATTGCCGACCTCGAGCAGGTTCAGTCGAATTTATCCTCTTCACCCGGCTAAGACCGTACAGTTTACGGCACCACTGTGTACGATAAATTCGAGAGGTTCGTATTATGTACGACTTCAAATATATCAGAGCTCAACAACCCGAGAAAAATCAGCCGAATTCAAAATTCAATAGACTAGTCAAACCGCGAGAATTCCGATCTTCACTTTCGAAAGAAGTTCGCCGGACTCAAAATTCGCCGAACCTAAAAATCCGCCGCACTCGAAATAGAATCTGATCAGATCGTACCGATCTCAGTTTTAACCGAGCTAAAGAATACTCCCCAAAAATTCACCGAACTCATAAACTCCCTCGCCGAACTGAGGGGGGGACCAATTGTTAGAGGGGGGATTAGCACCCCCTGGTTTAACTCGGTTCGAACCGAGATCGGTTCAATCAAGACCGGTTTACGATGGTTCGGATCGAGGATAAGTCGGCCCGAAAACATTGGGCCGAGCTCGGGATCTCGCTGAAAGCCCACCTCGGCTACCGATCTAGGCCCATCACAAGCCCAGTCCGTTACAACAGATGAAACCGGAATATTTCCTCTTTCCCGCCGATCTCGGAAATGGAAATATTCCTTGCGAATAGACCGCCAAAGAATAAGGAATATATCCTTATCTCGGAGGGGAATCCGGAATATTTCCATTCCCTAATCGAGCAAGGAAAAGGGAATATTCACATTTAGAGCCGCCTCAAGACAATATAAATAGAGGAGAAGGTTCATTCATCAACACATCCACAACTTCCGCAGAGACAGAGAATACAAGAGAGAGCTCATTACCGATCTCAAATCTTTTGTCTTTGCTTTCTTACTTAAACTCTGTTGTAACCGCCGACTTAGATCAATAAACGAGATTCCGATTAAAAGTACTGTTTTACCCTTTTTGTGTGATTTACGGATCAACAATTGGCGCCGTCTGTGGGGACAGATAGAACAGTACTTTCGGATATCGTTTGATTGAAGTTCGGCAATGGTTCTTAGAGGATGACATGAACGCATCGTCCTCCGAAACTCAGAGGACGACATGAACGCATCGTCATCTCCGACAACGCAACCGATCTATAAAAAAGCTAAGTTTTGCTGATTATTTTGATTACTTTCAATCATGTGAATTCGATCGATTATCAAAAACCAATTGGTCTGGCTCGAAATCGAGATCAATTCGCGGTTACAAAAAAGAAAGCAACAAAACTAATCGTATGATCTTCTTTTCGTAAGGATATGAGATTCGACGAACTCCGCGATGTATCCAAGATCTCAAATCAACCCGTCGGATCTTCTCCGACGACCTGCTCCAACTCAACCGGAGAAATCCCAATCGAGTCAAGACGAATCACGTCCTTTGAATTCGCTCCGAATAAATTCCTGGCGAAATCCGACCTCATCGTCATCTTCAGCTCATCGACATCGGAGATAATTCCTTCACCGGAGAAATCTCGTTGCGATCCTTGAGATTAGTCGATCCCGGAATCGTCGATCCCATAATAAACCACCGGAAACCTAAAACGTCTTAGCCGACCTGCAAAACCTCGTCTCCTCAGCATCTCCTCCAACAGCTCACGACAAAAAAAAAAAAAAAAAAAAAAAAAAAAAAAAAAAAAAATCAGAAGAGCTCGAAGCTCGACACCATCTCCGTTTATCCGAGGAGATTTCTCTTACAAAAACCGCTGACCGAGTCTAGAAAGCGTAATCCTTCAAAAATCACGAAAAGACAGACGCCCCTCAGAGCCGTAGCACGTCGCGCAAGTAAAGATCGGCAACGAGAAGCTCGGATCCAATACGTGGAGATTTCCGAAGACAAAACCAACCCCGATACCAAAAACTCACCGAATTCGAAAATTCGTGAAATCGATTCTACCGTGAGAAACCCCAATCTAAAGAGGATCCGTCCTTTCAAGCCGAACTTAAGCAGTTCGCCGAACTCGAACAGTTCGTATCATCAAGCCGAACTTAAGCAGTTCGCCGAACTCGAACAGTTCGTATCATCAAGCCGAACTTAAGCAGTTCGCCGAACTCGAACAGTTCGTATCATCAAGCCGAACTTAAGCAGTTCGCCGAACTCGAACAGTTCGTATCATCAAGCCGAACTTAAGCAGTTCGCCGAACTCGAACAGTTCGTATCATCAAGCCGAACTTAAGCAGTTCGCCGAACTCGAACAGTTTGTATCATCAAGCCGAACTTAAGCAGTTCGCCGAACTCGAACAGTTCGTACCATCAAGCCGAACTTTAGCAGTTCGCCGAACTCGTACAATTCGTATCATCAAGCCGAACTTAAGCAGTTCGCCGAACTCGTACAGCTCGTATCATCAAGCCGAACTTAAGCAGTTCGCCGAACTCGTACAGTTCGTATCATCAAGTCAAACTTTCAGTTTGCCGAACTCCAACAGTTCGTATTTTCTAAGTCAAACTTTTCGTTTGCCGAACTCCAACTGTTCGTATTCTCTAAGTCAAACTTTACGTTTGCCGAACTTCAACAGTTCGCATTTTCAACCACCAACGGTTACATATCAACGTCCTGGCCAGACGATCTGATAAAGCCGAGCTTAGCTCGCACGCATCCTCATGGTGCAATGGATAATACACTTTCCACATTCAAAGCCGAGATCAGTCTCGCACCAACTTCTCAGATTATCCGAGCCAAATAAGCCGAGCCCGTCTCGCACACTCGGATTCAATGTGAGAAACCTAGAGCATATTAAGATGAGCTGTTCACGTACTCTTAAACTAAACTCTAGGGTCAAGCCGAACGTCCTTCCTCGCAAATCTAAGCCGACTTCTCAACAGTCGCAAAACTAGTAAGCCGATTTCTCAACAGTCGCAAAAACAAGTAAGCCGATTTCTCAACAATCGCAAAAGCAGTAAGCCGATCTACGATAGGGATTGCCGACCTCGAGCAGGTTCAGTCGAATTTATCCTCTTCACCCGGCTAAGACCGTACAGTTTACGGCACCACTGTGTACGATAAATTCGAGAGGTTCGTATTATGTACGACTTCAAATATATCAGAGCTCAACAACCCGAGAAAAATCAGCCGAATTCAAAATTCAATAGACTAGTCAAACCGCGAGAATTCCGATCTTCACTTTCGAAAGAAGTTCGCCGGACTCAAAATTCGCCGAACCTAAAAATCCGCCGCACTCGAAATAGAATCTGATCAGATCGTACCGATCTCAGTTTTAACCGAGCTAAAGAATACTCCCCAAAAATTCACCGAACTCATAAACTCCCTCGCCGAACTGAGGGGGGGACCAATTGTTAGAGGGGGGATTAGCACCCCCTGGTTTAACTCGGTTCGAACCGAGATCGGTTCAATCAAGACCGGTTTACGATGGTTCGGATCGAGGATAAGTCGGCCCGAAAACATTGGGCCGAGCTCGGGATCTCGCTGAAAGCCCACCTCGGCTACCGATCTAGGCCCATCACAAGCCCAGTCCGTTACAACAGATGAAACCGGAATATTTCCTCTTTCCCGCCGATCTCGGAAATGGAAATATTCCTTGCGAATAGACCGCCAAAGAATAAGGAATATATCCTTATCTCGGAGGGGAATCCGGAATATTTCCATTCCCTAATCGAGCAAGGAAAAGGGAATATTCACATTTAGAGCCGCCTCAAGACAATATAAATAGAGGAGAAGGTTCATTCATCAACACATCCACAACTTCCGCAGAGACAGAGAATACAAGAGAGAGCTCATTACCGATCTCAAATCTTTTGTCTTTGCTTTCTTACTTAAACTCTGTTGTAACCGCCGACTTAGATCAATAAACGAGATTCCGATTAAAAGTACTGTTTTACCCTTTTTGTGTGATTTACGGATCAACACTAACCACCAACGAATTCGAAGAGAGAATTCTCTAAAATATTTGTTTGATAAAAGATGATGAATTCTCAAAGAGATACATGAGTTTATATAGAGAAAAAAACAAGAGAAATAGTCAAAGAGACCATTCTCGAAAATGACAAGGAAATAAATAAACAAAGACTAAGAATTTTAACTAAGAAGTTTGAATGACCCTTGGACTACTTTGACTTTCTTTTCCACCGAAAATAGTCCCTCAGAAAATCCCTCGGAAAAGTCCCTCGGAAAATCCCTCGGAAGAGTCCCTCGGAAAAGTCCCCCGGAATTCAACTTGAGATTAGACTGAAAACGTAAGTGCAAGATGTTGCCTCGTTAAAATCTCCACTAAGAAAACCCATTGGGACAAAACCAAGTACAGGAAAAAGAGTACAACAACTTACACTTGCGGCCAACCTCAAGAAGAATCCACGAATGATAAATAAGTTAGGACGAAGTGTGTAAGCTGATCCTCGTCGATCCGAACTCCACGTAGCAAACACCGAACAGCTCTGGCTAGCTCCTTAGACTTGGACCGAGTAATAGGTCCTTCGGGAATGACCAATACTTCCTCCGGAACCTCATCCGAAGCATGCGTATCCATGATCATATCAAATTTTAATATTTTTTTGAATCTATATGGGGCACATGCCCCAAATTTTTTATTTTTTTTCTTTGATATATTGGTAGTATATGTATTTTTATATTTTATAAATTAAGAAAATAACGTTAATTATATATAAAATACAAAAATAGTTTAAAGTTTATTTATGACCTATATTTTATCACAAAAATGTATAAAAACGTCTTATTTTGTTCATACGCCTTAGACCCCCAAAATACTAGGCATAGCACTGCTTTGGTGTCAAACCTTTCGACATCCGGCTCTTGTAATCTTTTCATGAAATTTCAATATAACAGATGATCAAAAAAAAATTAATTAGACGAGACCGTTAACCAAATGAGCCACCATTTTCTTTATTTATTAATTGGTAACAATTTTTTTTTTTTTGAATTTATATGGGGCACATGAATTTATTGAGATATTATTTTATGTATAATGGTGATTATAATAATATATATTAAAAATATTGCAGTTTTAATCTCAATAATTATATATAGTTTGTGAGGTTTCAACGGTTTTGTTTTGAATCTATATATGTCCCGTTTGAAAACCGTATTATATGATCGAACATGTATAAGTTAGTATATCAAAGTCAACTAAAAGTGTAACAAAGTAATCAAATGCTATTTTAATAACCATAGTATTGACACGAAGATAAAATATTATACATCACTTCTTTAAATCAAGAAATAAGTTTTTTTAATCATTTTCAGTTTCATCTTCGTTATATATGTTTTCTATGCAAACAACAAAAAGTTATAAAGTTATTATCTTTCCTTAGCTAATTTAACCAATATAAATTTCTGATTTAATCTACTAAATTGAAAAAAAAACTAATAAACACAACTCTTGCTTTTACATTTATGACAACTTTAATTTTGAAACTACGACAATAGATGAATATGAAATAAATTTTGAAACTAATTTAAAATCACAAAAGATCGACAATTTTTTGTCAGTTTTATCTTGAAGATGTAAAAATCGGACTTTTGTCTGGTAGCATATTGGTTGTAGTAATTTTTCAATAGTTATTCGATGAGATCATAAACCTAAGCGATGAAAATTTAATTCTCATACTTAGGGGTCATTGCAAATAATATTGAAGTAACAAACATTATTTTATATCTGAGAAAATTGGTTTACACATAGTCATTTTTCCTTCATTATAGTCATCTTTCTCAATCCATGGGTGATTTTTTTTATTCCATCAAAGCATAGTTTTGATCAAGAAGACAATTAAGTAGGCAAAATCAATACCTTTAGAGGCATATTGCATCAACTTTTATTAGTAATTAGATAAGTACCCGCATATATGCGGGTTTGTAATAAAAATATTTATAACCCGTGAAAAAAAACTAAAAACGAAAAAATGGAAAACAAGATTAGATCATCCATGAAAATAAATAATACATAAATTTAGAAACAAAGTTTTCGATAAAATAAATATATATATTGAAGGAAAAATTTGGTGAAACATATGCAGTAAATAGCTTTGGATACGATTATTGGACTTTTATTTTTTTCCTTTTACGATTAGTAATTAATTGTTCCTTTAATAATATAAATGGAAAAACTAAGGATTTTTTCTTTTTTTATATAAATTTTTCCTTTTAGGATAAATTTAATTTTTTTTAGTAACTTTACCTTTTAAGATTATGAATCGGTAATTAAATTATCCGAATTTTTAAGTTTTTTTATTTATCGATTTTAAAATTTTCTATTATTAATTTTTTTTTATTTTTAATCAACTTTGGCTTCTAGGATAAATTTACCTTTTATAGTAATTTTACCTTTTAGAATTATGATTCGATTATAAACTTATCCTTCTATTGTTAATATTATGTGTCAAAAATTAATTAGTTTTTTTTTGGAAATTTCTTTTATACATGTCAGAATCTGATCGATTGACTTGACACGTGGTGCGATCATGCTTTTTTCTTAACGTAACATGAAATTTCTCTTTACGTAACCATGTCTTTTATTAGAAAAAAGATTACATGCAACGTATGGACGAAAAATGTTATGAAAAGTTTTTTTTGTTGTGAAATTGAGAAGCTATTAATTTGGTTATATATATAGAAGTGGGGAATTAAAATTCATTTTCTTTTTAGGATTGTATTCCATTTTTTAATTTACTTAATGTAAATAGAAATACTAATTTTTTCTTTTTTTAAAAAAACTTTAGCTTTTTAGGATTATAAGCTATTGTTTAATTTCCTTATTATAAATTGAAATGTTAAAATATAATTGGAAATTTATTAAACACGTGTCAAAATATGATCGTTTGACTTGACACGTGTCACGATCATGCGAGTTACTAACTTTGAAACCTTCTGCTTTATATAATAAGATGAATCATATTTTGTTTTTATTTAACACTTTTTAATGGTAGTTTTTATTTTTTCTCTTACTTTACTTTTTCAATGTTATTAGTTTTCATTATATAAAACACAATTTTTTTTCCTTCTTGTTATTATTATTTGGTAGTTTATATTTTTTTCTCTTAGTTTACTTATTAGTTTCCATTATATAAAACACAATTCTTTTTCCTTTTCGTTATTTTGTATTTTTTTAAAAAATAAATAACTACCAATAGGAAATTTTATCTTATTATTTTGACACATGTCGCGATGCTAATTAATAAGTTTCCTTTTAAGGTTAGAGCATATTTATAATTTGCCTTTTTAAAATTTGGTCGTGGCTGTAGATTATAAGTTTTTAAGTTTCATTTTGTCACTTTTCTTTATTATAAGTTTTCGTTACTTATTCTTGTTTTTTTTTTAATATTGTATTTTTTTAGTTTTACCTTTTTGTAATATTTACTTTAATTCATTATTTAACACTTTTTATTGGTAGTTTTTATTAACTTTTAAGTTTGCTTTTGTCACTTTCCTTTATTGCCAGCTTTATATAATAAGATTACTTATTTTTGTTTTTTTTTAAGATTGACTTTTTTAGTTTCTCATAATGGAAATGATTATAAAGGATCCGCATATATGCTTAACTAATTTAAAATCACAAAAGATCGACAATTTTTGTTAGATTTATCTTGAATATGTAAAGACATGGCTTTTGTCTGGTAGCATATTGGTTGTGGTAACTTTTAAATCATTTTTCAATGATTGTATCTTACTTCTTCCAATCAAAGTGAATAAGTTTTTTCATCATATTCATTTCCATTCTCGTTATATCTCTTTTCTATAAAAACAACAAAAAAGCAAAAAAGTCCTAAATATTTTATTTTTTTAACTATTTTAATCAATACAAAATTTTAATTTAATCTACAAATCGAAAAACAATGCAATAAACACAACTCTTTGATACGATCCTCCCAAGGATTCTCACTCGAAGTTGGTAAAAGGATATAATCGATTTCCTTGAAACCGTAAAGTCTCAAGAACAACGATTTGGATGGATTGAATGGTCGCACAAGAGCTGCGGAAAGACTCTTGATATACCAGTTCGATCTATTGGATATGACACACCAAATAGATCGGGTTGTGATTGCTGGATATGACTCACTAGACAATCGAAACGGATATGACTCACCATTGGTTGATCAAAGGATAAACCTCCAAATGATCGAAAATGTTCACAAGGAACAAAAGAGAATCACCTTCAAAGAAAATAAGTTTTATAAAAGTTGGCTGCTTATTGATCTCAAAGAGATTACATTGCTTAAATAGACTAGAGATGTGCTAAAAATAAAGCAATCTCAAAAATAGACAAAGACTAGAAATTAACACAAATGTGGAATGACTCTTAAACTACTTTGAACTTGCCCCTTGAACTACTTGGTCGAATCTGAACTTCATGGGCCACGAATTGAACTCTTCTTGGGCTTGTAGAAATGTTCTTGGATGCCAAACATAAGTTTGATAGCTTCCAAACCAAGTGGGCTTAGCATTCTTCAAGCATAGCACCAGTTCAACACACTTAGGGAATTGGGGAGTATCTTTGTGATCCGACATCCATTTGCTCCGATCTTGGACTTGTTAGAAACACAGGAGATCCATTAAAATTTTCCAATTGGTTTCATGTCGATATCGTACCTGAGTTGGGCTGTGCAACATGATCTTTGACTCAGTCGCGCAATAGGACCTGTAGTAGATCCTTCGGTTTGTAAAATTCATACCTTTTACGTCTGAACCGTTTTTGATGTGAATCAAATTCTAACGGATTCTCTGATGAACCAAGATTCCAGAATAATTTGGTTCATAGCTTAAATCCTTCTGGTTTGGTCGGAAACCTCCATTGAACGCGCGTAAAATTGAGTTCGCCTGAATTGAAAGTTGAATAACTTCATTACCTGAACTCGGATTGGATTAATTCAACTTCGAGTAGTGCTCTAGATGAGGTGAGAATGTAATCAAAGTGGTCGTTGGGATAGAAAAGTTGATGACAGACTTCGTTTGTGCAGAACAAGTCACATGGGTCTTTTCGGGTGATCCCATTATCACATCACTCTTGCTCTCATATCTATGAAAAAAATAATTTTGAAACCAAAACAATATATGAATATGATATGAACTTTAAAAAAAGTTTTAATAACAAAAAATCGAGATAGAAGCAGAAATTTTGTCTGGTGACATATTGGTTGTTGTAATTTTTCAATGGTTCTTCGATGAGATCATAAACCTAAGCGATGAGGATTTAATTCTCATACTTATGTGTCATTGCAAATAATATTGAAGTAACAAACATTATTTTATATATGAGAAGATTGGTTTACACATAATCATTCGTCTTTCTCAATCCATTGGTGAATTCTTTCTCATGTCGTTCATTTATTATTATTTTTATTCCATCAAAGCATACTTTTGATCAAGAAAATAATTAAGTAGGCAAAATCAATACCCATAGAGGCATATAACATCAAATTTTATTAGTAATAGATTTTAATTTGACATATAATTTCCTTTTTCTTTTTTGTTATCTAAGTTTTTTATGTTAATTTTCCATAGAGTTAGCATAAATATCAATTTAAATTTCTTTTAAATAATTTTTTCTTTTTTCAATTTAGCTCTTTTGATATTTATTTCTATTTTGATTTTTTTGTCTTTTGTTAATTTAGCTATTTTGATATTTATTTTTATTTTAAGAGACACGATTTTTTTGGCATATAATTTCCTTTTTCTTTTTTTGTTTGTTAACCTTTTGATGTTGATTTTTCATATAGTTATCATAGATATCAAATTAATTTTCTTTTAAATGATTTTTTTTGTTAATTTAGATTTTTATATTTATTTCCATTTTAAGAGACTATTTTTTAGAAGGTTTGACATTATTTAATATTTAATTAAAATGATGATTTGACATATTTTAATTGGTCAATTAAAATTCTATTTGGACATCATTAGATGCATATAGTATTAACTTTTATTAGTATAAGATTTTATTATGACATATTATTTTCTTTTTTTTGTTAATCTTTTTATGTTGATTTTCCATAGACTTAGCATAGATATCAAGTTAATTTCCTTTTAAATGATTTTTTCTTTTGTTAATTTAAATCTTTTAATATTTATTTCCATTTAAAATTTTTTTTGTTAATTTAACTCTTTTAATATTAATTTCCATTTTAAAAGACAGAATGTTTTGGAATTTTTGACATTATTTAAAATTTATTTAACATGCTGATTTATCAATACACATAGAGGTATATAACATCAAATTTTATTAGTAATAGATTTTAATTTGACATATAATTTTCTTTTTCTTTTTTGTTTGTTAAATTTTTATGTTAATTTTCCATAGAGTTAGTATAAATATCAACTTAAATTCCTTTTAAATAATTTTTTCTTTTGTCAATTTAGCTCTTTTGATATTTCTTTCTATTTTTTCTTTTGTTAATTTAGCTATTTTGATATTTATTTTTATTTTAATAAAAACAATTTTTTGGCATATAATTTCCTTTTTCTTTGTTTGTTTGTCAACCTTTTGATGTTGATTTTTCATAGAGTTATCATAGATATCAAATTAATTTTCTTTTAAATTAATTTTTCTTTTGTTAATTTAGATTTTTTTATATTGATTTCCATTTTAAGAGACTATTTTTTAGAATTTTTGACATTATTTAAGATTTAATTAAAATGATGATTTAACATATTTTAATTGGTCGTTTAAAATTTTATTTATACATCCTTAGATGCATATAGCATTAACTTTTATTAGTATAAGATTTTATTATGACATATTATTTCCTTTTTTTGTTAATCTTTTTATGTTGATTTTCCATAGAGTTAGCATAGATATCAAGTTAATTTTCTTTTAAATTATTTTTCCTTTTGTTAATTTAACTCTTTTAATATTTATTTCCAATTTTAATTTATTTTTTTGTTAATTTAAATCTTTTAATATTTATTTCCATTTTAAAAGACAGGATTTTATAAAACTTTTGACATTATTTAATATTTAATTAACATTCTGATTTGGCATATTTTAACTGGTCGTTTAAAATCCTATGTGTACAGCTTTAGAGGCCTATAGCATCAACTTTTATTAGTAATAGATTTTTGTTTAATTTTTCTTAATTTAAACATAACTACTTTTTTCATTTACTTTTTAGGATTATGAATCGATTTAAAATCGTATATTAATAATTTTCATGTTAAGTTTAGAGTATATTTATAATTTTCCTTTTTTAAGTTTGATCGTGGTTGTAGATTATAAACTTGTAAGGTTTCTTTTGTCACTTTCCTTTATTATAAGGTTTTCTTACTTATACTTATTTTTTTTGTAAGACTGCCTTTTTAGTTTACATTTTTATAATATTTACTTTATTTTATTTTTACTAAAATTGCTTTTTTTAGTTTAACTTTTTAATATTTAATTTAATTCATTTTTTAATTAAATTGACACATGTCAATATCTAAATTAACAATCATGACAAATATCGTAATCTCGTGATTGAAAATTAGCCTATAAAGTTTCCTTACTTATACTTTTTTTTTTTGTAAGATTGCCTTTTTTAGTTTACACTTTTTTAATATTTACTTTAATTCATTTTTACTTTTTCAAATTTAATTGACACATGTTAAGATCTAAATTAACAATCGTGACAAATGTCATAATCTCGTGATTGAAAATTATCTTACGTGTCACACTCACGTCAAGTGATCCAGCTTTATATAATAAGATACGCGGATAAAATATAAAATATTTAGATTCTAAAATTATTTACTTTAAGATTTCTAGCTTTTAATCAAGGAATAAAAGTTCAACTCCCATAAGAACATTATTTGCTTTTAGATTTCTAACTTCCCACTTTCGAATAATGCATACTATAGTACGGCGATAGACCCTATTTCAATATAATTGATTTACAATAAAATAGTTTTAATCGATTTTTTGAGTTTAAAAAGTCATGATTTGCTTGTTTAGAATTATAATAACAGAACTAAAAGATGGAAGTACACATTTAAAAATAATAAATGTGTAGATAATTATATAGAGTATGGACGTGATTGTATATTAATAATTTTCCTTTTTATACGTTTCCCTTTGTCATTATGGAAATGATTATAAACTTTTAAGTTAAGTTTAGTCGTATATTAATAATTTTCCTTTTAAATTTAGAATATATTTATAATTTTCTTTTTTTAAGTTTGGTCGTGGTTGTAGATAATAAACTTTTAAGTTTCATTTTGTCACTTTCCTTTATTATAAGTTATTCTTAATTTTTTTTTTAAGATTGCCTTTTTTTAGTTTAACCTTTTTTAATATTTACAGTAATTCATTTTTATTTTTTAAAATTAATTGACACATATCGCGATATAAATTAACCGTGACAAATGTCATAATGTCATGATTAAAAATTATCATACGTGTCACACTCACGTCGAGGGATCCAGCTTTATATAATAAGATAGGTTATATTTTGACATATATTTTCCTTTTTCATTTTTGATTGTTAAGCCTTTTATGATGATTTTCCATAGAGTTAGCATAATTATCAAGTTAATTTTCTTTTAAATAATTTTTTCTTTTGTCAATTTAGCTCTTTTGATATTTATTTCTATTTTGATTTTTTATTTTATTAATTTAGCTCTTTTGATATTTATTTCTATTTTAAGAGACACGATTTTTTGGCATATAATTTACATTTTCTTTTTTTGTTTGTTAAATTTCTTATGTTGATTTTTCGGAGAGTTATCATAGATACAAATTAATTTTCTTTTAAATGATTTTTTCTTTTGTTAATTTAGATTTGTTTTTATATTTATTTCTATTTTAAGAGACGATTTTTTGAATTTTTGACATTATTTAAAATTTAATTAAAATGCTGATTTGACATATTTTAATTGGTCATTTAAAATTCTATGTGGACATCCTTAGATGCATATATCATTAACTTTTATTAGTATAAGATTTTATTTTGACATATAATTTCCTCTTCTTTTTTTGTTAAGTTTTTTATGTTGATTTTCCATAGAGTTAGCATAGCTATCAAGTTAATTTCCTTTTAAATGATTTTCAATTTGTTCATTTAGATCTTATGATATTTATTTCCATTTTTAATTTTTTTATTTTGTTAATTTATCTCTTTGATATTTATTTCCATTTTAAGAAACACGATTTTTTGGAATTCTTGACATTATTTAAAATTTAATTAAAATGCTGATTTGGCATATTTTAACTTATCGTTTAAAATCCTATGTGGACGTCTTTAGAGGCCTATAGCATCAACTTTTAAGCAAAACCTAGGGTGTAAAATAAGTAATCTACTTTTAAAAACACCCTAGGTTGTGTTTTTTGGTTTCTTTTCAATTTAGTAGATTAAATCAGAAATTTGTATTGCTGAAATTAGCTAAGGAAAGAGAATATTTTTTTAACTTTTTTACTTATTTGTTGTTTTCTTAGAAAACATATATAACGAAGATGAAACTGAAAATGATAAAAAAAAAATTCTTGATTTAAAGAAGTGATGTATAATATTTTATCTTAGTGTCAATAATATGGTTATTAAATAGCATTTGATTACTTTGTTACACTTTTAGCTGGCTTTGGTTTACTAACTTACAAATTTTTGACCATATAATACGTTTTTAAATATATATTATTACAATCACCATTATACACAAAATAAACATCTCAATAAATATAATTGCTCGCATATGATTTTTATCAAAATAATATTTGAAAATAATACCCACGCGTAGCATGGATGCAAAACCTAGGGTGTAAAATAATCTACTTTTAAAACATGTGCCTCGATAAAATGTTCTTTCAAATGTATGTGCAAACAATATTAAAATTACATAGACCCATTTACAACAGTTATACTAACCTAAAGTTCTTCTACAATTTGGACAAGTATTTGGATGCCACTGGCTAAGACAATGTAAGTGGAATGCATGTCCACATGGCGTATTCGCCAATGAAATGTTCCACTCGAATTGACCTAAACATATTGGACAACCGTCTTCTTCTGCCCATGCATAAATACAAAGTTCTCCCTAAGTATAGGAGCTAACTGTACATGCTCGTTGAAAAACGTATTATATGGTCGAACATTTATAAGTTGGTATATCAAAGTCAACTAAATGTGTAACAAAGCGATCAAATGCTATTTTAATAACCATAGTATTGACACGAAAATAAAATATTATACATCATTTCTTTAAATCAAGAAAATAAGTTCTTTTAATTATTTTCAGTTTCCTCTTCGTTATAAATGTTTTCTATGCAAACAACAAAAAAGTTATAAAGTTATTATATTTCCTTAGCTAATTTAGCCAATACAAATTTCTGATTTAGTCTACTACATTGAAAAAACTAATAAACACAACTTTTGCTTTCACATTTATGACAACTTTAATTTTGAACTAAGATAATAGATGAATATGAAATTAATTTTGAAACTAATTTAAAATCACAAAAGATCGACAGTTTTTTGTCAGTTTTATCTTGAAGACGTAAAAGCTGGACTTTTGTCTGGTTGCATATTGGTTGTGGTAACTTTTTAATGATTTTTCAATGATTGTACCTTATTTCTTCCAATCAGAGTGAATAAGTTTTTTCATCATATTCATTTTCATTCTCGTTATATCTGTTTTTTTTATATAAACAACAAAAAAAGTCAAAAATTATTTTCCTTCCTTAACTATTTTTATCAATACAAAATTTCAATTTAATCTACAAATCGAAAAGCAATGTAATAAATACAACTCTTGCTTTCATATCTATGAAAATATCAATTTTGAAACCAAAAAAATATATGAATATGATATGAACTTTGAAACAAAGTTATAATAACAAAAAAAATCGACAAAATAAATATACTTTTTGTAAATTTTACATTTGAGAGATAGAAGTAGGAATTTTGTCTGGTGAAATATTGGTTGTGGTAACTTTTCAATGGTTATTCGATGAGATCATAAACCTAAGTGATGATGATTTAATTTTCATATTTAGGGGTAATTGCAAATAATATAGAAGTAACAAACACTATTTTATATCTGAGAAGATTGGTGTACACATAATCATTTTTCCTTCATTATAGTCGTCTTTCTCAATCCATGGGTGGATTCTTTCTCATGCCGTTCTTTATTTTTTTATTCTACCAGAGCATAGCTTTGCTCAAGAAGACAATTAAGTAGGAAAAATCAATATCCTTAGAGGCATATAGCATCAATTTTTATTAGTAATATATTTTATTTTGACATATAATTTCATTTTTCATTTTTGTTTTGTTTGACATATAATTTTATTTTGATTTTCCATAGAGTTAGCATAAATATCATGTTAATTTCCTTTTAAATATTTTTTTCTTTTGTCAATTTAGCTCATTTGATATTTATTTCTACTTTTGATTTTTTTTCTTTTGTTAATTTAGCTCTTTTGATATTTATTTCCATTTTAGGAGACACATTTTTTGGCATATAATTTTCTTTTTCTTTTTTGTTTGTTAAACTTTTTATGTTGATATTTCATATAGTTATCATAAATATCAAATTAATTTTCCTTTAAATGATTTTTTCTTTTGTTAATTTAGATTTGTTTTTATTTATTTCCATTTTAAGAGACGATTTTTTGGAATTTTTGAAATTATTTAAGATTTAATTAAAATATTGATTTGACATATTTTAATTGGTCATTTAAAATTCTATGTGGACATCCTTAGATTTATATAGCATTAACTTTTATTAGTATAATATTTTATTTTGACATATAATTTCCTTTTTTGTTATGTTTTTTATGTTCATTTTCCATAGAGTTAGCATATATATCAAGTTAATTTCCTTTTAAATGATTTTTTATTTTGTTCATTTAGCTCTTTTGATATTTATTTCTATTTTTGATTATTATTTTTTGTTAATTTAGCTCTTTTGATATTAATATCAATTTTAAAAGATACAATTTTTTGGAAATCATGATATTATTTAAAATTTAATTAAAAACTGGGCGTTTAAAATCCTATGTGGACGCTTTTAGAGGCCTATAGCATCAAATTTTATTAGTAATACTAGATTTTGCATCCACGCTACGCGTGGGTATTGTTTTTAATAATATTTTGATAAAAACCATATGCGAGCAATTATATTTATTGAGATATTAAAAATATTGCAGTTTTAATCTCAATAATTATATATAGTTTGTGAGGTTTCAACGGTCTTATTTTAAATTTATATATGTCCGGTTTGAAAAATGTATTATATGGCCGAGCACTTATAAGTTAATATATCAAAGCCAACTAAAAGTGTAACAAAGTAATTAAATGATATTTAATAACCATATTATTGACACCAAAATAAAATATTATACATCACTTCTTTAAATTAAGAAAATAATTTTTTTTAATCATTTTTAGTTTAATCTTCATTATATATGTTTTCTATGAAAACAACAAAAAGTAATAAAATTAAAAGTTATTTTCTTTCTTAGCTAATTTAACCAATACAAAATTCTAATTTAATCTAGTCAATTGAAAGAAACTGATAAACACAACTCTTGCTTTCACATTCATGTCAACTTTAATTTTGAAACTAAGACAATAGATGAATATGAAATGATTTTTGAAACAAATTTAAAATCACAAAAGATCGACGATTTTTGTGAGTTTTATCTTGAAGAGGTAAATACCGGACTTTTGTCTCGTAGCATATTGGTTGTGGTAAGTTTTAAATGATTTTTCAATAATTGTACCTTACTTCTTCCAATCAGAGTGAATAATATTTTTATATCATATTTATTTTCATTCTCGTTATATCTATTTTCTATAAAAATAACAAAAAATCAAAAAGTCAAAAAAAGTATTATTCTTTTCTTTTTTTTTGTCAACATAATAGATACCTTGAACGGTTCAGAAATCCAAACCGGTGGTACCGAATTTACAAAAGTAATATCCACTGAGTAGACACGAGCACTTCTTGCTAGCTTGTCTGCCTTTGAGTTGTTTGCGCGTGGGATGAGCGAGATTGAGAAAAAAGAAAACGCCTCCTTACTCTTCACGAATTCCTCCAGGTGTAATGCAAAAGCAGGCCAATCCTCGGGTGTAGACATCTTCACCAATTCGGAACAGTCTGTTGCAAAAACTATTGCCGTCTTATGTTTGCACTCAAAAATTATTCTTCTTCCTTAACTACTTTAATCAATACAAAATTTCAATTTAATCTACAAATCGAAAAGCAATGTAATAAACACAACTCTTGCTCTCGTATCGATGAAAAAATCAATTTTGAAACCAAAACAATATATGAATATGGAATGAACTTTGAAACAAATTTATAAAAAAACCGACAAAATTTATATACTTTTTGTAAATTTTACCTTGAAGAGATAGAAGCCGGAATTTTGTCTGGTGACATATTGGTTGTGGTAACTTTTCAATGGTTCTTCGATGAGATCATAAACCTAAGCGACGAGGATTTAATTTTCATATTTAGGGGTCATTGTAAATAATATTGAAGTAACAAACATTATTTTATATCTGAAAAAATTAGTTTATACATAGTCATTTTTCCTTTATTATAGTCGTCTTTCTCAATCTATGGGTGAATTCTTTCTTATGATATTCTTTTATTTATTTTTATTTCATCATAGCATAGTTTTGATCAAGAAGATAATTAAGTAGGCAAAATCAATACAACTTACATAAAATTTCAGAAAAATGAATAACAAATATAACAACTCAAAATAAAGAAGTCCTACATTTGTTTTGTTTTTGATAAGATGTGAAATTTATTGATATGTAAAAAGTGAAATATTTACAATAAAAATAAATAATGAATTAATGGCCACAACCAAAAAGCCAAGGACGAAAACGCTGCGAAGAGCAGAGTTCCAAAGATGGAAAAGAAACCAGAGCATTAGAGCCGTGCGGCGGAGCGAAGATTTGTTGAAGCTGCGAACCATCGCTGCATCATGTCTCGGAGTCTGGCGTTTGCAAAATAGTTCAGAGAGGTTAAGCGATTCCGAATGAGCCGATCAATGAGTCGAATAAGCTGAGGGACTGAGTGATAACCAGTTTGATGTATTCTTGAGCTATGCTCTTTCCATATCGAGTAGATAGTAGCTTGGAACACCAGACGCAACAATATAGTGTTGAGGCGGTCCCCCGAGTAAGTGGTAATGCTTTGCAAGGTTATCTCCCAATCTGGATCTTGACCCTGATGAAAAAGGTTTCCTGCAACTGCAGACTAAACAGTGAAAGAAAAAGGGTAGGCGAAGTACAAGTGGTCGCGATTGGCTCGCCACACAGCACACAAGCTTGGTGTGCGCCCCAACGGTGCATACGATCTCCAGTGGATAACCGATTTCTCACTGCAAGCCACGTTATAAAACCACAGCGAGGGATCCCGTTATTAAACCATACATCACGACTCCATGGAGCAGCAATGTGAGGCTCTCGAAGCTGATTCCATGTATGGAACGAAGAGAATGAAGTAGTGAAATCATCTGGCTTCCTCCTCCATAGGTACTTATCGGGCCCCCTGTCTGCCTGAGGGAGAGGCTGTGAACGTATTTGGTCAAGCAAAGGGTAAAGAACTCCTACATTGATCTATGGCAATCCCAATCCGAATATGAAAATGTAATTTTTCAATCCTTTCTGCACTATCTATTATATGCGATCGTGTGGGAAGTTTTTATGGACGTGTGGCAAAATTTTAAATGCTAATGTATATTATAATTATTGGTTAATTAAAATCCTATGTGGAAATCCTTAAAATCAAATAACTTCAACTTTTATAAGTACATTTATATTTTTATAGATAATAAATCATTTTTGTAACAAAAATGGTGATAAAATTATTCCATCATAATAAAAAAACAAAGTATTCTCTAAACGTGTGCGTATACACACATGTAAAGAAATTTTACGATTATATTTATTCTTAGTTATTTATATAATTGAGACCACTATTTTAAATTAAGAAGTTTTCCTCATTTATTATCATGTTGGTTTTTGTTGTTAATGAAAAGTTTATAAATAATTTCCTTATCTTTTATATTTTTTATTAATCATATTAGAATTTGAAAACTTTTTAAATTTTGAATGTTGATGTGGACCAATAAAATTTATTGTTTAAAAGCTAATTTAGACACCCTTAGAGGCATATAACATCAGCTTTTATTAGTAATAAATGACAAATTTAATTTGTAACCAAGACAATAGATGAATATGGAATAAATTTTGTAGAATATGAAACTAAGACATGATTTCCTTATTTCTTAAACTCATTATTTTGAGTAATTTCCATTAATGTTTTATCATCAAGCAATATCAACATAACAATTTAAAGTTCAAATATATTCAAATTTAAAAAGCTTACATGGACAGTTATTAGTGGTTGTTTAAAATTTAATGTGAACATTTAATTATTGATAGAAAATAAATTAATAAGCACAACTTTTACTATGAGATTCATGACAATTTAATTTGTAACCAAGACAATAGATGAATATTGAATGAATTTAATATAATAGGAAACTAAGACATGATTTCCTTATTTTTTAAAACTCATTATTTTGAGTAATTTCCATTATTTGTTGTTTTTGACGGTTTTTTATATTTGGCAAGTATGAATTTATTCTAAACGCTGATGTGGACCAATAAAATTGATTGTTTAAAATCCTAGGTGGACAGCTTTAAAAGCCTATAGCATCAATTTTTATTAGTAATAGATATTTTCATAAAGTTTTGTTGGTTTTACTATGACATGGGCTTTCTCTTCTTTGATTTTAATCCTTTTGATGATTTCTTGATTATGATTTCTAATTTTCTATGTAGAATATTCAAAACCCATATAATTTGAAATTAAACCGAACATAGTTTTTGTTTTTGGTATAAAACCGAATAAACCAAAAATCGAGAGTATCCAAAGCGAACCATACCAAAGTAGATATGGATTTAATACAGTAGCTATTTCTTGTAAATTGAAAAACCAAAAAAAAAAACGAACCGATATCCGGATTGAACACCGCTAATATAAACAATAAAACCAGATAAAATCCCTACAAAAATCTCTGATTAATTCCCGTATAATTTTTGATTAACTGATTTAGCGCTAGGTGCTACCTAACCGCTCAACTAGAGCCTAGCAAAATTTTGAACATTCGCTACATCCCTCCTGATCACAACTATGACAAACTATGACTGATGAAGATGTAAATTTACACGATGCTTTCGATATGGAAGCCTGATTCACTAACGGATTAGTAATTCCATTATTTTCTTTCTTCATATCTAATCATAATATAATGAAATTTTCGTTCTTTGATATCAGCTTGTGGATGAAACCCCATAATTACCTAAATATGTCGATGATACTTGATGTAGGTGTTGGAACAACCTACAATAGGATCTTTCACTGATATGTTGGTTCGGCGTAAACTTGGTTTTCCGGAGTATCATATTCACCAACCAATACACCAAATTATTATTAGAACTTTAGATTTGATCCCTTCTCCAGAGCAATATAATTATTTTTTTGAATGATTTAAAATGCATATATAAATTACATTTTAATTATTAATTTTTTTAAAAAAAACCTTAATTTCTGCTATAAAATATGGACTATTTTCTTAAGAATATTTTGTTCTTCTACTTTTTATAATTTTCGGTAATCCGATAACACCACAATATTTCACTTTTTATAAAACTATCAGGCACCACAATCAGCCGTTAACACCACAATGTTATTTCAAGTGGAAGCTAACCTCAGAATCTCATTTATTTTCGCGTTTTGGTGTTTGTATATACAACTAACAAATGAAATTTATTTAACTATTCGCACTTTAGGCCAAAACGAATTTTTATTGAAGAAACCTAAATAATTTGTTGTAACCTAAGCTGCATGGAATCGGAAGCGGATACGTGGAAACATTTAGAAGCGGATACGCGGAAGCGTTTAGAAGCGGATACGTGGAAGCATTTAGAAGCGGATACGCGGAAGCATTTAGAAGCGGGGAAGCGGGTTTTTAAAAAGAAATTAGGAAGCGGGTACGTGTTGGAAGCGTTTATATATATCATGAAACATCAAACATAAAATCATTGGGAAGCGCGAATTCCGCAATGAACCAGGAAGTAATTTTGGCTTAGTCAAAGCGGCCGGTGGACAGGTCATTCAGATTGATGCACCGTCCGTGCTAGCTGTGGACAATTCGGCTTGAAGTGTCCAGCTTCTCCACACTGATAACAGACTCTTTCTCCTCTACGATGGTCCTCAGGGCAATCACGGACCTTGTGGTCCAAGTTTCTACAGCGGAGACAAGCACCAGTCGCACACCAACTAGTACCAGAATTCCACTTCACGACGGTCATTCCTGCATTGCGACTCACAAGTGGTTTTTCCGAAGGAACACTCTTCTTTTGCCCAGCAGCATTACCAACAAGTCTGGCTTCCTCAGCCGAAGTAGACTCTAACTGAGCCGCTTTTTCCACCAGTTCCGGAAAGGTGCCATAATCACGGATCTGACAATGCTTACGGATATCAATCCTTAGCCCACGCATGAACCGCTTAATCTGATTCCTCTCGCTCCCCATATCACGGACATCATACTTCTTCAGGTTATTAAATTCAGCTTCGTACTCCCTCACTGTCTTTGTCCCTTGACGCAGATCAAGGAAAGCCCCTTCCAAACGATCATGAGCTTCCGGTGGGAAGTACTTAGCACGGAACAGATCACAGAAGTCAGCCCACGTGCTCACTGCGTCCCTCGGTTGCGCACCACGCCACCAGGTATGCGCGTCACTTTCGAGGTAGTGTACGGCAAGGTCTTTCTTGTACTGATCAGGGCAGCGTATGGATTCAAAGTTTCTCTCCAACCGTTCAATCCAGCCATCCGCCTCAATGGGCTTCGTTCCACCGGAGAAAAACTTTGTTCCCAACTTCTGCATATGGTCCATCATCTTCAGGTATGATGGAACTCTTGCATTGACAACTTCCTCCACTTCCACGACAGGTCATGCGTACTCTTGAAGTATGGTGTAGAATCGTATTTTCACTCACGATATGGTACAAAATAACTTGTATCACTCTTTACATGTATGTTTTATTGCTGTAGTGTTTGAACATTCTCAAGCATTTTTTTTACTATTTTAGTTTTGAAATATATATATATATATATATATATATATATATAATTATTTTTTGTTAAAAACATAATATCATAACACTTTAAAATTTCAAGCCATGTAAAAAATATCAGGCTTTTCTTATATGGTTCCAATGAAATTTACTTGTAAATACTCGACTTCCATCTATAGTATATGTAAGCAAAGAAAAAAAAAGGAAAATTGATTCCCACCTACACGAAGTATACCATAATGCATGGCTACACATATGAAGTAAAGCAATGTTCTAAAAACTACATCAACAATTGATATAGCATAGCCAGCTACACGAAGTATACGATAATGCATGGCTACACATCCAAAGTAAAACAATGTTCTAAAAACTACATCAAAAATTGATATAACATAGCCAGCTACATGATAACCATCCGAACAAACATGAGTCATATGTGTAACACCATAACCATATATTTCTGGTAAACCATTCATCGAGCTCCGGCGTTGACTCGAATTTTAAACAATAAACCCCACCCAAATTTAACCCGATCCGACTTAATCCGACCCGAATATTACCACCCGTGCTACGCACTGACACAAAAATATATATATGTGTGTATATATATATATATATTATAAAATTAAAAAATATTTACCAGGAACAATTATAAAAGTAAATAAAGTAGGTCAATCACATTTTCTCCTCTTCCTTGAAGACAACGAACATGGACCTAAGAAGCTTGAGTGGTAGGTAAATGCGTGAATGATCTCATATCTAGATCAAGACCATGTCTAGATATTATTTTTCTTTGGTTTCAGATCAATATATATCTTGATTTTGTTGTTTTTAAACAGTTTTACCAAATTTATAGCTTCTCTCAGAAACAAATTTGTGTAAACAAGTATAGCCTCAAGAAAACTAACAATAGTACGAGAAAGAAAATGAAGTATACATAGCTAGGGATGATTGAAAAAACATTTTTTTCTTGATTATGTAGTGTATAGAATATGTGTCTAATCGTTCATTTTTTATGTTGTGTTTTCAGTTCTATTTTGCTGGTTTTAAATAGTCAAATCAATTTAACTAAATTTGATTTGATAAATTAAGGAATTTCAATTAATATTTATTAAATTTTATAATATATATATATATATATATATATATATATATTTGTGTCCGTGCGTAGCACGAGTGGTAATATTCGGGTTAAATTTGGGTGGGTTTTATTGTTTAAAATTCGAGTCAACGCCGGACCTCGATGAATTGTTTACCGAATATATGGTTATGGTGTTACATATATGACTCATGTTTGTTCGGATGGTTATCGTGTAGCTGGCTATGCTATAACAATTGTTGATATAGTTTTTAGAACATTGTTTTACTTTGGATGTGTAGCCATGCATTATCGTATATTTCGTGTAGCTAGCTATGTTATATCAATTGTTCATGTAGTTTTTAGAACATTGTTTTACTTCAGATGTGTAACCATGCATTATCGTATACTTCGTGTAGCTGGGACTTAATTTCTCATTTTCTAGAACAAATTTGTAGAGAATTTTCTGAAAAACTTAATTATCCTTGATTTTCTTTTGAATTTAATCTCATAACACTCATTTTTTTTTATTTAGTTCTAACTATTTATAATCATTTAGTCCCTTTTTACATTAATTTTTTTTTTCTCTTCTATCGTTTATCCATAATTGTTTTTATTTGTTCTTATCTTTGTCATATTTTACATATTTTTGCTTTGTAACATTAATTGTAAAGACTTGTATTTACCACAAATTTATAGTATTTTTGTGACTCTCAAATGATGTAAATTTCATTATAAAAAATGATATATTCTCGGATCAAAATTGAATAAATTATTTTGTTTCACTATATGTAGTAAAATATATTCTACATTCTTAATTTCATAATCACATTCTAACATTTTAAATATGATAAATCTTCAAATTCAAGTTTTTGGTTGAAAATCTAATAATATATTATTTTCAATAAAATATTTCATTATTTTTTTTATCCAATTGGTATTACAATTTTCTTTGATTCTTAATATCAAATTTTTTTTTCTATTTAGTTACACTAAGTTTTGTATTTTTGTAATTTGTATTAAATAAAAATAATGATAAATATAAATAGACATGTATTAAATGAATATTTTAAATATGTGTTAATGTTAAAAAATAAATATAAATAGACATGTATTAAATGAATATTTTAAATATGTGTTAATGTTAAAAAAATTGATATTGATGAGGTGGACAACCTAGATTGAGAGAGAACTCTCCTATTATATAATAGATTAGATTTTTGTATAATTAGGTTTATCATTTATAAATTTTTCTTAAACACAATTAAATAATGTTTTTAAAAAAAAATGGTCAAACGTAAATGGGCTTGGAAGCATATTAAACCCAACTAAAAAGCAACTTGAGAGAAATTTACACATCATCTTCATATGAAATTTTGATCTAAATTTTCAGCAACGCTTCCAACTATGATGAACTCGATTCCAATTCGAAATCGTACGCTTCCTCAGCAATTCCAAACAATAATTTTTCGAAATCACGATTCCCAAGTGATTCCTAGCGATTCCGATTCTGATTCCGAAACATGAATCGGAGCTTTCCGAGCGCTTCCGTGCAACGTAGGTTGTAACTATTGTTTTCCTCACATATGATAAAGCTCGATTCTAAGAAAGAAAAAAATCACTGACATTCAAAAAAAGAAGAGCTCAAATACTATTCACATACCAGAGAATCCGCACAATCACCACATGCATCCAACAAATGTAGATGACACCATACTATGTTCACCATTGTTCAACAAAAACAACAAAAATGTCCAAAAAATAAACATGAAATAAAATAAAATAGACCTTTCACAATTAAAAAAATGAGGTTTAAGTACACAGTAGTTTTACATTTTGTGTACAAAGCCCTCTTTGTTTGTATACATCAAACCAGTTGCTCCTTTTTTACTTCTTTCTTTCTTTCTTTCTTTGAGTTTCTTTGTCTCATGCATTGCCAATTAAAAACTCCAATGCTCAAAACTTCACGCAAAAACCAAAAAGAAAAACAGCGACAAATTTACCATTCAAACTGGTTATGCATCTTTATTATTCTCACCATCAACCTCATCCGCATCCTCGTCTGCCTTTGTCACCAATTCTTGATCTTGAACGCTAGGAGCGGACTCAGAAGCCCCGTCGAGGGACAAATTGGAGATTTCACCAGTAACAGAGCTTGCATCGCCTTCATCTGCGGCATCTTCTGAGACATTGGACTCTGTGTCTGATTGTTGCTGGAGGCTCCAGTACATGATGCTGGCCGCCAAAATAAGCATCATCTTCTGGTTCACCTGTTTTACACAAGTAACTTGACTCAGAAAAAACCGGAAAAACATTCAACAAGCCTGTTTCAACATCGATATATATTACCTCTATGATATCCTCAGGCAACAAGAATATGGAGCATCCGAGCTTCCGTGCAACACTGATGATGTATGTGGCATTCAACTTTTTATCCTCCTCTGTTTACATGTCAATTACAACCAAACATAACTCATTCTTCAAAACGGTTTGACGATTAAAAGCTGGAGAGTACGAAGCATCTAGCAACAGTAGGGAAGAAACACACAATGAAGTTGAAACATCATCGTTTACCTGTTTCTCCACTGGTAACGAGGCTCCAGTTGACAACTCTTGGCTCTACCGCAGTCAGAAGTTCCAGAAAGAAGATTCCAGTAGACAGATTCTTGTCCTAATATCAGACAAAAGAAAACCATCAAACTGTTAGGTCTCTGAAGATGGGTCTCCGTGAACCACATCCGCGTACTTGGTTGACACTTACCCTGAAGCTCTCAGCCTGAGAAGTTCGGCCCACTCTCTTCACTTTCCTATTCGCCCAGTTCAGAATATCTGCATCTGTAATTTCTTTACCTTGCGAGTGAGATCTCAAGTTCTTCAGAAGTTGGAGCATTGTATATCTCATTAGTTGCCACAAAAATGCTGCAGAATCATTTATGGTAATTGATATTACATATTGTTCTACCAATTAGAATCAACTTAAGAACAATACTAACAGTTCTTAATGTGAGAGAAATATCTTAAGCTGACGAGTCTGATATATGGAAGTGCATTAGCGTGCCTTTCAGGAGAACTCACCGAGAAGGAGTTTCTTATTTCCTTGCACAATGTCATTACCAGCTACATTGACAAGGGAGAAGCGCAGTTCTTTGCCAATCTTTATAACTTCATTGCAGTTCTCAACCTTTTTGAATGGCATTTTTATGGGAGGTTTATTTGCGTGTTTCCAGTTGACCGAGCCAGGTGAAACTTTGTCGAGAACTTCAAGAAGAACCCACCTGAATGAGATGAGGTTTAGATACAAGCAGATTAACAAAATAATAATGATACGTCCTCAAACAGAACTCCATAGCTCACCCATTCCTAAGATCCTCAAACACATTGTTGACATAAGTGGCAGTGCCAAGACTGTTAATCCAGAGGCGGAAACATCTTTCTTCTCGTGAAGTTTCCACATCATCTGTCATCATCTCAGCAAATGACGTCGACTTTGAACTGTCAACAGTCAGCCCATTCCTGCAACAAAGAAATAGCACTAGTGAAGTAGCAAAAACAGAAATCATTATCAGCTTCTGACTCATTTGGAACCCTGTCAAAACACTATCAGAGGCATAATTAAATAAAAAGACTACCACATTTTATAACGCAAGACTATTGAAATTTGAGATAATTAATAATCCAAAAACCACATGAACGCTTCGCTCAAGTTTGCTACTGACCTGTGCTGAAATATTTGCGCCACAAATGCAAGGTTAAGATTTGCTGAGCCGTCTACTATATCTTTAGGAGAAAGGTATCTTTTACAATCCAACTTCTCAGCCTGCTCAAGAACCTTTTTCGCTCTTTCTGTAGGGTCTTTGGTCTCTAATGCCACATGTGTACTGTGTTCTGGAGCAAGAGCATTAAGCAGATACGCATAAGCCTCGCCGTCCTGAAAACAAAAAAGAAAGCTGAGGTTATGATCAACGAAAAGTGGACTTCATAATATTATTAGTTTCTGAACAAATCATGGACATGTATCCAAAAAAGGGAAAAAATGCATTACTGTCATATAAAGTCGTAACGCCTGAGCAATGCTGGGTCTAATAAAAGAGTATATGTTATTGAGGACAAAGGTTAAGCAGGGCCAAGTTACCTTCACATCAGAAGAAAAATTTGTAACCTGCTTTTCATAACCAGCTTTTTTCAGATGAAAATTCATCCATTTTAGCAAAACTTTTTCGGGAGCCAATCCCATGAGCTCCTCCGCATCCTGCAACGTCATGAAGATTTTATGTAGCTTCAATCTCATGACATTAAATCCTCAAAGAAAGCATTGAAAACATGTCAAATATATGTACCTGAGTGTCGTCCACCAATTGAAAAAGTGAAGGAGTTTTCTTAAAATTGAGATCAGCCAGCATTTGGATCTGATATTTTTCCCCAAGAACAACAAAAATTTCAGGAGTCAACATTAAAAAAAAATGTAACCATCATATGATATCCTATGAACTGGAAAAGTAACTTGACACCTAGAAATGGAAACGCTTAAGGTGAGTACCTTGATAATCTGAGATATCAACCCAAGTACGAGATATGGCTGCAAAGAAAAAGGAAGGAAAAAGAACAATTAAAATCGGAAGATCATGGAAACAGAGGAACCAAAGATAAATCTTCCTTATTTCTCGGGGAATGACTCACTCTTCCTTCAGCTATGTCCTGTGTTCCAATGTTGACCACTGTGCAGCCAATTGCTTTGGCAGAATTGAGACCAAGAGTAAGATTCTCATTCCTCTCCCATGGGTTAAGCATTTTCTTTGTGTTAATAGCTCGTTCGTCGATGGTCCCAGGAACGGCAACATTTATAAGCTTACTGCAAAAAGGAACAAGGATGACCACTAAGCAATTTCAAAATGGACAGTAAGAAAACAAACATATTAAAAATACTACTAAGTTAAAGGATCCAAGGAAGAAAGGCATATATACCACAAAAGAACACCATCTTTAACAAGATCAAAGAAAGCATTCGTGGCGGGATCAATAGGAAGATAGGTCTTCAAGAAAGGATCATCTCTCAAGTAACTATTGATATGGGAAACATATGAAGCCTTCTCGGATTCGTTGATGGCATGGTGAACCGTTGTAGTGCTAGTTTTGAGGAATGAAGAAGAACCTTTCGATCCTCCTGATTTTTCGACTCCTCGGGCTTGCACACTTAAAAAGGCCTAATATAAAATCATTGATACATGTCACTCTAAAAACAGGTAGAAAAGACTTCCTAATCATAATCTTCAGACTAAAGGAACTCACCCGAAGAAAGGTCTCGAAATCGACTTCTTCATCGGCATTGGAATAAGACTTGTCCAACACAGATTTGATCTCATCCTCATCAAAGGTGCCGCTAAAAGCGTTCAACTTTGCGAAAACAGGTGGTAAATCTCCAACAGTGAAACGATCCAACAGTGTTTTATTTGAATTGAACTACAATGCACCAATCAAAAGTCAATTCTATACTCCTCCTGAATCAAAAGAAGAAACCTGAAGGAGGATTACCTTCGATTTAAGGGTGCGCAATTCAACTTGTGTAAACTGGCTCTGTAACCATGGATCAGAGACAAGAACACCAACGTAACTAGACATTTTTTGTCTAATCGTTTTCTCCTCAGAATAATCAAAGATCAGATAGAGGCCGAAAATAAATCCCTGCAACAAAAAGACATCCTTAATCGAACAGGAACCTCGAAAAATCAAAGAGAACACAAGAAAGGAAAATCTGAGAAGCATCAATCTCTAACTAAAACAGAGGATTGTACAAAACTAAAGGCCAAAACTTTAACAAAACGGAATCGGCATCGGGAATTTCGATTACACGCAAAGCAACGATTGAGATAACAACGTGCGTTGATGCATCGATCGGATGTAATGGCGATAACAAATAATGTTTTTGAAATAGATAATCGGATGGATAAAGAGACGATGATGATGAAGACCTTTTAGAGAAGACGAGATTGAATGTGATTCGTGTTCATAATCTCGGTGGATGAAATGTGAAGATGGGTAATAGACCTGAGAGAGAGAGAGAGAGAGAGAGAGGATGAGATTGAATGAATGTGATTTTCGCGTTTCTTTCAGATCAAAAACTGTTGGCGTCAAACAAATCGGCGATCAAAGTTTTTGAGAGCACAACCTCTACGACAAATGGAAATGATCTGACACCGAGACAGAGCTTGAGAAGAAAAAGCGTGAGGGTTTCTTTTTAGTCCTCAACGATTATTTATTTAGTTAAATTAGTCATTGTTAAAAACTTAAAATTAAAAATTTTGTGTGCTTAATTGAATTCTCAATTGTGGAAACCCGTTTAGTCGAGTGGTTGAGTAAATGTTCGTTTAATGCTTTTACACTAGGAGGTATGAGTTTCGATTCCTAGATAATGCAATATCTAGGGATTAATAGAGACAAACTTATAGGAAATTTCCAACGTGGTGCAAACAGAACCATTCATCGTGGTCGTAGATCCTAATGGAGCGGAGAGTATTGTCTGTTGTTGAATTGTTTTATAATTATTCTCATAATTTGATAGTAAGTGTTAAAAAAAATGAATTCTCAACCTTGTTCAAAATATGGCTAAGTGTTACTCGGGCATTTGAATTGAATTTATTAATCGAAATAATATTAAATAATAATTTGGGGGTTTGTTTTCAAATATTTTAATTAAATTAATTATCAAAAACAATTTTCAAATATATAAAGTCGATCCAAACAAGAGACAAAATTGAAAGAATAAAAATCTCTCGCTAAAAGAAGAAGAGAATCAAACCGCTTTTTTCAAGAGGCGATTGTGTGATTATCGGATCGTAACACCTTCCGTTCACTGCCTCTTCTCCGGCCGACGTCGGCTCCGGCGTCGGTTGGTTTTATTCTCTTTGTTTCTAATTTCAGTTTATAGTGGGAGAAGAAGAGTGAGAGAGGACTGTTATTTTTATGTCCAAACTTTCACCGTTGGTGTCACAACGGAGAGACCGATGGCTGGGGGTCTTTTCTTTTCTCCTCTCCATTCTCTTCTTCTCTCGATTCTCATATTCTATGTTTTCCGTTAAATCTAATGGTTTTGTGAATCCTTTTCCCAATCGATTTTCCTCCACGAAAAGGATCTCTCTGTCCGATGATCGGCGGTATATTACTATCATCAGCGTCTATTAGTCCGAAAAAGAACTAAAGTTCCGATGTCTTATCTCCGTTGGATACAACTTCCAGTGTGATCGTTTGCTCTAGCTTTGCAAAATTTGGAACAAATTTTACTAGCCACCATCTTATGGTTCAGGTATATAATCTGGACTTTCGATCCGGGGATTGAAGAATATAGGGTCAACGAAGATGCTGATTGGCAAAATTGAATTTAAGTTTACTTTTTGTCGATGATTTTGCTTTGCTGGGTATTGTATTATTATGGGAACAACCACCATGGAAACCATCATGGAAGGGACGAGGTTTTAGAGCGGAAGATGCAACATCTTTGTTGTATGACGACATTCGTACAGTCGTTGAAAATTGGCAGTTTCCAGTTTTTTCTATCAAAAGAATCAATAAATTGGGTTATTTTTCGAAGAATATCTTTAGTTCTTACTTGAAAATATGTCAATGGCATACAACAGGAGAAAAGATGGATCACAGTCAAAGAAAATCGCATAAGATCAAATGAAATTATGAGGAAATAAAGGATGAACATTTTCTCAGTGAAGAAAACTCGGAAAAAAATCGTCAAAATTCAATTTCATTGTTTTATTGCATTTTATGTTTCTTTTTATGTATTATTGTTTTTATGTAACTTGATTTTCATATAAATAAAGATATATGTTAAAAACAAATCGATCCAAACAATAAACGTGATTCGATAACTAAACCCGAACCGGCCCAAATACAAATCAATTAAAATTGGACTAATCACTAAACCAAATCCATATCCTTAGAAAATTCGACTCGATAACATTGAAAAAAAATATGACCCGCAATTTGGTTTCTTTCTTCTCCCCTCGATGAAAAGCCTTTAAATTTGACAATTTTATAATCATTGTTAAAAAATTATTTATTTTATTAAATTAATCATTGTTAAAAATTCCGTGTACTTAATTGAATTCTCACCCTTGTTCAAAATATGGCTAGGTGTTAATTTGGCGTTTGGACTAGGCATGACCAAAATCAAATTGTAACCATAATCGGACCGTAATTAGAAATTCAGAGAGGAGCGAGATTTGTGATTGCCAGGTTTGTAAACCGCGATTAACAAAACCTGAAATAGACCCAAAACCCCGAGAAACAAACCCACTTAATGAAAGAGAGGGTTTTAAACAAACCCACATATTTGTGTGGACCAATGCAGACTCCATCATGCAGTGCTAATTAATTTATACATATTTATTTTTATTGATGATTATTCACACATGGCTTGGGTGTGTACTTCTTAAGACTGAAATCAGATACAATTGCTACATTTAAAAAGCTCAAGACCCTAGTTGAATACAAACATGCTGGAAGATAAAAAAATCAGATCAGATAAACGATGTGAGTTCAAATCAGAATACTTTACAAAATTCCTAGAAGAAAAGGGAATTCAAAGACAATTTACTGTGGGCCTGTGGCATATTTAACACAACAAAATAGAGTGGTTGAACGAATAAATAGAACTTTGATGGAAACGGCAAGAAGTATGTTGAAAGACCAAGAGATGCCAAATAAAGTATGGGCTGAAGCAACATTTACTACAACTTACCTTCAAAATTGGCTTCCCACCAAAGCACTAAATCAAAAGACCCCGCTTGAAGCTTGGAGTGGTCACAAGCCTTCAATTGATCATCTTCCAGTATTTGGGTGTATATGCTATGTTCGACGATAAATCTTAAAAAGTTGTATTTATGGGTTATAACAGTGTAAGGGATACATAGTGTATGTTATGAACGCAAGGAAGAAGAAGTATCAAGAGATGTTATCTTTGAAGAAAACAAATGTTGGAATTGGGAAACATAAGAAGAAACAAATGAGCAAGCGGAGATCCCAGTAAGCACCAGCAAAACATCTCAAAAGAGAAGTACTGAAATACAAGAAAATGTTCTAAGTCCAACAACTAGAGTAGATAAAAGAGATAGAAGACCAAATGTGAGTCCTATACCATTTCAACTAAGTGGAGATATGCCAAGAAGTAGCAGCTCATCATGACATGTGCATAAAATGAGAATGTTAAGTGACATATATCAAGAAGACGAAGGACAAGGTAATGAAGCAATTCAACTGCACGAGGCTTGTTATGTTACTTGCGAAGAACCTGACATTTTTGAAGAAGTTGTGAAACATAAGGATTGGAGAAAGGCAATGGATGCTAAAATCATTGTGATCAACAAGAATGAAACCTGAGAACTCACACAAAGACTTGCAGACAAGAAAGAGATTATAGTCAAGTGGATATATACGGTGAAAACATATGAGAATGAGCATATTATGAAATTAAAAGCAAGACTAGTGGCTCGGGGATTTAATCAGACTTATGTAATGGATTATGGAGAAACCTTTGCTCCGGTTCTAGACATGATACAATCACTACAAGAAAAAAAGGTATTCTTAGCACACGAATAACGCTATCATAGGGTTATAATAGCGTTTTCATAAACGCTAGGACTGGAGGAGCTATAATAGGTGGTCTCGATAAGATAACATTTTTGGGATGTGTTATTATATGTCATTATATAATAGCGTTAATCGAATGCTATCATATTCTTTCTTCTAGCACATTTTTGCGCTATTTTACATTGTGTTATAGCAATTTTTATGTGCTACATTATAAAATGATGAATTACTATATTATTTCAAATATATATATATATATATATATATATATATATATATATATATATTTTGGAAATCCAATTAATTATATTTACAAAACCAATTAGTTAAAAACATGTTTCTTTCCATAAATCATCAAAAGAGACATAATAGTAATTTTACAAAATAGTTCATCTTTCAATGACAAGATATCAAACAACATCATAAGTACTGCAATATCGTTAAGGACAGAGTATATAATCAAAAGCACAAACCAGAGATCAAAATCACTTCTTCTTTCTACGTAGAAGTATATGTGTCTTGATGATTGCCTCCAATCAGTGTTGCAAGGAAAAACTCCCAAAACAGTTTGGGAAGAGAAGCTCTTTCTTGATTATCCAGAGATTTGTTTAGCTCTTTCTTGTTCACCTGCAACTCGGAAAAAACAAAAAATAATCAAAAACTGAGAATGATTCTTATTATATACACCAAACAAACATCTCTCGTATCATTTCAGTAGAAGGCTTTCAAAAGCTTTTAGTTACCTTTCCCATGGCGTTGCGGGGCAAGCTCTCATATATCAACAAACGTGTTGGTAGCTGAAATGACCCACAAAAAAACATAAAAAAATAATGAGCAAGTAAGTGAATAAGTTTACAGACTTAACTGTTGTGTTGTGATATCATCTTGGCAGATTTTTGTTGAGTACCTTGTAAGGAGCAAGCTTGTCTTTAGCCCAACCGCATAGTTCTTCTAAGGTCATCACAGGTTTGAACATTCTGCAATCTTAGCGTGCTGCATAACACAACTCAGAGATTAATGTCTCGATTTAGTACTTTAGCTGTGTGGCAATAGTTAAAAGGTTTTGAATCTCACTTAAGAAAAGGAAGATCATACTGACCTCCACACCAGGAAGCAGTTTGCCGACAGTGCCATTATCTGATTTTTTATAACGTTGCCATTATCTAATTTTTATCATCAAATCTAAGAATCTTATGCTCTGTGACAATCTACCAGAA
This sequence comes from Eutrema japonicum, assembly GCA_030161315.1. Taxonomy (NCBI): domain Eukaryota; kingdom Viridiplantae; phylum Streptophyta; class Magnoliopsida; order Brassicales; family Brassicaceae; genus Eutrema; species Eutrema japonicum. The sequence continues at coordinate 42,519,019 of BSQW01000011.1, forward strand.
AACTAATTAAAACTCATAGAGATCGAAATCTGATGATAGCACAGAGAAGAAGAGGAAGAAGACTTACTTTAATATAATAAGCTTTTTTAATCTCAGAACAAGATAAAGCCAACTTCATCTTCTAGTACAGTTTCTTTCTCTGCTCCATCAGAATCGTTTTCAACAGCTTCTTCCACTTTCTGAAATGCAAAAGGGGGAAAAACATACAATCAGATCAAAATCCTCACCTACACCAATCAAACAATGCAAGTAACATAAAATCAAAGATGTATTTAAGTGATAAAGAACTCAACAGTTAAAGCTTTGAAACCATGCTAATGTCTATTGAGTTGTACGAAATGAGGCTGTGATAGAATAACTATATGAAGACAAAATCCTATACTTGAACGGTATCATTCACTAAGAGCTTTCCATCATAAACCTATATAGGATATAAGATCGATAGTTTAGACATGAAAATGATACGGAAACAAAAAATGAAGGGTAAAGGTTTGTTTTGAGGAGGTTGGTGATCAAGAAACCACTACCCAAGTAATACCAATAAAGATGAGCAAAAGACTTCAACGAATGAATAGGATCAGTCAACAAGTGATTGAGATAAAAGGGCTTACTTCAACCCAGTCACCTTCGTTTGCTACTATCCTTTTTATGGAAACATCAGTACAATTGTAAGCATGTTCCTGCAGTAGCCAAACACTCAAAAGCAATTTTTAAGAAGATTGAAAGTTTAGAAATTCTATTTTGAGAGAAAAGAAAACTAGAAAAGAAAAAAAAGCATACCTGAATCTTCGAACTAATAAATCAACATCCATTACTCTTCAACAACATCGCAAGTTTCAGAATGCTTCTAAATGGAATTGATTTGCAATAGAGATCACAAACAATCAAACTCGATTCCAGATTTGGCTTAGATACACAAAGTTGCAAGCATCGAAGTAAGAACGGCAGTTTGAATTTGAAATTCCTACAGAGAAAAGTTATGAAATAGCTGACCGTCTCCGAAGGAAAGCCGAGAACGGTTGCGTTGGCGATGGCGAAGTTAGCTCCATGAGAGAAATCCGTCGTGCCTCGGAGAATCGGAGGGATTTGAGGAATACCCATGAAATTAGCTGCTCAGAACAAAGTAAAACCAAAAAAATTAGAACTTAACAAAATCCATCTAGTCCTTTACCTAAAAACCCAAGATCTAAACCACAAAATACCTGAGTATAAGGAACTGTGGTCTTGTAGCGGCAAGAGAGAGGCGGTGGTGTGAAGCAGTGAGAGAGAGGCGGCGAGAGTGTGAGTCAGCGAGAGAGATGGAGTTGAGATAGGGGACCGGCGAGAGAGAGAGAGTCACGGCGACACTGGGCGAGGACCGTCGAGAATGTCGCCCTAAGGGAATTTTTTTTTTGGGTCTAAATTATAATTTTAGCTTCCCGCATAGTGTTTTTTCGGCATAGCATTTTTCTAATGTTATGATAGAGTAACCCAATCCCCCATACCACCTATAATAACAGTTACAAAAAATGTGCTATTGTAATGTGCTATCAATAAGCATATTTTTTGTAGTGAATCAAAATCCTAATAGCCCTTGTTGCACAAAACAACTGAAATATGCATCATATGGATGTTAAATCAACTTTCTTGAACGGAAAAATTACAGAAGAAGTTTATGTGGAACAACCACCATGTTATGAAATAGAGGGAGCATAAAACATGGTGTTCAGATTGAAAAATTCCCTCTATAGATTAAAGCAAAAACCAATAGCTGAGTATAGCAAAATTGATGCATTTTTCTTATCACAAGGATGCAAGAGAAGTGACTGTGATGCAACAATGTATATTCAAGAATGCAAACGAGAGATTATGGTGATCAATATATATGTGGATGATCTCATCATCACATGAGCAATGAAAGCATGATTAAGAAGTTCAAACAAAAATTGAAAGAGACTTTTGAGATGAGTGACTTGGGAAGACTGGGATACTTTCTTGGTTTTGAAATTACATGCACACCAGAAGGGTTGTTCCTAAGTCAAAAGAAGTTTGCACAACAATTGCTAATCAAGTTTGAATGAAGAACTGGAAGAGTGTTGAGACACCACTCACACCTTACGGGAAAAATTAAGAGGAAGGAGAAGAAGTTACAGACCCAAGCTATATCGGATTATAGTGGGAGGACTTTTGTATTTGGCAGCAATTAGACCAAACGTTGCTTTTGCTGCCTCTTACTTGTCCATAAGCTTATCTCAACCAAGTGAGCAAAATCTGCAAGAAGCAAAAAGAGTGTTGAGATACATACAAGGAACAATGCATTATGATCTAAACTTTAAAAGGAGAAATCAAGCTGAGCTAATTGGGTTTTCTGATTCAGACTAGACAAATAGTAAAGATGATATGCGAAGTACCACAAGAATGTGTTCTACTTTGGGAATTGCAATGTTTACATGACAAACACACAAACAAGATACAATTACTCATTCTACAGCAGAGATAAATATATATGGCACTCAGTTCAGCAACCAACCATGCTGTTTGGCTGAAGCGAATGTTGGAAGAACTAAAGATTGATGTTCCAAGAAGTGTTCCAATCTATTGTGACAACACATCGGCTATTGCAATTAGAAAAAATTCAGTTCAACACAAGAGAACAAAGCATATCCAAATACGTTATCATGTTGTTAGTGAAGCAGAGAAAGAATGAGTAATTAGCTTACAGTTTTGCAGTGGCGAACAACACATCCCATACATCCTCATAAAACCATTCGGAACAAGGTGATTTGAGAAACTTTAATTCAAACTTGGACTAATGCAAAACCCAACCAGAAGGGATATAAACAGAAGAGATCCTGCACAAGTTTGTATGAGGATCATCAAAATCCAAGTGAAAAAAATCACATGTGAAAGATGAAAAGAAATTCGCCGCATCAACCGAACCAGCTGACCAATCCGCTATCTTGCAAGTCTTGGTTACGCATATTGTAGACTTAGCTCGTCAGAACAACGAGCTATTTGATGCTATGGCGTCACCTCATACCCAATTCGACAATAAATTCAACAACCAACTCAACGAACTCTGGCAAAATCACGCGTCCAACTAACCTCAGGACGGAACGCCTCAACTACGCTGAACTCTGTTCGCCGACCTACCTCTAACTTGGGTTAATCAAAGTGGAACGACCCGACCTACAGTCTACGAAATCTCTGGAGAGCACACCATTCAACAACCAATGTCCCAAGACGTCATTTGTGACCAAAAGTTGGAGGGCATAGAGGCTCAACTCTGCGACATGAGTTCCAAATTTCACCAGGCAACCAACAAGACACCAAAAATCGATCGTGTAATTTAGGAGACGCAAAAAGCCCATTCACATCACAGATTGCTAACATCATAAATCGGCACATTAGGAATATCAAGCTAAAACATTTTGAAGGCAATTCAGACCCCCGACACTCGACTCACAATAACTCAAGAAATTTAGAATCAGATTAGAGAAGGATTGAACAAGAAAGAAACTAACACAGAGAATCAACGAGTTCAGGATCTCGATGTGAGAATCCCTACGTCTTGGCCTGGCAAAGACAATCCACTATCTTCTTCTTCTTCAAGATCACACGATTGCTCTCTCTCTCTCTATATATATATATATCTCTCTCTCTCTCTGTAACAATACGAATCACATCATAATAGAGAGAAAAAACCACATATGATTTGCTTATATAGCAAAGTCTATTACAAAAGATAAAATCGATTTACAACATAACCGTGAACCAAGAAAAAACAATCTAACCAGCTTCCTCAATTCGACATAACCAGTCCGGTTCAAGTCCAACTCAATTGATTTTCATCATCATTTTTCAACAAACTCCACATTGATGACAATCACATTGAATCACTACTTTATCTATGCAAATGTATGCATTGACAGACTCAGTCAAACACCTTAGTGTCTAGCCACTATGAAAAAGCTCAAAGGTTGCTCAAACTTGTTGACAGAAATGACCTTTGTCAACATATCAGATAGATTCTTTAAAGTTGAAATCTTTTGCAGTTGCACTTCTCCTTGAGCCACAATGTCTCTAATAAAATTTAACTTTCTACTTATGTGCTTTGTCCTTTCATGATGGACATTGTTTTTATCTAAACACATAGTTCTTTCTGAATCACACCACGTACACATCAACTAACTCTTGCTTGAATCCCAGCTCTTCTGCTAAACCCTTTTACTAGATGCTTTCCTCTACAACTTCTACGTACTAAGGCCATATAGTCTGCTTCAATAGTAAAGAGAGCCACCACATGTTGAAGACTTGACTTCCAGCTGATCGTATTACCACCATTAGTAAAGATATACCCTGAAATTGACCTTCTCTTATCCAGATACAAAACAAAATCAGAATCACAAAACTCTTCAACCTTAAACTCATCTCTTTTCCTGTAAACCAGCTTCAAGTCTTGAGTACCCTTCATATATCTCATAAGTCATAACCCATTTAATTGCATACTAATGTACCAAACCAGGCTTGCTCATATATTTGCTTACCATACCTACAACATAAGCTAAGTCGCATCTTGTCCCTATCATTGCATACATTATGTTGCCAATAGCATCTGCATACATGACATTTTCCATTCCAGTATCTTCTTCACTATCTTTAATCGCATACAACTTAAAATGTGCTCCAACTGGTGTTGAAACATACTTTGCTTCACTCATGCTAAACACTTGAAGAACCTTCTTGACATAGCTTCACTAAGATAGTGTTAGAACTCCACCTTCATGATCTCTTTCTATATTCATTCCCAAAACTCTTCTTGCAGGACCCAAGTCTTTCATTTCAAACCTACTGCTCAACAACTCATTAACCTTCTAATTCTCAACCATATCCTTTGAAGTAAGCAACATATCATCCACATACAACAATAAGTAGACGTTTGTCCCACCTTTTGTTTCTTTGATATATACGCAGTGATCAAATTCACTTTTCTTGAACCTATGACTAATCACAAACTGGTAAAAGCACTTGTTCCATTGTCTTGGTGCTTGTTTAAGCATGTATAAGGCTTTTTGAAGAAGTCATACTTCTATTTATCCTTGACTTGATAACCCTCGGGTTGCTCCATGTATATTTCTTCTTTAAAACTCCATGAAGAAATGCCGTTTTTACATCTAGTTTCTGCAGCATAAGATCTTGATTCACTGTTATAGACATAAGAAATCTGATAGACACATGTTTCACAACTGGTGAGAACACCTCTTGGTAGTCGATTCCTTCCTTCTAAGCATAGCCTTTTGCAACTAATATGGCTTTATGCCTTGGCTTTTCCACACTAGGTATCTCAGGCTTCAACTTGTAAACCCATTTGCAGCCGATAACTTTTCTTTTATATGGTCTCTTCACTAGAGTCCAAGTCTTGTTCTTTTCTAGTGACCTCATTTCTTCATCAATTCCACAAATTTTTGTTTGCTATGAATGGTTTCCTGATATTTTTTTGGTTTATTCTAAACTCAGCTCTTCTGCGACTAGAAATGCAAAAGCTGCAAGATCAAAATCTTGGAATCTTATGGGAAGAATAATGTTTTTCCTTGGCATATCTCTGGCTAGTTGATAACCACTGAGATCCTCCTCTGATTTTGACCCATATTCACCATCATTCTTTGTTGTTTCTTCATATGCTCCACCTTAAGGCATATTATCTTATTTAGTCTTAGAGCTCATGCCAGTTACAAGAACCACATTTCCACTATCTTTGTTACCATTATTAGGAAATGCTTCTTCATGTGTTTGCTTTATATCTTTGTAGATTTTATCTTCAACAAATACAACATTCCTACTGATAATACACTTCTCTTCATCCAACCGCCATATTTTGTATCCCTTAACCCATGTAGGATAGTTGATGAAGACTTCCTTCAATGCTCTAGGCTTGAGTTTTCCCTGAATAATATGAACATATACCATTGACCTCGAACCTCCTTAGATGCTTGTACCCTAGTTTCTTACCTAACCATAGCTCCGCTGGTATGTTGTTGTCGATTGTTGTAGAATGACTCATGTTTATTAGATAACTGCAATAAATACTGCCTCAACCCAGAAAGTCTCCTTTAACCCAGACTCATCCAGAATACATATAACCTTCTTCATTATTGTCATGTTCATACGTTCTGCTACACCATTTTGTTGCAGTGCGTATGTACAAGTCCGATGTCTTTCTATTCCATGATGTTTGCATAACTCATCAAATTCTGAATTACAGAATTCCATGCCATTATCTATACAAAGACATTTGACCTTCTTATTTACTTGATGTTCCACAAGCTTCTTCCCTTCACTGAACTTACCGAATGCTTCACTCTTAGTACTCATGAAGAATACCCAAACTTTCCTTGTGTAATCATATATGATGGACATAAAGTATTGCTTCCCAGATAAACTTGGAGTAACACTGGGAGAACCCCACAAGTCCAAATGTATGTATTTAAGAGCTTCCCATGAGTCATACTTTCCAATGTGAAAGCTCAGCGTCTTATGTTTTCCCATTACACAACTTTCATAGAAACTGAGATCACCAATCTTCGTTTTGTCGATGATCCCCTTCTTGGCCAATATCTACAGGTTCTTAATACTCATGTGTCCAAGTCGTCTATGCTAAAGAATAATCTCATCATTTTTCAATTTCTTTGATACATTACTATTTACATGTACATAAAATGTTTCACCATCTAACTGGTACAAGGTTCCTATCAAACTTCCTTTAAGAGCTAACTTTCCATTCTTATAGAACCTAGACTTACCATGGCCTCTGGCATGCTCAAAATCTAACATATCTAAGGTTCATGATGATATAAGATTCTCTTTAGTTTAGGGATGTGCCTTACATTTGTTAGCATTTTTACTGTTCCTCCTTAGGCCTTAATGTTTATTGATCCAATCCCTTCAACTGCTACAATGAAGTCATCACTGAGGACTTGACCTGAATTTAGCTCCTCAAAGGTGTCGAACCAGTCCCTTCTTGATGTCATATGGTATGAGCATCTCAGATCTATGACCCACTTCTCTTGGTGCCACTTCTCAGAGACTGACACATCATCATCTTCTTTTACCAAATCTATAACCACGACAGCTTTAACATTTTCTTCATTCTCCAGTTTTTGTTTCCTAGCAAAACAGTCTTTCTTTAAGTGTCCTTCCTTCTTACAATACCAGAAAGTTTTCCTTGACCATGACTTTGATCTTGATATGTTATTCCCTCTTTCTTTTCTTGTTTCCCTTTTCTCAGATCTTCCACGCACTACATAAACCTCACCAGCCTTATGACTGCTTTTATCTTTAGCTTCCCTTAACTCCATTTCTTTTGACTTTGCAGCATTAGTTACTACTTCTATGGTCAGTGTTTCCCTGCCATACTTCAACGTCTCTTTGAGACTGTTATACGCTTGAGGTAAGGAGCTTAATAACAAGATTTCCTGCACTTCCTTAGAAACTGTAATTTTAACTATGGTTAATTCAGAAACTAACTTCAAGAACTCATCAATATTCTCATCTATTGACTTAGTATCTACCATTCTGAATGTGGAGAACTTATGATGCATGTGAATTCGATTCTGAAGAGATTTAGTATTGTATAATCTTTCCAACGTAGACCAGATCGTTGCAGTCGTTGTGCACTCCTCAAGTTTCCGAAGAACATGATATATTAGGTTAAGGATGATCATATTCATCGCCTTTTCTGATCTTTCAAGCCAGCCAGTTTCTTCTTTCTTCATCCTCTCAGCGTATTGATCATCATCTTTCTTCTTCTCGATCTTAACCGCATAGACACTTGGTTTTGTGAGTGTATCTTTAAGCCCAATAATCGAAAGATGCACAAGCATCCTTCTCTTCCACATCGAGAAATCACCTTGACTGTCGAAGCACGCGATTTTGATCTTCGCGTTCGTCATCGATTCTTCAAACCGAGATTTTGATACCACTTGTTGCGATTTAAGCTCAAATTCAACTCAAACCTCACATAAATATATCTATATCGAATCTGATTGAACAAACACTCTCGACTAACAATCACTCAAGAAATTTAGAATCAGATTAGAGAAAGATTGAACAAGAAAGAAATTGACACAGAGAATTAACGAGTTTAGGATCTCGATGTGAAAATCTATACGTCTCAACCTGGCGAAGGCAATCCACTATCTTCTTCTTCTTCAAGATCACAAGATTTCTCTATCTCTCTCTCTAACAACATGAATCACATCGCAAGAGAGAGAAAAACTACATACGTTTTGCTTATATAGCAAAGTCTATTACAAGAGATAAAAACTAGTTTACAACATAACTGTGAACCAAGAGAAAACAATATAACCAGCTTCCTCAATTCGACATAACCAGTCCGGTTCAAATCCAACTCAATTGATTTTCATCATCATTTCTCAACAGTTTTCAACAATGGTTCGCCTCAACAACCTAGTTAAGCTCCATCCTCTCTAATTTTCGTTCTCTTATTAACTTGGGTAAACGTCTTATTTCCCCACGAAAAAGTATTACATAGTAACAGATCCACACGAAGTTTAACCCTCATCTTACAAACATATTTCCCCCAATTGGAAAGTTCGAAACATATTTACCCACCAAATAAAAGTTTGAAACCAAATTACACACAAACCACAATTAATTTCGGTTTACGGTTAACCAATTCAGTTTTAACCACGTAAACATAAATTTAAACCAAAATCAAACCGATTACAACCCAATTAGAACCGATTAACCCAAATACTCGCCCACCCACCCGAATACCCGACTACAACCCTAAAAAACAAAAACAAATCACAAAAAAGCAGACTAATCTTTTCTTTCCGTCAAATCCAAACCAATTCAATCCATACTTCTTCCTTCTCCTCCAGATCCTCCGCCCCTCTCTCGTCTCACACGGAAATGGTGGAATTGAAGCAGAGGATCTTAACATCTCTCTCAAGAATCGGTGATCGCGACACTTACGAGATCGCAGTCGTCTCCGTCTCCAATTCTCCCGAAATCCTCCCGGTGCCACTACACTGCCTTTTCGATTCCTTCGACGATCCTAAAGCCCCCGTCAAGAGATAATCAATACGACTCCTCTCCTTTCTTTGCCTCTCTTATTCCGATCTCACCTCCTCGCAGCTGGCCAAATCATCTCCCACATCGTCAAGCGACAAGCGCCTCAAGGACGCTGATAACGGCGTACGCGATGCTTGCCGCAACGCAATCAGATCTCGTTGGTGGGGCTCTTTGCTAAGCCCTTGTTCGAGGCTATGGCAGAGCAGAACAAAAGCTTACAGTTTGGTGCTGCGGTTTGTATGGAGAAGCGCCATCGAGCTTATCAACAAATTGAAGCTCCAAAAATCCGCCGTCGAGAAGCAGCTCCAATCCACCATCAGCAGCTCCGGAAACGGTTCGCTTAACCGTGAGGCTCCGACGCTCCGACGCCGACGGCGAGAAGAAACGGAAGAGAGTCGAAATCGACGGCGCCATGGATGAGATTGCTACGAGGTACTGTGCTGATATTGCAACTCATCGCCATGGATGATGTGCGCTTCAGTGCTGCATTTCAAACTCTGTTGGATTTTGGGTTTGAAACAGGGTCGTGTTCATGTGCGGTTGGTGGAGCAAGTTCATAGGTATGGGATACTCAAGTTAAGTCCTTATTGCAAGAAGATATTCTCCAAGCGTATCTTGAAGAAGTAACAAAAATATGTTATTGTTTTGTAAAGACACATCTCTTTAGTGTTGTCAATCTCTTTTTTTTTTGTAGTGACAAAAATCGAGACTCATAATTGATTGTTTCATAGTGAATTTTGATTTTTTTTTTCTGGAGAATTTCTATTGATGATTACGGGTGAAGAAGAACAAGAATAAGAACATGTCGGTCGGATTTTAGTTGGGTCGGGTTTTAAATTCGGTTTAGTATCGGTATAAGTGGTTTAGTTTACAAACCATTCAAACCGACGAATATGGTTAAATATGTTTCGAACTTTCGGATTGGGAGAAATATGTTTTTACATTAGGGGGAAGTAAGACGAGGATAAAACTTCGTGTGGATCTATTACTATATAATACTTTTCCGGGGAGAAATATGACGTTTACCCTATTAACTTCAAAAGAATGTAGCATTTAATATAAAAACAATTTTTTTGGGTGAATAAATTTTTGTTTAATTAAAAAAAAATAATGGTAAATGAACAATGAAGAAATCGAGTTAATCATACAAGACAACAATCGACGCTTCAAACATATTAAGTTTTTTTGGATGATTTAAGTCTATATACATAGTTGACTATTTGATTAGGTAAATAGGAAAAATAATTTAAAAATTAGAAAAGTATGATAGAGAAAAAAATATACCATAAGTATCATTCCATTTTAGATTAACTACAAAAATGTCATTGCTCAAAAAATATTTTTTTCGGCAATAGGGGACTGCCAACACTGTTATATGATCGTTAATATTGTTCATTTGATGCCACACGACACTGCTCACCCGATACTATTATGATAACTAACATGATATCACGATAAGTTTATATATTACGTGTTAACTATCGATAAGTTTACGTTTTATTTTGTTAACCCTGTTATCATATCAAAATGTTACCTTACTAATAATAATATATGATATTGCTAACAAAAATATTTGATACATGTTAACGTGTTAACAATAATATATGATATTTGTTAACATGCTTTCTTATACTTGTTAGCGTGCTAACAATAATATATGATACATGTAACATGTTAACAGAGTATGTTAGCGTGCTAACAATAATATATGAGACTTGTTAACATGTTAACACAAATATCCGATACTTGTTACATGTATCATATATTATTGTCAGTACATTAACATAATTTGTTAGCATGTTACAAGTTTCAAATATTTTTGTTATTCCGATGATGAATAATATTGTCGACTTTGGATTAACAATGTCGGCGGGATGGTCGATAAACAATGTCGCCGACTTTATTAGTTGCTAACACAATTTTCATCAGTTTTCAAATCAATAACATTATATGTAATTATTTAAAATAGAGAAGAATATTTATGGTGTAATTTTTTTTTTTTTAACTTACCTAATTTTGTAATTAATTTTTTCCAAAAAACTAATTTTATTAATAATTAATATTAGATGTTCAAACTCAACTTTGCAAATGATGGGCCTACAAGGCTTTATTGAAAGCCCAAATAAAAAATCCCTAAATTGATGACAATTAATTAATACAACAAAAGAGTCTAAAATCCTAACGGAAAAGAAATGAGAGTTTCGCTTAATCTCTACTCAATGCGTTGAAGATCTGCAAGCGAAAAGCGAAACCCTCACAAGAAAATTCCCCACGAATCCTCGTCTGGGTCTCTGTGTTCGATCGATCTCCTGTGAAGTAGTGATGATTTGCTTCCTATAAAACCCATACGAGATTCCGTGTTCTTCCCCATAAAACCATGAAACTCTGGTCATGTTTGAAATTCCAGCAGCAATCTCTTCAAACAGTCCTCATCTTCGGAAATCTGGTAGCAAATCTGTTTTCTTTGATCCTGGTAAGCCCCAAATGCATGTTCGTATAGATACTCAAAAGACATTTTCTGATCCGTGGATCCTGAGAGCGATAAATGTTGTAGATGCTTAATCTGATCTGGTGTACAAAGAGATCTAATTTCTTAATTGGGTTTTTTGTTTTGTTTTTCTTTAGGTGTAAACGGGAATTCATCAGAAATGGGTGACCTCAAGGGTTCAAGTTCACCACTTCATATTACAACAATGGTGCCTTCTCCTATATTTCTTTGGAGATTTAAGGTTTGCTTTTCAGTATTATATTGTTTTAAGAGCATATATCTCTGTAAAAGCAATCTGATCAAGCTTTGATAAAAAAAATTTCAGGTTGTTCTGTTTCTTTTTTGGGCTTTATGTTGCTGCAAAGTAAGTGATTTTTTTGTGTTAGTGTATTGCTGTTTAAATGTGAATTTTGATGTTAATGATCATTTTTTGACGATGTTTGATTTATCTTGTTTGAGCAGATTGGATGGGATTCAGTCATGAGAATGAGTATCGACCTGCGAGATTTATTTTTGTACGAAGCATTTCTTTATTACAATCCTCTTCTTCTTGTGGTGAGTTGAGAGGAGTCGACTCTCTCTTTTGGCTATTTTGGACCTCTTTCTCTTCTCATTATATCTTGTCGCTTTGTGGCATTTGAATACTTTAGACGATGATGGTTTGGCTGTGGGGAGTGAACTTGTGGGTGTTCTCTCAAGGAAGTGTCAACTATGCTAAAGTCTTTGATCTCGACCATAACCACCTTACTCATAGAGAGATGTGGAAGGTATTTAAGTTCGATTTTAGTTGCTTATTCTTTTTATTTTCCGGGTTTCTTCCAAAAAGAAGATTGCCATTAAAACTGTGGACGCGCTTTCTTTTTTGTTTGTTTCCGTATTGTTCTCAGTTAGTATCTGGATCTTGTTGTTTTTCTTTTGTGTAATTTTTGGCTGCAGTGTAGCATGTGGATGACAATCATTGTCCCAACTAGCATGACAGCATATCTTTATCTGTATTCTCATGGTGAAGTATCTTTGGCTGCTTCACAACCGGTTAGCATCTGCTCTCTTGCGTTAATTTTCTCCTTACAATATTTGTTGCAAATGTTATGTTGACTGCTTTACTCTGTTTCCTATTTGTATGTCTGCTAAGGTATGTCTATGGTTTCATGTTTTCACTGCTGCAGGTGCTCCTGTACATTGCTTTTGCTTTGGTTCTGATATTCCCCTTCGATATTTTCTACTTGTCAAGTCGATATTTCCTGCTGAGAACATTATGGAGGATAGCTTTTCCACTGCAGGTAAAGCGATAGACACTAGACAGCTATTGTTTGAAATTAAACTTGCGATTGAAAAATCTCTAGGTTTTGCGTAATAGCTGGTAATATAATGGTTCATTAGTTCCGTGTGGGTTTTGTTCAAACTCTTGCATTATATTTTACTTTTTGTATTCATTTAAGCATGGAGATCTGATGCGAGTTTTGTCTTTCACAGCCGATTACATTTCCAGACTTCTTTTTGGCAGATATTCTGACCTCCATGGTAAAGGTATGAAATTCAAATACTTCTTTGAGAGAGCTTCCTAACTTCTAATAATTATGTGGTTAGGAATTAGGATATTGTTCTGTAACTGGCAAACGAATGAAATTGGCTCCACATTTCTCTTTTGCATTTTATTTTGTGTCGATAACTATTATGCTGCTGATATTTGATTCTCATTCATGATTGACATTGGTTATTATATGCAGGTATTTTCCGACTTGGAGAGGTCCGTTTGCCGGATGGTGCATAGACAGGTAATTGGTTTACTCAGTTAATTCATTATTTGTGACATCTAATATAGATTAAAAATCTATTATGCTGGAGGAACTAGTTCCATTCTTACCTATGATCTGGGACAAATAGATCGATTTGTAGGTACGAAAAAATTATCCTCCAAGACTGACAAACGCCAGGATATGATGTATCAGCTAATTATTTGCTATCCTATTTTTGTTGATGAACCAATGGAATCGTGGTTGTCTATGCAACCTGCACGGGTTTCATACCGTTTTGTCTGTTTTGAAATGATGGAATAAGTGAGGTTAAAGGGGTTTCCTGGACTTTCAGGTCGCAACAATTGCTTGGTTTGAAGCAGACGCTGTCTGTGGCAGTCATCAAATTGCAATCCCTTTGGTTCTTGTTTTCCCATACATTTGTCGTCTTTTGCAATGTCTTCGACAATACAAGGATACAAAGGAAAAGTCATCTCTTTTAAATGGTAATACCCTAACCTACTGATGTTAGATTCTCCACATTGTTAAGAAAGATTTTTCTTTTCCTATCATCAATCTTATAGATGATCTGTGAATTTGTTTCAGCTCTGAAGTATTCAACAGCAGTGCCCGTGATCTTCCTTTCTGCGCTTAAATATCACGTGATGCCGGAGAGCTGGACATCATTTTACCGACCTCTTTGGCTTTTCTCAAGCGTCATCAACTCACTTTACTCATTCTACTGGGATGTAACTCGAGATTGGGACTTGAGGTAATAGGTCGAAACTGCATCTTCATATCCAGTAAACAGTATTTACAAACTTTTATTATATCATAATCACATCACTTCTTTCTATTGTGCAGCGGTTTCACTAAGATATTCAAGTTTAGCCGTCCAAGTAACATATCAAATCTGTTATATGGCCGGCAATGGGTGAGATTCAGTTTCCATTTTCCAATGAAACCCATCGGGTTTTCTTCTTCGTACTGTGATGTTTGAAATTGTCAAATATTATGCGAGTTTGCAGGTGTATTTCTGGGTGATAGGGAGCAATTTGGTGCTGAGGTGCGCGTGGACATACAAATTATCGGCACATTTGAGGCACAACTACATAACAGTGTTTACAGTGACCGCCATGGAGATGTTTAGACGCTTTCAGTGGGTATTTTTCAGAGTAGAGAATGAGTGGAACAAGATCACCAAATCGCATCCAATGGGTGAGATTTCACTTGAAGAAGACAAACTACTTGGTTCTACTACTACCCATGATGTTTAGTTTTGTTTCTTCTAATCCTATGCAAGGATTCTGGTTTTTTCGTATCGGTACACTCAACTCTAGACACTTTCAAGAAATATAATACAAATTTTTCAAGAATTGAACCAAATTTACTGAATCAAAGATTAATGGGAAGCCATTTTCATACGGTTTTAACTGTCATAAAATATAATGTCGACTATGACATGAAATTATTTAACTAATTTCGATATAGATTGTTAAGACTTGGGAGGATTTCAATCAGATGAATAGGTCTAGGATACCTATGATCGTCGGGATAAAGGGCACCCGGTGAAGTAGTTTCCCGCATCAGTCCAGTCCATTAGAAGGTTTAAGATACCTGCGATTGCCGGGATAAAGGGCACCCGGTGAAGTAGTCTCCCGCATCAGTCCGGTCCATTATAACTTAAGAAGGAATGAATACAAGAGAAACAATTGTAACCAACCTATTCGCGCAGATGATTCACACGTGACTCAGGCGGGGAACCGGCTTGTGAATAACCCGAACACCACATAATTCAAGTACCTGGTATTATGAATCCGGGTTAGGTACTCTTATGAATATGAATCAACAACATGTTATCAGAATTTCGACACTCTCTTTGGAAGTCAGGGGCGAATCTATGCACAAGTAAAGGGTGCACTTGCACCCACAATTTATAAAAAAAATAATGTAATTTTTACTTAAATTTAATTGTGCACCCACATATTTTGATAATTAGTGTCCCTGTTTAGTTATTGGATCAACTAAATTAGATCAATTTAAAAAGAAAACAAACTAAGTCCAATAGAAAACACAAACGAAGCCCAAACAAAAAGAAATTAAACCCACTCAAAAATATAAAAATTAACTTACATTATACCATAAGCCCATTAAATAGGGTTTCTTAATTGAAAACCTAAATAACTCATTGAGATCAATTGCAGAAAAAAAAAGTATCGACATTAACACAAGGTTCGTCGTCTTCTTTGACTTTTTGTCAAGGTAAATTTTCAAAACTTTCTTTATTCTACTATTGTAATTCGTTTATATATTCATTAATTTTAATTTTATACTTTAATGTTTTACAGATTAATCAATGAAACGATATTTCAAAAGAAAAGAGTCTTCATCATCTGATAATATTATAGATGATTTGCCATCAGATCCTGCTAAAAGGAAAAACATATTGGATTATCATCCAAATCAAAGAGATGAGGTAAGACGCAAGTACTTGATTAGAGGTCTTTGTCAACCTTATGATCATAATTTTGAGAAAAAAGTGATAGGAGGCAAAACGAGATGATTTAATCCCGCTTAGTTTGATCAGTATGGTAGTTGGTTAGAGTATAATGTATCAGAAGAAAAGGCCTACTGTTTGTGTTGTTATTTGTTTAGAGATGATGGACATCTTGGATTTGTGAGAGAAGGATTTTAAAGTTGGAATAAGCCTGAGAGATTATCATTCCATGTAGGTCAACCTAATAGTTATCACAATATTGCTGTCAAGAAATGTGATGATTTGATGAACTAGGGTCAGTCTATCATACATGCTATGTATAAGAAGGATGATGCAGTGAAAAAAGCTTATCGTATCCGGTTAAATGCTTCGATTGATGTTTCAAGATATTTGTTGCGACAAGAGTTAGCTTTTCGTGGTCATAATGAATAAGAAGAGTCAACTAATAAAGGAATTTTTTAGAACTCGTGAAATACACAGCCGATCACAATAACTTAATAGATAAAGTTGTTTTGAAGAATGCTCCAGGAAATAACCAGATGGTTTCTTCCGAGATTCAAAAGGATATCGTAAATTCTTTCGCTGAGGAAATAGTAAAGTCTATCATAGAAGAAATTGATCATGGTGTGTTTAGTCTATTGGTAGATGAATCTGCTAATGTTTATGGTAAAGAAAAAACGGCTGTTGTTTTTCGATTTGTTGATAAAAATGGAGTAGTCAAAGAAAGATTTGTTGGGCTTGTACATGTGAAGGAGACATCTTCTTTATCTTTGAAGTATGCTATTGATGAATTGTTTGCAAAATATGGATTGAGTTTGAATCAGGTGAGAGGACAAGGTTATGATGGAGCTAGTAACATGAAAGGTGAGTTTAATGGATTGCGATCATTGATTTCCAAGGAAAACAAATCAGCATACTATGTTCATTATTTTGCTCATCAGCTTCAGTTGGTTGTAGTGCCGGTCGAGAAAAAACATTTTGATATTGGTGATTTTTTTGATATGATTTTTACATTGTTGAATGTGGTTGGAGCTTTTTGCAAACGAAAAGATATGCTTCAAGATCATCATTGGAGAGAAATAGATGAGGGAATTAAGAGTGGTGACATTGGCACGGGAACATGACTGAATCAAGAAATTTCTTTTCAAAGGCCTAGAAATACTCGGTGGGGTTTTCACTACAAAACATTATTGCGTTTGGTTGATGTATTTTCTTCTATAGTTAAAGTTCTTAAGCATACTGAGAATTAAGGCATAGAGAACGTAAAGAGACGCCAAGCACATGGTCTTCTCAAGTACATTCACACATTTGATTGTGTGTTCTATACGCACTTGATGTTACTTATTTTGGGATTAACTAACAATTTTTCGATGGCTTTGCAAAAGAAAGATCAATAAATTTTGAATGCTATGTCACTGGTAGAATCTACCAAGCGGGAATTGCAGGATGATGGATGGGATTCTCTTATGATTGAAATTTCTTCTTTCTGTAAAAAACATGATGCTGATATGCTCATAATGGAAGAAGACTTTATCGACTCAAGGAGGCCAAGAAGAAAAACCAACATAACCAATATGCATCACTATAAGGTCCATTGCTTTAATACAATTCTGGATTTGCAGCTTCAAGAGTTTAACGATCGTTTTACCGAGGTAAACACTGAACTTCTAGTTTGCATGGCTTCTTTAAGTCCTACTAAAGCTTTTCGTGGATTTGATAAGTCAAAACTAGTTAAATTGGCTAAGTTCTATCCATATGACTTTAGCTTTATGGAGTGTTTATCTCTTGAGCAACAACTTGGAATTTACATTGATAATGTAAGACACGATCAAAGATTTAAATCTTTGAAGAGTCTTGGAGATCTTGCTCGGTTGATGGTAGAAACACAAAAGCATCTCACACATCCTTTGGTCTATAGGCTTTTAAAGTTAGTTTTAACTTTACCGGTTGCTACTGCAAGTGTTGAAAGATGTTTTTCTGCGATGAAACTAGTGAAGACAAGTCTACGCAACCGAATGGGAGATGGGTTTTTAAGTGATTATCTAGTTTATTTTATGGAAAAGAAATTGTTAGACGACGTTACGAATGAAGCAGCGATGAACAGATTTCAAGCAATGAGTGAACGTAGAATACATTTGTAAGGTGTTATTTAATTTTAATATGACGTTATATTTTTAATATTTTATTTAATATTTATTATATTATTATTTGTGTCCCCGGTGAAAAATAGTTCTGGATTCGCCCCTGTTTGGAAGAACACATTACTCTAGAGAGAAAAACACTTGCACACTCTCACTCCCACACTCTCACTCCCACACTCTCACTCACACACTCGCTTCGGACTAAAAGGACGCCTAGATTTGCCATCAAAAAGCCATTTGACAATCCAAACCAATGTGTCGTCGCCATAAAAAATCACACGTTTTATAGTCACCTTAAAAAGGATTAGTCGGATAGTAAAGCTCGGATCACCCTCTAATTACCAAATTACAAATGGTTTTAGTTTTTTTTTATAAACCCGAAAATACCAAAACTAAAAGTTATTGAACATAAATCAAACCATAAATCAGAGCCCACTCTTCATAGTAAACTTAAAAATAGCTAATAACAAATCCAAATTAATTTTGTTACCTTATTAGTAATCAAACAAATCGTAACATTATTACTAAATCAACATGTATTCAATATATATAGGGTGGATTACTATAGTAACTTTTATTTCTAGTATTATTATTAGTTTGACATACATTTATTTTTATTACTAGACTAACCTATTTTTTTCCATATTACCCAGCGTGCCCTTATGGCCTTTGTTGAAAAAAGTAATTACAAAACTGTCATTACTATTCATTTGCCACGTAGGCAAAAGTTGATTGAACAAGTCTACCGTTCTTTGACGGTAGACTTGTTTGATGTTGGTCAACTCAAATTTTGGTCCGTAGATTTGTTTGATGGATGGTAGATTTGTTTTAAAGTTGGTAGATTTATAAAATTTTGGTAGATTTATTTTGGTAGACTTATTTTTACGATGCGGTAGATATATTTATTTTTGGTAGACTTATTTTGGTATTTGCTCAGATAACCTTTAGTTGGTAGATATATTTTCTTTGATGGTAGACTTATTTTTGGTATTTACTCAGATAACCTTCAGTTGGTAGATATATTTTCTTTGATGGTAGACTTATTTTCGGTATTTACTCAGATAACCTTTAGTTTGACTTTTTTGGTAGACTTATTTCTTTTGGTGGTAGAGTTAATCAGTGTGAATTATTTTATCGTGACAGTAGATTTATTTATTTGACGGTAGATTTGTATTGGCAACGGTAGAATTTTATTGGGTTGGTAGATTTGTTTGTAATGACGGTAGATTTAAAACCGTCTAACATTTCGGTGACTTCGTTTTGTAATGGTGGTAGATTTAATTTTAATGACGGTAGATTTATTGTTAATGGCGGTAGATTTAGTAAATCTTTTGGTATTTACTCAGATAACCTTCAGTTGGTTCAGTTGGTAGACTTATTATTCCGCGTTGTGGTAGACTTTTATTGACGGTAGATTTATCGACATTATTTGGTGGTAGACATTTGACTTTTTCCAGATTGAGAAATGACGTTTTTGCCCTACACTAAAACTAATATCTACGAAAAAAACCAGGTGCCCAAATTTGCTAAGTATGAGAATTTTTTTTATTTGATGGTAGATTTATTGTAATGATGGTAGATTTATTTTGTTGATTTTTTTTTCTGGAGTTAACTTTTGATTTAGTGCATTGAGGGTGTTTGTTCTTGAGCATAATATATGTAGTAGTTGATCTTTGATTTTAGTTGGGTTTAATTGTCTGTTCCAATTACTATTTGTTAGTGGTTCAATATATCTTTCTCCTCGAGACAATGATGCATAATCACCTTACTTAATTGAAAGTTTGTTTACAACCCTTGTCTTGGTACTTAGGACTTAAATGCTTTTATTTGTCAAAGATAATTTTTTTTTCTCATCCACTGTATACTTGTTTGAATTTTGTTTTCTTCATTGATTCATTGATCGATAGAAAAAGTTGGCATGCTGTCTGTAGTTGTGCATTTGCAAGAGGCGCATGTGGTCGCTTATAAATGTAGTATTTTAACTCATCTTTATGATGAATTTACTACTCGTACAATAAATCCAAATTTACTCAGACAATGCATGGAAAGACATTAAAATTGAATATAAATCAATCTCCATTTCCTTAGTACTTCAATTCCAGAGAGAAAAATTATATTTTTTAGATTCTAAAAGGCATATACAAACATGTTCAAGAACAAACATTTATAAACTCACAAAAAAACATTTCTAATATCTCCCTTTCTCTAATTATATTCATATACAAGCATGTTCATTTATCTCTCTGTATTTTGGATTCGTTAAAGGAATTTGCAGATGCTGGTAATATCATCGGAGATGACGCCACCTACCTGTCAGAGAAAAGAGAGAATAAGTCAGTCGCTAACAATAAGTCTACCATTACTACCAGTAGTTAACAATAAGTCTAGCAAACAAATCTACCGCATATACAAACTACATACCGTCATATAAAAATAAATCTACCGTCATATATAAACAAACATACCGTCATATATAAACAAACCTACCGTCATATACAAACAAACCTACCGTCATATATAAACAAACCTACGTCATATATAAACAAACCTACCAAACTCACCAAACCACATATAGCTTACTAATAAATTTACCATCAAGCGTTACAAAATCTACCACCAAAGAAATATGAAATTTAACGTTCCTCACCGAAAAATCCTTGCTCTCACCGGAATTCTGTTCGGTAGACCGGAAACACAGACAAAACAAGTTATCTGCAACCAAAATAAATTAGGGTTAGATTCGCCGCCGAAAAAAAAATGAAATTAGGGTTTTCAGCGCAGCCGCCGCCAACCGGCCATTCTCCCCCATTCGTCGCCGACACGGCGGTAGATGACTCGCCGGAACCCTCGACACGCCTCCCTCCTCGCCAAAGTCAATCTCCTTCGCCGTAACTTCTTCTTCGTCGCAGTTCTTCTTCGTCGCGGTTCTTCTTCGTGGAAGCAAGAGAAACCTAAAACAAACCAAGAGGATGAAGAGACTTACCGAAAACGGCTCACTCCTCGCCGGAATCGGGCCGGAATCGCGTCGGAATCAAGATGTCGTCCCAAACATCGCCGTCGCCTCATATCGCCTTTGTCGAGAGGTTTTTTTTTTGGGTGTAAATCATGTTTTTTTGTCATTAGCTTTTTAATGATGACACAAACCTACCATCATATATAAACAAACCTACTGTCATATATATGACGGTAGGTTTTCTTTTGTTCAAAAAAAATAAATCAAAAGTAATTAATAATGACACAATCGTAATACAATACAACATATGGATAAAATGGACATTAACCAACAAAGTAAGGTTAGTCTAGTATGACCCCCCTCCCTAGAAGTTAATCTAGTAATAAATGCATATAGCAAGGTTACATGGATGAATTAACTCATATATATATATCATGTAATATATAAACATCTAAAAAAATTGTGTGTTTCAAAAATCTGCACGGGTCCCATCCCTAGTACAATATAATGGATGATCACTTAATCATGAGAGTAAATAATAGAAGGCCAACGAGGGAATTTATCCCTACCATTTCCCATTTGTTATTAAACAAACAAACAAAAATTGAAAAAACATAGGTAACAAAAAAAAAATAGTGATGATAAAGACTAGCACTAATAATGAAAAGCAAATTCCAAGTTGTCCACTTGCAAATCTTTCTCCAAATAAAAATAGCCCATACGGTTCCTTTCTCCCAAGTCCTATCTCATCAACCCCTAAAAAAAACTCAAAAGAGAGTAAACCAAATCGAGATCAGAGATGACGCAGATGCTTTCCGTACTCCGCCGCAACCTCCAAAACCTTTGTAAGAGCCCGCGTGTGGCTGACGAGACTGAGATGGCATCCACAACAGCCGTGAACGTTAACGGAGTAGGGACAGGGGCAGGAGGAGTAGCTCATAACGAAAGACGAGAGGGGACTAACGCCGTTATCATGCGATTCCCGTTCTCAATCATCTCATGCTTTACGGTGCCACGAGTTAGCGGGACAGATGGACTGTGGATGTCCGGAGATTATGACAGCGTCTCTGAGGTTAACCATCTCATGGTTTGTGATGGCATGAGATACGCCATTTTAATGTAATAACTACAGAGTATAGTTTCGTTTTTATTTGGTCTTATCTCTACAATACTAATTAACTCTCTTCTCAGATTTTGTTACAAACAAAAAAAAAAAATCTCTTCTCAGTCTTACCTTTGTACAGTGTTAAATCTATGAGATGTAGAACAATTTTTGTTCTTGTATACATGGATATAGATGAATTTTTTTTATTTGTAGAACAAGAAGTTATGTTTCAAAAAAAAAATTCCCACTATTTCTAGCTTTTTTTTCCTTCTTTTTTTATTTGCTTTCTCTTCTTTTAATCAATCATGAAACACCTATTCCATACTTTTTCCTTAGTTCATACTTCCTACCCCATTCTTAAAACAATATAATTCTTCAAATATTTTTTTTTTAAATTTAAGAGTTGCATTTGTTAAAGTATAATGTTTCCCTTTATTTAACTGTTACGAAAGGAGTATTTTTTTTCCCCTTAACATGTTATTTTGTTATATGAACGTCTAGTTTATCATTTGGTGCTTTAATTTTTCATATAATTTTTCATTTGAATATAAAATGTTTGATTGAATAGACTCTTATGGATTATCAAAATGAATAAAATTACAAATATCACCAGACCATATTAGTATAGAATAATAATTATTAAAAATGGGCATTTGTTAAAATAGTACAAAATGACAAATTAATTGCCATACTAGTACATCATTTGAGAAAATTATAAAATAGTCTTTTTAGGAAAAGTTTTTAGCGTTTACCCTAAACCCTACACCCTTAAAACTAAACTCTAAGTCCTAAACAACCCACCATAAACCCAAGACAGTTCAATTTTTTTTAAAAAAAACTATTTTTGTTGTGAATAAAAGAGAAAGAGGAAAATTGTTGTGTATTATTCCATGAATAAAGAGAGGTATATATAGGTTTACATAGACTTGGAGAGCAAGCTGAATAAGCAGAATAAGGAAACCGAGAATATTCTAAACCTCCTAGAATATGGGCCTTATAATGGGCATCCATATAATTAATTCATAACACTCCCCCTTGGATGACAATTATACAAAATGATCCTAATGCGCATAAGATGCTGTCTCATTAAAAACCTTACTAGGAAAACCCAATGGGAAAAACCATAGTTAAGGGAAAAAGAGTGCAGCGCGCTATTACTCCCCCTCATGAGTACATCACTTGAAATGTTTGAGATGACACGATCCAGTATGATGAACTAGCTTCTTGAAAGTAGCAGTTGGAGACGTCTTGGTAAATAAGTCTGTCAAATCTTCACTTGAACGAATTTGTAGTAGATGTACATCGCCATTCTTCTGCAATTAATGGGTATCCGGATGATCCATCTTGATCATTCTCTTTACTTCTAATGATCTCAATAATCTTTTGGAATTGTGATAGACTTTCATATTTACATTCCCTTAAATGTCTATCATTTGCGTGTTCTTTGTTGCCTCGTTAAAACCTTGTCATGGAAAACCCAGTGGGATAAAAACAATGATAAGGAAAAAGAGTACAACCACGCACATCATCATATTTCTCATTCTATAAACATTTTCTTCAAGAAATGCATTCCAATCATATATATCATCTTTAGAGAATTGATATAAGCATAACCTTAGTTAATACACTCGTATGATTATCATAATTTCTCATGTTATTGGACTTCTGATCCATAACATCCTTTTCACATAGAAAATATTTTCTTCGTCCATTTGGACTTCATGCCAAATTTCCTTGTACTTACAATCTTCTAGATGTTCATATTGTACATACGAGCTATTCATGCTTCTTGTTATATGAAAGTACATCTTTCAATCATGAAAGAGATATCAGTAAACTACTCAAATAATCTTTAAATGTGGTACTTCAGGACCAACTAAATGTAAGCATTGTTAAATCCTGCAAGGATCTTTGATAAAACATCTCTTTAATTAGATTTACAATTTGGAGAGCTTGAAGACAATGTTGTCTTTCCAAAGTCGTTTCTTCCAAATTTCGACTTCCGATAACTCTTCAAGAGTTTCGATTATGTTCAAATCAAGGTTCACATTGATCCATAATCTTTTGATAATACACATGGGTATATCGGTTATCTTATAATATCGTCTTTAAGAGTATACCCCATGAAACATATTCACTAGAATTTGCTGCTTCTAACAGTTTAAATTATTGAGACTAATCAAGTCTTTCTCTCATTATAAGACTCATAAGGGATCTGAAAATAGTTGCATCAACCACAAGAGAGTATATCTCTTCATATATTTTCATTCATCTTTCGCATAAAGATCCACTTATGTCTTACTAGTTGTACACTTTCAAATGTACGGACTACTGGTCCAAATACTTCTCTGCAAGAGATTTTAATTATGCATCTACGGCCTTTTTCATGATTGGCCAATCATCACTTTATGTACATTTTTTCAATAAACATTCTACTACCGCGATTTATGATCCTCAAATCTCATCAACTGCTTCACTGCATGCAAAAATATTATCGACGTCGATTCGCTCTTGGTTCCATTTTGTTCCAGACATGACAAAACTAGTTGAAATCTCTTATCATTACCAGGTACCTGGATTTCCTTCTTAGTCATGTCTAATGTCTCTTATGGAGATCCTCCATAATTCTTTGATTCCTCGATCTTGCCATTTCATAAACTGCTCCATTTCTTTTCGAGGATTCTAATCTTTGGAACCAATAGGTCTATCACGCATCATGCGATCTCTAGACTCTATAGCAGTTGATATTGTCTCCATGGGACATCAATATTAATTGGAGCGCAGCTGGTATATGTGATTTCGTCACTCAATCAGGATCAGGAAATGCTTTCGGCATTAAATTTGCTAACTCTGCAAATGAATTATCTTTTGAATTTATAGTGCACATTCTTTATGAGGATCAAGATAATTTCTTTCATTGATTTTCTTTTCCAGCTGTTAATATTTTTCTCCCCCCTTAATTGTTGGAAATACTGACTCACTGGAATTACAGTCTGTAAATCGAATCTTATCCCTTATTGATGGCTCAATACATTTACTCATCAAGGGAGATTCATATCCAACAATTCCTAACCTCCTTTGAGGTCCCAACTTAGATCAATGTGGTGGAGCAACATTACATCCAAAATCTTTTAGTTGGGAAATATATGGTTCCTGACCAAAAACTAATCTTGGGGAGAACTCAAAATTATTTGTTGGCATAATGCGAATCAATGCGGTTTTATTCTAATCAATTAGCCAAACACTTTCGCAAAGTACATAGTGGATGATCAGTCCAAAATATCTCATTGTATACGTACCAGAAAACTAATACTCCCTCCGTTCCACTAAGATATATGTTTTAGAAAAAAAATTTGTTTCATAAAGATAGTTTTTGTGTTTTCAATGTAAAATTTATGGTCATTTACCTATTTTACCCTTATTAAAGTTTTGCTTTTTTGTTTTTTTTTCAAGTTCATTCAGTAATAATAATATTATTTTCAGGTTAAAACTGGTATTGTTAATTATTTCTTAAAGTGTGTGAAAATGGTAAAACATACATCTTAGTGGAACGGAGGGAATATATTCCAAGTATATTGGATAGTGAAAACCGTATTATCAACTTCTTTTATGGATAACACATAAGAATCTTCTGGTTCTTTTTCGCATTATTATTGAACCGGAATGGCCTAACCTGTCATGCCAAAACAGTGAGATTTTTAGTAAACTTATGGTTTACTATTTTCCTTATCTTTATAATATAACCCAAATAATTCGTGCAAAAATCGGGTTGATACGAAATTAAATATAGATAATGCAAAATCAACCACAAATAATCCGTGCATAAATCGTTTTAGGAACACAAACAGAATCAATAACAGATAATCTGTGCAAAATTCGTGAATCATAAAATAATTCTATAAATCAATAAGATAACTCAAATTTAACGATGACTGATAAAGCAAATAATATCATAATGCGAAGATAAAAACTAAATAAAGCCAAAACAACATGAATTCAAGAAAAACCAAAAACCAAACACCATAGCTAAATCAAAGATTCTCTTCAGGGGTTCGGGAATCATCAGCTTCCATTGGAGAGAGATCATCATAATCATCTTCATCATCGTACACGAGGTTTGTTTCTGCATTCATTCTTTTTTGTTTCAATGATTCTTGATATAGGTCAATAAGGTGTTTTGGAATACGACAAGTACGAGACCAATGACATTTTCCTCCACAGCGATGACATACATTTGTTACCTTCTCTTCTTTGTTATCATCTTTATTTTCCCACTTCTGGTGAGAGTATGAGTTCTTAAAAGAAATACCTCGGCCTCGGCCTCGACCTCGACCTCGACCTCGACCAAAACCATATCCTCGTCCATGTCCACGTCCACGTTGGTAACCACTTCCTTGATCATCGTGAGATACCACATTTGCTTCAGGCAATGGAGCAGAACCAGCTGGGCGTAATTGATGGTTTTTCATCAGTAGCTCATTATTTTGCTCAGCCACAAGGAGAGAAAATATAAGATCAGAGTACTTCTTATATCATTTTTCACGATATTGTGTCCGCAGGACAACATTCTTTGCGTGAAAGGTAGAGTATGTTTTTTAAGCATATCTGCATCTGTGACTTTCTCTCCACATAATTTCAATTTGGAAGTTATCCTGAACACTGTTGAGTTGTATTCATTTACAGACTTAAAGTCTTGTAGTCTCAGATGTGTCCATTCATAGCGAGCTTTTGGTAATACCACAGTTTTATGGTGGTTAAACCTATCCTTTAGGCTACTCCAAAAAACTTCTGGTTCTTTTATAGTCAAGTATTCATTCTTGAGGTCCACATGGAGGTGATGACGAAGAAATATCATAGCCTTTGCTTTTGTTTGAGTGGTTGTTGTACTTCCCTCTTTGATTGCATCACCAAGATTTTCAGAATCAAGGTACATCTCGACATCGAGCACGCAAGACAAATAATTCTCTCCAGAGATGTCAAGGGCCTCAAATTCAAGGTTGGTAATGTTCGGCATAGTTTACTGAAATAATAAAAGGATGATCAAGTTTCATAAAAATACAGTCTTCATATCTTATTTTGTTCCTATCATTCCATTAAACTAAGTTCTCAATCAATCAATCAATTCATCAGACAAAATTATATGACAAAATTGTGCAAATTTTGTGATCAAACATGATTTTAATTTGTCTGTGCAAAATCCGTTTTAGAAATCCTTAAGTAAAAGTATGGTAAGCCGTGCATAGATCGGGCATAAACGATGCTCTTATAATCTAGTTGTGCATAGATCGGATATAAACGAATTAGTGCAAAAGCAATATTCAGATTAATGAGCAATATTCAGTTTAATGACAGAAAATCACCGTGCAAAATCCGTTTTAGAAATAGTGCAGGTTATAATATAAATTCATGCAGATTCAGAGATCAATAAAATACAAAGATCAAACGATCGACAATCATTATTCTAGATAAGCATTGATAACCATCCTTTGATCTGAGGAGACATAGTCTACCATATGATCATGATCGTGGAGGCATAGCCTACCATGACGATCGATTTGAAAAAAGGCATCGCTTTATCATCCTGGAATAATATAAACATATAGAGAAATTAAATCTCACATCAATAATTATTCTAGATAAGTATCGTGAATCCATATTACAAATCATGAGTCGATAATAAACATGATTTGAAGTAGGATTAGATTTATAACCATCCTAGCTATAATAATGATCTGAGGAGGCATAGCCTTCCATAACGATCAGTTCGAGGAAGGCATACCTTATCATCCCGGAATAATACATACACAAACATAAATATAACCAGAAATTAAATCTCACATTTTTGGTGTAAGAACAGATCGAGAGTCTATCGTGCTGATAACGTGTTGTGAATAAAAGAGAAAGAAGAAAATTGTTGTGTATTATTCCATGAATAAATAGAGGTATATATAGGTTTACATATACTTGGAGAGCAAATTGAATAAGCAGAATAAAGAAATCGAGAATATTCTAAACCTCCTAGAATATGAGCCTTATAATGGGTATCCATATAATTAATTCATAACAATTTTGATAATTTTCTCAAATGTACTATTCCGACAATTAATTTGTCATTTTGTACTATTTTTGAACTATTACCACTATTAAAAATCTATTTTGTTTGTTTTTATATAATCACGAGAGTACAATCCAGAACCTAACTAATTTCCATAATTTTTGAAAAAATCTAATTGTCATTAAATGTTGTTTAACTATCATTAAAATTGCATTAAAAGAACTTAACTCTGATCCTTTAAACTTTAAATCCAAAATTATGTTCCATTCCCATATGTTTGCTTCCAAACAAATTGAAAAGCACCACTAAATCTTATGATCGGATTGGTCATACAAACAAGTGGTAGTGGGCTACTGGTTTTCACTTGCTGATGAGTCGTTATGTTGGTCTAGGTTAGGGATTGTTCGCTTCAAACGTGAAATTATTAAATCACTTCTATTTGGCCAATCAAAATAGTATCATAATTTAGATCCATTAAAAAATTCGGTGAATGGAATACTCGATGACTACATTCACTTTGAGGAGATTAGTTAAAAATCCGGATCACTGTTGTACCGGTGACTGTACAAGTTTTTTGGGATTGGTCATACTAACCGAACTGATATATAAATAAAATGGTAACGAAAATGGTAAAAAAGGAATTTTAGATTGATAAATTGAGATCTTTAAAGATGAGTCAGATTCGCTTCGACCGGTAACGGAATAGTTTACTAAGTTTACGAATATTTATCTTTAACCTTACCTTAGTGGATAGTGGTCACACACAGTTTCAATAGTTGTCCTCTTTCACCTTTTGTTGCCCTCTCTTTGTAACATCAATGGAATATGTTCTTCAGAAGCTATCTATAAATTCATATAAACTTTATTCTTCTTATTGAAGTGGATATTGGTGTACATATATATTCTACTCTTACTTTGATATATCACGATCTCATTTTTTAGATCATCAATATATAACGAATCAACTTTTTTTTTAACATTATAGTAGGTTTTTTTTAACGCTTTCATTTATTTAATAAGACGTTCGAGAGTATGGGGACAAAGACAAAACTTGACACCAGTAGACATCATACAAAGGAAAGACTCCAAAGAGGAGGATACATGCCTCAAACCAAAAAAAAGGAGGAAGAGAAACTCTGATAGGGACCTACACAGCATGTGTGTGGTTGTGGTCCAAAGAGTTAATGAGAAGTTATCCATTCGCAGCTTCAGATATGAGGATTTGATGAAGCCAAGACGGACCAGCTCGAGCAATGTAAGAATGGAGGCGATGATCCCGTGTGACACTCACTGCAATTGCCTCTGCCGGTTTGTTAACAGCAGGATATATGTGGTTTAGACTTCACGACCCAACGACAGAAAGGTTAGTGAAGATGGATGTGATGCGATCAATCAAATGAGGAGAATCTGCTGGACGAAGGAGAGCATCTCGGGCATATATGAGTGAAGATTCAAAGACAATATCGATCTATTTCGTAGTCTTCAGGCTTTTCCACAGCCCATAAAAAGTTCAGTAGCTCTGATTCTAGTAGGTTAGCACACCAAAATTCATCTCATATCCTCTTTCTTTATATCTCTAATTATATATATACACTTTCATAACCAGAGGTCGATAGTTAGACTTGAAAGGTATAAATCTTTCGAGATCCAACTACGTAATTCCAAGATCTATTCGATGGAAAGATATAAATCTTCCAGATGAATGGGTCCTCGAAGGAGCTGTCCAGCCAAAACCTACAAAACCCCAAGAACCTTTAGAGCCAAATACACGTTTAAACATATTGAGCAATTTCATGATGGAAAAGTAAAACTTTCTTTCATTCGAAATACTCATGAAAACATGTATGATTATTCATGTGAATCTTCCTCTCTTCCGGAAACTATTGATTTAGGAAGAATCTCTCAATTGGCACAATATTTTTTTAGATTAGAAAAATGCCAAAAATTTCAACCAAGATTTTCGACTTCCGATATTTCAAATTCTGTTTTAAGAAATGTTGATTTCCGAACAAAAATCCCAAAGCTTGTTTACTCAGCAGAAAATAATTTTCAACAAAATGATTTTTTTCACAAAATCTGAACTAACAAGTCCTACCTTTTCAGCAATAACAGATAATATGTTAAATGAGCTAAATGTCCTAGAAAACGATTTTCAAATTGATAAAAAATTCTTGCGAGATGATTTTTACTCTAAAAATAACACCCATAAAAGACTTTTTAAAAACTTTTTAAAAGATAGGAATGTAATCCAAGAAGAATCTTACGACTATCTTCATGAACATAAAATAAAAATTTTGTTTTTCAATTGGTTTGAAGATTATGCATTCAAAAATAATATTTACTTTCTTTTTTTCAAAACTGCGAATCCTATCACCAATCGTAACAAAACCCCTGATTGGAAAACACTTGCAAATGGAAAACTTATTCGTTCCAACCATCCTCCTCCACAAAGAATAAAGCTCGAATAGTTAGGTGCACCAATTGAAGCGATTCCTTTTAAACGCCCCCAAGATGATGATAAGACTAATGTCAAAATATCATCGTCCAAAACAATTTTTCAAACACAAATCTTGGCACGATAAGCAAACAACTTGATAGAATTGAAAAATCAATTCAAAATCAAACCATTACTCCAAAAGATTCTCCTTCTGAAAAGAAAAACAAAAATCCCATGTTCAAACCTTTCCAAATCTCAAGTTCTAGTGTCAAAACTTATCAAGATACGAATAAAAAATTCATTCGCTCTCCAAAGTCAACTAAGTAGAGTATACGTAGGAGAATGTAGTACACCCCACGAAGCTGATATTCTTGATACTCCCACTTCTAAAGTCCAAATAAATACTCTAGCTAATGGTTCCTATGTTAGCGAATCCTCTGAGCAAAATTCAATTCCTAAGATGAACCGTCTTGGTTGGGAAAACCATCAAGAACGCCGATTAATCTTTGCCCCTGAACTAGGTCAAATCCAACCAATAGAACAGTCTAGGTTCAATTCGTCTTCAGTTTATGACTGGAATATCGATGGCATATATGAGTACAATATCTTAAATTTCCTCCCAAAAATGACGATAGCCTCAAATGCATATATAGAATGCAAATAGGAAATGAGGATAAAACCGTAGCTGAACTCCTAATAGCTGGGTTTTCAGGCCAGCTTAAAGGATGGTGGGATAACTACCTAAACGCGCAACAACGTTCAGAAATCCTAGATGCCATTAAAACGGATGAGGATGATGTACCTCTCCTAGATAATTTTGGAAATCCTCAACAAGATGCTGTAGCTACCTTAGTCATAGCCATAACCTTACATTTTATAGGTGATCCTTCCGTACTTAGAGATAAGAAAGCCGAACTCCTTTCAAATCTTAAATGCAAAAGACTTAGCGATTTCCAATGGTATAAGAACACTTTTCTTACTAGGGTTCTACTTAAATTCCTAGGAAAACTATTAAGGATTCAAGTAGTAAGTCAAGACGGTGAGTTTTGATAGAACCCTAAATTCAAAATGGATTTCATCAAAACGCCAAACATGAGTAGTATGGTGTATGAAAAAACCTAATTGACCATCTATATATATATGTCCTCTAACTATTTCCCTCTCCCTAATAATTAAAGCCATGGCTCTGATACCATAAAGAAACATAAGTAGAGATAATAAAATATATAAAAATTAAAATTAAATAACAATGGGCGGTTAAACCAGCCACATATATATATATATATATATATATATATATATATATATATTTTTTTTTTTTTTGTCAACAGACTAAATACCTATAACGGTTCATAAATCTAAACCGGTGGTACCGAGTTTACATAATTAATATCCACTGGGTGGACACGAGCACGTTTTGCTAGATTGTCAGCCTTTGTGTTCTTCGCGCGTGGGATGAGTGAGATTGAGAAAAAAAAAACGCCTCCTTACTCTTCACAAATTCCTCTAGGTGTAATGCCAATGCCGGCCAATCCTCGGGTGTAGACACCATCTTCACCAACTCGGAGCAGTCTGTTGCAAAAGCTATTTCCGTCTTCTGGTTTGCGAGCAAATAATCCATGGCCCAGATAAGTGCTTCCAATTCTGCATGTAGGGGGGAGATGCTTCTTCGCAGATTTCTTGCTCCCATTATAGTCCATTCGACTCATTCCTGAAAACAAAACCAACCTATTCCGGAGAAACTATATGTCTCCTTCCAGGATCCATCAATATTACACCGCCAGCCTTCGTATGTCGGAGTTACCAGAGCAGGGGTAAAGTTTTGGATTATGACATCGGGGTCACTGCTCTGTGCCAATTCCCAGGTTATGGCCTCAGATTTCGCCTGCTTCAGTATGTCTTGTGGACATCTGTCCATATTTGACAACACCTTATCATTTCTCGCTTTTCAAATGTATCACGCAATCCATGGAAAACTAATATCCGAATTATCTGGAGGAAGTCATTAAAAAAGATGATCAAAATTAGCAAAGGCCGATGACATTGGAAAACCACCCGAGGTGTTGGTATCTACGAAAGTGCCCATGTTTGTAATGCCGGAGGACATTCAAAAAGGACATGATTGATAGTTTCATTTTCTGATCCACACCTTGCACATCGTGTGTCACAATCAATTCCTCTGCTTCGCATATTGGACATGACCGCTAGGCAACCTGATAAACCTTGCCAAATAAAATATCGTAATTTTAGAGTACACTTCAGCTGCCAGGAATGAGCCTGAAGCTTCGTCACATCCGGACCATTTGAGTTATTGGGGCCGAATTTTGGTTATGATTGTTCAATTTGATAACCCGATTTCACCGTATATTTTCCCGATTTGGTGTAATTCCACCCATTAATGTCTGGTTTGTATATGCTGCTTATATGCAAACCCCGAATAATTGTCACGTCCGCTGGATCAATAATCGCATTCAGTAGTGCTGTATTCCACGTCTGAGTTACTGGGTCAATCAGGTGATTGACCATTAGATTCGGGTAAAAATTGTACCCCTTACAAGTTGCTGACCTCGGCTTAGAAGCTGGTATCCACGGGTCGTTCCATACTGAGATAGAACAGCCTAGTCCAACTCTTTTGATTAGCCTTTTGTTGACCAGAGATCTAGCTGAGATGATACTCCATCCATATGATGGTGAGTAAGACCGGATGGGGTCTAAAGGGTCTTAGTTCCGAAAATACCGACCCTTGAAGACCCACGCGAACAAAGAATCCGGTTTCTCCATTAACCTCCATAACTGTTTGGCCATTAGTGCTGTGTTAAAATCCTCGATTTCTTGAAAGCCCATACCTCCCTCCGATTTACTTCGACATAGTTTCTTCCAACCTATCCAATGCATTCCTTTTGATTCTCCGTTTGAACTCCACCAGAACCGTGCCGCCGCACTTGTTAATTTTGCGGTTATGGACTTGGATAATCGAAAATATGACATAACGAATGTTGGCATTGCTGATACCACTGATTTAATTATTACCTCCTTCCCCCCTTTGGATAGAAACCTTGATGTCCATCTATTAATTCGAGTTTGTTGTCTCTCTGCCACAAAATTTAAGATCTTATTTTTGACTCCGCCGAGGCTTTCAGGAAGGCCTAGATATGTTCCCATCCCGCCGATAGTAGAGATTCCTAGTATTTGTTTAACCTCATTTTGTATCGTCTCATCCACCGTATTACCGAATTGTAAAGACGATTTACCAAAATTAATTTGCTGCCCAGACACACATCCGTATTGTTCTAGTATATGCAGTATAGTTTCACATTCCTGCTTGGTAACCTTGCAGAAGAATAAACTGTCATCAGCGAAAAGTAGATGTGATACTGAGGGGCTTGCTCTCGCAACCTTTAATCCCGTAAGTAATTTCTCTCTTTCTGCCTTCCGTATATTTGCTATTAGTACCTCCGCACAGAGAATGAATAGATAAGGTGACAACGGGTCCCCTTGACGAAGCCCTCTCTTTGGAATTATGTGTCGTTTGGGCTGACCATTTATAAACACTTTGTACTCTACTGATGTAATGAACAACATCATCCATGTAATCCATTTTTCTGAAAAACCGAACTTCCTCAGAAGATGTTCAATAAAAGGCCACTCCACCCGATCGTACGCTTTGCTCATATCCGTTTTTATCGCCATAAATTTACTCTTGCATGACTTATTAGTCCGGAGACCGTGGAACATCTCTTGAGCAATCAGAATATTATCCAAAATTAAGCTACCTACCACAAAGGCTTATTGAATCTCCGAAATGAGGGTCGGTAGCAGTCGCTTTAACCTCTGACATAAAACATTCGAGATGATCTTATATCCCACGTTACAAAGACTTATTGGTCTTAAGTCCATCATCCGACTTGGTCTTTCCGTCTTTGGGATTAGACAAATCTTTATCATATTCAGCTGTTGATCAAAAAACTCCCGTCTCTAAGAAATCGTTTACCAAGCCTACTAAGTCTGTCTTTACTATTTGCCAGGATCGTTGGAAAAATAGTGATGTCATTCCATCAGGGCCCGAAACTTTTTATGGGTGCATCATAAAAAGTGCCGACTGCACTTCCTCTTTAGTAGCCCTTGCCAAGAGCTTGTCATTGTTCAACTCCGAAACTAGAGGCTTAATTTTGCCCAGAGCCTCCTTGAAATCTGTCGGGGACGTAGAGGTAAATAAGTCATCAAAATAGTTTACCGCCACTTGTTCCACCTCTTTATCGGATGTAACCCACAGTCCTGCTGCATTATGGTTATTTGGACAAAAATTAACAAATATAACTAAAAACTTCATATATTTTGGTTATTTTGGGTCTCTAAATCATTCTGGTATAAAAATAACTCATATCTTCGGATTTATAATTGTAATTTTGGGTTATAAATTCTAAATATAATTAATATTTTGGGTATATAATTGTGTTTCGGGTATTTCGGATATCCATTCGGTTCTCGGTTTGGATCGGGTTCGGTTTCGGTTCTTCAGATATAGGAATCTAGGATCCATTCAGATATTTTAATGGTTTCGGTTCGGGTTCAGTTTCTCTTTTTCTGATCGGTTTCGGTTAATTTTTTTGGATCCGGATATTATGCCCAAGGCTAGGTGTTATCATAGTTTGCGATATGTAATGGCCTAAAAATCTGATCTTAGTTTGAAATACAGACATTTTTGTTTTTGAAATGACAAGACCATTTTTTCTTGCAACATAATAAAATGTTTTTAGATGTTTGAAATGCTCATCAAGAGTATTTGAAAATATTAAAATATCACCAATATATACAAAGCAAAACTTTGAATACTAAGAGAATATGTCATTCATGATTCTTTGAAATTCCGAAGGTGCATTTTTTAAGCCAAGCGGCATTACATTCCACTGGTGTTGACCAAAAGGGACTGTAAATATTGTTTTATAACGATCATTTTCAGAGATTTAAATTTGCCAAAATCCTGATATAAGATCAAATTTTGAAAATATGTGGGCATAATAAAGCTTTTAAAGTTAATATTTTTCATTTGGTATTGGATATCTAATATATTTTAATGCAGTGTTTTGTAATTAATTACTAACCTAGGAGTGCCTCTTTCTATTTCGGAATTTTTATTTACATAAAAAGCAGCACATGACCAAGGTGATCTTGATTTTGAAATTAGGCCTTTGTTTAGAAGATCTGAAATCTCTTTTTTATAATGTTTTTCTAATTCAGAGTTCATTTGTATGGGACGAGCCTTAGTGGGAATTTCTTTTTCATTGAAATTTCCCTCGTATGGCAAGTCAACAATATGTTGTTTGCGAATTCCAAAAGGCTGTCGGCAAATTTGAACATATTTCTTTTTCAAATATTTTATTTAGATTTGAATTTTTTTCTTTTATTTCTTTTGTATCCGAAGCCTCTTTTATTTTTTTGTAGTAAGAACTGTGATTTTAAATTTTTCAAGTGGAACGTTTTACTATGTATTAAAGAATTTAAGAAATTTTCTTGTATTGAGCAAAATTTTATTAAATTCAGGCTTCACTTTTTTGGTGTTTCAAGAAATTGGAAAGATAATTTTTTTTATTTTGGTTTTTGAAAGAAATTGAAGCATCCATGACTTTGTATGGTGTGATTAAATTTATGAAGGGGTTCCCTAGAATAACATTTTGGTATATGTCATCTGTGAGGACAAATGCAGTTTTGATGAAAATATTATCTTTTAAAACTGAAGCTTCTGCTTTAGATTTTATGCGAAGTTTAGAATTATTTGCAGCAGATAATTTTTTCTCGTGTTTCTAGAAGAAAATATTTTAGGACAAGCCCATACTTGATACAATTAAGATCGGCGCCTGTATCAAACATAGCGATCGTATCAATTTTGTAATTTTCAGAGAAACAAGTGTGACTCTTATTTTATATTTTTGGGAAGTGATTTCTCTTAGGACACAGAGGAAATCATTAGGGGCGGAGTCTAGAGATTGTATTTGTTCTTTTAGATCGAGGTCATCTTCTATGTTATTTAGGTCATCATTGTCTTGTTCCTCAGAACAAGAATCATGATTCCCTTTGATAGAAGATAGAATTGAGTGAAAATACTCATAATCTCTTTTTGTTTTTTTTTAAGGGCTTTGAGATCGTTTTTTACATCTTTGATTTCTATCCTAAGATCTTGTATATTTGTTTTGGAACTATATTTCTTTATTTTGTTAAGAATTGTGGTTAGGTCATAAGACGATTTGGAAGAAGTTGGACCATTAGATTTTAACGGGGTTTCAGTGGGTTTTACCTCTTTTCGTTTAAGGAAGAAAGGATTGTTTCTAGGAATTTTTGTTTTATTTGAGGATTTGAAATGGAGTCTAAGATTTCAAGCTGGAATTCTTGGATATATATATATATATATATATATATATATAAAGTTACTCAAGGAAAGTTAACCCAACCACATAAACAAAAATCTATATATATAAAGTTACATTTCTTCACTTCTCTTTCCCCCACCTCAGCGTCCATCTAGACATCCAACATATTTTTTTAAAACTATAGAGAATTATCTCAAAATTCAATTATAATTAAAAATATTAAAAGTAGCCTAAATTCGTTAATATCAAATAAATTAGAAACATGTTATATATGGGATTCAACATATAGCTTTATATGAAACAAAACAAAAAACAAAAATTATACAACAAAAACTTTAAAATGTTAATATCTTCCCTTAAAAAAACAGCTAATTCCATAAAATTGACCACAAAAGGAAAAAAATTGGTAAAAATGTGTATCATAAGCTAAACAAACACATAGATGATCATAAATTTTAAAAAATTAAAAAGAAAACACAAAAAATAAATAAATACACATATCTTAAGCTGACAGAAACAATTCAATTAACAACGAGATTCAGAAAAATAAAATAACAACAGACAATAAAAATAGTTTAGAAAATTATTTATCACGTCTGCGCGTAGCGCGGATCACACCTTAGTACCAAATAAAATTTAGAAAGTGTGAGAATAGTGGATATAATTTATCATAAAGATAAATATAAATAAAGACAAAAAAATTATATCCGAAAGAAGAAACGGTATACTGAAAATATAAAAACATGCGAGAGAGAGATTTTATTATACTTCTTATGAAGTTGTGAATGTAAACGTGATACAAGCACATGGCTGTCACAAGGCGTGTATGATCTCGGAGACAAAACTTGGTCGAATGGCCAAGGGGTGATTCAATTGGCTGAGCTACTCTAACCAAAGGAACCGGTGTTGATGGAAGCGAGTAAGATTGTGAAGGGATCGATGTGTACCATATAAGCTGTGAAAGGCAAGTGATAAAACACAATTCTCTTAACCGAGGAGGTGCTGGTCTCGACTAAGTTTAGAGATAAAGACAAGTTTTGCTAGAAAACTCAAAGTTTAGAAGAAAGTTCTTATTTTATTTTATGGTGAAAAATAAAGATACATATGGATGGCTTTTATAGCCATTTACATGAAAAGAAAAAAATACAAGAATCAAAGCAAACATAAAAGAGATTACAATTCTCGAGAACTAAATGAAAGGCATAAATTTAGTGGCTAATGAAATCACAAAGACAGAAAATCAAGGGGATTAGTTCAAATGATTATATTATTTTGGGGGAATTGTAAATATATGACACATTTTGAAAATTATTTGTCCCTTTAAGATTTTGTGGACCTTTGTCATTTTTTGACTACAATATCCTTTAATAAATGTTAAAAATATAAAATAAATATTTTAAAAATCTTATAAAAATCGAAAATTCCAAAAAATAAAATAAATATATATTCGATTATCGTTTAAGTAAATATTCTGATTTAAAAAATATTTTTTTTCACTAGATCACGAAATGTAGAATGTGTATTCTACAAATCGTAACAATTCTACGATTTCGTAGAATTGGTTTTCTGGTATTTTATCTATAATCTACCAAATGTAGAAACGATATTCTACCACTTGTTATGCATTCTACTGGGCCTATAGAATATATATTCTACAACTTGTTTTGTATTTTACAGATTTTGGAATACGTAATCTACATATTTCTCTACTTTTTGCAGAATAGAAGGTTCTGCTCTTTTGTCTTTGTTCTATGGAATGTAGAATATATTTTCTACCAAGTATTTAACAAAATCTGAGAAAATCTAGGATAAATTGAAAATCTTTTAAAATATTTTTTTTTCCTTTTTCCATTCTCTTTCACTTTCACGTTTTCTACAATTTTTCACGTCTTTCTTCTCTTCGTCACAAAACGTAACTTTGGTTTCTACAACTTTTAAGCAAAAAGTTCTTCATCAAATATGCTGCATATGTATGTTTCATCTGGTGTATGGAGATCGGATATCAATAAGGGGTGGATTTCCATTGTTGATGAAGAAAAATGAGGTAAATTACTTACTTTGGAATCAAGTACTACTCTTGTTGAGTTAAAAACG
Organism: Eutrema japonicum; assembly: GCA_030161315.1. Taxonomy (NCBI): domain Eukaryota; kingdom Viridiplantae; phylum Streptophyta; class Magnoliopsida; order Brassicales; family Brassicaceae; genus Eutrema; species Eutrema japonicum. The sequence goes on from BSQW01000011.1 coordinate 42,557,962, forward strand.
ATGGTTTTGGAGGACTATGGAGTAGTCGAACAGAATGTCGAGTTTAGTTATCTACCAAGAAATTTGATTGATAGTTTAGGATCTCCCCCAGTTATTATCACAGATGATCGTCAATTGAAAAACTTTGTTGGGTATACAAGGAAGATTGTGTCGATACATTTGTGTGTCACATTTACAGATGAACGACGAAAGATTGATTTGAATAAGGAGCCATCTGATTCAAGTATTAGAGAAGATGATTCTAAGTTTCCTCAAAACCCAGAAGAATTTGTGCAAGATCAGCGGAATGATCTATTGAAAAAAAATGATGACGAAGATGGCGATGATGGCTTAATTTGTGAAAACAAAGAAGACTGTGAAAAGAAAGTTCGGTTTTGGTTGACGGATGGTGTAAAGAATGACAAAACTGTTAGAAGCAAAAACGTTATGAAGGCCACTCTGGAAATTTGTGCTATGAAGCATAACTTTGACTACACTGTTGAAAAATCAACAAAACAATGGTGGTATATACGCTGCAAGGATAACGTCTCAAATTGGCGTGTTCGCGCAAAGAGTTTAGAAGGATCTACATATTTCAAAATCAACAAGTATGTGGCTGAACATACATGTGCTCCTTCCAGAAAAAAGAATTACGCTAGGACTCCTTCAACGAAAACAATTGGCAGCTTGATTATGAATAAGTATGAGGGTGTCAAGGAAGGGCCTAAATCGAGAGAAATCATACAGATTATGCGTACAGAGCATGGGTGTGAGATTTCTTATACCCAAGCATGGGAGTCTTGTGAGTATGCAGTTAACGCTGTTAGAGGTATTCCAGAGAAAAGTTATGAAAATTTTCCAAAATACTTGCACATGTTAAAAGAAGCTAATCCGGGTATGCATACTCATTACAAAACTGATTGTGATGGTAGATTCAAATATCTATTTATATCTTTTGGTCAATCAGTTAGAGGATTCTACAAAGCCATTTGTAAGGTCATTGTTGTCGATAGTATGTTTCTGAAGAGTAAATACAAAGGAGTTCTGCTTGTTGCTACCACTATAGATGGTAACTCTAATTTGTACCCAATTGCATTGGGGGTTGTTGATTCAGAAAACGACCATTCATGGGAGTGGTTTTTAATGCAACTTAAAGTTGTTATTGCGGACGAGGAAGGTTGGCTTTTGTGTAGCCTTTGGTCTGCGACAGCTTCACCCGAGTTTTGACGATGTTCTCAACTAGAAGCTCATACGAGTGACAACCCCATTGGTACTTCCGAAGCTGACCAATATCCATCACCAGTTTGATGTATTTGTGTGGGATATTAACATTTGCGACGAAGTTGCAGTTCTCAGCGTATTTGTAGTTGAGCCAAGTAACTGCGTGAAATTCTTGTAGAGAAAAACGTAGAGGCCTCCTTGCAAAGACGAACCATAGTTCATGTTTCTTGTCAGTGATGAGTTGCTTATACATGAAGGTGTGGATCAATCTCGCTGAATACCCGAGACCGTTTTCATGAATTGCCACAATCAGACCAAAGACTAGATCTTAAAACCTTGTTGTACTCATTTCGCAGCTTCTCTTTCAGTGGGGTTAGAATGGCCATCATGCAGCGGATGTTAATATTTTCTACTTGCGGCTCACTTCCTTGCCTAAATATCAGTTTTGGCAATTCCAGATCCATACCTACAAAAAAGAAGAACAACAACATCAATTGTTAAATTCATAAATAGTAGACAAAAAAAACATAACCATGATGAATTTTCATTAACTAATACTTAATTCACAAAAACATATAAGAAGTGACATTCAAAGGAGACAAATGCTAAAGTTCATACACTTGAGAAAATCAAAATCAAATGGTTAGGAGTTGATCAAAGAGACCACATACGATGCTAGAGTTGTAAGTGACGTGTTCTGGCCACAAATATAACTTTCATACTCAAATATCAAAACCAGAAATATAACTTTCAGACTCAAAAATCAAAACAAGAATCATAACTCATCAAACTTTGAAGTCAAAGGCAGGACATTTCATTGCTTCATACAACATAAACAGAATCAACTCAAATACGTAAGACGAGATGATGAGTATGAGTTAGTACCTTATCCAGATAGTATAGAGAAAGATCACGTTGCCAAAGATCTGTCATCAAAGCAAATGTTAGTGTTCATGGCTTAACAAAACAAAAACTTAACCTTCTCAAAGTTTAAACAAAACATAAACAAAGGCACAATCACGATTCACAAACACTTAAATTGAAACCCAAATCTAAGACGCAAGACTAAAACCTTTAAGAACAATTGCATTATTCATACACATCATCAAACATGATACCTTTCTGTTTCTAACCAATTTTACAATTCACCTTGAATGAAAACAGAAAAACCATCACAAAACTGAAGCTCTTCTTTAGTTCATATTTTACCCAATGTTTATCTCAAGTGTCAAAATCAGATAAGAGCTGATTTAATGAGAACCAAAAATTACTTCATATAAAGGTCGGGTAAGTGAGATGAAAAAGTTTACCGTGAGAATCGCACTAGCCACAGCGGCGAGGGCGGCTCCGGCTGCACCAAACAATTCACAAAATTCATTAGGTGAGATTTAAAACCCTATGAGCAAAAGTAATTGAAAGGATGAGGAGGAAAGATAAATACACATACCCCAAACACATAATCTTATCAAATCGAAGATTAAAACACTTACCCGATGGAAAAACGATGAGGAGGAAAGGAGGAGGACGATATGACGGATAAAACGAAGAGGAGAAAAGAATGTGGATGAGGAAAGGCGGGGGAGGAGGAAAGCCGGGGAAATTTCACTCGCCGGAGTTGGCGAAGCGACGGAGATGACGACACCGGCAATTGAACTTTGACGGAGATTATGTCGTCGAACGAGAGTTTTTTTAGGTCGGGGAAGAAAACTGGATTTTGGTTTTTTGATATCGTGTTTGTCGTTTATTTTTATGTCGTTTATTTTTTTGGTGATCAAAGTATATTTCATAAGTTCTTAAAAAGTTTATAACTAATATAACCGCTTACATTACTTAAGGGTAATACTGGATTTGTATTACTATAAATCATATTAGAACAATTCTTAGTCACAAAGTCTTAAGGGGGCAATAGTTTTCTAAATTGGTCCTATATTTACAATTCCCCCTATTATTTTGAATGAGAAATCAACTTACCTTTCTTACCACTTACGAGGCTGCACTTTAGGAAGGTTGACCTGTCTTTGCTTTGTACACAAATTTGAATCTTCTAGCCTTCTTGGTCGTCTCATGTGATGAGAAAAATGTAGGCTTGGGCCTTTGGTGGAAGCAATGGCCAGAAATCTTGTTGCTTTAAACTTGGTCCAATTCTTTGGCCTTCTTGATGATCTTTAAGTGTTCTGGTCCATGCTTGTAGACAATGAGCCTCCTTAGACGTCTCCTCTTGGTATTGTAAGTGATCATGATCTTCTCTCGGCTTCTCTTGATCAGCTTGACGGATGGCTTGCATAATACTTTGATTGTACTTGTGTTGGAGGGTCCTAGCTCTTTGTCTTGTCATGATGAATGGTCGGTATTTTCACATCTTGTAGCTGGGGCTCGGTTAAATCTGGTTCAGCTTGAATGGCCTCATAAAAAAACGAATTACAACGAACGATTTCGTTTTTATATATAGAGATAAGAAGTTAAGTTACTATGTGTACATAATAACGGTGGGGACCATACAAATCAATTGTATCCACAACATTTGTTAAAATAAAATAATAACTTTCTTCTTTATTTGAGTTTTTTTATCAAAACTTGTCTTCTCTCTAAACCTAGTCGAGACCAGCACCTCCTCGGTTAAGATAATCATTTTTTATCACTTGCCTTTCACAGCTTGTGTGGTACACATCGATCCCCTCGCCATCTTACTCGCTTCCATCAACATCGGTTCTTTTGGTTAGAGTAGCTCAGCCAATTGAATCACCCCTTGGCCATTCGACCTACCTTTGTCTCCGAGATCATACAATCTCTGTGATAGCCATGTGCTTGTATCACCTTCAACATGGCCATGGCACGCGTTCGCTTTACAACCGAGGAACGCGACGCCAGTAAGTGCCAATTATTTGTGGAAAATCGAAACGGAGCCGCGCTTACATCCCAAGAAAAATTCTATGTTGAACGTTTTTAAGCGTAATCCACATCGGAATTGTTTTAATCTTCGGCTCTTCTTCCTCTTCAATCGGAAACCACTTTGAAACTATCATATATTCTCCTCTTTAACACCCTCTGCCTCGTCGTTGCATCCTTAATTCTGAATTTCACCGTAGTTCCATTCACAACAAAGACATCAATTTGAATAGATTTATCCCCAAGAGGCCATATTTTGTTTATGATTACATGCATGTATCTTTGCTACATATGGAGCAGAAGATAGAAATCTCCCTTCCAAGAAATCCTCCTACTAAGGAGCTGAACTTTGAATGATCTCGTCTAGAATCTCCACTCTAGCTTCCCCGTCACCCATGTCCACTTGAACCACATGATTCAATAACATCGGCTTATTCTTAATTAACAACGTTAACCCAAGATGCGTTTTTCCCCTAAGTACTCTGATTCGTGCTCTATTCCAGAGCCAGAGGAGTAGCCTCCTACTCTGGTGCCGTCGTCATGCTCGGAGCCCCTGCCTTGCGGCCGAAACTTTGGAAACCAAAACTCATCTCCCTGCTGATGTGTCAATTTTTATGTTCCAAACTGTTTTCTTGTAGTGACTATGTTAATTGCTTTGATTAAATCAAAACTCATCTCATTTTATTAAAGCGACAAAATCGATGGAGATTTAGATGAATACAACTGAAAAATCGAAACTGGTGTTTTAGATGGATAATTAATTAGTTTTTTTTCATCACCTTTGGAATTGACTTTTCTTTGTTTCATATGAAAAACCAACTGAATCTGTTTCTTCTTCTACTTCACTTTTCGTGTGAATGAACTATTATGTATTTGTTAGTATTTGTGAAGAAATAATATCATGTGGCCTTGGTCAATTACTTCATAGTTAATTGCAGTAGATCATTTGTATGTCCTCTATGTTTTCTTCTTTAGGTCATCTAAATCTTGTATGAACCACTTCATGTGGCCTTGGTCAAATATACATCTAGTATAAATGATTAGTGACTCCATAAATCGATATATCTATAACACAATGAATACGATTTTATACATACATACATAAGCCTAAAAAGATATCAAACTGAAAAGAATCCAAAATTGCGTAGAAGTAGAACAAACAAGAACAAGTGTAGAAAAAAATAATGTGAAACTAAGCGTCCTGGTGATGCGGTCCGGTGGTGGTACCAATGACCCCATTAGAGTACTTGTTCGCAATCGGTGCAGCAACTGTATTACCACCACGTCTCTTACGGCGAAGAACGATAAACCAAGTGAGTGGCTCAAGAATCACAACGCAAGCACCAAGAAAAATGAGGATGCCAATGTAAGCCCAACGCCATTTATCAGCCGGGTCCAAAATGTCGAATCCTTTAAAGATGTTGATAATAGAGAGGATGATGGTTGTGTATCCCACGGTGTGATGGTAGACATTCCAGTAGAATCGATACTTGTGGTCTGGCTTCGGCCTAAGAAGCAGAGCAAATACTTGAAGGGTGGCAAATGTGAAGAGTGCGATTCCAAGGTTACGATGGGTTGAGTAAGATGTGCCTAAAGAGTCGTTGCCAAGCTTGATTCCGGTGGCCCAACCGGCTACGCCGATAACGTAACCAGAGACTTGGAAGGCGATGTGGAGATAAAACCATGTTGGGTCGGTGAAGACTTTCATGTACCGAGCCATCATTGCTCCCATCGGCATTAGTACTCCCCAGCTTACCGCATTTAGTATTCCATGTGTCTGTTTTATTCATTAGCATTAGTTAGCAATAATTAGCTATTGGTTAATAGTTTCACATTCCAAAAAAAAAAAAAAAATTAACTGCATATTTGAAATTTAGGAATTTCTAACAATATGACTGTTTCATATGTCAATTTTTGATATTGGAAGAAAATACAGATTTTTCTAATTTTATCGAGAAAAACATAAAAACTATAAGTCAGTCAAATAAATTAGTTTGAATGTTCAATGTTCGTTGACAAAAAGAAAAAAATTGTTTAATGGTCTTTTAAATACTTGAGAGAGATTAATTAGGACCCGTTACTGAATTTTCATGAAGTCTACTAATAATAGTTTTCAAATATGTATTAATTTTAATTTGATTGTGGAAAGAGGAGACATATATTTGAGTTTGGTGAAAGTGAAAGTGAAACCGTGACGAGGAAACCCACTTTCTTTTTCAAAGAAAACCTAACAAATTCGTTGTTGATATTTTTGACTAACTTACAAGAAATATATTAATAATTTAATTCAATGGTTGGCTTAAAAAAAATACTGCCATCATTTCGTTGTATGTTGACGAACACGTCAATATCTGTTTGTCCTTATTACGGCAATTATTATTTGACAAATACAATATTTATTAAAGTAAAACTCGTTGTCTATTATTTTATTCTATTAGATTTTTTTTTATTCTCTTTGGCAATTCTTATAAATACTATATTATTACAAAAAATTGTTTCAAAAATTATCATCATAACTTTAAAATTCTAAGAATGCCACAAAATTTTAAATTTCGTAAAAATCATAAAAAAAAAGCTAGAAAAAATCATAAATGGTTTAATAAAATTTACTAAAGTTTAAGAATCCTTCATCTTTTATGGTAGTCTTATGACTTTTTCCAAATAATAAATACATTTGGTAATAAAATTTATTCTTCTGGTATTTTATAGTAATTAGATGTTCTAATATTTTAGGAAGAGAAACTTTCTTATCTAATGTTATTTTTTGGTTCGTTGTTAATAATTTATTTAGCTTTTAAATCGCTAATTTCTACAATTATCAGATTTAAAATGTTTTAACTAGAGAAAATGAGCACTCAAACATTCGACCCGTAGTTCCCGGAACACATCCCAAAACCTTAGATCAAACACACTTTCCTACCGAGCATGTCTCTTTTTAATATATCCGGAAATAAGTATTCTCAAATTTGTGCAATAGCAATCAAACAAGCGAACTTAAAAGTGAAGCAAGATAGAGAATTGGACTTACATTTCTCTTTCTCATCCTGTCACTTGAACCTCCACTAGCCGATGATTGTCCCGTCCGGAAATCAATCCGACCGGTCGATCTCATATTATCTCCCGACATTGGATGACCCTGAGGAACACTATTAGAGAGAGGACCCATTTGCCAAACCTGGTTGGTCGTGATCAAATTCGCCGGCAACTCAAGAGTCGCAAAGATCGTAGCCTCGCCGTTATCCAACGTCGCTGAGACGCGGCTCACGGGGAAACTAAGGTTTCCGCGTTGGATCGAGTAACTATTTATTGGAGAGGTATAGGCTTGGAACTGGCCACTGGAATTGGTGTAGGCGACGAGAGCTTGTGTCCCCAACATCTGAGCCCCACCTGGGTTAAGTCCCCAAGAAATCCAAGAAGAAGAAGAGGTTCCTGGGTGGCGATAGGCGATTGAAACGGTGCCGTTTTGCTCGTTGTATGTCCAGTGAAGGAACGAGCCAAGGGCTTGGAGGGGAGAGCACTGAGTGAAAGCGATGTTATTGGCGAACCTGTGGTTGTCACAAGTTGATTGGCCGTTCACGGTTAAGACAAGGAGTTGGAGTATTGTCCAAACAGCAAACAGAGATTTTGTTCGATCCATTTTTTGTTTTTCTCTCTGTTCTTTACTTGTGTTCTGTTTTTGAAGGTTAGATGAGATTTTGGAGTTTGAGGTTTTGAAGATATTTATAGAAATGTGTTAACGCGGATGCTTTTTTAAAGTCTACGGAAGCTGTTCTTTGTTGACTTGAATTTGTCTTTTTCGCTTTTGTTTTACTTTCTATTTTTCAGATATGACGTAAGGAAAACACTCAAATTTGTCATAATTTAAGGGTTGTTTTGTTTTTTTCTTTCTCCTTTTTAATAACTCGAGAAACATACGTGATTCATGCTATATTTTTTTTTTTAAAGCACGTTCAATAAATGGATTAATTTATTTACAAGTTTACAAATAAATACAAATTTGAGTATTTAAATGGATTAAGTTTACAAATAAATGACCAACATATGATCATCATATAAACTTTTTTTTAGCTTTATACGTCCACAAGAAGAATGTATATGCATAGAAAAAACTCAAATGATACATTTCTCAAAAACCTTCGGTAATATAGTTAATATGATATACGTATATTGAAAGTTTATAAAAAGACTAAAGTCAATAAAAATTGACGAGGTTATTTGTTAGTTGTCAAAGAAAAGGAAGACAAAAGAGAAATGCAAAAAGTTACAGTTTTTAATTAATACATTAGACTGTGGATTAGGTAGATTAGTTGGTAATCATCGTCTAATTCACTCACGTGTCTGGGTTCTGATTTCCTGGAGAGTAATTTAATTAAATTTCACAAGATTTCATTATGGGATTTTTAGTTTCCTTTAAAGAGAATTGAAGATTGCACAAAAGGATAGTCAAATGTATCGCAATACTCCACGCGTTCACATGTGGTCTTTAGTTCCTCTAATTCCTCTTCATTTAAAAAAGAAATCGTACCATATATATATATTTTTGGTCTAAATTTCCGTTCATAATAAAATACAAAGTAGAATACAGAGTGAGATATGAGGTGGAATATTAAGTTGATAGGTTCCGAATCTCTGGAGTCAAAACCCCAACACCGAAGAAATTTTAAGGATTTACAAAACTAAACAAAATTGATCTACTACTAGCTGGAAAGACAAACAACGATTTCCGAACAATCAAAACTAAATTGATAACACCGAGACTAGAGATTTAGCCTAAGAAGAAAAAACCATCGCCCAATCTAATGACAAAAAGAGAAACGAATTGACTCTAATTATATATATTTTTTTTGGATGAATGTTAAATTATATTCAAACCCGAAAAAATAACGTTTTTACATCTTTGATGCGAGCTTTAAATTAAAGAATTATTCTAAACAAAGATTAAGAACAGATCATGAAAAACTATTTCTCCACCTCAATCTTCTGGCTTTGATGCAAACCAAATTTGCATTCCATCTTCATACCGCATATCTCCAAGCAATCATATAGAAGTGAATCTATTGCGAATCCCTTTATCGATGAATTTTATCAGTTTCGTCACGGAATATGGATTGATTTCGTTCTTGCGAGCATTCCTTTCCCTCCACAACACATGTATTGTCATCTGAAATAAATACCGAAATATGAATCCCTTCACGCGAGTGGACTAAGAACGTGATAAAAGGTTGATCATTGTATTACAATCTGCCGAAAAATCTTGTTCCAAAACCCCCCCAGCCAAATTCTACCACACCTGTTTCGAATATGAACATGAGACGAACAAGTAATTTCGCGATTCCCTTGGGTCCTTATAAAGTACACATGTGGTGGACTCTAATTATATTGATACAACCAAATACATGAAAAGCCACAAGGAAAAGTTTCAAAATAGAGGGATCATGGCTCTCTCACTTGTTACTATGCAGTCATTCCTCTTAAAATGTGTAGGTGATGATTACTCAATCCAAACCAGACTTGTTAGTGGGTTCCAAAGGCACGAGTAGGGAGGTTGTCGAGGCACATGACAGGTCAAAGATGAAGTCATGATTTTGAACCTCAGTACCTCCGATCGTATGGGATCATATTTAGGAATTCCAAAAAAAACTAAAAGAACAAAGAGCAAGATTTTGAATCTTATCACAAAGCGTCATCAAAACCAGATTAATGATTGGATATCAAAGTTTTTATCTAAAAGGAGTAAAAAAATCCAAATAAATAAGTACAATCGGGAATGCCAACATATGTTATATCGTGTTTATGTTTACCCAAATCTACAACTACAAAACTGACTAGTGCAATGGCAAAATTTTGGTGGAGCTCAAATTGGTAACAAAGAAGTATGTATTGGTTGGCGTAGATAAAATTATGCCTCGATAAAATACATAGAAGGGTTGGTTTTCGAGAACTAGAGGATTTTGATACTGTATTATTGGCAAAATAACTATGAAAATTAGTGGGTAAACTGTAATCACTATATGTAAAGGTCTTCAAGACGTAAGAGGAAGTGATCTTAAGGATGAAGTGAGTACCAAAACGCAGAACTTGGAGATGGATAAGGTGGGCTTCACACAACAAAAGATGCATGCATAATGTGAAAAGAATGTGAAGTCCATACTCTCATCAGCTTATACGTATGACTCCGCACGTGTGAGACCTGCAATAAATTCCCAAGACGCAGAGAAAAAAGATGCGATCGTTCAAGGATGGTGTAGACTAAAAGCATCTAAAGGTGGCACCATAACATTGAAAGATCGAGATTTAACCTAATGGGAGCTCCCATTTATATTGTACTAGAGCAGCCATTGTAAAGAACAAGTGAAAGAAATATAAGAATGCTTCTCAAATAAAAACTATGTTTTGTTCATACATATCTGAATTGTTTTTTATCTTTATTTTGTTCTCACTTGATGTTTTTCTGATTATTATCATGGTACCAGAGCGCAATGAGAGAGTGAGTGATATGTTTCCGTTTCAAATCACATCAAAGTGTCTAGCTTTGTGTTCACAAAACTCACGGATCAAAACTACATGGGATGGAGGATCCATGTTGAGGCTCTCTTGAAAGGTCAGAAGCTGCTTTGTTTTGTCAATGGCAGTCAGAAACCCCCGTTGGAACAGATTCACGTGAAGTTTAACAATGAGTTGACAAAGGTTAGTAATCCTGACTATGAAGCTTGGTTACAAATGGACCAGCTAGTTCAATTGTGGTTGTATGGTATTTTGTCTGAAGAAGTTTTGGTTTATGTGTTTGGGATGAATACTGTTCGTGAAGTCTGGGTTATGTTGGAAGAAACTTTTAATCAGAGCTCAATGTCTCGAGAGTCTGATTTACTTGGTACGCTTTAGACTATGACAAAAGGATACAAAGACCTGAAGACATATTTGCGTGAGTATAAAGGTCACTACAAGAAAACACAGTTTTTGTGACTCTTTCTTTGGTCGCAAAAAAGTGGGACGGAAGTGTGACTAATTTACGACTACTTTGCGACTACTCGCAATGCAGTTGCAAAACAGTCGCAAATTAACGACGAAACAGACGAGTCACAAAAAGGTCTCAAATTTGCGACTGTTAAAAGACTTTCAAAAGTAGTCCCAAATTTGTGACTGATTTCTTCGCTTTAGCAACTCCACTCAATTTTTTTAAAATAAACATCAAATAATATACAAAAAAATTCTAAACCCTAAACCATCAAATAATATACAAAACATCAAATAATATACAAAAAAATTCAAGACTTACAATTTTTAAGATGTAATCATTTTATAAATCCTAAATTATAAACCCTAAACCTCTAACCCTTAATCATAAAATCTAAATCTTAAAGTTTAGGGTTTAGGATAACATGTACACTGATTTGCAAACCCAGCTTTTGTGACCAATTTGGAACTAAATTGTGACTACTTTTTAATAATAGTCACAAAATAGTCCAAAATTTGGGATTAGTTTGCAACTACACTCGATTTTTTTAGAAATCAATAAATTATAAACTCAAACCACAAACCCTTAACCCTAAACCCTAAACCTCTAACAATTAATCATAAACTTGATTTAAATCTTAAATTATAAACAACATCAAATAAATAAACATCAAATAATATACAAAAAAATTCAACACTTACAATTTTTTTAAATATAATTATTTTATAAATCCTAAATTCTAAACCCTAAACCTCTAACCCTTAATCATAAAATCTAAATCTTAAATTGTAAAATATATTTTTGAACAACTATATACCCAAAATCATTGTAAATTGATATTCAAATGATAGTTGCATAATTTAGCCCATTTTAGCATACATTTTAGTTAGCATTTTGTGACTTATTGCATTCATTTCTTTGTTTTTGGTATAGTTTGCATCCATTTTAGAGTTAGTGAGTCTTAGGTTAGTTTTTGCATATGTTTGTGTGCTATGGAGTCTTTTAGGTACCATTTGGAGCTTATGGAAGCTTTTTGGAGCTTGGAGGAAGATCACGGACTAGGAGGAACATACCCGAAGAACGGAGAAGGCAAACGAAAGAAGAAGAAAAATCCGCAGAGGCAAAATCGGCCGGAGGCATCGGCCGCAGGAGACCGATACAGAACGAAGAACTGAGGCAGAAGTCCATCGGCCAGCCTCCCACCGATACACCCGACCGATGCGAAGTTCTGGAAATCCGAGAGTTCCATCGGTGCGATGTATCGACCACATGACACCGATATGCCCGCTGAAAAACTCAACCCGATGGGTTGACCCGACCCGACCTGTATTTACTTAAGCAAATTAAGCCTAATTAGGCAAAAGACTCTTGTTTTTAGACTTAAGCAAAAACGTTTTTGAGAGCTTTGAAGGAGATTGCAAGAGATTCTTGAGTGATTTATGCAAGTTCTTGTTGGATTATATCATCTATCTATTTTCTTATCATCTTTTATGATTCTCAACACTTCCTTTATGGGATTTGTGGAGAAAACCATGTGTTGTGAGTAGTTTTCTAGGGTTCTTGGGTAAAGTAGATTAGGGTGATTTTAGGTTTGTTCTTGATGTTTAAGAGCTAGATTAGTTGATATCCTTTCTCATTGAGTGTTATTAATGCTGGATTAGCCTTGACAAAGTTGATTTAGATCATAGGGAATTTCTCGCCCGGAAGGTGTTCGATGAAATTCCCCAACCAATTCAATGAGTGCTTTTCATATCTTAGCCAACGGGAGTTGATGTCTAAGGTGAATTGTGGCTAAGTGGACTTGTTATTAATGCTTGTTAGTCATAGAATCGCGAACGGAAGTTTATGACGATTGATGACTAAGAAAGGGATTAATACCATTGACGTGGATTAATCTTTAGTAGTGTATCTAGGGCCTACGGAGGCAATTGATTGAATGTTTGAGTGTCTAGAATGGAGTGAGAATCACCCGAGTCGATTGCTTTACCCGAGAATTCGCTTGTTTAATTTTGCTATTTAACGTTTGAGCTTGTCTTGTTGCTCGTTTTAGTTTGCTAAACTACTTGTTTATTTTTCTGTTTTTGTATATTTCAAATTGTCCGATAAAAACCAAAACCCGATATTTGCTTAGATTAGATAGCATCCTGTATTCTTAGTGCGTCGTTCTTATTTCCCTGTGGATTCGATCCCAAAGTGCTACAATGACATGCCATTAGATTGAGGCATTGTGCACAATGGGTTAATTGTGCGAATCGTAAAAAGTTCATTATCAATTTGGCGCCGTTGCCGGGGAGATTAGCAATAGCCATTAGGATTTGGATGCTATTTGAGACTAAGGTCTTGACTTCTACTAACTTTTTATTTTCTTCTTTTTTGCTTCTTAGAGTCGATGGCCATGGATTACAATGATTGGCCACAAGAAGAGGATGCCACATTTGATGAAAGCATTGATGATGAGCCATATGTGGAGCCACCATTTGATGAAAGTGTACTCACATCAGAACAAAAAGTAGAGTTGGATGAGCTTTGCAAAGAAAACCCGACATTGACAAGGAGTAATCTCGCGATTATGATCCGTTTGAACCTCATGTCACGTCGGGCAGCGCTTGAGGGAAGGGAGCTCACATTTATTGAGATAAAGATAGCTCATGCACTCGAAGAGGTAATTTATTGGGTTCCACCATGCCAACTAGAAGGTATTTTTGACACAACCTTTGAAATCGTTGATTATGAGGATAGTCACTTGCCTTGCATTGAAGATGTAGCTTCTAGTTCACATGCTCTCAAGCTCATTAATGAATGCTGTGATTTAATATGTGAGTCTCAAATACTAGAAACCTTAAGAGTAGAAAAGCTTGCTAGTGATTATCATGAAGTATGTTTTGATATTAATTATCTATGTGCTTTGAATGATCATGATATCGAGTTTAAGCTTTCAATGCCTGAGGAATCTAGTTCTCTTCTTGAAAAATCTTACCTAGGGGATGTGCTTGATGTAGATAAGATCTTGAATGAGATAGATGACCCTAAGGTTGAGATGAAATCTAGGAAAGAGGATGTGTTTTACATGATTGATGGAGATGAAGTTGACTCGTTTAAACATGAAATCGACTTTATTTTTCCTTCAAATGCATTTGGTCCTCGTGAACATCTCATCATCAAGGAAAATTCCAAGATGTATGCTATATTTTTAGTAACCTTTCTTGATGTGAGTTATGCCTCTTTGCCATGGGTAGTCGTGTGCCATGTTGCATATTTTGTTTCGTGTCTTGACAAGAGAAGGACCAAAGGTGCATTGGCTCAACCTTTTGATTCTCATGATTAACAGTTGAAACGTCAAGCTTAGCGACGTAAAACAAGCGCTCTTGGGAGGCATTCCCATGACTATCTTTGTATATATTTTCGTTCTTTCTTGTTCCTTTTGATGTTTTTGTTTGATGTTTATAGTTTTCTTGGGTCCAAGGTCGTGGTGCTTAATGCATGAATGGGTAGAGCTACAGCACGTCACACTCCTCTCCAATCCAAAGGTATGATCCAAACTCCATTTCATTGTACATACTTTTGCATATTTTTACCTTCTCTTTGATTTGTGTTGCACCGAGACGTTGCAATTCAAGTTCGGGGGAAGGATTTGTGTCTTTTGATATTGTGTTTTGTGATCTTATTTTTCTTTTCGCATATTTGAGTCTCATTCATTCATATAAGTGCATATAAAAACCAAAAAAAAAAATATTTAGTTGCATTTTGCATGTTTAAGATTGAGTCTAGATGCATATAGGTTTGCATTCACTTGCATTGGGAGAATTATCCATGTAGAATATAAACTTAAGAGCTTGAATTAATGCCCTCGTTAGGAGTTCTTTGATGCATTTGAGCGATCACGAAGTTAAGGATGATCCATGCTTTGATCTTGCGGTTTGAATGTTTTTGTCTTGGTTGAAGCATGCTTTGAATTGAATCTAACTCTATTTACATGAACTCTAATCTTGACTTGAAATTATCATGCTTGTACATTGAAAAGTTGAACTCATGGATGTCATATACATATTTGAGCTATCTTACCCCTTTTTACCACTCTCTTGTTAGCTCAAATAGCTGATTCCCATATTTGGAACGGTTAACCACACCCTTAACTAAGCCTTTCCTTCAAGCCTTCATCTCTTGTGTGTGTCGTGAGGCCTAATTTTGAATGAACTTAGCAAAAAGTGTTGAGTTTGGAACGACAAGGAGTTGATAGATAGGTTGGTGATTTGGGTGTTGATGTAAAGAAAAGAAAGTGTGGAGAAAGGAAAAGATTGAGAAAAAGGATAGGGGAAAGTAAAAAGTTTGGATTGGTTGGTATGAAAATGTGGAATAGCTCTAGGGGTTGCAAGTATAAGTCTCTATGTGTGTAGAAGAAAGAAAGAGCCAAAAGAAAAAAAAATATATATATATATATGGCTAAGGCATCTAAATGATGATTGAGAGACTAGTTATGAAAGTGAAAAAGAGCTAAAAGAAAAAAGATGAAGAACCAATCCATTTGTTGAAAGAGAAGAAGAAAAGAAATGTGGTCTAAGAAGGCAAAATGCCTTGTGATATGGGTAGTTTAGAATGGATCTTGATGAGTTTAGAAATAGGAGTGGAGTTCATATTGGGGCATTGGGTAGACGGATGTCATCCTTGTACGCATCAATTGTTCTTTACTCTTAGCATTTTGCCAAAGTTCATTCTTTCGTGAGAGATCTCATTGCATTGGAATACCCACATGATTGAGATTATTTTCATCTCAAAACCTTTTTCCTAAGCCAAATGAGTTCACTTGATTTTTATTAAGCATGATTCACCATTGTACTTAATGAATGTTAAAGAGTTAGAGGATATGATTACTTGCAGATGCTAAGGCTTATACCAAATTCGTGTAGCGACGAGTATGGCTAAATCTTTTGAAGTAGAGGTTGTTTGTGCATCACATAACTACTACCAAGGGCATTGAATTGAATTCTTTTGTTAATATTCTCGGATATGATATCCCGCATTCCAACCTCTTCTTCGATTTGTTCTTGTTTGTTTGCTTGCGGACAAGCAAAAGGCAAGTTCGGGGGATTTGATAGTTGCATAATTTAGCCCATTTTAGCATACATTTTAGTTAGCATTTTGTGACTTATTGCATTCATTTCTTTGTTTTTGGTATAGTTTGCATCCATTTTAGAGTTAGTGAGTCTTAGGTTAGTTTTTGCATATGTTTGTGTGCTATGGAGTCTTTTAGGTACCATTTGGAGCTTATGGAAGCTTTTTGGAGCTTGGAGGAAGATCACGGACTAGGAGGAACATACCCGAAGAACGGAGAAGGCAAACGAAAGAAGAAGAAAAATCCGCAGAGGCAAAATCGGCCGGAGGCATCGGCCGCAGGAGACCGATACAGAACGAAGAACTGAGGCAGAAGTCCATCGGCCAGCCTCCCACCGATACACCCGACCGATGCGAAGTTCTGGAAATCCGAGAGTTCCATCGGTGCGATGTATCGACCACATGACACCGATATGCCCGCTGAAAAACTCAACCCGATGGGTTGACCCGACCCGACCTGTATTTACTTAAGCAAATTAAGCCTAATTAGGCAAAAGACTCTTGTTTTTAGACTTAAGCAAAAACGTTTTTGAGAGCTTTGAAGGAGATTGCAAGAGATTCTTGAGTGATTTATGCAAGTTCTTGTTGGATTATATCATCTATCTATTTTCTTATCATCTTTTATGATTCTCAACACTTCCTTTATGGGATTTGTGGAGAAAACCATGTGTTGTGAGTAGTTTTCTAGGGTTCTTGGGTAAAGTAGATTAGGGTGATTTTAGGTTTGTTCTTGATGTTTAAGAGCTAGATTAGTTGATATCCTTTCTCATTGAGTGTTATTAATGCTGGATTAGCCTTGACAAAGTTGATTTAGATCATAGGGAATTTCTCGCCCGGAAGGTGTTCGATGAAATTCTCCAACCAATTCAATGAGTGCTTTTCATATCTTAGCCAACGGGAGTTGATGTCTAAGGTGAATTGTGGCTAAGTGGACTTGTTATTAATGCTTGTTAGTCATAGAATCGCGAACGGAAGTTTATGACGATTGATGACTAAGAAAGGGATTAATACCATTGACGTGGATTAATCTTTAGTAGTGTATCTAGGGCCTACGGAGGCAATTGATTGAATGTTTGAGTGTCTAGAATGGAGTGAGAATCACCCGAGTCGATTGCTTTACCCGAGAATTCGCTTGTTTAATTTTGCTATTTAACGTTTGAGCTTGTCTTGTTGCTCGTTTTAGTTTGCTAAACTACTTGTTTATTTTTCTGTTTTTGTATATTTCAAATTGTCCGATAAAAACCAAAACCCGATATTTGCTTAGATTAGATAGCGTCCTGTATTCTTAGTGCGTCGTTCTTATTTCCCTGTGGATTCGATCCCAAAGTGCTACAATGACATGCCATTAGATTAAGGCATTGTGCACAATGGGTTAATTGTGCGAACCGTAAAAAGTTCATTATCATCAAACCTTATATGTTCTTAAAGTTTAGGGTTTAAGGTAACATGTACAATAATTTGCAAACCCAGTTTTTGTGACTAATTTGCGACTAATTTTTAATAGTAGTCACAAAATAGTCTCAAATTTGGGACTAATTTGCAACTCTACTTGATTTTTTTATACAAATCAATAAATTCTAAACTCAAACCACCAACCCTTAACCCTAAACCCTAAACCTCTAACCATTAATCATAAACTTGATCTAAATCTTAAATTTTAAGCTTAATCTTACACATAAACATCAAATAATATAAAAAAAATTCAAAACTTACAATTTTTTAAATATTATCATTTTTATCCCTTTTATAAATCCTAAATTCTAAACCCTAAACCTCTAACCCTTAATCATAAACTATAAATCTTAAATTGTAAACTAGATCTTACACATAAACATCAAATAATAAACAAAAAATATAACACTTACAAAAATTTCAATCTAATCATAACATCTACTAAGTGTTACATGTGTTTTATAAGGAATGATTTTGAAAGATAAAAATTCTCTCAAAATTTATTTATTTTTAAGTTTTAACATATTTTTGAACTATTATATACACAAAATCATTGTAAAGTCATATTCAAACTTTCTAGGTTCTTAAAGTTTAGGGTTTAGGGCAAAGATTTTTGATTGTCACAAAATAGTCTAAAATTTGCGACCGTTTAGCAACCCCAGTCGTTTTTTAATAGTAGTCACAAAATAGTCCCAAATTTGCGACTAATTTGCGACTAAATGACAAAAATAATGAAAGCTTCTCATTGGCTAATTCATTTAGACGAGGATTGAGATCCTCCACCGTTGATTGGTTTAATCCAACGGTGGAGGATTTAAACTGCTTTATTTATTATTTTTTAAGTAATTTTTTTCCCTTCTTCTTCTTCTTCTTCTTCTTCTTCGGAATTTGTTGCCGTGAAACTTCATGTCGGAGGAGGATGAGGAGGCGGCGGCTTCATCTCGGAGAAGGAGGAGGAGACAGCGGCTTCATCTTGGAGAAGGAGGAGGAGGCGGCGGCTTCATCTCGGCGGTTTCATCTCGGCGGCTTCATCTCGGCTTCATTTCCTCTTTCCAGATCCAGCCGCCGGCGAAGGAGAGGATGGAGAAGAGGAGGAGACCCACGTGGATGAAGAAGAGGATGGAGAAGAGGAGGAGACCACCGGCGAAGAAGGCTCACTGACGAAGGATGGCTCCGATATGTTTTTTAAAATTTTTTTGTAATGAATTAATTAAATAAATAATTTTTTTAATAATTTTTTTTACAAGTAGTCGCAAATCGGTCTCTAAATTAGGACTGATAATGGGTGTCATATATTAGTCGCAAAAGAGCGACTGTTTTGTGACTACAGTATTTAGCGACGAAATATTTGTGACTAAATTTTTTAGTCCCAAAATGGTCGCAAATGAGTCATTTGCGACCATTTTGGGACTATTTTGGTAGTCGCAAAAACTGTGTTTTCTTGTAGTGGGTGTGTGTGACCAGTTAAGCTCGATTGGGAAATCGGTGACTGAATCGATGAAGATCTATCTTCTTCTTCAGAGTCTTAGAAGGGACTGTGAGTCGTTTACCACTTCGATTCAAACATCTATGCATAAACCACCGGTTCCCACATACATTGAAGTGGTTTCTCAGCTTATTAGTTTTGACAGTCGTATCAAAGCATACACTACTTTTGCTATGAATCCTCAGCTTGTTTTTCAAGTTCAAGGTTCATCTTTTGAAGATGGTTTCTCTCACATTGGTGGTGTTAATCCTCATATGGTCTTTCATGTTCAGGGTTCGAATTCTGGTGGTAATTTCTCTCAGGCTCCTCTTCCTAACTAGAATTCAAACTACAATGGATACAAAGGTAGAGGTGGATATCGTGGTGGTTTCCGTGGTCGAGGTGGTTTCTCTTCACAAGGTCGAGGTTTCTCTCAACATGTTAACATTTGGCAAGGCCATGAATCTTCTTCTAATCATCAACGTCCCACTTGTAAAATATGTGGCAGAGTTGGTCATGTGGCTTTGAAATGATAGAATTGTTTTGACAATAACTATCAAGATATTGATGTTCCACAGTCTATTCCACATGCTTTTGTTGCAGTGCACATCTCCACTACTGGTCAATCTCAAAGGGTTTGGTATCCAGATTCTGGAGCTACTATACATATTACTAAATCTACAGAGAATCTTCAGGACCATACCAACTATTCTGGTGTTGAGATGTGATATTGTTTGATGGCTCCTTTTTACCGATCACTGATGTCGGGTCAACTTCTTTGCCAACTCCTGCATGTAATTTATCCTTGAATAATGTCTTAGTTTGCCCTGGCATTCAAAAACCTCTCTTATCTATATCCAAATTGTGTGATGACAACCCTTGTGGTGTCTATTTTGATGCTAATAATGTCTGTATATTGGATAAAACTACACAAAGAGTGTTGACTCAGGGAAAAAACATGATAACCTATATCGGTTGGAGAATCCAAGAACCATGGCATTTTACTCTTCACGTCAGCAGGTGGTTAGTGAAGATGTATGGGATATGCGGTTTGGCCATCCTAATGCTCATATTCTCCAACATTTGAAGAGTTCGAAGGCTATTTTAAGTATTAAGTGTTCTAGTTCTGCTTGTGAACCTTGTCAAATGAGCAAAAACTCTAAACTCTCTTTCTCTGACTCTGAATTTTGGGCTAAAGAACCTTTGGAAAAGATTCATTGTGATATGTGGAGTCCTTCCCCTTATGCTTTAGTACAAGGCTTTAAGTTTTATGCTATCTTTGTTGATAATCATTCTCGTTACTATTGGTTTTACCCTCAGCAAGCCAAATTAGACTTCTTCCTTACGTTTGTGAAATTTTAGAGTTTGGTTGAGAATCAGTTTGACAGGAAAATTAAAATATTTCAAAGTGATGGCGGTGGAGAATTTACTAGTAACCAACTGAAAGAACACCTTACTGCTCATGGGATCCAACATTATATTTCTTGTCCCTATACCCCACAACAAAATGGGTTAGCAGAACGACACCACATGCATATAACAGAGTTGCGGCTTGCTATGATGTTCACAAATAATTCTCCTTTCTCTTATTGGGTAGAATCATTCTACATTGCAACATATCTTATCAATCTTCTTCCCTCTCAGGTTCTAAAGCTTCAAAGTCCTTATGTTTTATTTCATCAGAAACCTGTTTATACAGCTCTACGCACCTTTGGATGTGCTTGCTATCTATGTCTTAGACCGTATACTGAAAATAAGTTTGATCCAAGATCTTTACAATGTGTTTTTCTTTGTTACAATACCCAATACAATGGATATAGATGGCAATTGGCATGATCTATATTAGCAGACATGTGATCTTTGATGAGTTATGCTTCCCTTTAAAACAAATCGCACCCGTGTCTTCATCGCATATTGTTACTCCTTTGGTTACATCTTGGTATAAATATGTCTCTTCTCCTGGAGTTGTACCTCAAGTACCTCTCTCACGATTTTTGGATCTATAGAAGTCACTTTCACCAACTCCTGCTCAGTCATCTTGTAAAACTATTACAGATGTGTCTACTACAGAGGAAGGGGTGTGTTCTGGGCGTACGACAGACCCTGATTCTGATCCTATAGGTGACAACTCTCCCTTTCCTTATAATAGGCCAGATACATCGAGTTCTCACACAAGAGATTATGTCCCTCAGAATGCTCATCCTATGAGGTGTGTCTAAGCCTAATACAAGATATGTTCTCTTTACATGTAATACTCTCCCATATATTCACCGGACAGTTGCAGAGGCTCTCACACACCCTGGTTGGAGAAAAGCAATGCAAGATGAAATGCAATCTATCTTTGAGAACAAGACTTATGATCTGGTTCCTTTTGATGCAAACATGAATGTGCTTGGCTGCAAGTGGGTCTTTATAATCAAATTGAATGCTGATGGTTCACTGGATAAGTTGAAGGTTCAACTAGTTGCTAAAGGGGTTGATGCAAACATCCTGTTGTTCGTACAACTACCATTCACATTGTTCTCTATGTTCCTACAGCGAAACAATGGCCTATCACTCAACTTGATGTTAAAAAAGCATTTCTACATGGTGATCTTCAAGAGAGTGTGTTTATGATGCAGCCTCCAGGATTTAAAATACTACAATACCATCTCATGTTTGTTATCTAAAGAAGGCTCTCTATGCCTTGAAACAAGCTGCATGTGTTTGGTTTGATAAATTGAGTAATTACTTACTTGAATTTGGATTTTTCTGCAGTAAAGCTGATCTGTCTCTCTTTGTGCACCTTTCTTGATCCACACTTGATCTTGGAAAGCACAAAAGCAACCAATAGTCTCGAGATCATCAACTGAGGCAGAGTATATAGCTTTAGCTGAAACATCTACATAACTTACTTGGGTTTCATCTGTGTTGCGAAATTTCGGAATTTCTCAATCCAAGCCATCCAGATTGCGCTGTGACAATTTTTATGCTGTTCACCTCACGTTCAATCATAAGTTTCATGTTCATACTAAAAACGTTGAAATCGACTACCACTTAATTCAAGAAAAAGTGTCTCTTGGCGTGATTGAAACCTGCCACATTCCAGCTAAGTTTCAACTTGCAGATGTGTTTACTAAATCTCTTCCCTGAATTCCATTTGAAACTCTTTGTGGCAAACTTGGTGTTTGTCTTCCACCAACCCAAGTTTGAGGGGGGGGGGGGATGTAAGAGGATGTGATCTCAAGGATGAAGTGAGTACCAAAACGCATAACTTGGAGATGAATAAGGTGGGCTTCACACAACAAAAAAAGATTCAGACCCAATGTGAAAAGAATGTGAAGCCCATACTCTCATAAGCTAATACGTATGAATCCGCACGTGTGAGACCTGCAATAAATTCCCAAGATCATAAGCAGAGAAAAGAGATGCGATCGTACAAGGATGATGTAGGCTAAAAGCATCTACATGTGGCACCATAACATTGAAAGATCGAGATTTAACCTAATGGGAGCTCCCATATATATTGTACTAGAGCAGCCATTGTAAAGAACACGTGAAAGAAAAATAATAATGTTTCTCAGACAAAAACTTTGTTTTGTTCATACATATCTGAATCATTTTTCATATTTATTCTGTTTTCACTTGATGTTTTCTTGATTATTATCACAAAAGTCAATATTTTCGGAACACTGACCTTTTATACCTATCAAATCTTACTCCCCTTT
Organism: Eutrema japonicum; assembly: GCA_030161315.1. NCBI lineage: Eukaryota > Viridiplantae > Streptophyta > Magnoliopsida > Brassicales > Brassicaceae > Eutrema > Eutrema japonicum. The sequence goes on from BSQW01000011.1 coordinate 42,580,736, forward strand.
GTATGGATATATAAACATTATTTCGGTTAGACCTGGTAAAAAAAAGCTAATTAAAAGAGTTGGTTTAGGTTTTTCTATATGTATGGAATGATTTTTGGATACCATTTTTCGTTTGAAGTCAGCTAAATATGCAAAATGCATAATTATTCTCCTAATCTCATGGTTAATCATAAGATTAACCCTGTGACACGGATGTCGAATATGGCATTACTAAACACAATCATTGACCTGACAGATTTTGCACTTATTCGTAGTATGCTAATAAGTAGCATTTATAAACTAAATACTTTAGAATGACACTTTACAAAGACGACAAGATATACAATTAAGTCATGATATTGTACTGAACATGATTTTCCATCTACCGGTCCTAACATGCATTTTTATGGACCATAAGTGAGGAAATTACATGCTTATACATCATCCAAAAATACGTCATTTTATTTGGAAAGCCATGTTGGGGATAAATAATTTTTCTTAGGACATGCGAATCACATGATAACATGTGTCATAGTAGAATATACGGCAACTTATCCTAAGATTGCATCGCTAAGAAAAGATACAGTTACGAGGCTAGGTAGTCAAACTTTAGGACAAGTTAGGACATGTCATGAGCCACCACCTTTTCTCAAAACTATACTTGAGTAACGGGAGTGGGACGTAAGAAGATGAGTGGTTCCAAAATAATAAGTAGTCACTTTCTCCCAAAACCATTCTCGAATAGCGGGAGTGCGGGAGTGGGAAGTAAGCAGACGAGTGACTCGGGCAGAAACATGTAGACACCCGGACTACACATACATAAACTGGGCAGTAATGCCCGATAAGGTAAGATCCCAAACAAACGGGCAACAATACCCGGAAAGGTAAGAATAACCCGATATTCCTTATAAGATTATCGGGAAAGGTAAAGGATAATGCAATACGTAGGAATATTTGTAGTTTCCCTAAAAAAACTACGCGTATTTCAAAATACTCGCGCCTAAGATTTAATAAAGACTCGTACCACACGGTTTTAGGCACACATAGACAGACGAAAGTGACTCAACATGGTGTCTAGGGAGACATGCAACATGGGATGTTCAGACCACGCAAAGCCAAAGCCGCTGGAACATAGTACGAATGACTCAGCATGGGATAGAGCCGATTGATGGCAGGACTTGGTGCAGAAAATCACTCAATTATGTCGTACCAGGCTGTTACACCCTTGTCCGAAGGATCTCTCAAAGAAGGCGGTAAGGCTGGATAATCCTTGAATCGAAATTCAAGGCGGTGATGAACGCAACACCGGGAACGTGGAGCAGGCTCGAAGGCGTGGGAATCCACCCGAAAATCCTTCCAACACTCAGCTCGCTATGGACGCTCTCGACACAACGAACGGTAGAACGGCTGCCCACAAAGAGAGATGGTGATCTCTTTGATAAACCAGTTTCGAAAATCACTTAGAAATCCACTAAGCAAAAATCGGAAGTTTGAGAGAAAATAAGTTTGCTTTTTGATTGATAAATTCTCTAATGGTCACAATGACCTTACACGAAATGATAAAGGAAAAGAGGGGAGTCAAAGAGACTAAACCACCTCGAAAATACAAAGCATCACTCGAAAATGAGAGTTGAAAATGTTTGGGAAAATGTGTAATAAATGCAGAAATTGACTAAGGAAAAATCGCAAGTCCCTTGGTCTTCTTGAGGGATTTTTCCGCGGAATTTGTTGCGGGATTTTTGCTGCGGGATTTTGGGCTTGCGGGAAGAAGTGTTCAAAGGCCTCGTTAAAAACCTTGTCATGTAAAACCCGTTGGGTAAAAACCGTGACTAAGGAAAATAGCACACTTGGACTTGTATCGAAACCAATGCGGTTCGAGGCACTTCTTCCCTCAAACCCACGGCTTCATGAACATGTCGAACGAGTCCTCCAAGTGCATCCTTAAGCTTCCTCGCCTTAGCTCTCGTCATTGCTCCTTCCGGGATATGCAACGCTTCCTCGGGATCAATTTCCTTCTCGCCAAATGTTTCCCCGGGAAGTTCCCCGGGAAGTTGATTAACCTCCGTTGAGCCGTCTAGGATCATATCATGCCCCTCCTCTTCAAAAGGATTTGTCCTCAAATCTGGACTATCTGCAACAAAAGGAATCAAGTCAGAAACATTGAAACTCGAGCTAATAGAATACTTACCTTGCAAATCGATGACGTAGGCGTTGTTGTTGATCCGTTTGATTACACGGAATGGACCATCCGTCCTTGGCATAAGCTTAGATTTCCGTTCGTCCGGAAAACGTTCCTTCCGTAAATGAACCCAAACAAGATCACCCGGTTCAAAAATTTGCTCACGCCGGCCTTTGTTAGCTTGCCTTCGGTATTGTTCGGTTCTCTTTTCGATGTTCAACCGTGCTTGTTCATGCAATTGTTTCACGAGCTCAGCTTTCCTTTGTCCATCAAAACTCAAACGCTCATTGGAAGGTAACTCGGTTAGATCCAAAGGAGTAATAGGATTAAAGCCATAAACTAATTGAAACGGTGAAAATTTAGTGGCGGAATGAACAGCATGGTTATAAGCGAATTCAACATGTGGTAAACAATCTTCCCATGTCCTAATGTTCTTTTTAATAACAGCACGCAAGAGAGTAGACAAAGTTCTATTCACTACTTCCGTTTGCCCGTCAGTTTGCGGGTGACAAGTTGTTGAAAACAAAAGTTTAGTGCCTAACTTAGACCACAACGTTTTCCAAAAATAGCTTAAAAATTTAGTGTCGCGGTCGGAAACTATTGTCCTAGGCATGCCATGCAAACGTATTACTTCCCTAAAGAACAATTCTGCAACTAAGGATGCATCATCTGTTTTATGACAAGGGATAAAGTGAGCCATTTTCGAAAATCTATCAACTACCACAAAAATGGAATCTCGACCTTTCCTAGTTCTAGGCAATCCAAGAACGAAATCCATAGACACATCAACCCACGGAACAGTAGGGATAGGTAAAGGAGAGTACAAACCTTGCGAACTTACCTTGGATTTGGCTTGCTTACAAGTGACACAACGTCCGCAAATTCGTTCTACGTCCTTTCGCATATGCGGCCAATAGAAATGTGCTTGCAACGTACTCAACGTTTTGGCGACTCCAAAATGTCCCATAAGTCCTCCTGCATGTGATTCCCTAACAAACAATTCTCGCAAAGAACAGTGAGGCACGCAAAGTCGATTTTTAAAGAAAAGAAAGCCATTGTGTCGAAATTTTTTTTCAAAGGCATTTTTCTCGGTTGCGTGATAAACTTCTTTAAAATCGGGATCATTAGAATATAAATCCTTAATTTGTTCAAATCCCAGCAATTTAGTCTCAAGAGTAGAGATGAGAACATACCTCCTTGACAATGCATCGGCAACTACATTGTCCTTACCTTGTTTATACCGGATGACGTATGGAAATGTTTCGATGAATTCGACCCACCGTGCATGACGTTTATTCAGCTTTTGTTGACCCTTGAGATGTTTGAGAAACTCATGGTCTGTGTGGATCACGAACTCTTTAGGCCATAGGTAATGTTGCCACGTTTGCAACGCTCGTACCAACGCGTAGAGCTCCTTATCGTACGTCGGGTAATTCAAGGTGGCTCCTCCAAGCTTCTCGCTAAAGTAAGCGATTGGTTTCCTTTCCTGCATAAGAACAGCACCGATACCTATACCAGAGGCATCACATTCAATTTCAAAAGTCTTAGAAAATTAGGCAAAGAGAGAAGTGGGGCGTTGGTAAGCTTGTCTTTCAACGCTTGGAATGCGGTTTCTTGTGCTTCTTCCCATTTGAATCCAACGTCCTTCTTGATAACTTCGGTTAGAGGTGCGGCCAATGTGCTGAAATCCTTCACAAAGCGCCGGTAAAAGCCTGCAAGTCCATGGAAACTTCTTACTTCGCCCACGGATTTTGGACTAGGCCAATCGCGGATAGCCTTCACCTTTTCTTCATCGACCTTGATTCCCTGTGCACTTACAACAAAGCCTAGGAAAACCAAGTTATCCGTACAAAAAGTACACTTCTTCAAATTTGCATAAAGCTTTTCCTTCCTAAGAATATCCAAAACAGCCCTAACATGCGTAACATGCTCGTCTATGTCCTTACTATACACTAGGATATCATCAAAGTATACAACGACAAAGATCCCTATAAATGATCGCAAGATATGGTTCATTAACCTCATGAATGTACTAGGTGCATTAGTTAACCCGAAAGGCATCACTAACCATTCATACAACCCATGCTTAGTCTTAAATGCTGTTTTCCACTCATCCCCCTCTTTCATCCTAATTTGATGATAACCGCTTTTAAGATCGATTTTAGAAAATATGCAAGACCCGTAGAGTTCATCTAACATATCATCTAAACGAGGAATAGGATGGCGATACTTTACAGTGATATTATTGATGGCGCGACAGTCGACACACATACGCCACGTTCCGTCCTTCTTCGGAACAAGCAAAACCGGTACCGCACAAGGACTCATGCTTTCACGGATATGTCCTTTTTCCATAAGTTCCGTGACTTGCCTTTGAAGTTCCTTAGTCTCCACAGGATTAGTCCTATATGCTGGGCGGTTTGGAAGAGCAGCCCCGGGCACAAAATCGATTTGATGTTCTATTCCCCGGATCGGCGGTAATCCGTGCGGATTGTCATCGGGGAAGACATCTTCGAAATCCTTTAAAACAGAAATTATCTTGCTCGGGAGCTCCGGCTCAATGTCAGTATAACTCATAAGAGTTTCTTTAAACATAAGAACAATAATAGATTTCTTTGTAAACAAAGCTTGTTTTACCTCACTCGGTTTCGCGAAAAGAGTCGAATTCTTTACGGTTTTTATTTCGGCGGTTGCCTTTGGAGATGTGATCGAAATCATACCTGTGTTGGCTTGGGATTGGTCGGTCTGAATGTTACTCTTAGCCTCAGCCTCTTTCTTCTTATCACGCAGTTTCTGGTCTTGGTAAATCTCAAGAGGAGTCATAGGAACTAATACCACTTTTCTTCCCTTATGCGTGAAAGAGTGCTTATTGGTGATACCGTCGTGAATCACCTTGCGGTCAAATTGCCAAGGTCGACCCAGCAATATATGCCCAGCCTCCATAGGTAGCACGTCGCAAAGGACTTCATCCACGTAACTCCCTATAGACAAAGGAACGGAAATTTGTGTCGTTACCTTTAAGTGTCCCTCGTTGTTTAACCATTGAAGGTAATACGGTCGGGGATGTTTCGTCACTTCTAGACCCAGCTTCTCCACAAGTGTAGTGCTTGCCACATTCGTACAGCTTCCACCATCGATGATAAGGCTACACACTTTCCCTTTTACTCGGCATCTAGTGTGAAATAAGTTTTCCCGTTGTTCTTCTTCCTTGGGACGATCTTGGATAAGTAACGCTCTTCTTGCCACTAGTAGCTCTCCATAATTAGCTTCCTCTGCGGTCTCCTCGAAAGCTTGTGAGACCTCACAATCTTCTTCCGCTTCCGATTCTATCTCCCCGTCTCCTCGAAGAATCATAGTTCGTTTATTCGGACATTCTTTGGCCATATGCCCGCGGCCTTGGCACTTGAAGCATCGAAGATCGGTACTCTTGGTTTGAGAAGTCTCAGCCTTCTCATTAGGATTCCGAACATATGTTGGAGTGAAAGGTTTCGAATCCGTCCCTGCCCTTGTATCTATTCTCGGCCGAAAACCGGGCTTTTCTTGGATCGGATTAGGTCGAATGCTAGAACCGTAGGAGGGTCTTGTTGTATTCCTCCTCTTGAGTTGTCTTTCAATGATGTTTGCCTTTTGCAGCATCTCCTCAAGATCCCCATAGTGCTGTAGTTCCAGCAAGTCTTGAATCTCACGGTTAAGGCCTCCCAAAAACCGCGACATAGTGACTTCATTATCTTCCAAAAAGCGAGCACGTGTCATGGGCATTTCCAGCTCTTGGTAATATTCCTCGACACTCCGTGCTCCTTGAACAAGTCGTCGTAACCTGTTGTGAAGGTCACGTTGGTGATGACTAGGAATGAATCGTTTGCGCATAATAATTTGCAATTGCCCCCAAGTCACGATTGTATCCTCGCCATTACGCCTCCGCGAAGTTACCAATTGTTCCCACCAACTTAGTGCGTAATCATAGAACTCCGTCACGACAGCACGCACTTTTTGAATTTCCGTAGCTTCACTGCCATCGAACACCAAATCAACTTTGATTTCCCACGCCAAATATGCATCCGGATCATTCTTCCCGTGGAAAGGAGGAATTTTTGCCAAAACACCTCTCGTGTTTACTCGTCTCAGCCTCCTTGGGTAATTACCGGAGGAATGATCGTCGGAACCATGCTGTCTAATTCGCCGTGGTCGGCCATGATTCTCGTGATCGGAAAAATCCTCATAGTACTCATTCCCATTCAACGGTCGATCGGCGTGATTGTTTTGAGGACCATTTGCCGGGTTGTTTCGCGGGATCGCGGGATTTGTTGGTGCTGGGACTGTCTCGGCAACTCTCAATAGTTCTCTCTGCATAAGGTCCATGCGGGTTGTCATCTCACCAAGCAGCCTAGTGATCTCGTTAGTAGCTGTTTCATGGACCGGTTTGCCATCGGGCAAAAGTTTAGCGCCTAAATCGGTGATTAAACGAGTCACTTCTTCCATGACGGCCTGATTATTTGGTGAACTCGATTCGGAAGTGTCCTCCGACATATTGGTACCTGAAATCAAGACACAAACACGTGAGTAATCGGAAAAATTTTAAACGCAGAAATTAACAAACCAAAAAAAAAATTTGATTGTGATCGAGAGATTGTGGAGATGGTTGAGGGGAATCGGCGATGGTCGAGGGAAAACGACGATGGTTGATTACGGTCAGACTCCTCGGATAATCCCTCGGATTTATGCTTGTCACGGCCTGATCTTTCCCAGAAATTTTCCCGGTCTCGGATTTTCCCGGAAAACTCCTCGGTCTTGTGATTTTCCCGAAACCAAAACTTCCTCGGACTCGCGATTGATGCCAAAAAATTTCCGAAAATTTCTGTTCCTTAGTTCCTTGCAAAAAAACAATTAAACCCAAACAAACACAGCTTAGGTCGATTCCAGTAATTAAACACAATCAACCCAGATTTTTTTTTTTTTTTTTTTGAATTTAGGAGATGAACGATTTTCGAAAAAAATTAAAAAAATTATGAACGAATTTTTTTTTTTTTTTTTTGATTTATGATGATTCTAAACAACCTAAAAATGATTTAGATGCAACAATTTAAATTAAAAACAAACTAGAATGAACCCAGAAAATTTGATGAACTCGCGATGAACAACAAAAGAAGATGAACGGGTTTGCAGAAATTAAAAAAAAAAATATATGAACGATTTTTTTTTTTTTTTTGATTTATGATGCAACTAAACAACCTAACAATGATCTAGATGCACCAAATTAAATTAAAACAAACTAGATTGAACCCAGAAAAATGATGAACATGCGATGAACAACAAAAGAAGATGAACGGTTAAAATGAAAAATCTGCAACGAAATTGCAGCAAAACAAAAACGAAATGATGGATGATAAATGGAACGATAGTACCGGATTCCTTGAGTGCTCTGATACCACTTGTTACACCCTTGTCCGAAGGATCTCTCAAAGAAGGCGGTAAGGCTGGATAATCCTTGAATCGAAATTCAAGGCGGTGATGAACGCAACACCGGGAACGTGGAGCAGGCTCGAAGGCGTGGGAATCCACCCGAAAATCCTTCCAACACTCAGCTCGCTATGGACGCTCTCGACAAAACGAACGGTAGAACGGCTGCCCACAAAGAGAGATGGTGATCTCTTTGATAAACCAGTTTCGAAAATCACTTAGAAATCCACTAAGCAAAAATCGGAAGTTTGAGAGAAAATAAGTTTGCTTTTTGATTGATAAATTCTCTAATGGTCACAATGACCTTACACGAAATGATAAAGGAAAAGAGGGGAGTCAAAGAGACTAAACCACCTCGAAAATACAAAGCATCACTCGAAAATGAGAGTTGAAAATGTTTGGGAAAATGTGTAATAAATGCAGAAATTGACTAAGGAAAAATCGCAAGTCCCTTGGTCTTCTTGAGGGATTTTTCCGCGGAATTTGTTGCGGGATTTTTGCTGCGGGATTTTGGGCTTGCGGGAAGAAGTGTTCCAAGGCCTCGTTAAAAACCTTGTCACGTAAAACCCGTTGGGTAAAAACCGTGACTAAGGAAAAGAGCACACTTGGACTTGTATCGAAACCAATGCGGTTCGAGGCACTTCTTCCCTCAAACCCACGGCTTCATGAACATGTCGAACGAGTCCTCCAAGTGCATCCTTAAGCTTCCTCGCCTTAGCTCTCGTCATTGCTCCTTCCGGGATATGCAACGCTTCCTCGGGATCAATTTCCTTCTCGCCAAATGTTTCCCCGGGAAGTTCCCCGGGAAGTTGATTAACCTCCGTTGAGCCGTCTAGGATCATATCACAGGCTCCATCTCACACTATTCAGGATACGACCAGACACCCAGAAATATGACCCGGTATACGACCCGAGTAAGGTAATCTCTATAAAAGCTCATCCACTATACACTTAAACACCACTTTTCTCTCTAAACACGAGACCTTCCTAGAGTCTCCGGCAGTCCACGGACGTTCACCTTCCGGCCGTTTCTTGGCCGGAATCACCCAAAATCTCTCATCTTTTCTATCTTCTTCACCATAAATAACTTCAGATACTTTGCGGATCCTTCCAAAATCCGGACCCAAAGTCACTTAACCCTTCTGACCTGTTTTTCGACTCTTTCCGGACCTACTCCAAAATCGTGGTACTTATTTCTCTCGTTTGTTTACTTCAGAGTCGGAGAGTCCTCGGAAAACAACCCCCCCAATTGTGTTTTCCTGGCTCTTAACGCGTTGTCTCTTGTATAGGAGACCTGCTTCCCCAAAATAACGAAAAATCTCCGAAACAATTTGGCACTAGAAGGAGGGGAAACACCTTTCTCCTATCTACGCAAGATGGAGTGAACGATAGACTCTGAGAGATGTATAGAGGTAAAGCCTCTTGAAAGCAGGTCTCCAACAATAGAGTCGTTGCCAAACTACATGAATGGTGGAACGAAGACCTGGCCAACTTGAGCGTGACATAAGAGGAAATGCGGTGGCATCAAAAGAACATTAAATACAGGGAATGCCTATGGAAAGCTCGGCATGTAGTAGAGTGGGGGAGAAATCACCGAGCAGACTTTCCAAGGGAGAGAAGATCTGCATGGAGCGAGCAAAAAGCTCTTGGGGGCACGCTCTAGAGAATTGAGGTCGCCGCAAGACACAAGGATGTATCGTTGGGTTTAGCCGTCACGTGGTGAATTCATCAGAAGAGGTTGGCAAAAGGATACTCGAGGGCACCATGATGTGAACACGCAAACTACAACTGGTGATATTCCTTCTCAAGGGCAACTACTGTTCCCCTCAAACGCACCTCGCTTTCAGATCGAGAAAAAGTGTACGACCCCTCAACCACGCTTACTGCAATGAAATAAATCTTCGATTCAAGCTAGTAGCGCCATAGAAAAATGGCGAGGAGAAGACGAGCGTGACAAATGGCAGAGTAGGCCCACCAGAGTTGCAAGAGACACATGGACCTCGGGAGTTCGGCTTTATAAAATCGCTCCCAGAGGCAAAGACCAGGAAGAGGAAAAAAGCCTGGACGAGGAAAAAGACAAAAGCGGTACCACCAACCCCTGCTAACGACCACAAAGACATCACCCAAAAGAAGAAATTGGAAACTGACATTGATGGCCTCGGTAGAGAGGAGCTGCAATGGGGAGAAGAAGCTATGGGCCACGTCGTCCAGAAGGCCAACGACGAGCGATAAAGAAAGCCTCCCGAGTCTCCACCATCGCGGGGAACCGCATAACGAAGTGTCACAACCGTGGATGATTGTCCATGTTAAAAACAAAGATCTTGAGAGCGGAATCACCTCACGGGCAAGTGGAACTCCATGTGACAAGAGAAAGGGCGACACAGTGGCTGAATTTTGTTGTGATAATAAATGATTAAGACCGAGACCTGGTCCAGGAAGCGCCACGTCGAAGGAACCACGGCTAGGGCCAGACTTGGGAGTCGAGTATCAAGAAAGAAGCACAGCTAAAAGCAGTGAACGAAGCAGTGAACGAAGCAGTGAAAGTAATGACATAAAGAAAAAACTCATTCATCCAAGTCGGTTTATACAAGAGGAAGATCACCTCATTTTGAAAGAATATGTAGCGAAGTGATTACAAGGGAGAAAAGCAGAGAGACGACTGCAACAAAATCAGCCATAAGGAGAAGATCGGTGGTGTTTGTTTCTCCCTGAGCTTCCTGGAGTGTCACTCTCCATCATGGGCGCACTAAGAACCTCTCTTCGGGTACCCACAGCAGAGCGGGAAGCAACAAATCCTTGTCTGGCACAAGCAAGAGCAGCTGATAGGCGAGCCACCTCACGACATAGAGCCTCGTTTGTTTCTTCCATACGGGTGATACGATCATCAAGGGACGGAGCTGTGATAGCCTCGCAGGGGCACATATCAAGGGGTTGGAGTATATGAAAATTAGTAGTTAGAGACTTGCAGACGCCTTATGGGGTCGGGAAGTCGAGAGCGTGAGCACATAATAATAAATGGATACCATACCTGAGACGATTGTGGCAGTAGAGACAAGAATGAAGGACCAGCCACTCGGTCAGCAGGGAGTGCGACGCTGCATAACGAGCCCGGACGAATCAGATGAGGAGAAGCGAAGAACTACCAGTCATCAGGTAGCAACACCAAGGACTCTGCAAAATTTATGCTAATATTTAGAAGAGTCGCAAAAAGGAAGACATGAAAAGATCATCGAGGCCCTCAATAACCTGATGGGATGAACAAATGATGAGGGGTCGTTCCCATGTAACTCATCCCAATGACCTCATGATACAATAGGAATCAAGAGTTT